>CM051235.1:297330169-298530169 GCA_027917425.1 Gastrophryne carolinensis | reverse complement strand
CTCGCCAATCTGTAGAGGAATTCTTCAAGGCCATGGAGATCCTGTATGATGACCCGGACCGAGGGGCTACTGCCGATGCCAAGCTACATTTTCTAAGACAGGGGCGAAGACCGGCAGAAGAATATTGCTCTGAATTCCGACACTTGGCAGTGGATTCTCGCTGATATGATCCTGCATTGTGTGGGCAGTTCACGCTAGGTCTGTCAGAGGTCATAAAAGATGTCATGGTAAATCATCCAGTGCCTAACACCTTGGATGAAACCATGCAATTAGCTATCCGCATTGATCAACGCATACGAGAGAGATGCCTGGAAAAAGGGGCTCAGTCAGTGTGAAGCCTGAGGCCTTAGTCCCCTCTTCTTCTGAAGAACCTATGCAGCTTGGGGCCACCAAGCTTCCTGAAGCTGAGAGGCGGAGGCGTCTGTCGCAAGGTCTATGCCTTTATTGCGGAGAAGTCGGTCACCTGGTCCGGTCCTGCCCTCAGAAACAGGCATTGGGAAACTTCAGAGCCTAGGGGGGTTGAGAAAACCCACTTCACAGAAGATGTGGTCTCAGATAGGGGGATCCAATTTGTGTCACACTTCTGGAGGGCATTCTGCACCCGGCTAGGTTTCACTGTTTCTCTGTCTTCAGCTTTTCACCCTCAGTCCAATGGGCAGATGGAAAGGACCAATCAGTCATTGGAACAATATCTCCGTTGCTTCACCTCCCATATTCAGTCAGAGTGGTCCCAGTTCCTTCCCTTTGCCGAATTCGCCTTCAATAATGCAGTTAACTCCTCCACGGGGGTATCACCCTTCCGGTGTATATTTGGGAGGGATTTTAAGTTCTATGGTTTGCCTTCTCTAGAAGATTGGATGTCCCAATGGCCAGATTTATGGGCTGAGATTCAGCGGCATCTGGTACAGGCATCAGGTCAGCAGAAGATCTTTGCAGATCGTAATCGATCCAGTAATCCAGACTAAGTGGGGGATTTGGTCTGGCTCTCTACCAAAAATTTGGAGCTACGCCAACTATCTGTAAAAATGGGACCACGATATATCGGTCCTTATCTCAAGAAGGGTGTGCTTTGTGGTGTAGGAATGTCTGAAGTGCATGCAAAGCTTCCTTCCCATTGTTAGGATGTCTTTCAGATGGGGGGAAGACTTCAAGAAACGTTTGACAACTAGATTGAACACATGTGCCATACAGGGCGCATGGCTCAGGCTTTCTTGCCGCAGCGCAGACGAGATGCTCTTCCCATTGTCGATTACCATGGCTCCCATTTGCAGGCGTGGCGTAAGCCATGATTTGATTTCTTGATTAATGAATTTTCACTATATCCAGTGCAGGTCATCCCAGAAGTGATGACAGTTGGGAAATCCACCGCCAGGTGGCGCTTGACTGCAGGATCAAAAGCTGTAGCTCCTCCCGGCCCCCTATAATAGCAGGTGTCTCAGATGATTCCGCAGTTCTCTTCCTGCAGTCTTGCTGCATGTGGATCGTCTGGATACTCTCTCCTGGATACTGCAGCTGAGCGGGGCCTCCTAGCCCGTCGGCCGCTGCATCCTTATTGCCACCGTTCCCGTGGACCCACTACTGCCTCCCAGCTTTGGCTGACCGGGATGGTGAAGGTAGGATGAACGCCGGGGTCAGGCGTTGGCAGAGCTAGGCTCTTGGCCGCAGACCCTGCCTAAAGGGTAGCTGACCATAGGCTGATGGTGAGCCTATATGGGGGGGACCACTTTATCCCCACGGGGCTTATGCCCTCCCTGCCCCACAAGCTTTATTTGGTGTATTGTGCTTTGTGTACTTTACTTATTATTTGACTGGACTCTGGAGTCTCTTGCGAGCTGGTGTGCTTCTTGTGTCTGACTTTTCACCTCACATACTTACCCTCCTCACTCCCTCGATGCTCTTGCTCTCTCCCCTCTCCTTCATTCTGCAGCGCTGTGAGGGGGGGGGAAGACAGGCTGCACCGGCGGAGTTTGGCTGCGGCCGAGGACTCCGCAGCTGGGTGCGCATGTGCTGCTGGCCGGCCTGGCCGGCACTTCTGCTGGGCTCCTCTGTGGGCCGCTTGCTGTTCATGGACCCTCCGCTATCTTGGGGGGCGGGGCCGCACGATGACGCTTTTCGCGTCACTGCGGTGCGACCCACCCTTCAAGGAACGTGTGCTGCTGCTCCGTGCCATCTTCTCCCTCATGCACGCTGCCATCGTCCTCAACCGGGCCATAGAGCGGTGTCGTGAGTCCCTCTTGATAATTGTCTTTTATTATGCGGCTGGGCATGTGTTGTGGGAAGCTTTTATGCTGTCCACATTGTGTCTTCCAGGTGGGCCCCTTGATATTAAGGGTTGTGGTTCCTCTCGGCCTCCCCCCCCTTTGTCCACGCCCTCTCCTTGTAAAGAGGGATCACATAAGAGGGACTCATTTTTGCGGGCTGGCCAGGTTAGGTCGTTAGTGCCTTGTACCTGTTATCATACTCAAATCACCATAATGGAGGCTTCTGGAGATAGTGAGCTTGGGGCCCCATCGGGGCGGGTGAAGCTCTGTCCCATGTGCGGTGCTAGCCCTCTGGGCGGACTCAGCACGGTTTGTGTCACTAGCGCCAGAAGTGTTATCTTGGAGCATGATCGGGTGGGCATATCTGCCCCTAGCCCGTTGTTGTCTGCGGCCTCTCCTGACCCCCCACGATTGCTCTCAGCCCCGATCGAAGGGGAAGCCAGTAGGGGGTCCCAATCTGATTTGGCTTATCGGGTGGCCAGCCTTGAGAGACAGATCTCTTGCTCGGCTCCTAAAAAGGCTTTTCTGATAACGATGGAGATGATCTCTTTGGAGGCCCCGGCTCCGTGGAGGAGGGAGAGTTGCATGAGGACTCCATCTCCACGGTGGATTATTCTTTTGGCCTGGACATCGGGCCTGGTTCTTCCTCGAATGAGGATACATGGCTCCCTGATCATACAGAGCGGTTGCTGACTGCGGTCTTTGAGACGCTGCACATTGTCCCTCCTAGAGTGGCTAAAAGGAAGCAGGGTGATTTGTTTCGGCCTGAGAGACAGAGGCGAGTCTTTCCTGAGCAGGCCCATTTTTCTGACATGATTTTCAAGGAATGGTAAAGGCCTAACAGGTTACCGTTGGACAGGCGGTATCCCTTTCCCGAGGAGCTGGTCCGGCTATGGTCTTGTCCTCCCGAGGTGGATGCTCCCGTGTCGAGCCTGTACAACACTACGGTCATGCCTTCACCCGATACTGCTTCCCTACGTGATCCAGCTGACAAGCGCATGGATCAGCCCTGTGTGCCATGGCTATTGTCTACCTTGCCATTAGGAAGAAGGTGAGACGCCTTGTGGATATTGCCAAGTCTCGCAAGCGGGCTGAGGAGTACGAGGACCTCAAGGCTTGCGTGGAGTTTATTGCCTTCGTGGTCTCTGCCATGGACCATAATGTCCGACTCAGTGCCAGGGTCTCAGCCCTGCTGGTCGCTCTTTGCCACTTGCTCTGGTTGCGGCAGTGGTCGGCTGATGCCGCAGCAAAAAAGTCGCTTTCTAGTATACCTCTTGTGGGTCACAGGCTGTTTGGGGAACGTCTGTACCTCCTGGTCAAGGACGGAAGACTCCCTCAGCGACGAAGGTCTGCGCAGCCCTTTCGGGGTTCATCTGCCTATCGCTCCTTTCGAGGAGGAAGAGGCTCTTCATTTTCAGGACTCCTGGGGACGAGGTAGGTCCCGCCGCTGACCCAGTCCCTCCTGGGGATCCAAGTCCAAGCTCCCTGCCAAGCCCCCTCAGGCATGAGGAGGCGCCCTCACCCATCCAGGTGGGGGGACGGCTTCTGCTATTTGCTCACGTCTGGAGACAGCGCGTCATGGATCGATGGATTCAGGAAGTGGTGTCCTCCAGTTACAAAATAGAGCTGGCAGTCTGGCCGCCCTCAAGATTTCTTCAGTCTCTGGTTTCCCAGAACCCAGTGACTGCACAAGGCCTGCAACTGGCCGTTCGAAACCTTCTGCTGTCGAGTGTGATTTCTCCCTTGCGGCTGGAACTGGGTCAGGGCTTTTACTCCAATCTGTTCACGGTGCCCAAGAAGGACAGAACGCTGTGACCCATCCTGGACCTGAAGGGTCTTAACAAGTTTGTCAGGGTCAGACATTTGCGCATGGAGACCTGACGGTCCGCGGTGAGCTCGCTGCGACCCGGCGACTTCTTGACCACGGTGGACATCAAGGATGCTTATCTGCACATTCCGATTTTCCAGGGGCATCAGAAGTTTCTGAGGTTTGCACTGGAAGATCAGCATTACCAGTTTGTGGCCTTGCCATTCGGGATATCCTCAGCCCCCCGTGTGTTCACCAAGGTGCTGCCCGGGCATTATGGCTCTCATGAGAATCCAGGGCATCCGTGTGCTGCCTTATCTGGATGATTTGCTGATTGCGGCTCAGTCTCTTCATCAGGCCGAGAACGACACCCGGACGGTGTTGTCCACTCTCGAGGATTTCGGTTGGGTAGTCAATTACCCCAAGTCTTCCATCACTCCCTCCATGGTGAGGTCTTTTCTGGGCATGACGCTGGACACCTCTCAGGCCAAGGTATTCCTGCCACAGCTAAGGTGATGGGTATTCAGGTGCAGGTGCAGGCCTTGCTGTCTTGTCAGCTACCATCTGCCTGTCTGAGGATGAAACTAGTGGGCCTTATGGTGTCATGCTTCAAGGCAGTGCCCTTTGCTCAGTTCCACATGAGACCTCTTCAGTTGAATCTGTTGACCGGTTGGGATCGGACGCAGGGGTCACTGGAACAGGAGTTTTCACGGTCTCCCCCGGCCAGGCAGTCCCTCTTGTGGTGGCTGAACTCCAGGAATCTGCTGGTAGGCAAGTCATTTTTTGACGGTGGGAGATTGTCACCACAGACGCCAGCCTGGCCGGGGGAGGCTTTTGGCTGACGCAGAAGATCCAGGGTCAATGGGGGCCACAGGAGGCCCACTTGCCCATAAATATCTTGGAGTTGAGAGCGATCTGGTTGGTACTTCTTAACTTGACTCCCCACTTAAGGGGTTGTGTGATCCAGGTCCGCTCGGACAATCAGGCGGCGGTTGCCTACATAAATCACCAAGGCGGGACTCGGAGCAAGCGAGCCCTCAAGGAGGTTACCCTGATTCTGACTTGGGCAGAGGAGAATGTTCCCTGCATCTCGGCAGTTTACATTCCTGGGATAGAGAACCAGGAGGCCAACTCCCTGAGCAGGAGTGCCTCACGCCTGGGGAAATGGTCCCTCAGCAACAAGATCTTTCACACTCTGTGTCTCCGCTGAGGTCAGCTGGACGTGGACCTATTTGCGTCCAGACACAATCACAAGCTCCCGAGATTCATCTCTGTCGAGAGATCCTCTGGTCTTTGCCACAGACGCTCCGGCGATTCCTTGGACGGAGTTCAGGCTTCCTTATGTGTTCCCTCCGTTTCCTCCCCTGGGCCGAGTGCTGCGCAAGATAGCCCAGGAGGGGGTACCAACCATCCTGGTGGCTGCTCACTGGCCGAGGCGGAGTTGGTTCGCAGACATAATTCAGATGTCAGTCACTACGTCATGCCCGACGACCCAGGGCTTCTCATGCAGGGGTCTCTGCGGCACCCCAATTTACAGACTCTGGCTTTGACGGGTTGGCTATTGAAACCTCAATCCTGACGGAAAAAGGACCGTTTGCCACTCTTGTTCAAACCATGAATCAGGCACGGAAGAAGTCTTCTTTCATGATATACTACCCAGTTTGGCATGCCTACACTGCCTGGTGTGAATCCAAGAGTTTTCCTTGCCGCACCTTCTCTATCTCTAGGATTTTGGAGTTTTTACAACACGGCTTAGAATTGGGTCTCCAGCTGAGCACCCTCAAGGGCCAGGTCTCAGCCTTGGCCATCTTTTTCCAAAGATCCTTTGCCAATCATAGACTGATCAAGACCTTTTTCCAAGGAGTTACCCATGTACGCCCACCGCGTAAGCCTGTATTACCTGTGTGGGACTTGAATTTGGTGCTTTCTGCTCTCCAGGGCCCCCCTTGAGCCCCTGTGCAATGCTGCATTTTATATTTTGACCCTAAAGGTGGTCTTTTTGGTTGCTATCACATCGGTGCGTCGCGTGTCTGAGCTGGCCGCGCTTTGTATGAAGCCTCCTTACTTTGAACGGCATAGAGATAAGGTGGTGTTTCGCTTTAAGCCTGATTTTTGCCTAAGGTCGTTTCTCCCTTTCAACTTAATGAGGAAGTTGTCTTGCCTTCCTTGTGTCCAGCTCCTCCAGGGAACGGACCCTCCATTCCCTGGATGTGATCAGAGCCATTAAGTATTACCTGGTTGCGACCAAATCCTTCAGGAAGTGGATCAGACAGTTGGTGGTGCAAGCATATTCTGCTAAGGGGAAGGAGCCCCCTTTTCGTGTTACGGCTCGTTCTACTAGAGCTATTGGTGCTTCCTGGGCTTTTCAGCACCAGGCCTCTGTTGAACAAGTTTGAAAGGCCGCCACTTGGTCTCCTGTTCATACCTTTACTAAGTTTTACAAGGTTGATGTTAGGGCCTCAGCTGACGCTGTTTTTGGTCGTAAGGTGCTTCAGGCGGTAGTAAGATGAACTACATGCTGTTCCGCACTGGCAATCCCGCCTTAATGGACACTGCTTTTGGAGGTCCCAACTGTCATCACTTCTGGGACGACCTGGACTGGATATATTCAAAAACAATTCTACAGGTGAGTTTCACAGAATTGTATTTTTAGGAGCTCCTCCCCTGTGTGAAGAACAGCGTGACACCACCGTGCCCTGCACACATGGTAGGCTGGAGGGGCACTGAGACTTTGACCGTACAGTGGAGGATGAGGAGGTGGAGTCGCACACTGTCACAGGCACAAAGACCAAGTTTCTGTTGTGGCTGTGCAGGAACCACATTCACCCAGTGAACCGTAAAGGGCATGTATCATCCCTGATTGTAGTTACAGCTCCAGACATCGGCGCTGCCATGCACTTTGGTGCACATCGACCGGCTCAAGGACTGGCCCACCATCTGTTCAACAAAATTGTGCAGGGCTGGTACTGCCTTCTTCGCAAAGAAATGACGGCTTGGGACTCTCCACCTCGGCTCAGCAAAAGCCATCAGTTCTCTGAAAGGTGCAAGTCCACCACCTGAAAAGGGAGGGACTGCAGCACCAGCAACTTAGACAGGAGCACATTTAGCTTATGCGCTGTAGGATGAGTGGGCGCATACTGTTGTCTCTTGGACATGGCTTCGCTGATGGATTGCTGGCAGAATTACTAACTTGTAGTAGGAGGAGCAGAGGCATCTGGAGCGACAGGGGATGGGTATAACAGTATGACACACAGCTACCTTCGGCTGAGGTGCTGGAGCCTTGGCTGGCTGAAATTGGGAGCGGCGTGCCACTGGGTGATGCAGCAGGCTGGACCACGCCTCGGTTCTCCCAGGCTGCTTTACGGCCTCCGGTACCTGGTGCCAGCATTGGGGACCTGGCCACGTTTCACCTTCTGCAGCGCTGCAGGTGGTCTGCCCCGGCCATGTTTGGCTCCAGACTTTTCAGTTCCAACCATGCTGCCACCTTGGTGCCTCAGCTGCTGATTCACGGGCAACCTGCGACCCTCTTCTGCTGATGATGATGAAGCCCCTTCTGCAACCGGCTCCCATGTGCGAGCGGCTTCATCATCGACTTGTGTCTGCACATCACTGATGTCCTCCTCTTTTTACTCAACAGTGTCTGCTGCAGGAGCTGGAACGCTCGCAACACCACCTCCCACTTACTCTCCTAATCAGTATTTGGCCACCTTGCGAAGGAAGCAAAGGATGTCTCCTCTATTTCTTGGCTGGGCAGTAGCTGCTGACTGTCCTCTATCAGATCATCCTCACTGAATAGTGGAGCTGAACCCAAAGCACAAGATACGTTGCTGACGGATGGAACGGCGTAGAACAGAGGCAATGGGAAGACAGGGACTGCTCCCGGGTATGCCAACTCAGGGTTGTGTCCGAAGAACCTACCAACTGTTGACTGGGGGTGTCAGATGTCACTTGTGATGAAGTTGGAGTAAATGAAGAGGGCCGGCACTCCAATAAATACTTTAAGCAAATGTATTCCATAGAAGCAAAACATGTTCCATTTAACAAACATAGAACAGGAGGCCACAAACAAAGTCCATATCAATAGGCAAAGCACAGTCCATAATCCGACGTTTCGGGGGTCAGGCCTCTGCCACTCCTCTGTGCACATCCTGGCACTTCTCTGCCTGACATATTTACTGTGTTTAGGAGGGGAAAACAATACGCTACACTACACTTAAAACAGTATTTTTAGAACAGCAGCAGGTGTGTAGATGCACTACAAAAAGATTTAAAATGTGTTTTTTGTAAAAAAAGGAAAACCAGAGTTGGGGGCGTGGCCGGGCATGGAGGAGTGAGGCTGTCTGTGGCGTGAGCTCCCTCCGGCCGACCGATTAATCCCACAATTTCAGGGCATCCACCCACCTTAATCAACTGGCCCCAACATGGCTAAGAAGCGGAGAGGACAGAGAACCGTTCCATCCCCTCCAGCACGCAAGATCAGCGCTTACCTTGGAGCTGGAGGACGGAGAAGAGAGGTCGCCGAGAGCAGCAAGATGGCGGCGGTGCGTCTAGTAGCAGAGGAGCCGCATGACATGGCGCTGATCAGAGAGGCCGGGGCTGCGCTCGATCCGGGGGTCCCCTGTGCTGAGGACGTACCAGCCTGCCGTGCTGCTGCATCTCCGAGGAGAGGTGAGGAGGGCTGCGACGAGCGCCGGGTGTCGGGCTCCACGTCTGACTCAGAGCCCGCTGTGTTGGGTGCTGGCGCCGCCGGAGCGGTGCGCGCGCCAGTGAAGAGCGGGCGGCTGCATGAAAAAGAGAGATCCCCGCCGGGCGGGAGGGGGAAGGCGGGGGAGATGCTGGCTGACGTCGGGGCCGGGAGCCGCAAGAGATCAATGGCTGCTGCTGCGGAGCCTGTGCAGCTGCGGCCCGGTTCCCCAACACAATGTACCCACATGGCCACTTACAACCTCGGAGGAGGCACACATAATCAGCACACTGGGGGGACTCCCGCTCTCCGCGCTGCTGTCCCCATCGTGGGCGACCCCAAACCGCGGGATGCCTCTTCATGAGATATCCCACCCTGGGGCAGGGGACTCTGTAGAACTGCTCGGGGCCCGGCGCTCCTGGCACACAGAAGGGACTCCAGCGGTGGCTGGGACGGAAGGGCCGCCCTTACAGCAAAGAGATAGCGAGGGGAGCCCGGCATCGATGACTCCGCCAACGAGGGGGGTGTCCCCGCCAAGCCCAAATTCGCGGGCACTCCACGACTCTTCCTCGAACCCGGCTGGGTTATGGTTCTCCCCTGGGGCTCCAGGGCGCTCCCCTCCCTCCCCGGCGTGGCACTCCAGAGGAGATCGAGATGGAGGGACTTGGGGTGGCAGTCACAGCGGAGAGGCCTGCGATCATGGTACGTTCCCACACCAGACCACATCACAGCACCTGGATGACCAATCTAGGGGCCGATCCCCCCCCTCCCCGGCCTCTGGGCCCCTCGTGCCAAGGGGGGACTTTACCCTCCGCTCAACAAGGGTTTGTACCGGAGCAACCCAAGACGACAACAACCGGGGCGGTTCAGGACGACATCCAAGGCTACCGGGATGGAGGTCTGGGCGGCCCAGCTGGTCCTCCTCCCCCCTCTCAAGATTGCCACGTGGGAGTCCTTGCAGATATCAGGGCTGAACTTAAAGCCTTACCGACCAAGGTGGACCTGGAATCCTTTATATTGAGGGTTGAAAGCACCTTTAAGAAGGATATCTCTGATTTACAAGGTGCCGTGAGCGACCTGGACTCCAGGGTCTCGGGCATGGAACAGTCCCACACCTCGACCATCCAAAGAATAGAAGCCCTGGAGAGAAGCATGGCTTCCCAACGTTCCATATCTCAAGCGGTGGTCCTACACTTGGATGACTTAGAAAATAGGAGCCGCCGTAACAATATAAGGGGCCTCCCTGAAGCCACTGGCCCAGATCAACTGCTGCAAACGGTCATTGGTATCTTCAACGGGATCTTGAGCCGTCCACCCACTGCGGAAATAGTGATCGACCGCCTTCACCGAGCACTGGGGCCTAGACCTGATGACCCGGGTCGCCCACGAGACGTCATCTGCCGCCTGCATTACTTCTCCGTAAAAGAGGAAATCCTCAGAAGAGCACGGGAGAGGGACCGGATGGACTTTGACGGTGTCACTTTGCAGGTGTTCCAGGACGTTTCCAGGCGGTCCCTGTACCTGAGGCGCCTGTTAAGACCTCTACTGGAAAGGATTCGGGAGTGCGGGGCCACCTACCGATGGAGATATCCGTTTCACCTCCTGGTGAAGAGACACCAGCGTGTTTTTGCCTTAAGAACCCCAGCGGACCTCCCCGAACTTTTCGCCTTCTTGGATTCGCCGGCAATAGAGGTCCCGGACTGGTTGGATCCTTCCCCGCTTCTTCCCTCCCGGTCTGCGGGGGCGGGCCCCCCGCCCCGCGGGGCCGGACGGTCGTCTGCACCTCGCGCAGACGAAATACCAGAGGCCCGCCACCTGCACCGCGGGCCCACGACAATGAGACCTAACTCAAACAGGGCCATCGTTGTGTTCTTTTGCCAAAGCTGTCTCATATATGGCCTTTTTCCGTTTTGTTTTGATGCCATGTTATCTATTTGCTGTTGTTACCATGATGTTGCCTCTCTGGCCACCCCGTCATATGTCCAGCTGGGCTCTGAGTAGCCCTTTACCTGCACCGGCGGGTTCTAGCCGATCGTTGATGGGGGTGCCAGGGGGCGCCTGAAAATGTTATTTGAATTGTTGGGTGGGTGTCTGCATCATTTGCGTGCTCCGCGGCCGCCAGTGCAGCCGAGTTGGAGCCTGCTTGGCGGTGAGGGTTGGCTGGGGGGACGCCGCGGTCGCCTTCAGCCCGTTGCGTTCCCACAGTAGGTTGGGGTCCTCTCCCATTCGACGTCTGGCGGATGAGTGGGGGACCTCCTTTTTGGGGAGCAGTAACCTTATTCCCCGTTTAAATCCGCGCCTAGCTGCAGGGATTTTCTTTGTACATCCCTGTAGTTACTGTGGTGGAAAAGTTTATTTGTGTTGTATTTACATACGTGTGGTTGTTCTTTCTTTTTGTTTTGTCTCGTCTTGTCCTGTGCTCTTTTATCCTTCTATAATTTTTGTTGTTTTTCTTGGTCCCATTTTTGTGGAATCTGACCCCGGACCCTCTCTCCCCATATCAATATGTCCAAGGTAAAGTGCACATCCCTCAATGCGAAGGGTTTGAATTCTCCCCTTAAGAGATCATCCGTCCTCAGGGAGCTGAAGCGCATGCACACTCAGATTGCCTTTGTACAAGAAACCCATCTCAAAATAGGAAGATCCCATAATCTCACTGACCGTCACTTTAAAACCCAATACCTTTGCCCCCAAATCTAGGGGAGTCGCCATTCTCCTGGCAGGGGCGCTGCCCTGGACACATCTCGAGACGCTCCTGGATCCCGGGGGAGGTTTCTCTTTGTTAAGGGAACACTTTACTCCTTAAAAATTACGCTGGCAAAATGCTACTGCCCCAACTCTAATCAACACAGGTTCCTCCATTCCACCTTTGAGAAACTCATGGCTTTTACAGAGGGGGTTCTCCTGCTGGGAGGGGACTTTAACATAGTCTTAGACCCTGGACTGGATGCTTCTAGGGGGGTTTCACACATCCCCTTCGTTATGCTTAAAAAAATTAAGGCCCTACTTCATAGGAATCAACTGATGGACGCATGGCGGACACTCAACCCCAGGGAGAGGGACTATACGTTTTTCTCTGCACCACATAACTCCTACTCACGTATAGACTTCTTCCTGGTCCCACGCAGGTTCTTACACTTGGTGATCAGCATGGACATAGGGCAGATAACTATCTCAGACCATGTACCTGTCTCGGTCATCCTCTCCATCCTGGATACCCCACCCCACAGAGGTCATTGGAGATTGAACAATTCGCTCCTGCAGGACCCTGAGGTTAGGGCCGATATTCAGAAGGCCATCGAGGATTATTTCTCTGTTAACGTCACCGAGGGGGTCTCACGGATGTCGGTGTGGGAGGCCCACAAGTGCGTGGTCAGGGGCCTACTAATTAAACATGGCTCGCGCCTTAAAAAAATGAGAAACGAACAAATTGCCCGGCTGACTCAAGAGATACTGACTATTGAAACTAGGCACAAACAGACCTTGGACAGGGAGCTGGGGGCCAGGTTGGTGAATCTTCGGGAGTCCCTTAGGGATATCTGCCTCACTGAGGCTAAAAAACGTGCGGTTGGGAGTCGTAGATTCTTCTACGAATATGGCAACAAGTCGGGTAAGGCCCTAGCTAGAGCACTGAAAGCTCAACGTGGGAGGAATTTTATCTCGGTTATTCAGGACCCCAAGAGGGGCAGGAAACACCTGACGTCTGATATAGCGTTGGCCTTCAGGGAATTCTATGAAAGCCTCTACAACTTACCTCAGGAGCGTTCGTCTACACATCTGGAACGTATCGCTTCCTATATTCGGGAATCAGAACTCCCTAGACTCAATAAAGAGGTGATTAACGCCCTCGAGAAGGAAATAGAGATGGAGGAATTCCCGAGAGCCATTAAAGGCACTAGACCGGGACGGGCGCCGGGCCCAGACGGTTTCAGCTTGGGGTATTACAAGGAATTTGCAGAGCTGCTCGGCCCTCAATTTGTGGCCTCCTTTGGCTCCCTGAAGGACGGATGCCCCCCGCCTAGAGACACACTCCGAGCCCACATCACGATCATCCCGAAAGCGGGCAAGGACCCGATGCAGTGTGGCAGCTATAGGCCCATTTCTTTATTGAACTGCGACCTGAAACTATTTAACAAGGTTATTGCGGACAGACTGGCACCCCTTATCCCTCATCTTGTCCACTGGGACCAGGTTGGCTTTGTTCCTACAAGAGAGGGTAGGGACAACACCACGAGGGTCATCAATTTGATTCACCAGGCGCGTACGGGGGGGACGGGTACTTTGCTCCTCTCAACGGACGCAGAGAAGGCGTTTGACAGGGTCAGCTGGGAGTTTCTGTTTGCAACCCTCAGCCATATTGGCCTTGGAAAACATATGACCAACTGGATTAAAGCTTCCTATTCTTGCCCCTCTGCGTCTGTCATAGTAAACGAGCTCCCCTCCGAACCATTTAATCAATCGAACGGGACGCGCCAAGGATGCCCACTTTCGCCATTAACCTTCGTCTTGACTTTAGAGCCACTCCTGCGCACTGTCAGGAATAACTCGGATGTGGCTGGAGTTCGGGTCGGCCACGTCGAGCATAAGGTGGCAGCGTATGCTGACGACCTGATTTTCTTCATCTCCAAGCCAGAAACCACTCTGCCCGTCCTGCTGGCGGAGCTCCGGGACTTCCAGGCAGTGTCCAACTATAAAATAAACTACCAGGAATCCTCAGCCCTTAACATTAACATTCCCCTCAAAACAATAGAGCAGATCTCAAAGACCTTCCGCTTCAAATGGGAGGGGGAGGCGGTGACTTACCTGGGGGCGCAAATATCGGCTCAGCCTCAGAAGATTTATGGTCCCAACTTCCCCCCGTTGTTGAGGAGGCTGGAGGAGGACCTTCGGAGGGGGAATAGGAGTGCATTCACCTGGTTCGGCCGTGTGAATATTGTTAAGATGAACATACTACCCAGAGTCTCTTCCAGGCCCTTCCAATAGAGGTCCCCTACACATTCTTTAAGAGACTAGCGGGGTTATACTCGAGGTTTGTTTGGGCTGGGAAAGCACACCGATTGGCAGCATCCCTCCTGACCCTTCCCAAGGCTCGCGGAGGCCTGGGCCTCCTGGATTGGAGGCTGTATCAGGCTGCGACTCACCTGGTCAGGGTGGTCGACTGGTGCAGGCATTCCACGTTGAAACAATGGACACACATGGAACAAGAAGCCTCGCATGCCTTCCTACGGGACTCCCTTGGATCCCACCGAACCAGCTCCAAATTCTTAACAAACACCCGACGATAGGCCCCACGAGGAAGGTAGTGGCGAGGGTCTTCCCGAAGCCAGATATCTCCCCCTCCCTATCACCTCTAACGCCGGTGATAGGGCACCCAGATTTCCCGGCGAGCCAGTCTGACCGTGTCCTCACCAAAATTGTTATAGGCTCATGCATGTGTGTGAGCGGGGAGGGTGGTGTGGGCCGGGGGATTTGGCGGCTAGGCACTCGCTCCCGCCACTTAACTTCTGGCGGGCTTTCCAGCTGTCCCATTACCAGAAATCTGTAGGCCGACTGGACGAAGCTGATAGACCATTGACCCCTTTTGAACGACTGCGCATTGGGGTGGGCCATTTCAGAGGGGCTTTGTCGCATGCCTATTCCCTGCTTAGTAGCCCCCCGGAGTCGTTTGTGCCCCTTTGCGTGGAGGGATGGGAGAGGGAACTCAACAGAAACTTCTCAGCAGAACAGAGGCAAGCTATGTTCCAGCTGGCTCATACATCTTCTATTTCGAGCAGATATCAAGAAGCCTCATATAAAATCCTGACCCGATGGTATTACGTGCCATCTAGATTAGCCAAGATGTTACCCTCTTCCAACCCCCTTTGTTGGAGATGCTTACGTGAAAGGGGCACAATGCTTCATATGTTCTGGAACTGCACAGGCCTAAGTTTTGGGACAATGTCCGGAAAATAGTTCTACACCTGGCCAGGATTGACCTGGGAGAGGACCCGGCCAGCTACCTCCTTAACTTGGCCCCCGCCTCGATCTCCAAGAGGGGCAAATCCCTCCTGGCCCCATTGCTGAATGCCACAAGGTCTTGTATACCTGCGTGTTGGAAATCACCCAATCCTCCGACAACAGCGATGTGGCTGGCTAGAGTGAGGGACGTGAGTAGGATGGAGGAGCTTACGGCCTCAATGAAGGACACCCTTGACAAATACAGAGAGATTTGGTGTGCCTGGGATCAGTTTACCCTATCGGCCGATTACCTTGGATATCTTCAGGAGTAAGCCGAAGTGCTTCGGAGTGGGTCCACCCCCCCCACCCCACTATCCCGCTACCCCTTTCCTCCTTCTCTCTTTCTGTCCTTCTCCTCCCTGCCCTTCCTTCTCTCTCCACTTTTAGTCTTGTCGTGTATATTGTTCAAGATGTTGTGGCTTGCTCAAGCATTAAAGTTGAAAATGTATTCAGTGAGCTACGGACAGCCTCACTTCCCTTATTTGTTCCTTTTTGTCATGATGTTTATTATTATACTGTGCAAAATGAAAATAAAGAATAATAAAAAAAAAAAAAATTAAAAAAAAAAGGAAAACCAATGTAGACAGGTGCTCTTGCTAAAACCAAATGCATACACTGTCAGATGGCCTGAAATAGTATGCCCCTGGTGAAAGTGAGTTAAATGAACTACAAAAAGATTTAAAGCGTGGTTTTGTAGAAAAGCAAAATAGGCAGGTGTATGTGACCTGTAGTAACACTAAATAGGCTTGAAAGATCTGGGCATAAAACCAAATGCAAACACATTGTACACCGTCTCTCTCTGTCTCTTTCTCTGCCCCTCTCTTTCTCTCCCTGTCTGTTTCTTCTACTGTCTTTTTCTCTCCCTGGCTCTAACTCTCCCTGAACCGTTCTCGCTGCAATACACCGCTCAAATGATGACCGCCGCTTATATAGCGCTGTGACATCACCAAGGAGCCTGGCTGCTGATAGGCAGCATGTGATGCCTACCCAGGATTCTTTGCCCCATGGGACATGTCCTGACATGTGGATCCAGCATTTTAGATTGCCTGGACTGCACTAAATGGAGTTTAAGGAAGCAATTCGAGCGATCGAATCGCGGCAATATTCGGATTAGTTAAGAATCAAATTTTTCCTGAAATTCGTAACAAATTCGGATTCGTCAGATTCGATTCCCTCATCTCTAGTCATTTTATCATTGATATTGTTGTAATATGGATGTCTCCCTGACTCTTTTGACTCACTACTTACAGTACTTACAGTCATGGCCATAAATGTTGGCACCCCTGATATGTTTCAAGAAAATTAAGTATTTCTCACAGAAAAGGATTGCAGTAACACATGTATTTCTATACACATGTTTATTTCCTTTGTATGTATTGGAACTAAACCAAAAAAGGGATGAAAAAAAGCAAATTGGACATGATCTCACACCAAACTCAAAAAAATGGGCTGGACAAAATTATTAGCACTCTTTCAAAATTGTGGCTAAATAAGATTGTTTCAAGCATGTGATGCTCCTTTAACCCTTTAATTGCCAGACCACGTTTCCCTATTTTGCGCTACACATGTGCAACCTTGATTTTTGAAGAGATTTACAGGGATTTCCCAGGTGTATGGTATCAACAACTTAAAAAAGTCCTAATTTTTAAATTAGGAGAGACGTTAGTGCTTATGCAGATGGATGGTATATGCCCCTAAGAGTCAGACCCCAAAACACCTACTGGCAAGAGAGCTTTCAAGGGGAAAATTCATTAAAAATAAATAGGCTTTGGTTATACTTCAAGCCTCTGGATACACTCCAAGATATCTCCCCATGCTTTTGGCCAGAGAGAGACAATAGCTTAGACATTATAGGGATGGTTAGAGAAATTCTGGAGTATGCCGAAGCTCAGTCTTTTGTCACTTCAAACTAGGGGGAGCTACCAGATTTTCCTATTTTGTCTGGAGTGACCAGAAAGGCAGATTTGATTGTGCCAACCCATGTCTTCTATCCCTCAGAATTCAGGCAGGACAGATGACGGTCTAGAGTGCCCCCTGATACATTGTGAAGCAGATCTCTCCTATATGTGAGCTCTGGAAATGATTCGAGCCCAAGGATCTGGCTTTTCTGTCTCCTGCACGTTTGTGTTCCTTATTTCCCTTCAAATCAAAGCTTGATCTGAGGAAAGTTGATGAAGAGGTAGTCTTTTTTAAAATGTTTTGATTCCTTTCAGCCATAGAAAAGCTCCTCTTCACATAGTCTCTGCATTTTTTTTGTTTGCAAGTATTTACAGCTATATCTCATTTGAAGCCTAAGAGCCCACCCAAAGGCAAAGTGGTGGTCAGGGCTATAATGAGTGGATCCCTTGAGCTTGGGGCGAGGAACAAAACCTGGGATAGTCAAAATCCCAAAAAAACAGGTTTTTGTTTAAATACTTGTTACTACAGAAGAGTGTGGGGAGATGCTGACTGTCCCCTTTGTCCCATTAGACTTCACTGTATTATGAGAAATTTTTGGATAGAGCAAGTGTGTATAAGAAGCTCCACGAAATTCTTTCACATATTTTATGCTTTCAGACACTGCTACCAATAACGGCAAAGGATTATTCTGACAGTATGTTGTATAGTTGGCGGACCAGTCTGCTTTTGGTAATCCTCTGTCTCCTGCCTAAAGACACAAAAGTCATGATTATGCTTGCCCGGCTAGTTAGTACTAAAATACAATTTTTGCTGGTCTGTACCGCCCCCCCCCCCCCCCGTATTTAAAAAATTGATTTTACAGAGAGTGCAATGAAATCTGCTTTTTTATTAGAATGTAACCATAATTTATTGTACCTAACTGTAAATTGTGTTTTCAGGCTGCACAACAGTACTGCCCACACCATGTGGGACATTATCTTGGCATGGATGTGCATGACACTCCTGATGCATCTCGATCTCTGTCCCTCCAACCAGGAATGGTGATAACAATAGAACCAGGTAATAGGCTGTAAACTCTTCTTATCATGACCGTTTATAAAATCACAAGATTATTAGTAAACTGCACTGCTGTATTTTTATATACATTTTACACTTCAGAATTTTTGATCAAAATGTTCCTATCAAACATAAGGGGTTAACCCTTTAAACACACAGCAGAAGTATCCCAAATTTGATTTCTATCCCTCCTACTACTGGTACTCATGGATACTCATGGATTCCTCTTTGGGTCAGGGAAAAGAATCCTATTTTGGAGCAGATAAAGATTTAATTTAATATGCTTATTGCAAGGGGGAGGGGGTAGCAGAATGGAGGTGGGGGGTTTGTTTTAAATGTTCCAATTTGCAAGAGCTAATAAGCCTTATAGGGCAAGCCCTCATTGGTCTGTCAAATGCATAGCCACCTGTGGCTATGTGGAATCAAGAGACCATTCACTCCTAGTGGGGAAGTTATGGATGGTATATTTGTGGTTGACATTTTTAATATCTCCTGCAACAATGAGACATGGTGCTTGTATTGTCATTGGACGTTTACCATCAGACTTCACCACCCCTGGATTTATTCAACTTTCTGTTCAGATGATGCTATCCGGCGTAAGGCTGGCCCAGGACACCACGATTGACCCAGAGATGTGATCTGTAATGGCTAATGACCTGTAGCTTTGGAGTAAATGAAGATCTTCTTTAAAAGATGTTGGAAAAAGGCCTAAAAGAGTTTAACAAGACAATGCTTCTTAATATTTCCAGAAGCACACTTAAAGACATGCAACTGACATTGTGCCAGGAGGAGTAGGATGTAATAGTAGATGCTCGACCCACCCGCTGCCTTGTTGAGCCTCTGCTGAGCCTATCTCCTGCTGACTTCCCGCTGCGTACTCTGGTACTTGTTGCAAATACCTATATCCCACCAAAAATAGCTGTAAATATTTTAATTCCGCAACCTACTAAAAAAAAACCTTAGTTCCAATACATACAAAGAGGAATACACAACATCTGTATAGCAAAATATGTGTTACTGCAATCCTTTTCTGTGAGAAATACTTTTCAAGAAAAGTGAGGGGTGCCAACATTTATGGCCATGGCTGTATATATGTTAGTAGTCTAATGAGCACGATTCTACTAAAAAGTTTATTTGGTAGTAGGTCATCATTGGTGTCCACTGTGCTTTCCCACCCTTAAATTGGTGGTACTTCAATGTCAACCAATGAAATTAATTCTCTCATGTTTTTGAAATCTCTCAAGAGCAGTTGTCTCCTTTTTGAATTTGCAGGGTTAATGGTTCAGTCCAGCAGTAAGGTGCTGGTAACTAGCCAGCACCTGTGTCACTCTCTGACACTCCCAAACAAGTTCCAAAGATATTCAAGCTGTCCTGCAGGCTCAGGGAGCATCAGTGTCACAGTGAACTATCTGTCTGCCTTTAAATGAATTGAAAGCTATGGCAGGAGACCCAGGAGGACCACATTGCTGACACAGAGACACAACAAGGCAAGACTACATTTTGCCAAAATGCACTTGAGTAAGCCAAAATCCTTCTGGAAAAAAGTATTGTGGACAGATGAGACCAAGATAGAGCTTGGTAAAGCACATTATTCTACTGTTTTCTGAAAACAGAATGAGGCCTACAAAGTAAAGAACACAGTACCTACAGTGAAATATGGGAGATGTTCAAGGATGTTTTGGGGTTGTCTTGCTGCCTCTGGCACTGGGTGCCTTGAATGTGTGCAAGGCATCATGCAATCTGAGGATTAACAACAGATTTTGGGTCGCACTGTACAGCCCAGTGTCAGCTGGGTTTGTGTCCGAGATCTTGGGTCTTATCAGCAGGACAATGACCCCAAACATACGTCAAAAAGCACCCAGAAATGGATGGCAACCAAGCGCTGGAGAGTTCAGAAGATCTAAATCCCATTGAAAACTTGTTGAGAGATCTTTAAATTGCTGTTGGGAAAGGCGTCCTTCCAATAAGAGAGACCTGGAGCAGTTTACTAAGCAAGAGTGGTCCAACACTCCAGCTGAGAGGTGTAAGAAGTTTATTGATGATTATAGGAAGCAACTGATTTTCCAAAGGGTGTGCAACCAAATATTAAGTTAAGGGTGCCAATAATTTTGTGACATTATCCCCTCGATTCAAAGAGCAAAAGTTAATTGATTTCGGATCGAAAATCGTAAGTTTGGGTGGGTGTTAGTCATTTTTTCCTGTTTTTTTTGGCCATTTCCGACTCGCACGAGCCTACGTTCGAATGCGTATATGCTCTTACGATCATCGCAAGTTCGTGCGTAAATTTTAGGATCAAAACGTAAAACTTAGGATCAAATCCTAAAACTTAGGATCAAAACGTAAAACTTAGGATAATCGGATGTGTTTAGGTGTGATTCAGAGAACAGTTTTCAAACCTCTAAATACGTTTTAAAAGAAAGCCACTGCCGACACCTTTTAGCAGTCGTATTGCTGTTCTTGAACAGGTTTTTTGGCTATGTGGAGGAGTCTGCGCGTCTTGAGCTCCAATGAACTGCATGTATCAGCATGGCCGAGGCCATAAATTGTATGGCAATGCATACCTGATTCATGTATGCCTTATAAAAGCATTTTAATGCGGACCTTAATTAGTCCTTTGCATGTAAACCTTTATTTTGCAATCTATTTGCGTTAATGAAAGAAACTTATGTCCTTTGGTATTTATTTTTAAATTGATGTACTAGAATAATATTTTTAGATTGCATTTATTGGTGTAGTTGTTTACCTTTGCTTTGTTTAATTATTTAAGCACATCTTTGGTCAGATGCATCACACTTACTGAGGAGAGGAGAGCGGGATAAAGTGCAGGATGTGGGTTACTGCTTTATTTTGCACAGACACAGCAGAGCTGGGGACACGGAAAGGTCAGAAATCAAAGAATGCAGAGCAACACAGTCACAAGGCCCTTTCTGTTTGCAGGCTGCCCGAGAATACCTGAGCCGCCATCTTGGCTGTTTCTAGACTCATAACATGCAGAAGTTGCTGGGTGTTTTTTTATATTTGAGAGCAATCTGTATGTAGAGGGTGTGGGTAACCACACACAAAATTTTAAGTTGTACCATTTGAAGCCAAAATATTAAAATTAAATCCACAAGTAACAAATGCAAGTTAACAAAAAATTAAACAAAGTAAGATTTACTTATGCAAATGCATTCATTAATGGCTGGTTACTACAAAATGAATGAAATAAAGAAAAATAAAAGACCAAATATTTAGAATGCACTTTAATGAGGTAAGTTTGTAGTGCGCAGCCGCAAGATCAGAAGGATTTACGTCCAGACAAAAAAGGAAAAAGGGCAAAACCAATGTTGCAACCTGAGAAATGAAACGGAAAATTCAGGATGGAAACTGACATAGGTCTGATTCCCGAACTGCCATACGAACGGACGTACATTTTAGGATAGAAACGTATTTGCTTATAGAATCACTCGCAAGTTCATACGAACGCACGAGCGGACGGGAAAAATAGGATGATCGGCACCAAAATCCAAGCTGTTACATGTTTCTTTGAATCGACCCTTATGTCCAATTTGCTTTTTCCCCTCTTTTTTGGTTTAGTTCCCATACACACAAATGGAATAAACATGTGTATAGCAAAACCTGTGTTACTGCAATCCTTTTCTGTAAAAAATACTTCATTTTCTGGAAAAATTTCAGGGCTGCCAACATTTACGGCCGTGACTCTATGTATATAATAAGAAGGGAAAAATATTAAAAATACTTTCTATATATGATTTTAAAAAATTCTGAAAACTAAAATAAAAGTAACTATAATAAAAAATAGGGAAGGGTATCGGGACACAAATAGACTTCAAGAAGGTTCATGTTTATTGTCAATAGACCGGGGGCTTGCATCCATCTGCAACCCGCATACAGATGCCTCGTATACAGCTTACTTAAATACAGATTTAGACAGAGGAACTTAAATGACCATACTGATTTGATGCCTGGACATATGTCCTATTTCTATTGGACTTTTAGAACATATACAGCACATATATGGAAGTTATAGCTTAGATATGAAGAGCATCTATCTCTCATTAAGCAGACATATACAGACGGCTAGGACCGGACTAACTAAAACTACTTGTAATTTGTAATTTTCCACCTCAGTCCCCCTGTTAGTATTTACGAAGACAACCAATTCAGTTGATGGTATCTTCTTCAAGCCAGGAACCAGGATGGAAGATTCAGTGACCATCCCAACAACCAGTCACCAGTAACGCCTGCTTCATCGATCAGCTGCTTCTTCAGCGGGTAAAGATGTTTACTTGTTGTGTTCTATTGTGCTCATCGTCGTTCGCTGGAATGAAAGTACAGCAGGCACAGCAGGCAGGAGACCACTGCACAAACTTCTTTTTGGGATGCAAGCATCATATCCAGTGCATATCAGTTCTGTATAGTGGTCAGCCTCAGACCTCTTAATTCTTCTTTAATGACATTGAAGGGCTTGTTGGTGATGTTGATAAACTTCAAAAGTTCATATCTGTTCTTCTAAATCAATTCCATTTGGCATTTGCTGCTGCTTGTATTCCAGGAGTTAACTAACTTGTGAAGAAGTTCGAAAAACCTCTGCTTTTGAAAAAAATCTTTTATTCCTCTGGGACGTCTTCAGGTGTAAACTATGGATGTCTCCTGGGGTGCACATATTCACCTGGAATAGTCGCTTAGGAATCACTAACAGATTCAATAATCTGACTATTTAGCTCACACCTGACCAGTCTCCAGGGAGTCTGGTATACGTCATACTACCAAATTGCCTATATACATCCATCAAAATTGCAATTCACTAATTTCAATATTTCTTCATCAAATACTTTCAGAAATCCCAAAAGTTTTATCTCAGTTAATTATTTTATAAACACATATCAAATTCCATCTTAAACATTACTTCCAGACCATTCTCCTCCCAAGCATTATGCATTAAACATACTAAGTCCATTCAAATTCAAATCCCTTCTGGGCAAATCAATTGATCTACGAACATAGTTTGGACACTATTACACAAAAATATGATGTAGTATGACTTTTAGCTACCTGTCTCACAGGTCTGCACCATAAATTATCTTAAAATATCAGTTAAAACCCAATCCAGTTGTAACATTTTAAGAAAATCTATTAAAACTAACACTAACATACACACTGCATACTTTCAATTTAAAGTACTTTATGCAATAATCTTGTTTACTATAATATATTAGGACATCACATAGTCATACCAATACTACCTAAAACTAAATATGGCGAGGAATATCCGTCAAATAGCAAAACGAGAGGACAAATCAACCTAGTCTAAAACTTTTCTGCAGTGGTAAAAAAAGAGTAAAGTCACAAAACTCTGCCCATTGATTGCTGTTTACTGTTCACCTGTTGGAAATAAAACCTTATAACAATGGTTAATTCTTCCAAATATGTTTAAAACTCATTCACCAAACACTTTTACATCCCCTTCCCTCCTAATCCATGTCAACTAAGAGGACAATACAGGCCTACCTATACCTCATAGGGGGTAGATTGTAATCCCATCTCTAGTATATTCTTAGTATACAGTACGTCCTGCTCCAGATAGATTACTTACACTTGGGTTATCCTCCGCCAGATGGCGCTGCACTGCAGAGACATGCAAAACAGGCTCCTCCCGGCCCCTCAAATACCCGGGGACCTCTCACAAATCCCCAGATTTCTCTGCAGTGCTTACTGCGAAGACATGAAATTATCATTCTCTCGCAGGTGAGCGGGGCTATTAGCCTGCGGCCCTATTGGACTATTCTCACCCGTCCTCGTGTGATGTGCCTCCCAGCCTGGGATGTGCTGGTCAGGTGAAGGTAGGCAGCACCATGTGTGCTTAAGGAGCGCTGCTCCACCGCAATCCCCCACCAAAGGGTAGGCGGTATAGGCTGATGGTGAGCCTTTATAGGATGATCCTCCTGCATTATTGTCCCATGCCCCGTGTAGTGGTGGGTCCTGTACAAAGGGCCGCCATCCTCCCTCATTCTCCCTGTAGCCTTCGGGGGGGAAAGAAGGGGGGGGTGAGCGTGTATCGTGATTCGTGCATACGGCTTTTTGTCATGTTTTTTGACTAAGTATATGTGGTGTCAGCCGCCGCGCTGACTTGTCTTTTCACTATTGCAAATGCCGCCCCCGCGCGCGTCTTTTCCTTCATTTGGATGTTCCGCGCCGGGCGGCGGCGTTACCTCAGACGCTTCCTGCGTTCTCATTGGTTGCTTGTCTGTGGGCTTCGCGCTCTTCGAGGGGGGGTGGGGCCTGGCTTGGCGCGCTCTGCATCACGGCTCGCTCTGGCCCGCCCTTCGAGGTACTCTCGGCGCCATTTTGTCAGGTTGCGTGTGTGTGACGGTTCTACTTACCGCGGTCCGTAAGTGCCCTCGCTGGCGACTTCATACTCATTTTAGTGTGTTTGGTTCTGACACCCCTTCTTCCCATTGTGTCTTTCAGACGGGTGAATCCATTGGCTTCTCCCGGCCAGGTGTAATTGATAGTTGGGCCTTGTATAATTACTCCCACTTCCCTAGCGGGCCATTGGGGCATCCAGGGTTGTTTTATAGCGTCAATCCCTACTGGCATATTGTGCCTAATAATCACCATATGGAGGCATCTCAGGATAATGTGACTGGGGTTCCTTCGGGACAAGCCCGGCTGTGTGTAGCTTGTGGGGTCACACCTATTATCGGTGACAATGCACGGGTCTGTGTTCCTTGCGCACAGCAGGTGCTAACGTTGCAATCCGCCCCTCCTGTGGCTGGGCCTGCTTCACCTACTCCCCCAAGCTTGAGTCTCACCCCCATTGAATTGCATACAAGCGGGGATTCTCAGCCTGATGTGTCTGCTAGACTGGCCAGTGTTGAAAAATTGATTGCTAATAATTTAGCACGTAAGGCCACTGCTAAAAAGCGTCACTTAACCCCTGATGCCACTCTTTTCCCTATGGAGTCTGATGAGTTGTTGCATCTATGTGGCTATACCCCCTCGGACGAAGGGGAGCTGTTTTCTGATTCAGAATCATCTGTTGAGAGACCCAGGGGTCATGACGATTCTGGCTCTGACTCCTGGGCCCCGGATGATACTGACAGACTGCTGGTTCAGATTTTTGAGGTTCTGTCCATCTCTCCCCCTGTTGCGGCTCCCAGGCAAAGGGGTGAGCTTATTCTAAGTATACAGTACGGTGGCCTGACCATGAGAGAGTGAGGACGTGCGGCTCCTAGCTCTGCTGTCACCCCTTACTTTACAGCTGATTTGGGCTCCCAAAAACCCCTCTGATCGGACGCAATGGGGAGTGGGAGGAAGAAGAAAGCGGGGGGACCCGCCAGAAAGCCCCCAAAGAGGGAGATTGGAAGCTTCTTGGGCTGGTCGCCTGGCCCTGACATCGCTATACCAGACAGCGAACCCCCTCTGTGCACAAGTATGGGTGGATCGGGAGACCCAGAGCGTGCCCAACGACCTGTCCCTGTGGTGGGATCCTGCGACCCTCGATTTGGGATGCCCTCGGCACGGGCCCTGGCTGGCCAGCTATTCCCACAATCCCCTATAGACCCTAGTCATAGGGATCTCCTGCAGTGTCTCCCGACAAAGGCTGAGCTTAAAGCTGACTTGGAGGCCATCGCTACAAGGATTGAACAAGCCTTACGCAGAGAAATAGAGGACCTCCAGCAGAAATCTTCTGCCTTGGATACTAGAGTGGCTTCATTGGAGGAGTCCCGCTCGGATTACGATACGCGCTTGGCGACCCTTGAGAGAAACCTAGCGGTGCATCAGCAACAGCTGGTCGATGTCAGACCAGGAGAACAGAAATAGACGCAATAATTTGAAGCTTCGCGGCATACCGGAATCCATTAGATCGGAAGACCTGGGTATTTGGGCGACAGAATTGTTCAACGGCCTGATGGGAAAGCCACCGGACGCTGAGCTGATTATTGACCGAATCCACAGGGTGGCGGGGCGCCCGGCCGGGGACCCTCAGGCTCCCAGAGACGTCTTATGCAGAATCCATTTTTTTCATGTTAAGGAGGAGATCCTGCGCTTGGCCTGGGAGAGGGGGAAGATTGGATTCCGGGGCTCCCAAGTTATGATCTTGCCAGACGTGTCGCGTCGCACCCTGCTGATGAGGCGCTTGCTGCGGCCCCTTCTTGACCGGATACTGGAGGTCGGCGCGTCCTACAAGTGGGGCCACCCATTCCACCTCGTGGTCCGCAGGAACAATTCCACATATACCCTCAGAAGCAAGGCGGACCTTCCGGGCCTGTTTATTTTCTTGGAGTCGGACCCCTTCCCGGTCCCGGACTGGTTGGCGCTTGATCCCCTCCCCCCTATGCCTCAGCGGGCACCTCGGAGACCCCGGATGATCAGAGGCCGTAGGGGTGATGCCCCAGGGCCCATTCGTGGCCGTTAGCCCCGTCCATTCCCCCTTTTTCCCCTGTTGCCGTTTTGACGCCTCTCCCGCCCTGGTGGCGGGTCCCCCCCCCCCCGGCGGCCCCCCATTTATGCCACCCCTGCCCTCATGGAAGTGACATTGACAATCGGAATATTTATCAACCTTTATGATAAAGACCTATGCAGTGACTACCACGGTTCGCTTTGGTTTCCTGATCAGGGTGCTGGTTGGTGGGCGGGGTGGGCGGGTGTTCGCCTGGAGGGGGTTTATCGGTTATTGTTTAACATTTTTCACCATTTACCATTGCTTATTATTGTGTATAGTTTACCGTTTACTGCCTGCTGTTTTATACCCGTGTTCCTCCTCTTCCCTCCTCGTGGCCTTCTGGGGCTGGTCCCCCTCTCTGTCCTACCCACCCAGTGGTGGGGCGGGGATGGGGGGGCCGCTGGCCTGCCGCGGGCCGTGGGGCGGGACGAGGGGGTCACAATATGTTACTGTATCTGGGGGGGTCCTTGGAGGGAGGGGTGACCCAGAATTGTTATACTCCTGATGGTGGGGGGTCTCCCCTGGGGCTGTTTATCGTTTTGAATTTGAATTAGTGAATTATTGCGTGCGGGTTGCCCGGTCCTGGGTCTGACCTGGGCTCTTCGGGCGGAGAGGGGGGACGTTAAATAAATATGGTGAGCGCCCCCGTGAGGTTATTTGATGTTATTAAAGGTTCAATGTTCTACGGTTAGTTCGGGGCTAGGGAGCCTAATTATTTAACACTTGGTGCATTTTGGGGTGGCTCCTGAGTGGTTAGGCTACCTCCACAACTACTGTTCACGCGCCCTGCTGGACCCTGTCCGATAGGTACGCGTGGTTTTGAGGGCTCGCCCTCTACTCTATCTTTGCCTTCCTCTATAAGGTAGGGCTTTTTTGGTTTCTCTTTCCACCTTTCTTTTCTTTTCTTTCTCTCTACTTTCCCTTGTTGTGTGTTCTACAGAACTCTCTACTTTCCCTTGTCTTCTGTGTGTGTCTGTCCTCCTGGGGTTCGGTTCTTGCCCTAGTCTTTGCAGTCTCGTTTCCCCCCGTCCGTGTCCCATTGGTCCCCGCGACACCTCTTCCCCCAAGTTGTAGTTCTAACTTTGGTCGGGCATGGCGGACATTCGGATCTGTACCTTAATGCTAGAGGGTTGAATGTCCCTGAGAAGAGAGCTAAAATATTGTACGGTTTTCACAAAGAGAGGGTAGATATTCTTATGTTACAGGAGACGCACTTCTGCAGGGGGAAGGTTCTGGAGATTAGGAACAGGTATTACGACAGATGGTATCACAGCTCCAATCCGGAAAGCAAATCTAAAGGGGTTTCTATTGCAGTCCACAGGGGTGTCCCTCTGACACCACTTGAATCGAAAACGGACCCAGAGGGCAGATATATCTTTCTCAAATTTACGCTTTCAGGGGCTAGGTACACCCTTGCTAACTTATACCTACTAAACCAGGCTCAGGTGGAGGTTGGCCTCGGGATACTTCGTGTCTTGGAGGGATTCTCGGAGGGTACCTTGGTGTTGGGAGGGGACCTCAATTTGGCCCTTGACCCACGGCTTGACTCTTCTCAGGGGAGATCCGGGATACCCTGCTCTAAACTGCATAGGTTGCGAGGCGCACTTCGCTCCCTCCAGGTAGTAGATACTTGGAGGGTTCAACATGGGGGGGCAAGAGATTACACTTTCTTCTCCCACCCCCATAATACATATAGTAGGTTGGACTATATATTCCTCAGTCACCACGCGCTATCGCGCGACCCAGATACCTCTATTGGACAGATTCTGTGGTCGGACCATGCCCCTGTCTTCCTGAGCCTCCCGACCCCAGAAGTTGCCCCTAGACAATACAGCTGGCGCTTAAACGATAATTTGCTGAAGGACGCCATGTGCCTAGCTGAAATTAAAACCTCCATAGCCAATTTTCAACTTGATCATGAGCATGATCAGACCTCATTTCCGTTACAGTGGGAGGCCCTTAAATGTGTACTTCGTGGGGTTTTCATTAAGCATGGATCTAGGCTTAAGAGGGAAAGGACGAATCAGATTGAGGCAGCCCTGGTACGTATTGGAGAGTTAGAGGAGGCGCATAAGATCGCTCCCGCCCCAGCCGTTTGGAAAGAGCTACTGGACGCTAGGCAAGGTCTGAAGGGCCTATATGACCAATGTTTTCTCAAATACCGGGACAGGTTCAGGGCTCGCATCTATGAACATAGTGATAAGTGTGGTAGGATGCTTGCCAGGTCTCTTCATCCCAGACAGCGTTTATTCCCATGGTGAGGGGGGATCGGAGCTCCACAAAACTACTCAGATAGCCGGGGAGTTCCAAACCTTTTACTCTAAACTCTATAACCTTGAATCCAAGTCACCCAAAGAACCAGGCCAGTCGAAGAGCGCCTCGATTGTGCATTATGTCAGGGAGACAGCCCTCCCAACCCTTCCCCCTGAGGATTGTGACCTACTTGAGGACCCGTTTAATATTGAGGAGGTACTGAAGGCCATAAGGGATACCCCTGTAGGTAAAAGCCCAGGCCCTGATGGATTTACCCCCAGGTTCTATAAAGTGCTTGGGGCATTGGTGGCTCCCTTTCTGGTTAAGATGTTCAACTCCATATCCGACAACTGCTTCTTCCCGAGACAGGCCTTAGAGGCACACATCACGGTCATACCCAAGCCCGACAGAGACACCACCCTGCCTGGAAACTACAGACCTATTTCATTGATCAATGTAGATTTGAAGATCTACGCTAAAATTATCGCCCTCAGGATACAGCCATTGCTCCCCTCCCTGATCAATACAGACCAGGTGGGATTTGTCTCGGGAAGAGAAGCGAGAGATAATACCATAAAAACGATTTCCCTCATACATTACGCGCAGTCGCGGGCTATCCCTGCATGTGCGCTGGCAGTAGACGCAGAGAAAGCATTTGACAGGGTGCACTGGGGTTTTCTGAGGGCTACGTTGGAACAGTTGGGCTTGGGCCCGGTTATATTGGCCAGGATTATGGCTCTATACCAGGGCCCTACTGCAAAAGTGAGGGTCAATGGCTCCCTGTCTGGTCCCTTCCGTATTCGGAACGGCACTCGGCAGGGTTGCCCCTTGTCTCCACTGCTTTATGTGCTGGTGATGGAGCACCTCGCCAACGCCTTGAGGATGAATCCATCCATCAAGGGGGTTGTCTGCGGGGGTAGGGAGCACAAGCTCTCTCTCTTTGCCGATGACTTACTTATGTATATCACTTCTCCTCACACAACCATGCCCTCTGTTCTAGCGGAGTTCAAACGCTTCGGCGAACTGAGCAACTTCAAAGTGAACCTGTCCAAAACGGAGATCCTGAACATCTCACTGCCCACTGAAACCCAAAGTCTTTTGCAGGCAAACTTTCCGTTCAGGTGGCAAAGAGAGGCCATTAAGTATTTGGGCGTCCAGATACCCTCTGACCTGGGGACCCTGCATAAACTTAATTACGCCCCACTCCTGCACTCCACGATCTCTAGCCTCAATTCCTATAGCAAGAAGCAACACTCATGGCTAGGCCGTATAAATATTCTCAAAATGGACATACTCCCGAGGTTTCTGTACTTGTTTCAGGCGGTCCCTCTAGCCCCAGAACGGGGCTTTTTTCAATCCCTCCAGAGGGCCTTCTTTAAATTTGTCTGGGGTAGCGGGAGGCCCAGAATTCGGCGGGAGACGCTTTTTAGGTCTAAGTCGGGGGGAAGGCTTGGGGTCCCGGATCTTCGTACATATCACGCTGCCTCGGTGCTGGTCCGCCTGTCGGATTGGTTCCACCACAGGGACGATAAATGCTGGGTGGGCTTGGAGCAGGCCATCTCCCCCCTCAGTCTAGTGGCCTTGCCTTGGATTGACCCTCCCTCCAGACCCGGGACTCAGGATCTGCCATACTTGGTAGGACCTTTATTGAAGATATGGGACGGATTGTTGAGGCGGGGAGGGTTGTCACTCAGGCCGGGACCCCTGACCTCTCTATTTGACAATCCGTTACTTCCACCTGGGATGCATGTTCGGTCCTTCCTCATATGGGATTTGTCTCAGGATATCAGGTTGGGCGATGTGGTGTTGGGAGCGGGCCCCCCCTCACTCGCCGACATGCGGGCTCGAGGGGAGACTGGGAGTATCTCTTGGTTTCTACACGCTCAGCTGGTGGCATATGTCAAATCTATCACGCCAGCCTCCTGCCTGTCCCGCCCTCTTACACCTATGGAGAGAGTGTTGCGAGACCCTTCTCCCCCCAAACACGTGATCTCCCTTTTCTACAAGATTCTTCGGGATGAGGGGGAGGATGGACGGCTGCCTCGGTATTGCGGGAGGTGGGAGGAAGACTTGGGACAAACGCTTGAGCCTGGTGACTGGGAAAAATCCTTTGTACTCACCCACAGTCTGTCAGTAGCGTCTAGAGCTCAGGAACGGAACTACAAAATCTTGGCGAGATGGTACAGATGTCCGTCAGATCTAGTGAAATTTGGGGGGGCTGACACTGGGGACTGCTGGAGGTGCGGTGGGGCACAGGGGAATATGTTACACATCTGGTGGGAGTGCCCGATGATACGGGCCTTCTGGGAAGGAGTATTGGGAATCTATGAGCACTTGACGCTTGAGAGGATCCCTCACACCCCACAGGTTACGCTCCTCTCGATGATCCCCGGGTCAGTGGTAACAACTAAGAAGGGGCTACTGAGGCATTTGCTCACAGCCGCCAGGTCAGTTATACCAAGACATTGGCGTTCCACGAATGCTCCATCTTTGGTGGAGTGGTACGGGGAGGTTGAGAACATCAAGAGGTTGGAGGGGTTGATGTTGGAGGGGGTGGAGGGGGGCACCCAGAGATTTCTCAAGACATGGACGCTATGGGAGGTCTCTCGGTTCACCCCCGACTTTCAGATATTACTGGAGGCAGGATGAGATTTGGGGCGGTGGGGTGGTGGCGCGGATGGGGCCTTTGGGCCTTTTATCCTCTTGATCATTGCAGTGGGCTTCGGTCGGGTGGGGGAATCTGGATGGAGTACAGGCTTGGAACCTCAGGAGTTTCTGTCCCTGTTCCTCTTTGTGCTCTTGTCCTTGTTCTTCGTCTTGTTTTGTTTGTCTTGTCTTTCCTTCATATCCCCTTCTTTTTCCTGTTTCTTCTGGTTTCTATCTCTTTTTCGACTCACAGGGGGATGACTTAGGTCACTGTATATCGGACTTGGGAGAGGGAGCGCCTCAAGGGTAGGAGAGTACCTGCTTTTGAGAGGCGACCCGGTTGTTGAATTAGATAACATTGGCATCTGCTGGTGGACACCCTGGGCCTGGTCCTTTCGGGTGCCCTGCCGGGATTGAGGCGATCCAGGGCCCTCTTGCATAGTCTGGAATGGTGTCCCCTCTCAAGGAAGTGGGCGTGACATATTCACCTTAGGATCCCCTTGCTAATGTAATCTAATGTAATGTCTTGTATTGTTCTTACAATTCTCTTGTGTGTGTATTCTTTGAAAACATTTCGCATTCAATAAAGATATATTGAAACTAAGTATACAGTACGTCCTGCTCCAGATATAATACTTACATTTGGGTTATCCTCCGCCAGATGGCGCTGTGCACTGCAGACATGCAAAAACAGGCTCCTCCCGGCCCTTCATATACCCAGGGACCTCCCACAAATCCCCAGATTTCTCTGCAGTGCTGAATGCGAAGATATGAAGTATCACTCTTTCGCAGGTGAGTGGGGCTATTACAGCCTGCGGCCCTGTTGGACTACTCCCACCCATCCTATTTGTGATGTGCCTCCCAGCCTGGGCTGCGCTGGTCGGGTGAAGGTAGGCAGCACCATGCGTGCTTAACGGAGCCATGCTCCACCGCAGTCCCCCACCAAAGGGTAGGCGGTTTAGGCTGATGGTGAGCCTTTAGGGGATGCCCCTCCCGCATCATTGTCCCACGCCCTGTGTAGCGGTGGACCCTGTGTAAAGGGTTGCCATCCTCCCTCGTTCTCCCCTTAGCCCGGGGGAAAGAAAGTGTGGGGGGGAGGGGTTCGTGAGTATGGCGGCCTCAGTGTACCCTATTACACGCTTATGGCCTTAAGTATCGCGTTTGACTGGGAATGGGTGTCAGAGCCGCGCTGCGTACTTGTATTGGTAGCCGCTGCGCCCTTCCTAAATGGTTGTACTGCACGGGCGGTGGCTTTGCTGATGCTGCGGCATCTTTCTTAGCCTGTAGTGGCTTTGCTGCGGTAATCCACTCGATCAATTCCTTCAGGCGTCACTGCCCTGTTTTCTCTATTGGCTACGCGTTTTTGGAGCTTCGCGCTCTCCGGTGGGGTGGGGGTAGGGGGGGGAGGGGGTTGGCCCTGGCTTGACGTGCTCCGCGCCACGTCTTGGCGCACTCCACGCAAGATCAGCTCTGGCCCGCCCTTCGAGGTTTGTTTGGCGCCATTCTTGCTTGCGCGCGCATGGTGAAGACTGCCCTCCCCCCTCTGTCTGTAAGTGCCCTCGCGGGCGACCTTATATTACCTTTATACTACCTTTATATTACCTTTATTACACCCTTGTGCATGGCTCTGACATTCCTGTTCCTCTTATGTCTTTCAGACCGTGAATTCCGGTGGCTTCTCCCGGCCCGGTGTATCTCCCGGTTGAGACTATTAAATTTACGCCCACTTCCCCGCGGGTTATTGGGGCATCCAGGGTAGCTTACAGCGTCAATCCTTACTGGCCTATTGTGCCGATAAAATCACCATATGGAGGCGTCCCAGGATATTGTGAACGGGGTTCCTTCGGGACAAGCCCGGCTGTGTGTAGCTTGTGGGGTCTTACCTAGCAGCGGTGACAATGCACGGGTCTGTGTTCCTTGTGCACAGCAGCCGTTATCGGTTCTTCCCGCCTCTTCAGTGGCTGGGCCTGCACCTCGCCTCACTTCACCTACTCCCCCAAGCCTGAGTCTAACCCCCAAGACAAGCGGGGATTCTCATCCTGATGTGGCTACTAGACTGGCCAGTGTTGAAAGATTGCTTGCTAGCTCTTTAGCGCGTAAGGCCACCACTAAGAGGCAGCATTTAACCCCTGATTCTGCTCTTTTCCCTATGGAATCTGATGACTTGTTGCATCCTTACGGCCACCCCCCCCTCGGACGAAGGGGAGCTGTTCTCTGACTCGGGGTCATATGACGAGGAGTCAAGAGGTCATGACGAGTCTGGTTCCGAGCACTGGACCTCGGATGATATTGACAGACTGCTGGCTCAGATATTTGAAGTTTTGTCCATCTTTCCCCCTGTTGCGGCTCCCAGGAAAGGGGTGAGCTTTTTCATACGGCTAAAGCTCGTCTGGAATTCCCCGAGCAAACCCACTTCAATAGCCTCGTGCTTAAAGAATGGGAACATCCCAGCAGACTGCCTGGGATCCCTAAGAGTGTGGATAGAAAGTATCCCCTCCCGGCTGACTTGATTAAGTGCTGGTCATCGCCCCCCGAGGTCGATGCTCCTATTCTAGGGTTGTCCAACACCTCTTTTATGCACTCCCCTGACACTACTATGCTGCGGGACTCTGAGGACCGGCGTATTGATCAATTGGCATGCCATGCCTTTGCATTTGGGGGAGCGACTCTGCGCCCGGTTTGCGCCTTAGCTATTACGGCAGTAGCGCTCAGGGCCATGGTCAGGAATGCACTCGATGGCACAGATGAGTTGCCATCTGATACTGCCAAAGCACTGTCTAACTGTGATGTGTTTGTAAACTTTATCCTGTCTGCATCGGACGATGCTATAAGGATGTGTGCCAGATCTTCGGCCCTGGCGGTAGCTATACGCCGCGCGGTTTGGTTGCAACAGTGGGCTGCTGACAATGCCGCTAAGAAAGCCCTTACTGGGCTTCCATTTAAGGGGCTGCGCCTGTTTGGGGACCGTCTAGACCTCTTCGCCAAAGGAGGCAAGTTGCCCCAGCGCAGTCGGCAGATTCGGCCCTTTCGAGGCCAGGGCACCCTCTCAATCCCCTACCGAGGGGCTAAACAGGGAAAAGGGGTGTCCTTCACTGGGTCCCGCGCAGATTCCTGGCACAGGAATAGAGGACGCCGTCCCGGTTCCTCCTGGGGGCCCAAGTCCAAAGCCCCTCCCAAGACCCCTCAGGCATGAGGGGGCGCCCTTGCCCGTCAGGGTGGGGGGACGTCTGCAGCACTTCGAGCATGTCTGGAGGCGCCACGTCTCAGACCGGTGGATTCAGGAGGTAGTGTCCTCCGGCTACAAGATAGAATTTGCTGTACGGCCCCCCACCAGATTCATTGGGTCCCGAATTCCTCAAGACCCCGCCTCAGCTCAGGTCTTGTTGCTGGCCGTGCATGGTCTCCTGGATCTAGGGGTCATTTGCAAGGTCCCCTTAGGAGACAGGGGCACTGGGTTCTACTCCAACCTTTTCACAGTACCCAAGAAGGATGGGTCAGTCAGGCCCATTCTGGATTTAAAAATCCTCAACAAATTTGTCAAGAACAGGCATTTTCGCATGGAAACTCTGCGCTCGGCCATTGGCTCCCTACGCCAAGGGACTTCATGATGTCAGTAGACATCAAGGATGCTTACCTTCACGTCCCGGTGTTTCCAGGACACCAAAGGTTTCTCAGATTTGCACTGAAAGATCAGCATTACCAATTTGTGGCCTTGCCATTCGGCCTCACGTCAGCTCCCAGGGTGTTCACCAAGGTGCTGGCGGGGTGATGTCCCTGATAAGGCTAAGGGCATACGCGTGCTGCCCTACGTGGACGATATACTCATCACCTCTCGGTCTCTGCGGCAGGCAGAGTTGGACACTCAGCTGGTAGTGTCCACCCTGGAGTCCTTCGGCTGGGTGATCAGTTACCCCAAGTCCTCTCTGTCCCCCTCCTCGGTGACTCCGTTCCTGGGAATAATTCTGGATACGGTTCAGTCACGGATATTCCTTCCTCAACAGAAGGTGGAAGCTCTGACTACGCAGGCCAGGTTCCTGCTCTTGTGCCCACAGCCTTCCATCAGGCAGGGAATGCAGCTGGTGGGCCTGATGGTGGCGAGCTTCGAGGCGGTGCCCTTTGCTCAGTTCCATTTGAGACCTCTGCAGCTTCACCTTCTGTCAGTATGGGACAAGAACCCAGCGTCCTTGGACGGGGTCTGTGTGCTTCCCCCCTCGGTCAGACGGTCCCTTGCATGGTGGCTGGACTTCGGGAACTTGATAGGGGGCAGGTCTTTTCTGGCCCCTTCCTGGGAGACGGTCACAACGTATGCCAGTCTGTCAGGTTGGGGGGGATTCTGGAAGTCTCTGCGCTTCCAGGGGACGTGGGGTCCTCAGGAGGCCCATTTACTCATCAACATTCTGGAATTGCGGGCAGTCCGGTTGGTACTGGAGCGGTTGACCCAACACCTGAGGGGTCTGTTGGTCCAGGTACGCTCAGACAACAGGACGGCAGTTGCCTACATTAACCATCAGGGAGGGACCCGGAGCAAGGGTGCCCTCCGGGAGGTGTCTCAGATTTTGACATGGGCGGAGGCCAATGTGCAATGCATTTCGGCTGTTTACATTCCGGGGGCGGAGAATCTGCTTGCAGATGCTCTGAGCAGGGGGACGTCCCGTCAGGGAGAGTGGTCCCTCTGCAACAGGGTATTCCAGTCCCTGTGTCACTGTTGGGGTCTACCAGATGTGGACCTGTTTGCATCCCGTCACAACCACAAGCTCCCGGCCTTCGTGTCCCAGTCTCAGGATCCTCTGGCCTTGGCCACGGATGCCTTGTCCATGTCATGGAAGGAGTTTCGGCTCCTGTATGTATTTCCACTATTCCCCCTTCTGAGCAGGGTTCTGCGCAAGATTGCTCTGGAGGGGGTGCCTGTGATTCTAGTGGCCCCCAGGTGGCCAAGAAGAGTGTGGTTCGCAGACGTGGTTCAAATGGAAGTAGACCAGAACGATCTGCCAGGGGTGCCAGATCTGCTAACTCAGGGCTCCCTACGCCATCCCAATTTACAAACGCTGGCTTTGACGGCCTGGCTGCTGAAACCTCCATCTTGATGGAGAAGGGTTTGTCTGCCTCTGTGGTAGGTACTATGGTGCAGGCTAGGAAGAAGACTTCTGCTGCTATCTATTATAGAGTATGGCGTACCTACATTGACTGGTGTGAGTCTAGGTCTCTTCCCTGTAGGGAGTTCTCTGTCCCTAGGGTTCTGGAGTTCTTACAGCATGGTTTGGAGTTAGGTCTAAAACTCAGTACTCTGAAGGGTCAGGTTTCTGCCCTGTCCGTCTTCTTTCAGAAGTCCTTTGCTCAACATCATTTGGTTAAGACCTTCTTTCAGGGGGTCACTCATGCGCGCCCCCCTCGTTGGGATTTAAACTTGGTTTTACCTGCCTTGCAGGGTGCTCCCTTTGAGCCTATTCACGATGCTGCTCTGGCTGTGCTTACTCTCAAGGTTGTCTTTTTGGTGGCCATAACTTTGGTTAGGCGTGTGTCGGAGCTGGCTGCTCTATCCATTCAGCCTCCGTACTATGAGAGGCACCAGGACAAGGTGGTGTTCCGCTTCAAGCCGGATTTTCTGCCTAAGGTTGTGTCTGCCTTTCATTTGAATCAGGACATTGTTCTTCCTTCATTGTGTCCCAATCCTAGCAACGACAAGGAAAGGGTTCTGCATTCCTTGGATGTGGTCAGGTGTTTGAAGTATTACCTGGTTGTCACTGCGGCTTTCAGGAAGACTGATGCTCTCTTCGTTGTGCCTTCTGGGCCTAGGAAGGGTTTGGCCTCTGCCAAGTCTACTATCAGCGAATGGATCCGTCAGGCTGTGATTCAGGCCTATTCTGCTAAGGGGAAGAGTCCTCCTTTCCGTCTTACTGCTCATTCTACTCGTTCTATTGGGGCCTACTGGGCCTTCCAGCACCAGGCTTCTGTTTGTTTGCAAGGCCGCTACTTGGTGTTCTGTTCACACCTTTTCAAAGTTTTACAAGGTTGATGTTCGGGCCTCAGCTGATGCTGTGTTTGGCCGCAAGGTTTTGCAGGCGGCAATAGTTTAAGCTGCGTGCTGTTGCCTTTTTGTTGGGGATCCCACCCTACTTTTATGGACACTGCTATTGGATGCCCCAATTGTAAGTATTATATCTGGAGCAGGATGTACTGTATACTTAGAATAATACAATTCTGTGAAGTACTCACCTGTAGAATTGGTATTATACGTATACAGTACATCCTGCTCCACCCCACCCTGGTTTTTGCATTATTCTGGATCCCCTGTATGGTGATTGTTGCCATTGTAGTTGTTACCAGTTTCGGTGGTTAAATTCTCCTGGCTTCTTGTTCACTGCTTTTCAATGCTGGAGATTTGTGAGAGGTCCCTGGGTTTATGAAGGGTCAGGAGGAGCCTGTTTTTGCATGTCTGCAGTGCATAGCGCCATCTGGCGGAGGATAACCCAAGTGTAAGTATTATATCTGGAGCAGGACGTACTGTATACGTATAATACCAATTCTACAGGTGAGTACTTCACAGAATTGTATTTTTCATACTGCTAAGGATCGTTTGGAATTTTCGGAGCAAACCCATTTCAATAACCTCGTGCTTAAGGAGTGGGAACGTCCCAGTAGACTTCTTGGTATACCTAAGAGTTGGGACAGAAAGTATCCCTTTACTGCTGATATGGTCAAGTGCTGGTCATCGCCTCCCGAGGTGGATGCTCCTATTCTAGGGCTGTCTAACACCTCTATTATGCACTCCCCTGACACTACTACTCTGCGGGATGCTGAGGACCAGCGCATTGACCAATTGGCGTGCCATGCCTTTGGATTTGTGGGGACGGCGCTGCGCCCGGTTTGCGCCTCGGCCATTACGTCTGTGGCGCTCAGGGCCCTGATCAGAAGTGTACTTGAAGGTGCTCCTGATGAATTGCCACCTGATACGTTTAATGCACTGTCTAACTGTGATGTGTTTGTAAACTTTATCCTATCTGCCTTGGATGATGCCATTAGGATGTGTGCGAGAACTTTGCCTTGGTGGTAGCTATACGCCGCGCGGTTTGGCTGCGCCAGTGGGCTGCTGACAATGCTGCAAAGAAGGCCCTTACTGGGCTTCCATTTAAGGGGCTACGCCTGTTCGGGGACCGCCTAGACCTTTTTTCTAAAGGAGGTAAGTTACCCCAGCGCAGGCGGCAGTCTCTGCCTTTTTGGGGCCAGGGCCCCCTTTCACTCCCCTACCGCGGTGCTAAGCAGGGAAAAGGGGTGTCCTTTGCGGGGGCTCATGCGGATTCCTGGCATAGGAGCAGAGGATGACGTCCTGGCTCCTCCTGGGGGTCTAAGCCCAAATCCTCTCCCAAGCCCCCTCAGGCATGATGGGGCGCCCTCGCCCGTCAGGGTGGGGTCATTTGTAGGGTCCCTTTAAGAGAAAGAGGCAAGGGGTTCTATTCCAACCTTTTCACAGTTCCCAAAAAAGATGGGTCAGTCAGGCCCATTCTGGATTTAAAGATCCTCAACAAATTTGGCAAGAACAGGCGCTTTCGCATGGAAACTCTGCTCTCGGCCATCAGCTCCCTGCGCCCAGGGGATTTCATGACGTCTGTGGACATCAAAGACGCTTACCTTCACATCCCTGTGTTCCCGGGACACCAAAGGTTTCTCAGATTCGCGTTGGAAGATCAACATTACAAATTTGTGGCCTTGCCATTTGGCCTCACCTCAGCTCCCAGAGTGTTCACCAAGGTGCTGGCGGGGATGATGTCTCTGGTAAGGTCAAGGGGCATACGTGTGCTGCCCTACCTGGACGACATACTCATCACCTCTCGGTCTCTACAGCAAGCAGAGTTGGACACTCAGCTGGTGGTTGCCACCCTGGAGTCCTTCGGCTGGGTGATCAATCACCCCAAGTCCTCGGTGACCCCGTTCCTGGGAATGATTCTGGATACAGTTCAGTCAAGGATATTCCTTCCTCAACAGAAGGTGGAAGCTATAACTGTGCAGGTGAGGTTCCTGCTATCGTGTCCCCAGCCATCCCTCAGGCAGGGAATGCAGTTGGTGGGCCTGATGGTGGCGTGCTTCGAGGCGGTGCCCTTTGCTCAATTCCACTTGAGGCCTCTACAACTTCACCTTCTGTCAGTATGGGACAAGGACCCAACGTCCTTGGACGGGGTCTGTGTGCTTCCCCTCTTGGTCAGGCGGTCCCTTTCGTGGTGGCTGGACCACAGGAACTTGCTGGGGGGCAGGTCCTGTCTGGTCCCCTCCTGGGAGAAGGTCACCACGGATGCCAGTCTGTCAGGATGGTGGGGATTCTGGAAGTCCCTGCGGTTCCAGGGGAGGTGGGGCCCTCAAGAGGCCCACTTACCCATCAACATTCTGGAACTACGGGCGATCGGGTTGGTACTGGAGCAGTTGACCAATCACCTGAGGGGTCTGTCTGTGCAGGTGCGTTCAGACAACAGGACGGCGGTTGCCTACATCAATCATCAGGGAGGGACCCGGAGCAGGGGGGCCCTCCAGGAGGTGTCGCGGATTCGGACATGGGCGGAAGCCAATGTTCAATGCATTTCGGCTGTGTACATCCCGGGGGCAGAGAATCTACTGGCAGATTCTCTGAGCAGGGGGACCTCTCATCAGGGAGAGTGGTCCCTCTGCAACAGGGTATTCCAGTCCCTGTGTCACCGTTGGGGTCTAACGGATGTGGATCTGTTTGCATCCCGTCACATTCACAAGCTCCAGGCTTTTGTCTCCCTGTCTCAGGATCCTCTGGCCTTGGCCACAGATGCTCTGTCCATGTCATGGCAGGAATTTCGGCTCCTGTATGTCTTTCCTCCATTCCCCCTGCTGGGCAGGGTCCTGCGCAAGATTGCTCTGGAAGGGGTGCCAGTGATTCTGGTGGCCCCCAGGTGGCCAAGAAGAGTGTGGTTCGCAGACGTGGTGCAGATGACAGTAGACCAGTACGTTCTGCCAGGAGTGCCAGATCTGCTCACTCAGGGCCCCTTACGCCATCCCAATTTACAAACTCTGGCTTTGACGGCCTGGCTGCTGAAACCTCCATCTTGATGGAGAAAGGTTTGTCTGCCTCGGTGGTTGAGACCATGGTGAAGGCTAGGAAGAAAACTTCTTCTTCCATCTATTATAGGGTATGGCATACCTACATTGACTGGTGTGAGTCTATTTCTCTTCCCTGTCGGGTGTTCTCAGTTCCCAGGGTTCTGGAGTTTTTACAGCATGGGTTGGAGTCGGGTCTCCAACTCAGTACTTTGAAGGGTCAGGTTTCTGCCCTGTCTGTCTTCTTTCAGAAGTCTTTTGCTCAGCATTCTTTGGTTAAAACCTTCTTTCAGGGGGTTACTCATGTGCGTCCCCCACGTAAACCTATGGTCCCTGTTTGGGATTTGAACTTGGTTTTGTCTGCCTTGCAGGGTGCTTCCTTTGAACCTATTCAAGATGCTGCTCTGGCTGTACTTACCCTCAAGGTTGTCTTTCTGGTGGCTATTACTTCGGTCAGGCGTGTGTCTGAGCTGGCGGCTCTGTCTATCCAGCCCCCATACTTTGAGAGACACCAGGATAAGGTGGTGTTCCGCTTAAGCCGCTTTCTGCCTAAGGTGGTGTCTGCTTTTTATTTGAATCAAGATATTGTTCTTCCTTCATTGTGCTCTAATCCTAGCAATGCTAAGGAAAGGGTTTTGCATTCCTTGGATGTGGTCAGGTGTCTGAAGTATTACCTAGTAGTCACTGCGTCCTTCAGGAAAACTGATGCTCTTTTTGTGGTCCCTTCTGGTCCTAGGAAGGGTTTGGCTCCTGCCAAGTCTACTATCAGCAAATGGATCCGTCAGGCTGTGATTCAGGCCTATTCTGCTAAGGGGAAGAATCCTCCCTTCCGCCTTACTGCTCATTCTACTCATGCTATTGGTGCCTCTTGGGCTTTTCAGCACCAGGCTTCTGTTGAACAAGTTTGCAAGGCAGCTACTTGGTCTTCTGTTCATACCTTTTCAAAGTTTTACAAGGTTGATGTTAGAGCCTCAGCTGATGCTGTTTTTTGGCCGCAAGGTTTTGCAGGTGGCAGTGGTTTAAACTGTCTGCTTTTACCCTTTTTGTTGGGGATCCCACCCTGCTTTATGGACACTGCTATTGGATGTCCCAAGTGTAAGTAATCTATCTGGAGCAGGATGTACTGTATACTAAGAATAATACAATTCTGTGAAATACTTACCTGTAGAAATGGTATTATAAGTATACAGTACGTCCTGCTCCACCCTACCCTGGTTTTTGCATTATTCTGGATCCCCTGTATGGTGATTGTTATCATTGTTATAAGTTACCAGTTTTTGGGTGGTTAAATTCTTCCGGCTTCTTGTTCACTGCTTTTCAATGCTGGGGATTTGTGGGAGGTCCCCGGGTATTTGAGGGGCCGGGAGGAGCCTGTTTTTACATGTCTCTGCAGTGCAGCGCCATCTGGCGGAGGATAACCCAAGTGTAAGTAATCTATCTGGAGCAGGACGTACTGTATACTTATTACCAATTCTACAGGTGAGTATTTCACAGAATTGTATTTTTCCAAAGTCAGAGGAGCTAGAAGTAAATAACATAACTAGATTTTAACCCTGATAACTCAACTGGTTAATCCTGGCCCCAAGCCTCCCACCAACATCTTTCCCTGTGGTTTGTAATACCTCTTTATCCCGGTTCTACAACATTTTTACAGTGTACTGTATTACCACTTGTCTCAGTAAGTCCCAAGGGTACCTTTCAACTTAGATGAATCATTTCTGCTGGCAAATGAGAACTTAGGTATAGGTAAAAAAAAAAAAAGATGTATATCCCCTTTGCTGCCAGCCTACCTATTTTTGAAGGGATTTCCCAGGTAAATTATATATTGTTTTTTCAGCAGAGTCTGGGCTTTAACATGTCTCAACATTTTTGGGTTAAATATGTACAAATAAATAAAAAAATAAAATTTTTTACAATTTGTAGTGTTTTTTTGTAAAAAAAAAAAAAAAATGTAAGTTTGTCAATAAAATCTTATTGCGTGTAAAGTTTCCCTAAAAAAAAGCAGAATAAAAAACACATTTTCCTAAAATATCAATATACAAACAAAAAAAAAAAGTCTGAAAGCGCAAGGTCCCCCAAACAGAACAATACCCAACATGCATAACTAATGTTAACCCTTTTAATTGTCAGCCTACTTGAGATTTTGTCACCCTCTTTTGACAGGTCATTTTATACCATTTTGTTCCATGTTTAACCATGATTTTTGCAGGAATTTCCAGGAAAATTATATATATTTTTTTGTGGCAGAGTTTTGGCTTTAACATGAAATGTCTTGTTTGTATCTTTTCTACAGTTTTTTTTATATTTTTAAGTAAAAAAACTAAAAAATAATATTATTTTTTTTAAATTGTCTCATTTATTTTAAATAAAACATTTATTTTATTGAAGAAAACCATATTGCATGTGGTAGCCCCATTTCTCCTGATTACAATGGTACCACAAATGTATCGGTAGCCCCCCGTTCCTGTCCAGGAGACCCCCCAAACTGAAAAGAGCACTTTATAACATTTACAAATAAAATACAACTACTATCCACACTATAAAGGGTTAATTAAAAAAAATGGCGTGGGGTCCCTCTTCCAAGGGAGGCAGACCCCATTTTTTTTTAATTGTAAGAGTTAAAAATCTCCCCAAAAAATGGTGTGAGGTCCCTCTACCCAGCATAACCAGCCCAGGCAGGTTTGGTCGTCCCCCCGCCCTGCCAGCTACAATCCCAAAGCCTAATATCCCTGGCTCTTCTGCCCCCCCCCCCCCCGGCCTTTGGGGAGGCAGGTAATTGGGGGGGCTCAGGGTTAATGGCAAGTCACTCGCTAGCCGCAGGTGACTTGCCAGACCCAGAGCCTTGTGAACTGGTATAGGGGTCTCATAGATCCCTTACCAGTTCACAAAGGGTTAAATGTAAAATAAAACACACAAACACAAAATAAAAATGTTTTTTTAGTGCTTACCAAAAACCCTTAAAATCCCCCCAAAAATGGCGTAAGGTCCCCCCTATCCAGAATAATCAGCCCGTGACCAGCTATGGGGGCTTGTAGAAAGGGCACGGGGGCCAGCTTTGGTGGCCGTTCTGCCCTGCTGGCTACAAGCTGGCATAGCCTATGGCCATGGGCTCTTCTGCCCCCCCCGGGCTTTGGGGAGGCAGGTAATAAGGGGGCTTGGGGTTAATGGCAAGTCACCCACTAGCTGCAGGTGACTTGCCAGCCCCCAGCCTTGTGAACTTGTATAGGGGTCTCATGGACCCCTTACCAGTTCACAAAGGGTTAACAGTAAAAAAAAGGGAATTGGGTCCCCACCCAAAAAGACTTGAAAGAAGTGGCACTACCCTCTGAGTAAACCAATGTAAACAATTTTTATTTTAAATACACATAGCTACACAAACACAATACAATACATAATTAAAAATACACATACAGGGGTGTGGCTTTATATGGCGGCGTAAGGCAGCTACCTGCGGGAGCTCTGCACGGTTTTAGCAGCAGATCGGGACCCAGGCTGTAGAGGACCATGGAAAACTAATGTCCAGACGTGGGAAGAACAGACGAGGGGCGCGGAAGGGAAGAGAGCTTACCATTCCCAAGCTGTTCGCCGCCGAGAAGGAGAAGAACAGCCCAGTAGCTGGAACCATGATGGTGGCCAGGCAGAAATTGCGGAGCGAGGAGAGGTCGGAGAGGCGGGGAGCGGAGAGCGCAGCACTGATGATGCCCGAGGTGGAAGAGAGAACTCGGGCTGGCGAGGAGGAGGCTGCGACCGGACAGGCGGGCAGCCTGCAACAGACTGAGAAGGAGAAGAAGAGCCCAGCAGCTGGATCCAAGATGGCGGCCAGGCAGAAGCAGCGGAGCGCCGAGAGGTCAGAGATGCAGGGGCTGGAGAGCACCACACCGATGATGCCCGAGGTGGATGAGGCCGAGATGGGGCAGACGGGCGGCCTGCAACAGACAGACAGAGGCGGGCGGCAGGGCCGGGACGACGTGCAAATAGTGGCGACACTGTTCCACAGGAACCCGGACTGGGGCGGAGGATCACCCGGCGGACCCAAGGTTAGTGCTACCCCACTGGGACCCCACTGGGACCCCGGGAAGATGTAGCGGAGATCGGCGCAGGTCCCCCACCCCACACCCAGTCAGATAAGCCAGAGGAGGTGCCCGAGGGGGGGGGGGGGAGGGGCAGAATCTCTAGAGGAAAGTATTTGGCCGCAGCTGCAGCCTATGGATACCATACTGACCTGGGGTCGTTCCCCTTCAGCCCAGACTCCCCGGAGGGCAGACACAGCCCCATAAACCCAAAGGATTCCCCACACAAAAGAGCCAGCACTCCGCCCGGGAGGCTACCAAGCTCCCCAAGGCACAGCACGTTTTCGGGCACCCCCTCACCCCCAATGAGCCCAAGCACGATTGGAGACAGGAAATCCTCCATCAGCCCCGTGCCGGGCCCGGCATTCATAGAGGAATGCACCATGCTACAGAGAGCCTGGCCGATGCTTGACCCCCCAGAGCAGGTAACGGGACGAGAAACAGAGATGGATATAAGCCCCTTTTGAAGACCTCTAGATGCAAGAGAGGTGACCCGCAAGAATGGGCACTCCGCCTTGCAGCAGAGCGCACAATGGGACCGCGGGAACTGGAGCCCCCGGTCGCAGCGGAGAAAGAGCCCTGCGGTTTCACTAAATCTCCTGTCACATTCCAAAGCGGAAGCGGTACAGATCAATATCACGGAGGCCCTGAGGGGCCTACCCACGCGAAGCGACTTCGACAGCTATGTATCTAGAATGGAAGGGACTATAAAAAGAGAGCTTGCTTCCCTACAGGGGTCCTTGGCTGAGGTCACCCAGAGAGTGTATGGAGTAGAATCCACACAGAGAGTTTTGGAAGAGCGCGTGGCAATGCTGGAAAGACAGCAAGAGGCGAACAGCAGACAGTTCTCTGACCTGTACCTGGCACACGACAATGCGGAGAACAGGAGCCGCAGGAACAATCTCCGCCTCCAAGGGATCCCGGAATCGGTTGGGGGACAGGACCTACTGAAAGCGGTGACCTCAATCTTCAATACACTTCTAGACCAACCAGACGCAAACCACATCGAGCTGGACCGAGTCCACAGGGCACTGGGCGCCCGCCCCCTGTGAGGGGGACAGGCCCAGAGACATCATCTGCAGGGTTCATTTCTTTAAAATAAAGGAAAACCTAATCCGTCGAGCATGGGAAAAAGGCCCTGTCTTGTATCAGGGCACGCAGGTGATCATCCTTCAAGATCTGTCCCGGCGGACCTTACAAATGCGCAGGCTGTTAAAGCCCCTGCTGGAGACAGTGCAGCAAAGGGGAGCTGCATACAGATGGGGACACCCGTTCCAACTAATTGTGCGAAGGAACGGGAATACCTTTGTGCTCAAGCCTCCCAGCCAGCTCCCGAATCTTTTCCACTTCCTGGAGGCAGCCACGGTGCATATCCCTGATTGGACAGCCCCAGAACCGTCCGTCTACGCGGTCCGGCTGCCGCTGAGGCCGGGAGGTGCTCCCATCAATCGCAAAGAGGAGGGCGCCGAGTGTAGGGTCTAACCGCTCTACTGTCAGTTGCTTGATGGACTGGATTGGTCTCGGCATTGGGCCAGGACCGGGGCCCCCCCTCTCCCAATCGGCGGCCTGGCTGCAAGGTGGTGGTGGCGGGTGGGGGGGCTCTGGGGCGGCCCGGGCCGGACGGTGTCCGATAGTTTATAAGTTAAGCAAAGTAGCGGTTGGCGATATTCCCCATTTGGGTGCCGCATAACGTGGGAACTGAGTTCCTGGATCTCGTTGGCTTGGTGGCCTGGCCTCGCCCCCGGGCTCCCCCGCACCCCTTCGCGAGATTGCGGATTGAGCTGACCGTTCCGGCGCGGCCTTCTGGTGGTGGCGGGGGTCTGGGTGGGGGGGGGGTCGTTGGGACGGCTTGCTCGTTGTTACCCGCCATGAGACGGCAAGGGTTAGCACATCTAGCAGGAATAAGTGCAATATACAAAATTATCAAAATTGTCATAAGCATTTGAAATGCATGCTTACAAATGCTAGAAGCTTGACTAATAAAATGGATGACCTAGAATTGATAATAACAGAAGAGCAATATGACATAGTGGGGGTAACAGAGACCTAGCTGGATGAAAGCTATGACTGGGCAGTAAATTTACAGGAATAGTGTGTTTAGGAGGGACCGTAACAAACGCAAAGGGGGTGGAGTCTGCTTAATTGTAAAATCCTCTCTACAGCCTGCTCGGCGGGAGGATATATGTAAGGGGAATGACCATGTGGAGTCTGTATGGGTAGAAATACATGGAGGGAGAAACAAAAATAAAATACTGATGGGGGTTTGCTATAAACCCCCAGATATATCTGAATCCATAGAAAATATGATGCTAAGGCAAATAGATATAGCCGCTAAACTAAATGAGGTAGTGATTATGGGGGACTTTAACTACCCAGATATAGACTGGGATGCTGAAACATGTGTTTCGCATAAAAGTAATAGTTTTTTATCTAAAACAAAAGATGGCTACCTTACAAGTACAAGCTCCAACAAGGGGGAAAGCCATATTGGACCTAATACTAACCAATGTACCAGACAAAGTAATAAAGGTACAGGTTAGGGAACACCTTGGAAGCAGTGATTATAATATCATTAATTTCCAATTAGCAGTCACTAGGGTACCTTATCAAGGAGCCACAAAAACGCGGGACTTCAAAAAGGCAAAGTTTGTCCAACTTAGAGATGCCCTACACTTCGTTGACTGGGAAAATGCCCTTAAAAACAAAAGCATGGACGCTAAATGGGATACTTTCAAAGGAATACTTAATTTTCATTGTGACAGATATATACCTTACAGGAATAAAACTATTAGACACACATGTAAACCGATGTGGCTAAATAAAAAGGTTAAGGGGGCAATAAACAACAAAAAATAGGCATTTAAACGTTTAAAGCAGGAAGGGACAGCGGAAGCATTAAAAAACTACAACGAAGAAAATAAACAATGTAAACAACAGATAAGGGCAGCTAAGCTGGAGACAGAAAGACTGGTCACGAAAGAGAGTAAAACTAACCCCAAATTATTCTTTAGCTACATAAACCGTAAAAGGTACAAACCTGAGGGTGTGGGCCCTCTGAAAAGCAAGGAGGGGACCCCTATAGAGGGAAATGAGGAGAAAGAAAATTTGCTTAACAACTTTGCTTCTATATTCACAAAAGAATTTGACATGCCGAGTGAAATGCAGGGGAATAACCGAAACCATCCATTAAATGTCACTGGTCTAACCAAGGAAGAAGTCCAGCACCGTCTCAAGCAGATAAAAATCGATAAATCACCGGGACCAGATGACATACATCCTCGTGTTTTAAGGGAGTTATGTACAGTAATAGACAAGCCGTTATTTCTAATATTTGTGGATTCCATAACTACAGGGTCTGTTCCGATGGATTGGCGCTTGGCAAATGTGGTGCCAAAAAGGGATCTAGGGGGGGAACCTGGGAACTACAGACCGGTAAGATTAACATCTGTGGTGGGCAAGCTGTTTGAAGGTTTCTTAAGGGATACTATCCTGGAGCACATTGGGGAAAATGACCTTATTACTCCATATCAGCATGGATTTATGAGGAATCGCTCCTGCCAGACAAACCTTATCAGCTTTTATGAGGAGGTAAGTTCAAGATTGGATCAGGGGGAGTCATTGGATATCATATATCTTGACTTTTCTAAAGCATTTGATACTGTGCCACATAAAAGGCTGGTACAAAAGATGAGAATGCTTGGACTGGGGGAAAATGTGTGCAGATGGGTGGGAAATTGGCTTAATGATCGGAAGCAGAGGGTGGTTATCAATGGTACACACTCAGATTGGGTCACTGTTACTAGTGGAGTACCACAAGGGTCAGTTCTGGGACCAATTCTCTTCAATATATATATATATATAAATGACATTGGGTATGGATTAAACAGTAAAGTCTCAATCTTTGCAGATGATACTAAGCTGAGTAAAGTAATTAAAACAAAAGAGGACAACAGGCAGCTACAAACAGATTTAGATAAAATGGAAGCATGGGCAGTTAAATGGCAAATGAAGTTTAACACAGATAAATGTAAGGTTATGCACATGGGAAGGAGAAATCTGTGTCATGATTACACACTAAATAAAGAAACACTTGGTAAAACAACAATGGAAAAGGACCTAGGGGTTTTAGTTGACAGTAAGCTCAACTGTAGTAATCAATGCCAGGCAGCTGCTGCCAAGGCAAATAGGATCATGGGGTGCATCAGGAGGGGCATAGGTGCTCATGACCAGAGCATCATTTTACCCCTGTACAAGTCACTAGTCAGACCCCATATGGAATACTGTGTACAGTTCTGGGCACCTGTGCCTAAGAAGGACATATCAGAACTGGAGCGCGTTCAAAGAAGGGCAACACAGTTAATAAAAGGAGTGCGGGGGCTAGAGTACCCGGAAAGATTGTCCAAGTTAGGCTTATTTAGTCTAGAAAAAAGACGATTGAGGGGTGATCTAATAACTATGTATAAATATATTCGGGGTCAATACAAGGATCTGTCCAACAATCTATTTATACCCCGGAGTGTAACCATAACCTGGGGGCATCCACTAAGGTTAGAGGAAAGGTGCTTTCTCCACCGACATAGGAGGGGATTCTTCTCTGTAAGAGCAGTGAGACTATGGAACTCGCTGCCAGAGGAGGTAGTAATGATGGATACAGTAAAAACGTTCAAAAGTGGCCTTGAAGCCTTCCTGGCATGTAATAACATTTCCAGCTATGGCTACTAGACCACTGGAAGGAGTTAAACAGGCTGAACTGGATGGACTAAAGTCTTTATTCAGCCTTACATACTATTTTACTATGTTCTAGTTGCTAACTAAAGTTGAAGTTAATGTTATGTACTTTGGACTAGCTGTGGAGCGATAGTCGTATAGTGGTCCCTCAGTTATCATTTCCTTTGGTGCATCTCCCGCGCACTGAACGTGTGTCCAGTCCTCCACTCCCCCCCCTCAGTACTTAGTACTTTGCGCACCCTTCTGGGACGCCCTTTGGACCTCCCAGAGGAGAGAGCAAGGCTACTTCTAGCCTAAGAAGGTTGGGAGTTTATCCGCTTCTTTGCGATAAAAGGCGTAATACCTGGTGCCCACTGTCAAGTAGAGCCAGCTGACTTATTTGGAGCCGGGCAAGGACGCCGCTCCAATCAAACTTTTACCAATTAACGGATTATTATTATTATTATGGAAACCTGAAATACCTGGAACTGACAATGAACTTTACTTCTAAGGACTAAGGAACTTTTATCAACGAAGCACCACGGATTACCGCTGCCTGGAACTCTACCCCATCCCCCCACAGTGACTTTTTCCCACCTCCGCCCCCCTCCCCTTTGTGCTATCCCCGTTCCCGAATAAAAGTGTGTTTAGAATAAACACTCTTGCGGTATCTTTATTCAATTGAAGACAACCAATTCATCGGATGGGATCCAGACCCCGCTGAAGCAGACCCAAGGTGATCCAATAGCACCATATCAGATGTCAATCTAACGACGTTGAGAACCTCCTTACGTCAGAGGCCCTGGGCAGGTTAAGTACCCCCGGGCCGTGGCGGTAAGTTTTTCTTTTCATAGATCACTCATACCGGCTAATTTAGCCTATATATAAATATAAGAAAATTGATTTTTCCTGCTAAAAATAAGGACTGTCACTCACATTGCAGTGCCTTATAAATACACAGCACATAAAATATACACCCTAAACCTGGTAATATTCCAGGCTAAGGGGACATCTTTGAGTCTACCTTATACATCACTTTAAAGTAAAACTCTACCCAGCGCGCCACAATAGTCTTTTCCTTCCACCTTGGTTAGGAATTGTACATTTCCAGCTGACTTATTGTCAGATCCACTTTTAACCCCCGTCCCATCCCCCCACCTTCACCTGACCTCCCCCCCCTTACCTCCACCTGACCCCCCCTTACCTCCACCTGACCTCCCCCCCTTACCTCCACCTGACCTCCCCCCCTTACCTCCAACTGACCCCCCCTTACCTCCACCTGACCCCCCCCCCTTACCTCATCCTCCTCGTGGTACTCGTTCTCTCCTATTCCCCCTCAGGGGTGAGGGTGGTGTCACTGAATGCTAAGGGCCTTAACTCCCCTGAGAAAAGTACCATTTTATGGCAGGAGCTCAGAAGGCAGAAAGCAATGATAGCATTCGTACAAGAACCGGATTTTAAAAAGAATTCTTGCCCTGACTAAGCAATAGGAGTTTTCCGCAGGTGTTCATAAGCTGCACAGCGGAAGGGAAAAAAAAGAAAGGTGTGGCGATTATGCTCGCGAGAGCCCTCTCATTCGAACTTCAGGAAGAATGGAGTGACGAAACAGGGAGGGTAATTATGGTTAAGGGGTTACTGGGGCACAGGAAATATACATTTGCTTCAATATATGCGCCTAATCAGGGGCAAAGCAAGTTCCTCACCCATGCCCTGGACCAGTTGTTACAATTCGCTGAGGGAGAGGTGATATTGGGTGGAGACCTCAACTTAGCCATAGAGCCTTTAAAAGACTCATCAGCAGGCAAGTCTGCGCTTCCACAGTCAGCCCTCAGAATGATTAGGAAAAAATTACACGAGGCGCAGCTGATGGACGCGTGGCGAACTACAAATCCCACAGTGAAGGACTACTCCTTCTTTTCGAAGACGCATGGGACATACTCCAGGATTGATTATCTGCTGGTTTTGCATACTCTGTGGGCAGTGTGATGGGAAGTGGCATACACCCTATCTCTTTCTTAGATCACGCCCCAATATATTTGGATCTGGCTATTGCAGATAGGCCCCCCCCCCACCCGCTGACATGGAGACTTAATGAATCCCTTCTCCAAGCTGCCGTAATAACCAAGGAAATTGGGGAGGGCATCAAGACATACTTCAGAGATAATGACAACGGGGAGGTGTCACCATTAACGTTATGGGAAGCGCACAAAAGCGTGATTAGGGGCCTATTGGTCAAACACGCCACCAGGTAAAGAAAAAAGAAAGGACTGCCCAGCTGATGAAGCTCTTGGAGAGGGTCAAAACCCTGGAGTTGTCACATAAGAGGTCTGAGGCGGTGGAAGGGCTAGGCAAGCTTACCCAGGCGAGGGAGGCCCTGAATGCACTTCTCCTGAGTAAGGCTAAGTACACAACCAAAAAATGTACGAGAACTTACTACGAACATGGAAACAAAGGCGGCGCTGCCAGAACTTCATAACAGAGATTCTGGACAAATCCCCAAAAAAACAGTTCTCCCCCGAGGCTATAGCGGACACATTCAGACCATACTACTCGGGCCTCTATAATCTCCCTTCGGGTTCCAAAGCCGGGGGTCACCAGATCAAGCAGAGGGAATACATAGAAAGTGCGGGTATGCTGGGGTTTTCCAAGGAGGAAGCCGATTCCCTAGAGGCCCCCATCACAGTGGAGGAGTTAGTGGAGGCGGTGAAGCAGTCCCCAACCGGGAAGTCCCCTGGGCCTGATGACTACACTGTCAAGTACTATAAAACCTTCTTAGCAGATCTGGGACCACGTATGGTTAGGTCGTGAAACACGATTGTGGACTCTGAAGCACGGGGCAAATTCTCTGAAAGGGACCTAGAGGCCCATATTACAGTTCTCCACAAGCAGGGTAAAGATCCTTTAGCCTACCAGAGCTACCGACCTATCTCCTTACTCAATGCAGATCTGAAACTGTTTGCTAAAGTCCTGGCTAACAGATTGGCACCAGTGGTGGCCCAAGTGGTACACTTGGACCAGACTGGATTTGTCCTGGGGAGAGAGGCCGTGACAATGTAGTCAGGGCCATTAACATGATACATGGGGCTAGGTCATCCGGCACCCCTGCAATGCTTCTCTCCACCGATGCGGAAAATGCCTTTGATAGACTTAATTGGTCTTTCATGGGTGAGACACTCTGACATGTGGGCTTGGGGGAAGTAATGAGAGGGTTTGTGGGGGCCCTGTACACCGCCCCCTCAGCGAGGATCAGGGTGAATGGCCTCTTGTCGGACCCAGTGCACATTCACAATGGGACACGACAGGGATGCCCGCTGTCCCCGCTCCTTTCCCACTCTCCATGGAACCGTTTCTGTGCAGAGTCTGACGCAATGGGGATATCAGAGGACTTAAGATCCGGGAGCATATAAGGACCAGCCAGGTTAGGTAAAAGAAGCATAGAACAAAAAATACCATTTTGTGAGTACTCACCTGAAAAATGGATATTGTTGGTGTGCCACACACCCCGCTTCACTTCTAAATATTCTTCACTTAATGGGTTAACTCGCCACCAGGTGACGTAGTGCAGAGAGTCTTGTAACGAGCCCCCTTCCGGCCTATATATACCTGGTACCTCCCTTCAATCACCAGTATATTAAAAAAGCAGAAAGACAAGGTACCAGTATTCCACCGGTAACCTCAAAATCAATTTTGATATAAATAAAAAGGCTTCACCATATAAAAGCTTCGGAAATACCGAAAAGGGTGGGAGTGAAGCGGGGTGTGTGGCACACCAACAATATCCATTTTTCAGGTGAGTACTCACAAAATGGTATTATTCTTGGTGTGCCACACACCCCGCTTCACTTCTAAATATTCTTCACTTAATGGGACATCCAAAAGCAGTGTCCACAAGGGATGGGCATCTCAAGGCCAGGTGAAGCATAACTTAAATGACTGCAGTCTGCAGAACTTTGCGGCCAAAAACAGCATCCGCTGAGGCTCGCACATCAATTTTGTAAAACTTAGAAAAAGTGTGAACAGAAGACCAAGTGGCGGCCTTACAAACTTGTTCAACAGAAGCTTGGTGCTGAAAAGCCCAAGAATCCCCAACGGCGCGAGTGGAATGAGCAGTGATACGAAAAGGGGGAACTCTTCCCTTAGCAGAATAGGCCGCAGTAACGGCCTGACATATCCACTTGCTAATGGCAGATTTGTTGCCAAACCCTTCTTAGGCCCATGGGGCACAACAAAAAAGGAATCCGTCCTACGAAAAGGAGACGTGATAATCAAGTAGTACTTAACACAGCGTACTACATCCAAACAATGCAAAACCCTCTCTTTGTCATTCTTAGGATTAGGACACAAGGAGGGGAGAACAATATCTTGGTTCAAATGAAAAGCAGAAACAACCTTAGGAAGAAAGTCTGGCTTGAACCGAAAGACCACTTTATCCTGATGCCTCTCAAAGTAAGGCGCCTGGATAGACAAGGCCGCCAACTCCGAGACACGCCGAAGTGATCGCTACCAAGAAGACAATCTTCTGAGTCAGGGTAGACAAAGCAATATCTTGCAAAGGCTCAAAAGGAGGAGCCTGAAGAGCAGAAAGAACCAAATTCAAATCCCAAACAGGGAGTAATGGTTTCCTGGGAGGCCGCACATGCGTAACCCCCTGGAAAAAAGTTAAGCGCAACACGCTTCTGAAAAAAGATAGATAAGGCAGAGACCTGTCCTTTCAATGTACTTAGCTGGAGACCAGAGTCCAGCCCTGATTGTAAAAACTCCAGAATCCTGGAGACCGAAAAGACCCTACAAGGAAAAGATCTTATCTCACACCAAGCGATATAGGCTTTCCAAGTCCTATAGTAGGTGATGGAAGAAGACCTCTTCCGGGCACTGATCAGAGTCTTAATGACTGAATCAGAAAGACCCTCCTCCTTCAGGATGGAGGTTTCAGCAGCCAGGCCATCAAACCCAGCGCTGGTAAATTGGGGTAACACAATTGACCCTGAGTGAGCAGATCGGGCCGAAGAGGCAGAACGAACTGGTCCACTGCCAGCCGAACGATGTCTGCGAACCTCACTCGCCTTGGCCACCTTGGGGCCACGAGAACGGCGGACACCTTTTCCAGAGCCAACTTCTGAAGCACCCCCCAGCTCAGGGACATGGCTGCCAGAGCCAGAGGATCCTGGGAGAGCGGCACGAAGTTCGGGAGCCTGTGATTGTGACGAGAGGCAAACAGGCCCACCTCCGGGGTCCCCTACCTGAGACACAGTGAGCAAAACACCTGAGGATGGAGAGCCTATTCTCCCAGACGGGGAGAGCCCCTGCTCAACCGGTCCGCTACCTGGTTCTTCACCTCTGGAATGTAAACCACCGAGAGACAAGGAACATGGGACACCGCCCAGGTCAGGATCAGGGACACTGCTCTGAGAGCACTCAGACTGCGAGACCTTCCCTGAAGACCGATGTAAGCAACCGCTGTTTGATTGTCTGAACGCATCTGGACCGGAAGGCCCAGAACGAGCTGAGTCAGGAGAGCAAGCACCTGACGGATGGTTCTCAGTTTCAGAACATTGATGGGTAAGTGGGGCCTTTGAGGTCCCCACTGCCCCTGAAACTGCAGCTCCTTCCAGAATCCGCCCCATCCCGACAGAGTGGCGTCCGTGGTGACAATTTTCCAAAGAAGGGTCAGGAAAGACCTGCCCTACACAAGATCGGTCAAGACCAACCACCACAGGAGGGACTGCCGGACCCGGGAGGACAACTGGAAGGACTGATCCAGCGACCGAGGCTGCTGGTCCCAAGACGCTAACAGAAAAAGCTGAAGCATTCTCGTGTGAACTTGGGCAAAAGGAAGAAACACTCTGTGTTGATGAGAGTCCAGGCCGGGACGAACCGACCCATCTCTCTCGGGGACTGCGAAAAGATTGGAGTAGAAAACGAGGCCCATCTCTAAGCGCGGCACCGGCAGGATGACCACCATCTCTAACAGATTCCTTACCGACGCCAGGAGCCCCTGCGTGGCCAAAGGATCGATGGGCACCCGAGGCCGAACGAACCGTGAAGGAGGGTGAGACCCGAATTCCGGGTCGCAACCGGCCGACACTACCTCCTGGATCCATCTGCCTGGAACCACTTGGTTCCAAACCTGGGAGAAGTGTCGCAATAGTCCCCCCACCCGCACGGGTGAGGGCAGCCCCTCATTGCTGAGAGGGCTTATCAGCAGGTTTGGGCTTGGTGCCCCAGGACTGAGCGGACCGGCCACGGCCCCTCCCCCGAGTCCAACCTGCACCTCTGGTAGCGGGAAAGGAAGCACCCCTGCCCGCTCTGAATCCTCGAAAGGAAGGCCTACCGGAACCTGCCCCCCTAACGGGGACACGAGGCCTCTTGCGTTGTGGCATCTTACCACCCTTTGCGACTGAATCAATTTTCTCCCCAAACAGACGCAACCCCAAAAAGGGGAGAGCTGTGAGCACCCTTTTAGAAGCCGCGTCCGCTGACCACTGACGCAGCCATACTGACCTGCGAATAGCCACCAGCATAGCCGCTGCCTTGCTACTCATAGCCAGTGCATCGTCCTGAGCGGATAGGACATAGGACACGAAAGATTCACACTGCTTAAGCGCAGTAAACTGTTTACAAGCGGGATTGAGATCCTCATAAAGCCCCTGAATTAAAGACTTAATCGCCAATAGCAGAAGGGCTGAAGCACACACCGGGCGCAACGCTGACCCGGAGTAAATAAAGCCATGGCGCGCGTATTGGTCAATCCGATGATCCTCCCCATCCTTAGGGACAGTGGTCTCAGCAGACTGTACCATAGCCGTGCTGGAGAGCCCTAGCACAGGGGTATCGACGTCAGGAGGGACAGACCAAAGCTTTACCAACTCTGGCGGAAAAGGATAACGCTTTTCCCAACTGGAAGGGATTCCAGATAACCGCGTGGGATGTTCCCACTCCTTAAGAACCACCCTCTCAAAGTGATGTTGTCTGGGAAAAACCCAACGCGGCTGAGGCTCCTTAAATAACTGACCCTTTGGCAGGGTGGCCGCCTCAGGTGGATCTAAATTCAAAATTTTAAACATTTGAGCCAGAATGGAGGGGGTGTCAAAAACAACCCCCTCCGACCAATCGCCAATCACATCAGCATCAAGCTGACCTGCAGGCTCATCTGACTCCAATGGGAATTCATCCTCGTCCGAGGATCCATCGGACCATTCCACAGGCTCACATAACTCGTCCCGTGGAGCCGAAGGTACCGGAGTCAGGTGCCTCCGTTTTGCAGCGGCCTTTAACGCTGCTTTAACGGGCACTACTTTCCGGGGGCTGGGCTGTGCCGCCACCTCGGAATGCGAATCCCCACTTTTGGCAGTGCCATGCGGGGTCCGGAACAGGGAGGGAGAGGTAGGAGATGATGAAGGATGCGATGGGCCCGCAGCCGAAGCAACGGACTGGCGCGCAATAGTCTGCTTTGCACAAGGGATGCAAATAAAGACATCATCCGCTGGGAGTAGAGCCCCACAACCTACGCACCCCCCGAAAGGCTCAGCAGAACCGTTTCCGGCAATAACGGAAGCCTCCATATGGTGATTTATGGTATTTGCAATACTTGGGTCTTTTAAAGCATAAGCCAACCCGGGATGCCCCCTTATTTGTAAATGTCCCGGAAGGGAGGATTTTTTTTTTTTTAAATTAAGTTAAGGTCCCCTTTAATAAACTATATATATATATATATATATATATATATATATATATATATATATAGATTATATATACAAGCATTTATAATATATCCCAATAAATAGCCAGGCAACATAGAGCCGGAGGGCCACCATAAACAGGGATCCTGGGATCTGTGAGGCAAGAGAAATCACAATCAGATCCTCACATGTGTGCAACAATCATATATGCATGGCACCAAAGTGCCTTAAAAAATGAGCAAAACCATGCCCCCTAATAACAAATAACTCCCCACCATATCCAATACAAGCTTACCTGGCCAAGCGAGAGCAGCAGCCGGAGAGCGAGACAGCAGCCAGCAGCCGCAGCACTGGAGACCAAGTGCGGCCGCGCGCCCAAGTGACTTCCCCCTTTGAAGGGAAGTGAAACTGGGGCCGCTGCATGACGCCGCCGCCGGCACCACTCCCCCGTTGCCTCGTCACCGGGACCCGCCCCCTACGCTGATCAGTGCAGCCAATTCAGCTGGGGATTACACCAGATGGGCCACTACACGTGCGCCCAGGCAGCGGAGGGGGGAGGAAGGACAAAGACCGCATAGCGCAGCCTATGCAAAAATAAACTACATACAGTGCCAGCGGGGAAGGGGGGAAAGGGGGGAGGCGGGAGGGGCCCGCCTAAGCAACAGTCTACTTAGTTAAAGCGGCCAGCCACCTACCCAGCACGGTCTGTCATTCAAGCAGACCTAAAACAAGTGAACAAAAAAGTGCACACATGCTGAAATAAACTTAATGCATAACATGAACACACACATGTTGAAATAAAGTTATACTAGTGAAACAAACATACTAAATGCACACCCTCAACCCCCCCCCCCCCCCCCATAGTGAAGGGAGAAGGGACCGTAACAGGAGAGAAAGGGGCTACGGGGACCCTCGGGACAGGGGCATCCCATTTCCGGATCACCATGCCGGATAGCCGCATTGCCCCACGCATGAGGTCGAGCGGTAGGAGATAAGCTCCTAGGCACTTAAAGTGCCATCTACCATTTGCCCAGTGAGCAGCCTAGGCTGGGAGGCTTCCATTCCACCATCAAGGTATAAACACTCAAACTGGGCAGAAATAGACCAAAAGGGGGGTGCCGGGGTAAAAACCCCGGCCTACCTGTAAGCAGGAGACTTCCATCTTCTGACTTGTCGTCAAGCAGAGAGAAAAATACTGGTGATTGAAGGGAGGTACCAGGTATATATAGGCCGGAAGGGGGCTCGTTACAAGACTTCCTCTCTGCACTACGTCACCTGGCGGCGAGTTAACCCATTAAGTGAAGAATATTTAGAAGTGAAGCGGGGTGTGTGGCACACCAAGAATAAGTAAACAATGATACGAACCAACTGGGCCTCCCCCCGTCGGTATACCGCCGGGGGTTTACTCTTTTATTCTATGCTTCTTTTACCTAACCTGGTTGGTCCTTATATGCTCTGTAGGATAGGCAGTTGTTTGCACAGGCACTTTATAGGTTGTATACATTTAGGGTCATTTATTGGTATGTTTTTGCACAAGCTGTATATATATGTATTTCCTTAGAAAGGTTTAGCACTTGCACTTTTTTGCTATAGGGACACTGCCACATGTATTTTGTCAGCCTTGCTTTTCATATTTGATCTTGCACAATATCAATCTTCAGATAGAGCACTGGCGCCCCCCGGTGTCTATTGTGTATGTGTATTTTTAATCATGTATTGTATTGTGTTTGTGTAGCTATGTGTATTTGAAATAAAAATTGGTTTACTCAGAGGGTAATGCCACTTCTTTCAAGTCTTGGTATTTTTGGGTAAGTAGGGACCCAATTCCTTTGTCTTTGTGCTGATGCAGTTTGCCAAGCTTTAGTGAGCACACCAAGTTATAGCTTTGTCTTATGATTACTAGTGCTGTCCCATAACACTTTTTGCTTTAACCTGTAAAAAAACACCACACACATAAGAAAAAATGACTTTATTAAAAAATTTTTTTTTACTTTATCACCTCCGATCGTCAGCTCCTGGGTCCCTTGATGATCCGATGACAGATGCGGTGATGGCTGGAGGGGGAGCCAGGTGATAGGAGCATCTTCGGCTCCCTCCTCCTCTGCCCAGCCATAACCGCATCTGAGAGCTCAACACCCGGGATAATGCCTGCATGGTGACGTCATCAGCCCCGCCCCCAAAGGGTCGGGGCTACTCGTAAAGATGGCGGTGCCCGTCGGGAAGGGAGGGGGAGAGAGTCTGTCCGGCTCTGTCCTGAAGACTGAAGAGCCGGGAGGGGGTAATCAGAGGCCTCCCTGGTGAAGAGGAGACCCGGCGGGAGCCATTGGGCATGGAGGTGAGTAAATGTCATTTTTAGTTAATTTTTATTTACATGTAATTCCGGATGAAGAGGAGACCCGGCCGGATCGAACATCAGGTGAGTGTTTTTTTTTTACTTTATTTTTACTGTAGCAGGGGGGAAAGTCAGGCATGTAGATTCTACGTGCTTGGCACTTAAGTGGAGTGGAAGCGAGCACATAGAATCTACATGCTTGGCACTGAAAGGGATATCCCTTTCAGTGCCAACCACGTCGTTTCTACGTGCTCGCTTCCACTCCTGCTACATTAAAAGAAAAGGAAAAAATACATTCACCTGATCACACATTTGATCCAGCCGGGTCTCCTCCTCATCCAAGGGGCCTCCGATTTGCTGCCCCTTGGGCTCCTCCGGCTGCAGGGGAGTACCCATAATAGGGACCCCCACTTCAGCTGTCGCCAGCAATTCCTGAAAAAAAAAAACATATACTCACCTTTGTGCGCGATCACTTCCGCCAGGTCTCCTCTTCTCCTGGGGGGCCTCCAATCCCCCCTGGGGCTCTGCAATCAGGAGGGGGCTTGACACTGCTCCTTACATGGTTGCCGCCATCTTCACAACTAGCCCTGCCCCTTATGGTTTTTAACCCTTGAAAATTCCCAAAATATGGGGCCCCCGCCATTATTTTTATTTAACCCTTTATAGTGTGCTTAGTAGTTGTATTTTATTTGTAAACGTTATAAAGTGCTCTTTTCAGTTTGGGGGGTCTCCTGAACAGGAACATGCCATATGTTTTTTTTTTTATTTTTTATTCTTTATTTCGTTTTTGCATTGTGTAAGGAATACAGAACAGGTAAAAACATAAGGAAAGTAGGGCTGTCCGTAACTCACTAAACACATTTCCACATTTAACACAGTGGGCATATGATCATTAATGAGACCTAATTTCACACAAAAGGCCTCACAGGTTTCTCGGCACAAATTGCCTATCGTTGGGAGGAGGCATGTGTTTCCCATCAATTTCCACCTACAATTGTCCCTGGTTACCCTCCTCGTATCTTCCCGTGATGCCCTATTTTGTGATCTTCGTGTTGAGTCGGACACTGGGTGTGGGTGGGGAGTTTGGGGAATGGGGATGCAGGGAGGATATTCGAGTAGTAAGGGAAAGGGTGCTTGTTCAAGTGGGGCCTCTCTTTCCTGCTCTCCCCATTCACGACCATAAGATATGTTTGGCCCTCTGCCAGCATTTCGACTTCTTCTCATACCATTGCCACTGTTCCGACTGACCCCCTCTTGGTGGTTCAGGTATCTACCAGGTCTCGGAACTCCCCCGATTCTTGAAAGACCAACCAAGGTAACCAAGTGTTCCTAAACAACTTCTCTTTATCATGTAAGGACAACTCCATTTCCCTAATGGGCAACACCTCGCCTATCCAGTCCCCCACTGATGGGGTCTTCTGCTTCCAGAACCAAGGCACCTGTTTGGCTGCATTTAGTAGGTGGGCCAACAAGGACTTCTTGTATTTCCCTACTGAGTAATCTATCTGGTGCAGCAATATCATTGCTGGATCATTCCGGATTTGGGAGCCCATAAGCTTCTTAATTACCGGTATGACCTTGCCCCAGTGTTCCTAAATTTGAGGGCACCCCTAGAAGATGTGAAATAGTGTCCCCCTCGCCCTGCCGCACCTCCAACAGCGAGAATCTGCCATTGCAAACATCCTACTAAGTCTATCTGGTGTGTAATAGCTTGTAGTTAGCCTCCTGTATCTTGATAGCTATCGAGGATTTATGTGCCAGTGTCGCCACCTTCTCTCTCTGTGTATCCGAGATGGGTCTGCCCAATTCGGCTTCCCACTCCCCCCAGAATGCTGGGAGAACCTCTTGCTTCCCTGAGAGCAGTGAGTAGATTTTAGAAATTAGATGAGAAAGGTCCAGCTCACCCATGCAAATCCTCTCAAACTCGGTGGGGCTCCTACATCTTTCCCTCTTAAAGCCTATGTGGGATAAGTAAAGCTGGAAATACAATAGGTTCCGGGGGTAGAGGTCGCTGCTGGGCCATCTGTTACTCATTTCCCCCAGTGTGGTCCACCCATTCACAGTTATTAGGTCTCCACTTCTCAGAAAGGGTAGTTCTCCCCACCCCCTGAGTGCCCCTGGAGCAATTCGGGGGCAGTGAGGGATTGTTCAGTAGCGATGTCAAGGGGGTTGGCCAGGGTGATATTTCCTCCTGTTCTCTATGTCTTTGGAAGGTATCCTGGAACGATATCTAGGGGGATTTGTGTTATTGCTCTTTCCATTTGTACCCACCTCTTCGTTCCCCGGCACAATTGCCATTCAAACACCCTCTGTAGGTGGGAAGTGACCCAGTATAGCTTAACATCTGACATCGCCATCCCTCCCTAATGTTTGGGTCTACATAGAACCTGATACTTTATCCTGGCAGTCCTCTTCTGCCAGATAAATCTCTTAAATGCTCTGTTCAGATCCCTAAAGAAGTGCGTGGGGAGACGAATTTGGGAGGGACTGGAACAGGAACAGCAACTCTGCCCATCCAGAAGATGGGCAGGTCCCATTTCTCCAAGTCTGCCTGAATCTTCTGCACCAGGGGTAAGAAGTTTAAGGCGTACATGTGCAGTAGTTGACTCGGAAGCTGTGTCCCCAAATACGATATAGAGGGGCCCACTTGAAGGAGAAGGATTGCTGTTCCTACTTGTTTCTGCCGGAAGTGTTACATTTAAGGCCTTCGACTTCTCGAAGTTTATTTTGAAGAACGAAAGCCTCCCATAAAAGGAGGTCATCTGCGTAGGCCGCTATTTTATGAGTTCCTTCCAAGGTTTCCACTCCCCGAATATCTCTGTTGCTCCGCACCCTACACAAGAAGGGTTCCAGTGAGAGTGCAAAGAGGAGGGGGGTTGCAGGCACCCCTGCCGGGTCCCGTTGCGGACGTGTACCGGGTCTGTCAGGAGGCCGTTTACTCTGATCCTTGCTGAGGGGGTGATGTAAAGTGCTTCTATGTACCTCCTCATCATATCCCCTAGGCCCACATGCCGAATCGTCTCCCCCATGAACACCCAGCTCACCCTATCAAAGGCCTTCTCCGCATCAGTAGATAGGAGCATTGTGGGGTGCCCGGCAGATCTCACCTTATAGATCACGTTGGTGGCCCTCACCACGTTATCTATGGCCTCCCTTCCCAGTATAAACCCCATCTGGTCTAAGTGAACTACCCGTGCCACTATAGGATGCCAATCTGTTAGCTAGGATTTTAGCGTATAAAGTCCGTGTTGAGGAGGGAGATGGGACAGTAGCTCGTGCAGGCCTTCCTGGGCTTGTGGAGAACTGTAATGTGGGCCTCCAGTTCTCTACTCAAAAAGCTCCCCACACCTCCGGATCCACGATTGTATTCCAGGCCCTAATAACATGGGGACCCAATACCGATAACAATGTTTTGTAATACTTAGCGGTATAACTGTCCACCCCAGGGGCCTTTACTGCTGGGGACTGTTTTATTGCTTCTACTAACTCCTCTATGCCAATTGGGGTCTCCAGTCTCTGCCACCTCTATCGGGATTGTTGGCATTCCTGAGCTCTTTATGTATTCCCGCAATCTGTCCCGTGGGCACCAGCCACTGCACCTGATGGTAGGCTGTACAAGTTGGCGTAGTATGATCTGAATGTGTCCGCAATCTTTTCTTTGGGATCTAACCAGGATTTCTGCTATGAAGTTCTGGGCCCGTTGCTTACGCAACGCCTGGGCGAGCAGTGAGTTACTCTTATTCCCATATTCATAATATGTGCGTCTGCATTTCTCAATCATATATTTCGCTTTGTTCAGAAGTAGCACATTCAGAGCACAGCTTAAGATTGTTTGTGGAATAACTCCAGGCTCTCGACCTTCTCCATGAGTCTCGCTAATTGAGCCATCTTTTCCTTTTTTTATCCTGGAAGCGTGGTTAACCAGTATGCCCCTAATCACGCTCTTATGTGCTTCCCATAATATTTGTGGTGACACCTCCCCATTATCATTTTCTCTGAAGTTGACTGGGACAGCATGGTCTTGCCCATTGATGAATCTAACATGGGCTCAATTGCTTGATTAAATTCGCCGCCCAGTATCACCTCCCCCTCCGCAAACCTCTCCAGTTTGTCTAGAGCATGGTTAAGGAACTCAAGCTGCCCCTGGTTGGGGGCATAGAATGAGGCTAGTGTGTATTTCGTTTGTCCGAGCAGCCCTTTAATCATTACCACTCTTCCTCATTCATTGCCCCATTCTTCCTGTAACTGGCGAGTATAATTTTTTTTCTTCCCCTCCACCCTGCTGCTGGTGAACACCTGCGGGAAATCCGAACGTGGTACTGCGTTCTCTTTAAAATGTTTTTTTTTGTATATATGCAATCTTCACTCTTTGCCTTTTCAGCTCCTGCCAAAGAATAGTTCTTTACTCTGGAGAGTTAAGACCCCTGATGTTAAACGATACCACCTTTATAGCACTCATTTCCAACCCAGGGTCAGTGGCTCCAAATGGTCACATGCCTCTCGGATACCCCGTCTCCCGAGCAAGACGGGGGTCTGGTAGTGGCAAAGGAGGGAGGATGGTGTAGGGACGATCGGGACGGGGAGGGGAGGAAAGACTACAAGGGGTTGGAGTGTTAGTCTTTCCCTAACAGTGAACCGGCATGACGCAAGGAGTGTGCACCATCCGCAGTGCCTATTGCTTCACGGGGGTGGGTGTTAGACCCAACACCCTCAGGCTAAGAAGCCTCGCGCCCATCTTGAAGGGACGCACTTAAGGTTTTTGTTGGGGGGGATGAAGGACTAGACTCTCGATCGGTGCGCCGGAGTTGCACCATAATTATTGCTGACTGATGAATCACGGAACGACTCTATAGTCAAGGGGGAGCAGCTTCTCTCCCAACAAATTCCCATGGGATAGGCACCCCATGAGCAGTTCACACAGCCAGGCTCATAACCATACTCTTAACTCTTAAACTAATTCCTTTTAGATACATTAACATTATCTTGGGCTCTGGACTGGCAACAAAGAACCACAAAGGGTCCACTTTAAGATAAATCCTTAACTATTTTGTATGTTTCAAAACATGTTCAGAAAGATTCATTGTTTTTAGCAGGGGCCTAACTGGTGTAATTTAGTCTGAATCTTAACTGAACCTCTATCCTTGTCAAAGCATACTTACCTTTAGAAACCCTAAATTGTGTTATTTACCCCCCTACCTCAGCTCAGTGCTCATCATGAATGACGTGTCTGACAAGTCTTGTCACCCATGACACAAATGACTTGTCTTTTCCTCCATTCACGCGGAGGCGCAGAGCTTCAGATGTGGAATCAGACTTGCTGCTGGGCCAGGTGCCATGAATTTTTGCTTTATTCAACTAATATAGTTAAGTGCAGGTGTAGGGGGTGGGTGTTAGATTATACAATTAAGATCTCTTTATACAGTAGGGACATTCCAAGTAATGACAATAATTAAACAGAATGAAGCTGATCTGTCCACCATTTCCTGCAATGTAGTATAGATGTCTCCAAAATGTTTCCATTCCTGCACCTCAGTGTCAGCAAGCATGACAAGCCCATCCACTGTAGCTTGTGGCGTAACTAAATGTGACTGGACATGTCACGGTAAACATTTTTCTTCCATTTTACTTCAGGCCATCAGAAGATCCATTAATGATAGGGTTAACCTCTCGGCCAAAGGGCGTGGACTGCAAGACAAAGGTGTGGCTCCTCCTCCCAGCCTATATCCTTCTGGCTGGCTTCCTCCAATCCAGTTTCTTTCTTGCAGTTGGAACTGGACTGCAAGGGTGTATCTGAACACCTCTCCCATTTACTTTTTGTTTTTAAGGATTATACCTTGGAAGCAGGGGTATTGGAAACCCTGACTGTTCCTGGGCGCTTATACTCATCTGATCTGGATGGACCCACAATGCGACCTCAGCTAAGCTGTATCTGCATAAGGATGGTAAGGGTAAGCGCCAGGGTCCTTGGGTGCTTTGCGGTGTCATTGGCACTCTGGGCTGAAGACTTTTTTTTATTAAAAAGCAATCAGCCGCAGGTTTCGGGGAATTATTTTCCCCCTTGTGTTTTACTTGTAAAAGGGGGCAGAGCCAGGGTAGCAGGAAGGATCAGACAGCTTCCTTTTATTGGCAGCGAGGAAAGATCGCTGTTTCGTCTGCCGCCTCTCGTTTTCCTCCGGCTAAAAGTGCGTGTGGCCGCTGCCCGTAGAACATTTTCGGCTAGGCGAAGTACGTAGCACTGCCGCTTTTCCTCCTGCTTAAAGCGCTTCTTGGCGGCATCTGTCTGCGCTGCGGCTTGTGGCTCAGCGCTTCCCTGGCCGGACACTTGGGTTCCTGGCCGGTGGGGGGGGGCTGCTTCTGAGCGGCTGCACAGACACCCTTATGTGGACCTAAACCTTTAGGTAGGTACATTTTATTTTCATATCTTTGTGTATATTAATATTAGTTTTATTAATATTTATATTGTTTTGTGTCTCATAGATTGTGGGAAAGGGCAGCCAATATATTGTTTGGTTCACCTCTGTCTCTGAGTAGTCACTTGTGACCATCAAGAGCTGTTATATACTTGGTCTCAGATCCACAGGGACGTAAACTAGTATTATTTTCACCATGACGGAGACATCTGGGGTAATTGGATCTGTCCTTAGCAGATAGATTCACCCCATGTCCAGTATGCGGGCAGGTGGCACTGGGCAAGGATAGCACAGTGTGCAGTGATTTGCTACGGTAGTAGTTGCTAAATATGGAAGATAGTTGTCTCCCCCTGCAAGGGTTCTGACCCCTGTCGTTGGTGCCCTCTGAGCCTTAACATCCCCTCAGCAGCCCTCAAGCGGACTTAAACCTTTAGAGAGTCATTCAAGGACTCCTAAGAAGGTTTTTAAAGAATAAATTCCTGAGTTTGAAGAGGATATGGTGGCTACCATAGCCTCCCAGGATATTATATCCGCTGGGGAGGATTCACCCAGTAGGGACTCGGATTCAGAGTCCTCTACTCAAGGGGGCACTCAGTTTGAGAAGATGGATGGTTGATTACTTCCATTCTGGTATCCCTTTCCTGCAGATCAGATTGCATTATGGTCTCGCCCTCCTGAGGTGGACGCTCCGGTGTCAGGTTTTTCTATGACTTCTATGCCATCCTCTGTTAGTGCTTCTCCAGGGGATCCAGCGGATAAGCACATAGATCAGGTGGCACAGCATGCTTATTCTATTATAGGGTCGACTTTGCGACCGGCCTGTGCTACATCCAAAGCATCTTTGGTGAGCATGAGGTTGTTAAAAAAAAATAAATAAATAAATAAATAGACTTTTACTATACTAAGACTCATTCAGGTTATTTACAGACATCATGCTCCCAGTTGATCAAATATCAACAAATTGTTATCTCAGCTATGGATGATTGATCAGATTAAGGGCCAGAGTCCTAGCTCTGGTGGTAGCTTTAAAGCGTGCTTTATGGCTAGTAGTGGTCAGCTGATGGGACTCCCCTTTAAGGGGGGCATGGTAAAGGAGGCTACTAGTGGTAAATCTTCTAATCTTCCACAGAAGCCGTCACAGAAGTCTAAACAGGATGGTTCTTCCTAAAGTGGTTCCCCTTTTTCATATTAATGAAGAGGTGGTTTTGCCCTCTTTATACCCTGCTCCATTGAATATAGAAATATCCATAGAAATATTATCTCACTGCTACACAACCTTTCCGCAGGTCAGACTCCACCATCAGTCGATGGATTAGACAAGCAGTGGTAAGAGCATGTGTCCCCAAAGGGAAGCTTCCTCCCTTTTAGGATTATGGCTCATTCAACACGAGCTATTGGAGCATCTTGGGCTTTTCAGATCCCCAGGGACATTTACCAAATTCTATAAGGTATAGCCTCGGCAGATGCCACTTTTGACAGGAAGGAATTACATACAGTAGTAAACTAGATAGCTTTAAAATGTATTATTCCTGATAGAAAGGAATAATGTTCAGGGGCGCATGCGCGCGGAGCCGGCTGATGGACGTGCTCAGCTAGAGCTCCGTTATCCCGGGCACTAACAGGCCACCCAGTAGCAGCCTAAAAGCTCAGATCTGCCACCAGATCAAAGGAGACGAAGGAGGAAGAGATCGCCCCTCCAGCGGAGCATGCGACAGGGTCGCAGATCAAAGCAGAGGCCGCCGAGAGCAGCCAGAACCCAGCAGCAGCCGGAATCTAAGATGTCGACCGCAACACCAGCAGAAGCATGTGCAGTGAGCGAGGGGAGACAGCCCTGACACTAACCATGCTGCACACAGAGGATTCACTGGACTCTGTAGACAGCCAAGCCCAGTTCGCCACTGAGCTCCAGGACTAATGGCCCCAAATCGCCCTAGATCAGGGATCACTCCAGCATATCAGGGCGGTGATCAGGGAAGAAATCTTGGTGGTCACCAGGAGCACAGCCCAGTTCCTCAGGGAGTTAAAGGAGCAGGGAAATAGAATCCTTGGAGGGGCAAATGAATGATGCTACAACAGTCCTGGAGGGGCATGAGGATGAGGTGCAGGCATTACATTAGGAGATTGCTGTGCTGAAAGATATGCATGAGGACTTGAAAAATAGAAATCGTCTCTCAAACCTCAGATTTAGAGGCCTCCCTGAGTCCATGGAGAATGCCCAGGGCACAATTATGGCCCTATTGCAGGAGCTGACACCATTCTGGGCGAGAAGCTAGAGCTGGCGCACCGTGCACTTACCAAACGCACCCCTGACTCCCCTCCAAGTGACTTCATTGTTAAATTTGTTTATTTCAACACTAAGGAAACGGTGATGCAGGCGCCGCGGTATAAAGAATCCCTGCAGTTTCAGGGGCACCCCTACCATTGCTAAAAGGCGGGCTCTTAAACCATATCTGCAGGTCTTACGCTCCCAAAATCTATGCTACAGGTGGGGCTTTCCATTTAAAGTGACATTCACACACAACGGAAAGACAGTGCAAGCATCTACAGCCTTGGAGTTAAAAGCCATTTTTCAGCAGCTCGGGCTCCAGCAGCCAGAGGACTCTCAGGCATCAGCCTCAGCGTCATCTCAGCAAGAGGCCCCACAGCGAAGGAGGGAGACACCAGTGTCATCGGGGAGCTCTCAGCAGAAGAGGCAAGGGAAAGGCCTTGAAGAATCTGTCATCCCAGGCCTTCCAGAGCACGTCAAAATTAGGCTTCTGTGTCACTCCTCTGATCGCGTGAGGAGGGTTTGATTAACTCCATTTCTGGACGGTAAACAGTTGTTTATGTTAAGTAAAGTTTTTTCTCTTTTCATGTTTTCCCATGTTGGAGGCTCCCTGCCTGGGCGAGGGTAGGTGGAGGAGCACTATTACAAGGTCTATAATATTCGCTAAATTTGTTTGCCGGGTTTGGGGGGCCTTTTGGTGGCCCCGGGCCTCCTACGCCAGAGGGGAGGGGGCCATCTAGGCCAGTGCAATAATGGTTAACAGTTGATATCAGGAGCATTATCCGGAGGGATGGCCTGCGGGTGGTTGGTCTGTCTGTGTGGGGCTGAGCCTATAAAGTTATGATTCTGATTATGATTATAGCTATAAGCATTGTTTTGTTTAGCATTCAAGGTGGGACCGGCTCTGATGCCCAGGGGCTGAACCATGCTTACCCCCTGTCATCCTTACAGGGGCGAAGGCCCTGGTAAAATTACATTGGTGTATGAGCTCCACGTATTGCTACTTGAATTTTATGTGTTTCATGTGATTTACATTTTTTGCTTTGGTTGTTTTTTTCTTCCCCCTTTCTCTTTAACCTACTTTTCTTTAACTACACTTCCCTCTTACTTCTTACCCATGGGACGGCAATGATGATTGGATCACTATATAAGCATGGTACCCATAGTTGGTTTAATCTTATGATATGGCTGTGAAGGTGATTTCGTTAAATGTACAAGGCCTTAACTCCCCCAACAAGCCGCTACCGTCAGGCGGGAGATGGAGTCAGGCATATACTGCAATTGATAGATTCAGTCAAAAAGTCTGATCAGGAAGCTATGGTGTTATCTCTAGATTTGACTCCATCTCCTGTGAATATCTGCGGTTGGTACTGGAGAAATGGGGGTTCGGGGGGAATGCTGGCTCCTGCAGATGCGTTTGTACAGATTACCAAGAAACCTCGAAACCTTGAAATATGCAGGCGTAAAATCTCCCCCCTACTTGATTTACAGAGGAACTAGGCAGGGGTGCCTTCTGCCCCCTATCCTGTTTATTCTGGCACTGGAACCCCTGGCCATTAAGATCTGGAATAATGGGAGTATCAGAGGGATAATCTCAGCATCAGGGGAGAATAAACTATCGCTCTTCACGGATTATATGCTTTTTTTTTCAAAATCTTTTTATTTGGGTTTTCAACATTTTTCCAGCATATAAGGTACATAGTTTGATTTTCTCAAGAAACTACAGCATAGTAAAAGAGATACATATATGACATTGCTTGAATTGAACATCATTTTTCCTTTTAGCAGTATATATCAAAATTAGGTTTCCAACAATGAAACGTCTGGTTTGAGTTTCCGTTGTATGACTATAAGACATCCCCTACACATGGTCCCGCCGCTCAAGATGGGGACCGTGCATCCCGCTCGCATCCACCCCCCCCAGCCTAATTGGATCATCTCCTTCCACCATTCTTGTCAAGTACCAAGTGGTGTCTTGAAATGTCCGATATAGTTTTTGTTTGGTTTCTGTATTTAAAGTATCAATAAAGCTTTCCCACGTGTTAAAGAATTTGGGCGTTTTCTTTTCTTTGTCTAAGGTTGCTTCAGCCCATTCAAATTTAAAGAGCTGTTGCAATTTTTCCATAAAGTGCTGGAATGGGGGCGGATCGTTCCCTATCCATCCTTGAAGAATAACCTTCTTAGCTACTGTGGCTATCAGTAGGACTAATTTTTTTGTTCCTCTGTCTATCCTTTGGGTATTGGTGTCTATGGAGCCGAATATTGCCCACCTTGGAGTGAGGGGTAAGTAGCTTGTCAGTCTTGTGATCATGTATCTATGCACTTTCCTCCAAAATTGATTAATCACCGGACATTCCCACAAACAGTGATATAAATCCGCTCTCTCGGATTATATGCTTTTGATGATCACAGGTGCGCACGTCTCTATCCCTATCCCTTTCTGAATTCGGGAGCTTCTCGGGCCTTCGGATAATTGACGCTTTGGATATCTCACTGAAACCTGGTACAAAACAAGCCCTCTTGGCTGACTATCCTTGGTCCTGGATGCAGCAATTACCGTACTTGGGGGTTAAGATTACTCCCATCTATGAAGCACTGTTTAAGGCTAACTATTCAAATATCCCGAAGCTGGTTGACTCAGTATTAAATCCATGGTACAACCTAAAAATATCATGGTTGGGTAGACTAGCCTCGGTAAAAATGACCCTCCTGCCGAAGCTCTTATACTTGTTTCGGTTGCTCCCAATTTCAGTTCCCCTATCCTTTTTTAAGCCGCTGCAGAACAAGATATTAAAGTATATATCTGGGGGCCTATCAAACCAAGGGTGAACAGGAAAACACTATTCGGGGCGGTCTGGGAGTGCCTCTGCTTAATAGGTATTATTTGGCGGCGCAGGTCGCCCCTGTGCTGCTCCTCCATGTTAAGCGGGAAGCCCCGCTGTGGGTTCAGGAGGCAAGTAGATGCCGGCCAATGGGCGTAGAGACCCTGCCTTGGGTCCGTAAGCTGCGTGTTTGGTGGGACTGTCCGGTGGTGCAGGGCCTATGGAAAGAGGCATATAAGGTGTTATCTCGTGTTTTGGAAAAGTCTTGCTCTCCGACCCCACTTGAGGTTTTACTATCATTGAAGCAGCATCCCTACACGCGGGATGAGTGGAGCCTAGTGAAACACTTACTAATCGCCGTGCAGTTAACGGTGGTGGCAAACTGGAAAGCCCCCAAACTGTCATGGCAGGAACTAGAGGCAAGAATGGCAAATATAACGGTGAATGAGCATATGACAGCCTCTATCATGTCCAAGAAGGAGAAGTTTGACCAGGTGTGGGAGCCGTGGAGGGAATTCAGTAGGAAAAAAATTATCTTTTCTCTTCCATTTTACTTAGGCCATCAGAAGAATTCAGTAAGTAAAATGGAATGGAGAAAAGATAATTCTGTGAGAACTTGCCTGTAAAATTGATTTCTCTTCCATTATTACTTCAGGACATCAGACCCTCCCTGTCTGCTAGGTTACTATGTCCATTCCTTGGATGCCTAGTCTTAGTGGAGTGGTAAATATGTAAATAGTTTGATCAGCATAAAAAAATAAACAAAGAGAGAAGTCTTGTATTTTGTCTCCAGCCTTTTTTCTCCAACAGGCGATATAGGTATGCCTCTGGGGCAGCTGGTTCTACTGCTTTTCAATTAAACTAGATTGGAGGAAGTCTGATGGGAGTATATAGGCCAGGAGAAGCCTCGCCTTTTTCTTGCAGTCCACGCCCTTCGGCCAAGAGGTTAATCGTTACTTTACTCTTCTGATGTCCTGAAGTAATAATGGGAGAGAATCTTTTTTTCTGTATTTACAGCAGAGATAAAGGGTTCTTCCTTTCTCTAAATGATGCCACTTGAGCACAAATTTGATAAAGAACATGGAGCTGCCTTGACCTCCTAGACCCCAGTAAACCTGTATAGTTGCAGGGCTAGCTTATGCTGGAAGCTGAATAATGGAAAGGAGAGAAGGGGCAAACTTTGCTGCAGTCACATGCTTCATGTAAGCTCCTTGCTGCCTTTTTATTGCCTTATTATAATAAAGTTCAAAGTATCATAGAGGCACTCAAGAAATTTATCAAAGAAATATATTTTATTCCATATCACTAAATTAATAACTACACATAATCACTACACTGGTGCTGTAGGCGGTGGGGAGACCCTTTACTGGCATACCTGTGATACCTTGAGTATATTTTGGTTGGATATATTTTTGCACTGTATTTGGTATTTAATGGTTGATTGATACTAGCATCTACATTGGTGAGGTATTTTTGTGGTCATTTATATTTCTTATAGGGTATTTAGTTATTGGGTAATCATGTAGGTTCTGTTTGTGATTATACATTGTATTTGCATCTATTGATTGGTTGCACTTTTCACTTTATAGTTATTTGATATAGGATCCGGATCATAGGCAGGATTTGCTCACTTGTGTTGATGTGTTTTAAATATAGATGCTGATTGATATTTGTGTGTGCCAGTGCTCTCCCCATCGCCTACACACTTCCATGTTGGTTTGCCTTATATGTATTGTCTCATTATGTGTTTTTTTTAAGGGGTTTTAATTGTGTAGTGGTTATGTGTAGTAATTAATTTAGTGATATGGAATAAAATATATTTCTTTGATAAATTTCTTGAGTGCCTACCTCTATGACTCCGTGTTTTTGAGGTGAGCTTTATGTAGCTTTGTGAGTGGCACCTTTAGATAAAGGCAAGGGGATCTGCACAATACCCTATAATCATTAGTTTACTCAAGTCACTGGTGATCCCACCGTGCATGTACAGGCTTCTCCTCCTATCCAGTGTTCTATGCCACACAGGCACGCACAGCCGGATAAAAGCGACATAAGTGGTCACTTCCCGCGGGCTGTGTGTGCTGCTATTGCCCATAATTGTGTCGTTGGATTACCAGATCAGTGAGTATACTTCACTACTGTGTATTCATAGTATACACTGGAAGGATGTGTTGTAACCATAGTTACTATGTGCGTTTTCAAATCTGTCTTATTCTATCAAATTGCAATATGCAGGCAAGATTAACTAAACATGGCATTGTTTGCTTTCTTCAGGCATTTATATTCCTGAGAATGACTCAGATGTTCCTGAAAGATACAGAGGATTAGGAATCAGAATTGAAGATGATGTAATAATCACAGAACAATCTCCTGTCATACTTTCTGCTGAATGCCCAAAAGAAATTTATGAAATACATCAAGTGTGTGGACAAGGACATTAATACAAGCAACAGGTGCTGACATATGAGCTGCGGGAGCAAGTAGTTAGGCTGATTATGCAGGACATACTTGCCTTACAAAATCAGCCAAAATGACCTTGATTAAAATGTAAAAGTATTTCAATAGTGTTTAGTTTTTAATTACTTGGACTTTGGAGGACTTTGGATGACAATGGCAAACAGTATGCTTTTAGTAATATAGATACAGTTATACAAAGAGATATGTCTGTTTTTGTTACATTATGCAGATATATGTTTTATGTTAGTGGAATTTTACTGTTACACGGTGTTAAATAAACGTGGCAAAGCCCCGTCTCTGTTTTCAGGCCAGACTGATAATTGTATTTTTTAGCGGGGAGTTACTCTGTGTGGAGTCCCTTCCCTGTTGACCTGACCCACCGTGTCCTATATAACTGAAGAAAAAATGTGGGAAATGGATCATATAATAGTACAAAAATACAAAGGGCTGGTTAGTCTGGTGGCCCCCTAATAATGCCAACAAAACGTTAAGATAGGGAGTCTTTGGACCTCCTCCCCTACTCACATACCAATATCACAGGGGCTCACCAGCAAAACAACACGCCCATATCTTGAACATAATTTATGCAAAACTGGCAACATGTACAAATATATACATTTTATTTATAAACATCTACACCATTAAAAAAGCACATGTGTGCAGATTCTTTACAATGTCTCAACATCTAGCACCTCCATGTGTACAAAGACAGTATACAATATTTATAGTCCATATCAGGTTGGGTAGACTAGTTTCGCCTGGAATGGCTTCCTCTGTACCCTTTTATCATTGATATGGGTGCTAATACATCACATCACAACTAGAATGGCAAATGACATCAATATTAGTAATCTTATAAAACATTATGTATCATATGCTGACAACAATTGTCAGATCAGAGAATTTTACCTGAAAGAAGCTGGATGGATGCTAATCGTCTAATCGCACACAAATGGGAGGGAGGCTGTAGTGTGTTCTCACTGGCAACGTTATTCAGATGAGCCAAGGCTCCAATTTATATTCTAAAAAAATGCCATTACCCCCACCAAAGAAAGGGGGATGGGGAAAGTGGGCTGAAAAAAGGAGAAGAAATTATGGTCCCTCTTAATGTTCATAAATGGGTCGCATATCACAGCTCTGAGAAAAAGATACTTTGCCGGCTGTGAGCCCTTAAAAATATATAGTGTGTATATTACCCAGACTAGCCATAGGTAAGGGATGGTGCTTGAGAAATGGAGGACACCACACAAGCAAATACAGGAAGAGTCCATGCTGCACCCAGGCAGAGAAAAAAAAAAAGGAGAGTGAAAGTAACACAATATCTACCATAAGCCACTTACATATGTATGGAAACGTCACAATGATAAGTGGGTATAATACCCCTGAAGCCACCCCGTGGGGGGGCTTACACCGTGAGGTTAACAGCATGTGAGCATAGTAGAACCCATCAACCTTAGTCATTAAGACCATGCATGGATAGTGTAATAGGAGTGTGTTGGAACAGTACCTAATGGGGTATCCATAAAATAGAGAGAACAATATTGGATTCAGATGCCAGGCAGTCATATACAAATACCTGTAGGCTAACATGTACTGTCCGAGATTCCTCCAGCTCAGGTGCCGTTCCGGACCACGTTCTCAGACGGGTTCTAGCCCTAGAGATGGTAAAAGGGGCTAAGTGTTCATCCCCGTGATGTAGTGTCCATGGCCGCGTGTGTCTAGCCCGTGCTTCCGGGTGCGGGCTGGCGCATGAAATACGCCATCGCAGGGGGCGGGGTACAGGCAGGGGGCGCGCGTCACGCACAGCGCAAGGCCGCGCACGCGCTTCACACTGACGGCGGTGTTAATAGAGGGGAGTGATACCGCCTCCCCCCAGGTCTTACTGTGCGCGCGCATGCGCAGATTGGCAAGGCACGTCCGCATAGCCAGAGCAGCAGTGCCATCGGCCATACCTTCGTGCAAGAGGAGCGTCCTCGCTTCCCCGCGAGGCCACGCCCCCCTAGGCGCACACACGTCCATGGAACGGGGAGGAAGACTGGTTGGCACCTGGTCACTCAAAAACTACTGAAAAGCCTGCATGGGACTGCGCCAAAATGGCGAGATATCCCAAAGACTAAACATAAATGATTTGGTCAAGTGTTTGTCTATATTTAGATGTAGATATGTATCTACTAAACTGGTTTATTCGTACATCATAAAGGATTCCCCCCCCCAAAAAAAAAGAAGGGTTTAAAAGAGCATCTATGAAAGAAGGAAATTTCCACAGTCTTGGTGAATCATTCTAATAAAGGCATGCTGTGCAAACCATATAGACATCAGGCCAGCAGGGGGAGTGACTACCATCCCTATATCTTTCCATATGGCTAATCCTTCTGGGAGTTATTTACCAATGATAATTGTTCTGGACGCCAGAATTTCATCCTTACTGTTGGGCTTATGTCTAATTGCTCCCAATTGTATTACAGCCAGAAAGGGGAGCATCCATCCAGCTGAAGAAACAGAGGGAAAGAGAAACAGTTATGGAAAACAATGGGTTCAAGTGTGACTTCACTCCGACCCTTAAATTAGTATAAGGATGAAGAATACTACAGATACATTATATTTACAGTTTACAATACCAATAGGGGTGATAAGCAATGTGGGAATGAGCTTTATTTACAACATGATAAGATAAAGACAGAGGGGGCTGCCCTAGGGTGAATATCCCTGATGACCAAACATTCACAAAAAGGGGGCAAAGCTCAAAGATTCATTTAAGCCGGGGGGATAGTGGGCCTTAAAGTAGCTAATCCACCTCGCCTCTCTTTGTAGCGTCAGTTTTTCCAAGTTCCCCCCTCGTGCGTGTGGGTGTATGCGGTCTATTCCTACGACTTTGATTCCAGTCGGATCTTTTTGATGGTTAATAAGGAAGTGTCTCCCCAACGGGGTTTTCAAATTTCCACTCCTTATATCATAAGTGTGTTCGTAAATTCTTTGTTTGAGCTCTCTATTCGTTTTTCCTATATAAAATCTGCCACAAGGGCAGATTAGTATGTACACGATGTGCTTGGACTTACAGTTTACATAGTGTTTTAGTTTTAAAGTGGGTTTATTTGTCAATTGTAAAGTTTTGGTTTGGAATAAATATTTGCACATATTGCAATTTTGGCATTAATAGGTGCCAACCACAGTGCAGCATGTGCGTCTATTTTCTGGTGTAAAATGGCTGTGTACTAATTGATCCTTAAGATTGCGTGCCCTTCGATAGGTAAATTTTGGTTTAGGTGAAATAAATCTTGATATTTCGCTATCGTTGGTCAAAATCGGCCAATAATGTGAAAAGATCCTTTTAATGTCTGTGTGATGTTCAGTGAACGTCAGGATCATGGACAGAGGGGAATCCCTGTCTTTCAATCGGGGTCTGTACAGGAGTTCCTGCCGGGATCTCGACTTGGCTTTTTTTGTAAGCTCTACGGAGGATTTTTGATTTGTATCCCCTCTTGGAGAGGCGTATCCGTATATTGTTTGCCTCCTTCTCAAAATCCAGCTCACGTGTGCAGTTTCATCGGGCCCTAATGTATTCCCCATACGGTATACTTGACAAAAAATGTCTAGGGTGAGCACTCGAAGCCCTCAAGATAGTATTTGCTGCTGTCGCTTTACGATAGAAGTCTGTAACCACTTGCCCAGCAGGGTCTAACATTATCGCTAGGTCAAGGAAGAACTTTGGTTTGGCTATATTCCAATGTAAATTTAAGATTCAAAGTGTTTACATTGATTTTAGTAACAAATTGAGTGAGCTCTGATTCAGTGCCTGTCCATATAATGAATATATCATCTATGTACCTGTGCCACGTGAGAATGTGGCACAGGTACTTAGCCAATTCGTCCTCACCCCACACACAACCTCCTCTCCCAACCACCCAGATACAGGTTAGCATACGATGGGGCACATGTTGTCCCCATCGCTGTCCCCTGTATCTGGTGGTATAGTTGTTGGTCAAAGAGGAAGAGGTTGTGGGTGAGGACGAAATGTAGGAGCTTAAGGAGGAAAACATTGTGGTCATGTTGTTCTATGTCGAGTTCATAGTTGTAAATAAAGCTCATTCCCACATTGCTTATCACCCCTATTGGTATTGTAAACTGTAAATATAATGTATCTGTAGTGTTCTTCATCCTTATACTAATTTAAGGGTCGGAGTGAAGTCACACTTGAACCCATTGTTTTCCATAACTGTTTCTCTTTCCCTCTGTTTCTTCAGCTGGATGGATGCTCCCCTTTCTGGCCGTAATACAATTGGGAGCAATTAGACATAAGCCCAACAGTAAGGATGAAATTCTGGCGTCCAGAACAATTATCATTGGTAAATAACTCCCAGAAGGATTAGCCATATGGAAAGATATAGGGATGGTAGTCACTCCCCCTGCTGGCCTGATGTCTATATGGTTTGCACAGCATGCCTTTATTAGAATGATTCACCAATTTCCTTCTTTCATAGATGCTCTTTTAAACCCTTCTTTTTTTTGGGGGGGGGAATCCTTTATGATGTACGAATAAACCAGTTTAGTAGATACATATCTACATCTAAATATAGACAAACACTTGACCAAATCATTTATGTTTAGTCTTTGGGCTATTTCGCCATTTTGGCGCAGTCCCATGCAGGCTTTTCAGTAGTTTTTGAGTGACCAGGTGCCAACCAGTCTTCCTCCCCGTTCCATGGACGTGTGTGCGCCTAGGGGGGCGTGGCCTCGCGGGGAAGCGAGGACGCTCCTCTTGCACGAAGGTATGGCCGATGGCACTGCTGCTCTGGCTATGCGGACGTGCCTTGCCAATCTGCGCATGCGCGCGCACAGTAAGACCTGGGGGGAGGCGGTATCACTCCCCTCTATTAACACCGCCGTCAGTGTGAAGCGCGTGCGCGGCCTTGCGCTGTGCGTGACGCGCGCCCCCTGCCTGTACCCCGCCCCCTGCGATGGCGTATTTCATGCGCCAGCCCGCACCCGGAAGCACGGGCTAGACACACGCGGCCATGGACACTACATCACGGGGATGAACACTTAGCCCCTTTTACCATCTCTAGGGCTAGAACCCGTCTGAGAACGTGGTCCGGAACGGCACCTGAGCTGGAGGAATCTCGGACAGTACATGTTAGCCTACAGGTATTTGTATATGACTGCCTGGCATCTGAATCCAATATTGTTCTCTCTATTTTATGGATACCCCATTAGGTACTGTTCCAACACACTCCTATTACACTATCCATGCATGGTCTTAATGACTAAGGTTGATGGGTTCTACTATGCTCACATGCTGTTAACCTCACGGTGTAAGCCCCCCCCACGGGGTGGCTTCAGGGGTATTATACCCACTTATCATTGTGACGTTTCCATACATATGTAAGTGGCTTATGGTAGATATCTGCAATTGTGTTACTTTCACTCTCCTTTTTTTTTTTTTCTCTGCCTGGGTGCAGCATGGACTCTTCCTGTATTTGCTTGTGTGGTGTCCTCCATTTCTCAAGCACCATCCCTTACCTATGGCTAGTCTGGGTAATATACACACTATATATTTTTAAGGGCTCACAGCCGGCAAAGTATCTTTTTCTCAGAGCTGTGATATGCGACCCATTTATGAACATTAAGAGGGACCATAATTTCTTCTCCTTTTTTCAGCCCACTTTCCCCATCCCCCTTTCTTTGGTGGGGGTAATGGCATTTTTTTAGAATATAAATTGGAGCCTTGGCTCATCTGAATAACGTTGCCAGTGAGAACACACTACAGCCTCCCTCCCATTTGTGTGCGATTAGACGATGAGCATCCATCCAGCTTCTTTCAGGTAAAATTCTCTGATCTGACAATTGTTGTCAGCATATGATATACATAATGTTTTATAAGATTACTAATATTGATGTCATTTGCCATTCTAGTTGTGATGTGATGTATTAGCACCCATATCAATGATAAAAGGGTACCGAGGAAGCCATTCCAGGCGAAACTAGTCTACCCAACCTGATATGGACTATAAATATTGTATACTGTCTTTGTACACATGGAGGTGCTAGATGTTGAGACATTGTAAAGAATCTGCACACATGTGCTTTTTTAATGGTGTAGATGTTTATAAATAAAATGTATATATTTGTACATGTTGCCAGTTTTGCATAAATTCTGTTCAAGATATGGGCGTGTTGTTTTGCTGGTGAGCCCCTCTGATATTGGTATGTGAATGGGGAGGAGGTCCAAAGACTCCCTATCTTAACGTTTTGTTAGCAGACAGATAATTGCTTTTTTTCTGCAAAAAACAGCTCTTGACTGCACGTTGGTTTATTTATTTTCCTTTCCCAAGTACCATCCTAGTCTGACTGGCACCATGTGCAAGATTTCAGGATGATATCTTGTAACCAAAAATCTCTACAATGTCAAATACAATGTCACCAATTCATAAAAAACATTGAAAACATTTCATAAGACCATCTTGTTGGCCCAATGTATTTCATTATGACTTCGTCAGGGGGCTTTACAGTTTATTGGTGTTACTGTAAGCAAATGTAGTATATTGCATATTAAATACATTCTGTAAAAAGCATGATACCCATAATTACATATCCTTTACATATAGTCAAATTATAGACTTATATTGTGCAGGCTATACAGGTCCTTCTCAAAAAATTAGCATATAGTGCTAAAGTTCATCATTTTCCATAATGAAATTATAAAAATTAAACTTTCATATATTTGAGATTCATTGCACATCAACTGAAATATTTCAGGTCTTTTTTGTTTTAATACTGATGATATTGCCATACAGCTCATGAAAACCCCCAAATCCTATCTCAAAAAATTAGCATATCATGAAAAGGTTCTCTAAACGAGCTATTAACCTAATCATCTGAATCAACTAATTAACGCTAAACACCTGCAAAAGATTCCTGAGGCTTTTAAAAAAGCTCAGCCTGGTTCATTACTCAAAACCGCCATCATGGGTAAGACTGCTGACCTGACTGCTGTCCAGAAGGCCATCATTGACACCCTCAAGCAAGAGGGTAAGACCCAGAAATAAATTTCTGAACAAATAGGCTGTTCCCAGAGTGCTGTATCAAGGCACCTCAATGGGAAGTCTGTGGGAAGTAAAAATGTGGCAGAAAATGCTGCACAACGAGAAGAGGTGACCGGACCCTGAGGAAGATTGTGGAGAAGGACCGATTCCAGACCTTGGGGGACCTGCGGAAGCAGTGGACTGAGTCTGGAGTAGAAACATCCAGAGCCACCACGCACAGGCGTGTGCAGGAAATGGGCTACAGGTACGGCATTCCCCAGATCAAGCCACTTTTGAACCAGAAACAGCAGCAGAAGCTACAGAGAAGCAGCACTGGACTGTTGCTCAGTGGTCCCAAGTACTTTTTTTCTGATGAAAGCAAATTTTGCATGTCATTCGGAAATCAAGGTGCCAGAGTCTGGAGGAAGACTAGGGAGAAGGAAATGCCAAAATGCCTGAAGTCCAGTGTCAAGTACCCACAGTCAGTGATGGTCTGGGGAGCCATGTCAGCTGCTGGTGTTGGTCGACTGTGGGCAGGGTCAATGCAGCTAGCTATCAAGAGATTTTGGAGCACTTCATGCTTCCATCGGCTGAAAAGCTTTATGGAGATGAAGATTTCATTTTTCAGCACGACCTGGCACCTGCTCACAGTGACAAAACCACTGGTAAATGGTTTACTGACCATGGTATTACTGTGCTCAATTGGCCTGCCAACTCTCCTGACCTGAACCCCATAGAGAATCTGTGGAATATTGTGAAGAGAAAGTTGAGAGTTGCAAAACCCAACACTCTGGATGAGCTTAAGGCCGCTATCGAAGCATCATGGGCCTCCATAACACCTCAGCAGTGGCACAGGCTGATTGCCTCCAAGCCACGCCGCATTGAAGCAGTCATTTCTGCAAAAGCATTCCCGACCAAGTATTGAGTGCATAACTGAACATAATTATTTGAAGGTTGACTTTTTTTTTTATTAAAAACACTTTTCTTTTATTGGTCGGATTAAATATGCTAATTTTTTGAGATAGGATTTTGGGGTTTTCATGAGCTGTATGGCAAAATCATCAGTATTAAATAAAAAAAAGACCTGAAATATTTCAGTTGGTGTGCAATGAATCTCAAATATATGAAAGTTTAATTTTGATCATTTCATTATGGAAAATAATGAACTTTAGCACTATATGCTAATTTTTTGAGAAGGACTTGTACATGCAAACGGAAAGATGAGGTGATGCGGACAATCTAGTAATAAATCATTAACAGCCCATTAGGTCATGATTTTAAACTTAAAGGTTTTATCTCCTAGTCTCAACAGAGCAAAAAATACATTTTCACTTAATTATTTTATATTTCTATGGGACAATTAAGTTCATATATATTAACACTCTTGTTGCCAAGCATGTAACTCCTACTTGCTGGCTTGGCTGGGCCTTAAGTGCCAAGCATGTAGGTGTTACGGGCTCGACTTTCCCCACTACTAGTTTAAAAAATAAAAATGAAAAATACTCATCTGACCCCTCGTTGGATCTGGCCGGGTCTTCTCTTTAATTTGGTGCCATCCGATCCCCCGTGGGGGCTCGGATGGCTCCAGGAGAGCCCCCGGAATAGGCCCCCCCCCCCGCTTCGGCAGCAGCAGCTGCTAACTGTAAAAAAAATAAAGAAAATAAAAATGACTTTTACTTACCTGCAGTCGCGCTGCCTCCTGCCGAGTCTTCTCTTCACTGGGGGGGCCTGCGATCGCCCCCCCAGCCTCTTACGTGGCGAGGAGAGGGCAGAAAATGCCCTCTCCCCCCACTTCCTGGATCGCGACTGCTAGCCCCAGGTGACATCATTGTGATGTCACCAGCAGCCGGCATCTTAACTCCAGCACCTGAGACTATGAATCAGTCTGCTCGGTGCTTGGAGCAGAGAGCGGAGGAGGAGAGGGTTGTGATCGCCCCCCCCCCCCCCCAGGCTCTCTCTTCCAAACACACGAGCAGACTGTCAGCGGAGATCACCGGGGGACACAGGATCGGAGGTGAGTAAAGTTAAATAAAAAAAAATGATCTTTATTATTTTTATTTTTTTTTATGTGTCTGTTTCTTTTTACTCAACATTGAACCCCTTGTGAACTGGTAAGGGGTCCATGAGACCCCTTAAACCAGTTCACAAGGCTGGGGGGGTGGCAAGTCACCTGCCCTAGCGGATGACTTGCCATTAACCCCTGGCACCCCCATTACCTGCCTCCCCAAAGCCCAGGGGGGGCACAAGAGCCCAGGCCCACATAGGCTATTTGGGCTCGTAGGCTGCAGGGTGGGGGGGCCACAAAAGCTGGCCCCCCACTCTGTGCCTACAAGCCCCCATAGCTGGTCCCGGGCTGGTTACTTTGGGTAAGGGGGACCCCACGTCATTTTTTGGGGGATTTTTAAGGGTTCTTAACCCATAAAAAAAAATGGGCCCTTGTAGCGATAACCCTTATCGCCGGAGGGCTTCACCGCCCGAGACGTCCTTTTCCCAATCGTAAGAGGTGCTGCTGGAATTCCAGAGTCGTCCGTGAGGAAACAGGAACAGCCCTTACAAGGGCTAGTGAATTGTAATATAGCATTTCCCCCAATAAGAGACAGAACTTCAGTATTGAGGGTGAAGGTGAAGTGTCTTTATTAGTGCCACTCTAGGCCTTATATACACAAGTCTCCATGCAAGGTGGACCTGATGGAGAACTGCATGACACACACACACCGACCAATAGCAGCAGGGCACACCATCCCTCAACTCTGCCGGTAACACAATAAGTATAACAATAGCAGTCTGTAATACAATCAGTCAGAACAATGCCATTGTCTGTGACGTAATCAATCAACACAATGGCAGTCTGTAATACAATCAATCAGAACAATGAATAACGTAATCAATCAACACAATGGCAGTCTGTAACATGCTTAAGAAAAGGAAAGTAATGAACCTGTGTAAAGTCCAAAGGGCAGAGAGTCTGTCACAATGCCCCCTTTTTGTGGAACACCCGGCAGACCCAGATTGACCCTGTTCGGGTTAACGTGGGGCTGTCCGGACTCTTGTTATGGGCAGAGTTCTGTTTGCCGGGATAATCCATCTGCATTACCGTTTTGTCTACCGGGCCTGTATTGGATTGTAAAATTATATGGCTGCAGGGCCAAGCTCCAACGCAATAGTCGTCCATTGTCCCCTGCGACCCGGTTCAGCCATACCAAGGGATTGTGGTCTGTGATCAAGGTGATTTCACGCCCATACAAATATGGAGTAAGTTTTTTTCAAAGCCCATACCAAAGCCAAATATTCTTTTTCCACGGCCGCATAGCTGACTTCCCGAGGTAACAGTTTCCTACTGATATACACAACAGGGTGCTCCCCTCCATCTTCTCCCACTTGACTTAGAACCGCTCCCAGTCCGAACATGGAGGCATCTGTGTGCACAAGGAAACGTTAGTGAATGCGCCTGTCTTGGCTGCCCCAGTCACTAACAAAGGCAGTCTTTAGCGCTTGAAAGGCCTTTTCACAGTCGGGGGACCACAGGACCTGTCTGGGTAGGTTCTTTTTCGTCAAGTCAGTCAAGGGTTTGGCCACTGCACTATAGTCTGGGACAAACCGTCTGTAGTACCCTGCGGTCCCCAGGAAGGCCAGTACTTGGGTCTTAGTACGCGGTGTGGGCCAGTTAGCAACTGCTTCGATCTTGGCAGGCTATGGTCTCTGTTTCCCATACCCCACCCGATATCCCAAATACTGAGCCTCTGCCATACCCACATGGCACTTATCTGGTTTCAGCGTCAGGCCGGCGGCCTGAATCTGATCTAACACTGTCCCTACATGTCTTAAGTGTTCTTCCCAGGAGTCACTGTAGATCGCAATATCATCCAGGTATGCACAGGCAAATTCCCGGAGGCCATCAAAAAGTCTATCCACCAAGCGTTGGAACGTGGCTGGGGCGTTTTTCATCCCAAATGGCATGAACTTAAACTGGTACAAGCCAAACGGGGTGACAAAAGCTGACTTGGGGATAGCCTCTTCAGCCAAGGGAATCTGCCAGTACTCCTTGCAGAGGTCGATGGTGGTCAGATAGCGACCCCTGGCGATACGGTCTAGTAGTTCGTCTACTCGGGGCATGGGGTAAGCATCGGTCACTGTTTTTTCATTTAACCGCCGATAGTCCACGCAGAATCGGGTAGTCCCATCTTTTTTCGGGACTAGGACTACTGGAGATGCCCACGGGCTATCGGATGGCTCAATGACGCCTAACCTCAACATTTCCTGTATCTCCCCTCTCATCCCTTCACGGACCGCTTCAGGTATCCGGTAGGGGGGCTGTCTAAGGGGACTTTGCCCAGGGGTTTCTACCTGGTGGGTGGTGAGAAAGGTACAACCTGGTTCTTGTGAAAATGATTGTCGTTTACTCGCTAGTAAGTGGAGCATCTGCTCCCTTTCGGTGGGAGTTAGCCGGTCCCCTAACTGGACTTGGTGGATGGGGTCACTCTGGGGTTGTCTATCTAAAAGGTCGGGTAATGGTAAATTGTCTTGGTCGTCAGTAGTTGGGGCACATACAGCTGCTACGTCCTCCGGCCTCTCCTGATATTCTTTTAACATATTTACGTGAAAGGACCGCCTTATCCTCTCATCTTTACAGCTAGCGATGACATACGTGGTGTCACATAGCTGCTCTACTACTTTATAGGGACCTTGCCACGCTGCCTGTAGTTTATCAGTCTTGATGGGTTTCAAGACTAACACCTTCTGTCCTATCTGGAATGTACGCTGACAGGCACTCCTATCATACCATACTTTCTGTCGTCCCTGGGCCGCCTGGAGGTTCTCCTTTGCCATCTGGGCTAATTGCTCCATGCGGTCCCGGAGCGCTACCACGTATGACACAAATGGGGTCCCTTCCCTCTCGGTCTCTCCCTCCCAGTGCTCACAAATGAGATCTAGGGGGCCTCGTACCCTCCTCCCATATAATAGTTCAAAGGGAGAGAACCCAGTGGATTCCTGTGGCACCTCTCGGTATGCAAACAGGAGGTGAGGTAGGAATCTCTCCCAGTCCCTGTAGGTGTCTGTGAACGTCTTCAACATTTGCTTTAGGGTCCCGTTAAAGCGCTCACAAAGACCATTGGTCTGGGGGTGATACGGGGAGCTGAACAAGGGCTTAATATCACAGGCCTCCCATAACTGGTGGGTTAGGTCTGCGGTAAAGTGCGTCCCTTGGTCAGATATTATTTCTTTTGGGAAACCTACTCTGGTGAATATCCTGACTAGGGCACTGGCAACAGTATCTGCCTGAATATTTGAGAGGGCTACGGCTTCCGGGTATCGGGTGGCATAGTCCACCACTGTAAGTATGTACTGCTTACCCGACTGACTCGGTCGCTTGAGGGGTCCTATTAGGTCAACTGCTATCCGGCTAAATGGCTCCCCAATAACTGGCATAGACAGTAGTTGAGCTTTAGGGTGGTCTCCCCTCTTCCCTACTCTGACATATATCACAGGTCCTACAGTAGTTTCGTACATCCTTGGAAACTCCCGGCCAGAAAAAGTGCTGGGTTATTCTGCCTGTTGTGCGAGATACCCCCAGGTGTCCTGCTAGTGGAATATCGTGTCCAATTCGCAGAAGCGCCAGCCGGTATTTTTGGGGTACTACCAGCTGGCGTCTCTGCGATGGGACCGTCCCATGGCTGCAGGTGACCGACACCCTATATAGCTTACCCTGCTCCCACATGAATCCCTCTCCTTCTAACCCTCTTTCCCCCGTCTCAGCCCTATCCCTGTACTTGGTGAGTGAGGGATCTAGCTTAGTCTCTAACCCAAACTCTTCTGGGTTGTCCCAGGCTACCGTCTCAGTTAGATCATCAGTGTGTCTTACCTGGGTCTCCCCGACCAGTGGACTGGAGTCGGCAGCTCGGCCTTGGGCCCGAGTTGTAACAGGGTTGATGCTGGCTGGCCCAGAGGTAGCGTAGGCAGAAGTCATTGGTCCTAGATCATTTCCCAATAGTACTTCTGCTGGTAAGTTGTCCATAAGTCCCACCTGTACCCTGCCGGATCCAGCGCCCTAATCAAGATGTACTCGGGCGGTGGGGAGTCGAAACACAGCTCCTCCCGCCACCCTTACTGCAACGGTGTGTCCGGTGCGGTCTTTGTTCTTGACCAAATGAGGTTGGAGCAAGGTAAGTGTGGCTCCGGTGTCGCATAATCCTTGCGCGGTGCGTCCATTGACTCGTACCTCCTGGCGATGGTGCTGTCGGTTGTCTGGAATGGCCGCTTGTACGGGATCAGCTTCATACAGTACCCCCAGATACTCTTCCGACCTGCTCTCAGCTTCCAAACAATGTGCCGCAGGAGTACGGGAGGTGGAAGGTCGTTTTTGCCCCCACGTGTTTTGGGGAGGCTCTAGGGCGCAATCCCTGCCATAATGTCCCCATTGTTTGCAACGATGGCACTGAACTGTGGAGCGGTTCGGTTTCTGCGCTGGCCTATGTGGCCCAGAGTAATGAGTTGGCGCGGAAGCCACAGGTGCTTGAAACTTGATGGGAGGTTGTGGTTTTGGAGCGGACTGTTCTGTCCGGCGTGCATCGGTGTACTCGTCGGCTAGACGAGCAGCCTCAGGTAGCGTTAGAGGCCTCCGGTCACGTACCCACTCTCTTAGCTCTGGTTGAAGGGCATTGAGAAAATGTTCTAGTAAAAACAACTGTAGTACATCCTCAGCGGTCGTGGCTTTGCATCCAGTGACCCAGTGTGATGCTGTACGATGGAGGCGACATGCCCACTCCGTGTAAGAATCCCCTCCCTTCTTTTGGGATTCCCGGAATCATCGCCTGTAGGCTTCCGGGGTGACAGCGTACCGGGCTAACAAAGCCTCCTTTACCAGATGGTAGTGTGGTAAGTCCGCATCAGGGATGGCCCGGAAAGCATCGGAAGCTTTCCCAGATAGTTTCCCTGATAATATGGTGACCCATTCCTCCGTGGGTACCCGGTGTAAAGCGCACTGCCGTTCAAAATCGGCCAAAAATCCATCAATCTCGTCGCCACTTTCCTGGAAGGACTTAAATGCTGCAAATGGAATCTTTCTCCCCCCAGTGTAACTGAGGCTGAGAGGCTGCTGGGTTGAAAGTCGCCGATCTTCCCTTCGCTTACTGGCCTCTGCCTCCGCTGCGGCAAAGACTCGGTCGATCAGTTCCAGTCCAGTGATGGATTCGGGCCATAGACCGACAATCTGTTCCGAACCGCTTGAACAAGAGCAGCGTCTTCATCGATCTCTATATTGGTTTTGGTCCTCACTGCTGCACGATCCATTTAGATCAGCTCGGCTATCAGTTCCTGACGTGGGTGGTTGCTAGCTGACCTTTCCCGGCTCTCGAGTAGATCCTTCAGGGTCAGCCTTTTCAACTTGTCATACTGACTCTCCATCAGGGTAGCACTCTCTCTGGGTAGAAAGGACCATCCGACCGCTTGCCACCAATTGTAGCGATAATCCTTATCGCCGGAGGGCTTCACCGCCCGAGACGTCCTTTTCCCAATCATAAGAGGTGCTGCTGGAATTCCAGAGTCGTCCGTGAGGAAACAGGAACAGCCCTTACAAGGGCTAGTGAATTGTAATATAGCGTTTCCCCCAATAAGAGACAGAACTTCAGTATTGAGGGTGAAGGTGAAGTGTCTTTATTAGTGCCACTCTAGGCCTTATATACACAAGTCTCCATGCAGGGTGGACCTGATGGAGAACTGCATGACACACACACCGACCAATAGCAGCAGGGCACACCATCCCTCAACTCTGCCGGTAACACAATCAGTATAATAGCAGTCTGTAATACAATCAATCAGAACAATGCCATTGTCTGGCGTAATCAATCAACACAATGGCAGTCTGTAATACAATCAATCAGAACAATGAATAACGTAATCAATCAACACACTGGTAGTCTGTAACATGCTTAAGAAAAGGAAAGTGTTCCGAACCGCTTGAACAAGAGCAGCGTCTTCATCGGTCTCTATATTGGTTTCGGTCCTCACTGCTGCACGATCCATTTCGATCAGCTCGGCTATCCGTTCCTGACGTGGGTGGTTGCTAGCTGACCTTCCCCGGCTCTCGAGTAGATCCTTCAGGGTCAGCCTTTTCAACTTGTCATACTGACTCTCCATCAGGGTAGTACTCTCTGGGTAGAAAGGACCATCCGACCGCTTGCCACCAATTGTAGCGATAACCCTCATCGCCGGAGGGCTTCACCGCCCGAGACGTCCTTTTCCCAATCGTAAGAGGTGCTGCTGGAATTCCAGAGTCGTCCGTGAGGAAACAGGAACAGCCCTTACAAGGGCTAGTGAATTGTAATATAGCGTTTCCCCCAATAAGAGACAGAACTTCAGTATTGAGGGTGAAGGTGAAGTGTCTTTATTAGTGCCACTCTAGGCCTTATATACACAAGTCTCCATGCAGGGTGGACCTGATGGAGAACTGCATGACACACACACACCGACCAATAGCAGCAGGGCACACCATCCCTCAACTCTGCCGGTAACACAATCAGTATAATAGCAGTCTGTAATACAATCAATCAGAACAATGCCATTGTCTGACGTAATCAATCAACACAATGGCAGTCTGTAATACAATCAATCAGAACAATGAATAACGTAATCAATCAACACAATGGCAGTCTGTAACATGCTTAAGAAAAGGAAAGTAATGAACCTGTGTAAAGTCCAAAGGGCAGAGTCTGTCACAGCCCTATGTATTTTTTTTTAATTAACCCTGTGTTCTGTCATCCAGCAGCTATAAAAGGCTTCCAGTAGGTGAGCAGAAGCCAGTGATCCCCGAGGGACACAGTGCTCCAGGATGGATGGGAGGTATTAAAAAAAAAAATAATAAATATTTTTTTTCTTTTTGCGTGTGTGTTTTTTTCTTTTTACATTTAACCCCTTGTGAACTGGTAAGGGGTCCATGACCCCTATACCAGTTCACAAGGCTGGGGGGATGGCAAGTCACCTGCAACCAGCGGGTGACTTGCCATTAACCCCTGGCACCCCCATTACCTGCCTCCCCAAAGCCCGGGGGGGGGGGGCAGAAGAGTCCGGGCCCACGGGCTATGCGGGCTTGTAGCCTGCAGGGCCAGGGGCCACAAAAGCTGGCTCCTGTGCCCTGTTTCTACAAGCTCTGCATAGCTGGTCCCGGGCTGGTTACTTTGGGTAAGGGGGACCCCATGTCAATTTTTTTTTTGATTTTTAAGGGTTTTTAACCCTTAAAAATCCCCCCAAAAAATGGGGTCCCCTCGGGAGGAGGGACCCTATGTCATTTTTTTTCTCGATTTAACCCTTTGTAGTGTGGATGGTAGTTATAACATTTTATAACATTTACAAATAAAATACAAAGTACTTGCTTCAGTTAGGGGGGTCTCCTGGGCAGGAACGGGGGGCTACCGATAAATATGTGGTACCGTTCTAATTGGTAGAAATGGGGCTTTCACATGCAATATGCTTTTCCTTAATAGAATACATTTTTTATTTAAAATAAAGGAGTCAATTTTCTAAAAATGTTTTTATTTATTTATTTTTTTACTTAATATTGTAAAAAACAAAATAAAATTTACAAACAAGACATTTCATGTTAAAGCCTAAACTCTGCTGCAAAAAAAGATAAATATATATAAATATAAATAGCAAAAATGGCGCAAAATGGGGAAAAATTACCTGTCAACAGAGGGTGACAAAATCTCAAGTAGGCTGGCAATTAAAAGGGTTAAAAGTAGCTATGCATGTTGGGTATTGTTCTGTTCGGGGGACCTTGCGCTTTCAGACTTAGCTTGTTTTTTCTGGTTTGCATATTTATATTTTAGGAAAAGGTGTTTATTCAGCTTTTTTATACATTTTTTAGGGAAACCCTGCGCAACCAAAGAATTCTTTGAGGGATTAATTCCAGAAAGATGAGCCCACTACAACAAGCTGGGTACGCTTAGAAAGCTTAACTTGTGTACTTTCAGGGAATATATGGTTTATGGGGGATATTCCAAATGTAAAGGGTAGTTTTGGTTGAAAAATCGCAAGGTGCGCACTTTGTCTGCAGAGCTGAAATTTTCAAGTAAAATTACCGTTACGCACATGCTTTACTTTGGGGTGTTTGGCAACTCTTCCCTTGACAGAACCTATGCATGTTGGGTGTTGTTCTGTTCGGGGGATGTTGCTTTTTCAGATTAAACTTGTTTATTCTTGTTTGTATATAGTTTTTTTTTAGGAAAATGTGGCTTTGATTCTGCTTTTTTATCCTTTTTTTTGGGAAACTCTTTGCACCCAAAGAATACATTGAGGAATTACTTCCAGAAAACTATGGGCACATCAACACGCCTGGTACACCTAGAAAGCTTGAAGTGTGTACTTCCAGAGAATATATAGTTTGTTGGGGGTATTTCAAATGTAAAGGGTTATTTTTCTGGTAAAACTGCAAGGTGCTTATATTGCATTGCATAGTTGTATTTTATCTGAAAATCCCCTAAAGCGCTATTTCAGTTTGGGCGAGTCTCCTGGGCAGGAAAGGGTGTCTACCTATACATATGTGGTACCGCTGTAACCGGGAGAAATTGGGATTTCACACGCAATAAGATTTTATTGACAAACTTACATTTTTTATTACAAAAAAACATTGTAAAAAAATTTTTTAATTTTTTTTCACATATTTCACCCAAAAATATTGAGAATACACCTACAAATTACAAACAAGACATTTCATGTTAAAGCCCAGACTCTGCTGAAAAAAAACAATATATCATTTTCCTGGGAAATCCCTGGAAATCCTTTCAAAAATCACAGTTGAACATGTGTAGCGCAAAAATAGTGAAACATGGTCTGGCAACAGAGGGTGACAAAAGCTGCAGGTAGGCTGGCAGCGAAAGGGTTAAAATTCAGCTAGTTTTTTTTTTTTTTTTAAAAAGATGCTCTTTAACCCTTGCCAGCCTTCCTAGAGTTTTTGTCACCCCCTGTTGCCAGATCGTTTCACTATTTTGTGCTACACATGTTCAATCTTGATTTTTTAAGGGATTTCCAGGAAAATTATATATTGGTTTTTTTCAGCAGAGTCTGGGCTTCAACATGAAATGTCTTGTTTGGACTTTCTTTTAGTGTATTCTCAATACTTTTGGGTGAAATATGTGCAAAAAAAAAAAATCTTATTTTTTTGCAATTTGCAGTGTTCTTTGTAATAAAAAAAAAATACAATTTTGTGAGTACTCACCTGTAAAATAGATATTGTCAGTGTGTCACACACCCTGCTTCCCCTTTAATTCTGATGATAGGGTTATCCTCCAGCAGGAGGCGACGTTGCAGAGAGAAGTCTTGAAAAACGAGCCCCTTCCAGCCTATATATACCTGGGACCTCCCACTTAACACCCAGTGAATTCAAACAGCAGTAAGACAAGGTACCAGGAAATCAAACGGTAACCTCAAAATAAAATAAAGGAAATCTTCACCATATAGAGGATCCAGGATACCAAAAAAGGGCGGGTGAAGCGGGGTGTGTGACACACTGACAATATCCATTTTACAGGTGAGTACTCACAAAATGGTATTATTCTCAGTGTGTCACACACCCCGCTTCCCCTTTCATTCTTACGATCGGGACATCCAAAAGCAGTGTCCACAAGGGGTGGGTATCCGACATCAAAATGAAGCATAACTTAAATGACTGCAGTCTGCAGAACCTTGCGGCCAAACACAGCATCCGCTGAGGCCCGCACATCAACCTTGTAACCCTGTTTTCCACACCCGGAATGTAAACTGCAGAGAGACAGGGAACATGGGCCTCCGCCCAGGTCAGGATCAGGGACACCTCTCTGAGGGCACCCAGACTTGCGAGTCCCTCCCTGATGATTGATGTAAGCAACTGCTGTCCGATTGTACGAGCGAACCTGAACCGGAAGGCCTAGAACATGCTGAGTCAAATGAAAAAGAACCAGACGGATGGCTCTCAGTTCCAGAACATTGATGGGCAAGTGGGCCTCTCGAGGCCCCCACTGCCCCCGAAACTGAAGATCCTTCCAGAATCCCCCCCATCCCGAAAAACTGGCGTCCGTGGCGACGATTTCCCAAAGAGGAGTCAGGAAAGACCTGCCCCTCAAGAGATTGGTCGAGACCAACCACCATTGAAGGGACTGCCGGACCCGGGAGGACAACTGGAAGGACCGATCCAACGACCATGGTCGCCGGTCCCAAGACGCCAACAGATGAAGCTGAAGCGTCCTTGTGTGAAATTGAGCAAAAAGGAACTGCCTCGAAAGAGGCAACCATCAACCCTACCAGTCTCATCCCCAGGCGGATGGACGGTCGAGGATTGGAAAGAAGGAACCGAGCCAATTCCTGAATCAGAAAAATCTTGGATTGGGGCAGAAACACCCTGTGTTGACAAGAATCCAACCGCATTCCCAGAAAGGACACCACCCTGGCTGGGGCGAGGGAGGACTTGGGATAATTGATCACCCAACCGAAGCTTTCCAGCGTGGAGACCACCGTCCTGGTGTCCATCTCCAACTGATTGTGAGAAGGAGCCATGATGAGAAGGTCGTCCAGATAAGGTACGATGCGAATGCCTTGAGTTCTGAGAATGGCCATCACCCCTGCCAGCACCTTGGTGAACACTCTTGGAGCCGAGGTAAGGCCAAACGGAAGTGCCACGAATTGAAAATGCCGATCCTTCATCACGAACCGAAGAAAACGTTGATGAGCCTGGCAGATGGGAACATGAAGGTAAGCATCCTTGATGTCTATGGACGTCATGAAGTCCCCCTGTCGAAGAGAACTGATAGCCGACCGCAGAGTTTCCATGCGAAACTTCCGTGTATGGATGAACCTGTTGAGGAACTTCAGATCCAGAATGGGGCGAACCGACCCGTCTTTCTTGGGGACTGTGAAAAGATTGGAGTAATACCCGAGGCCCACTTCCAAGTGGCCGGATGACCGCCATTTCCAGAAGATTCTTCACCGACACCAGGAGCCCCTGCGTGGCCAAAGGATCGGTGGGCACCCGAGACCGGAAAAACCATGAAGGAGGGCGAGACTCGAACTCCAGCTTGTAACCGGACGACACCACCTCCCGGATCCATCTGTCCGGAACCTCCTGGTCCCAAACCAGGGAGAAGTGTCGCAATCGTCCCCCCACCAGCACGGGTGAGGGCACCCCCTCATTGCTGAGCGGGCTTGCCAGCAGGCTTGGGCTTGGCGCCCCAGGACTGACCGGGACGGCCACGGCCCCTCCCCCGGGACCAACCTGCACCCTTGGTAGCGGGAAGGGAGGCCCCTCTGCCCGCTCTGGCTCCCTGAAAAGAGGGACTAAAAGAAGCCGCTCCCCGAAAGGAACGACGCGGCCTCTTGCATTGAGGCAACTTACCACCGTTGGTAACCGAATCCAATTTATCGCCAAACAGGCGCAGACCCACAAAAGGAAGAGCTGTAAGCGACTTCTTAGAGCTAAAGTCCGCCGTCCACTGACGTAGCCACACCGACCGACGAATAGCAACTAACAGGGCCGTGGTCCTGCTACACATCGCAAGTGCATCGTTCTGGGCGGTCATGACAAAGGAAATAAACGACTCACACTGCTTGAGAGAAAAGAACTCATCACAAGTGGAGGCAAGAGCTGCGTACAAATCTCTAACAATGGACCTGACAGCCATCGAAAGAAGTGCCGAAGCACAAACCAGCCGCAGTGCCGATCCAGCACTGATAAAACCATGGCGAGCCAATTGATCAATCCGACGATCCTCACCATCCTTAATGGTAGTAGTGTCAGGGGAGTGCAACACAGCCGTGTTAGACAGCCCCAACACGGGGGCATCGATGTCGGGGGGAACCGACCAAAGCTTCACCAAATCCTCTGGAAAGGGATAATGCTTATCCCAACTAGGAGGAACTCCAAGAAGGTGCGTAGGTTGTTCCCATTCCTTAAGGACAACCCTAACAAAGTGTTGTTGTCTGGGAAACACCAAACACGGCTTGGGCACATCAAACAACTCACCCTTTGGCGGGGGTAATGGCTACCAGAAAGACCACCTTGAGCGTGAGAACAGCAAGAGCTGCTTCATGAATAGGTTCAAAAGGAGGACCCTGCAAGGCCGACAAAACCAAATTCAGATCCCAGACAGGAACCATAGGTTTCCGAGGGGGACGCACATGAGTGACCCCCTGAAAGAAAGTCTTGATAAGAGAGTGCTGGGCAAAGGTCTTCTGAAAGAAAATAGACAGGGCCCGAAACCTGGCCCTTCAAAGTACTAAGCTTCAGACCTAAGTCTAGACCATGTTGTAAGAACTCCAGCACCCTGGAGACTAAGAATTCCCGGCAGGGAAGAGACCTGGATTCACACCAGTCAATGTAGGCACGCCATACCCTATAATATATAGCAGAAGAGGTCTTCTTCCTGGCTTGGACCATGGTAGCCACTACAGAAGCGGACAAACCCTTTTCCTTTAAAATGGTGGTCTCAATAGCCAAGCCGTCAAAGCCAGCGTTAGTAAATTGGGATGGCGTAGAGACCCCTGAGTTAGGAGGTCTGGAATCCTTGGTAGATCGTACTGATCTACTGCCATTTGAACCACGTCTGCGAACCACACTCTTCTTGGCCACCTTGGGGCCACCAGAATCGTGGGTACCCCTTCCAGAGCGATCTTGCGTAGCACTCTGCCCAGAAGAGGAATTGGTGGAAACACATACAGAAGCCGAAACTCCCTCCAAGACATTGACAGAGCATCCGAGGCCAGAGCCAGAGGATCCTGAGACAGGGATACAAAGCTCGGAAGCTTGTGATTGTGACGGGACGCAAACAGATCCACGTCTGGGACACCCCAACGGTGACACAGGGACTGAAATACCGAGTTGGAGAGGGACCACTCCCCCTGACGGGACGACCCCCTGCTCAGGGCATCTGCTAGCAGATTTTCCGCCCCCGGAATGTAAACAGCGGAAATGCATTGAACATTGGTCTCTGCCCATGTTAGAATCAGAGACACCTCCTGGAGAGCACCCTTGCTCCGGGTTCCTCCCTGATGATTGATGTAGGCCACCGCCGTCCTGTTGTTTGAGCGTACCTGAATCGTCAGACCCTTCAGGTGCTGGGTCAATTGTTCCAGCACCAACCTGACCGCCCTGAGTTCCAGGACATTGATGGGTAGATGGGCCTCCTGAGGGCCCCACCTCCCCTGGAAACGCAGGGACTTCCAGAATCCCCCCCCAGCCCGAGAGACTGGCATCCGTTGTGACCATCTCCCAGGAGGGAGCCAGGAAGGATCTGCCCCTTGTCAAGTTCCCGTGGTCCAGCCACCACGCCAGGGATTGTCTGACCGAGGGGGCAAGCACCCAGATCTCGTCCAAGGACGCTGGGTCCTTGTTCCAAACTGACAGAAGGTGAAGCTGCAGAGTTCTCAAATGGAATTGTGCAAAGGGCACCGCCTTGAAGCTTGCCACCATCGAGCCCACCAACTGCATTCCCTGCCTGATGGAGGGATGAGGGCTCGAGATCAGGGACCTCACCTGCGTTGTCAGAGCTTCCACCTTCTGTGGAGGAAGGAGTATCCTTGACTGAACTGAATCCAGAATCATCCCCAGAAACGGGGTTACTGAGGAGGGGGACAGAGAGGACTTTGGGTAATTGATCACCCAGCCGAATGACTCCAGGGTGGTCACCACCGACCGCGTGTCCAGCTCTGCCTGCTGCAGAGACTGAGATGAGATGAGTATATCGTCCAGGTAGGGCAACACTCGTATGCCTTTCAGTCTCAGAGACATTACTCCTGCCAGCACCTTGGTGGATACCCTGGGGGCTGACGTAAGTCCGAATGGCAGAGCCACAAACTGGTAATGCTGATCCAGCTGCGCAAATCTGAGAAACCTTTGATGCCCTGGGAACACCGGAACATGCAGGTAAGCGTCCTTGATGTCCACAGATGTCATGAAGTCCCCTGGGCGCAACGAGGCAATGGCCGAGCGCAGAGTTTCCATACGAAAATGTCTGTTTCTCACAAATCTGTTTAAGATTTTTAAATCCAGAATGGGTCTGACTGACCCGTCCTTTTTGGCCACCGTGAACAGGTTGGAATAAAACCCCACGCCCCTGTCTTTTGAGGGGACCTTGCAAATGACCCCGAGGTCTAGAAGGTCCTTCGCCGCTAGCATCAAGATTTGAGCTGAGGCAGGATCCTGTGGGATTCGGGACCCGACGAACCTGGGAGGGCGCAGTACAGCAAACTATTGTAACCGGAGGACACTACCTCCTGAATCCACCGGTTTGGGACGTGGCATCTCCAGACATGCTGAAAATGCTGTAGACGTCCCCCCACCCGAAAGGGCGAGGGCGCCCCTTCATGCCTGGGGGGTCTTGGGAGGGGCTTTGGCCCCCAGGAAGAGCTGGGGCGGCGGCCTCTGTTCTTGTTCCAGGAATCTGTGCGAGCTCCGGCGAAGGACACCCCTCTTCCCTGTTTAGCCCCACAATAGGGGGTCGAATGGGAACTTGGGCCACGAAAGGGCCGAATCTGACGCTTGCGCTGGGGTAGCTTGTCCCCTTTAGCAAAGATATCTAACCTTTCTCCAAACAGGTGCAGTCCTTTGAAAGGAAGCCCCATAAGAGCCTTCTTGGCGACATTGTCAGCGGCCCACTGGCGTAACCAGACCGCACGGCGTATGGCTACCACCAGAGCAGAGGATCTAGCACTCAGCTTAATAGCATCGTCCGATGCAGATAAGATATAATTGATAAAAGTCTCACAGGTAACCAAGGCATTAGCGGCATCACATGGCAAGTCGTCCGCCCCTTCAAGAGCAGTCTTAACCACAGTCCTGAGGTGCATACCGGGCGGAGCGACGCTCCCCCAAATGCAAATGCATGACAAGCCAGTTGGTCAACCCGCCGATCCTCCAGATCCCGGAGCGTAGTAGTGTCAGGGGAGTGCATAATAGAGGTATTGGACAGACCAAGGATCGGGGCATCGACTTCGGGCGGCGAAGTCCAACACTTGATCAGGTCGGCAGGGAATGGATACTTCTTATCCACAGCTTTAGGGACTCCCTGGAGTTTGCTGGGATGTTCCCACTCCTTTAGGACAAGATTATTAAAATGAGTTTGTTCCGGAAACTCCAATCGCACCCTAGCGGTATGGAACAGGTCACCTCTTTGCCGAGGAGCCGCAGGCGGGGGAGAGAGGGATAACACATCAAAGATCTGGGCCAGTAATCTGTCAACGTCATCCTGGGACCAAAGATCAGAACCAGATTCATCCTGACTCCTGGACTCATTGTCATAGGACCCTGAGTCAGAAAACAGTTCCCCTTCCTCTGAGGGGGAATGTGCGTAAGACAGATGTAAGTCGTCAGATTCTACAGGAAGAATAGTAGCTTCAGGATTCAAATGGCATTTCTTGGCAGTAGCCTTGCGCGCCAAGGTGCCAGCGATTAAATTTTCTACGCTAGCCAGTCTAGTGGCAAAATCAGCATGGGAGTCCCCACTAGTATTGGGGGTTAGGCTCAGGCTTGGGGGAGTAGGAGAAGCAAGGCGAGGTGCGGTCCCAGGCTCGGAAGAGGTGGGAAGGCCAGCTAGCGCCTGCTGGGCACAAGGGACGCAGACCCGTGCATTGTCACCACTGCTAGGTGTGACCCCGCAAGCTACACACAGACGGGCTTGTCCTGAAGGAACCCCGTTCACAATATCTTGAGATGCCTCCATATGGTGATTATTTTATTTAATATGCCAGTAGGGATTGATGCTGTAAAGCAACCCTGGATGCCCCAAACACCCGCTGGGAAGTGGGAGTGATTTGATTAAAATAGACTGAACCGGAAGAAGCCGCCGAAATCCGCGGTCTGAAAGACACAAGGGGAACAGGGATGTCAGAGCCAAGCGCGAAGAAGCCAAAGCTAGAAAATACAACTCTGAAGTACTCACCTGTAGAGTTGGTATTATATGCAGACAGCACGTCCTGCTCCAGACATAGTCCTTACATGTGGGTATACCTCCGCCTTCAGCGCTGTGCACTGCAGAATCATGAAGAAAACAAGCTCCTCCCGGCCCTACATATACCAAGGGACCTCCCACAAATCCCCAGCATTAACAAGCAGTGAGAGAAGAAGCCAGGAGGAAAACAACCACCCAGAGACTGGCAATAATATCCAAGATAATAATCACCACACAGGGGATCCAGAACAAGGTGAATCAGGGTGGGGTGGAGCAGGACGTGCTGTCTGCTTATAATACCAACTTTACAGGTGAGTACTTCACAGAGTTGTATTATTCTAAGCAGACGGCACGTCCTGCTCCAGACATAGTCCTTACATGTGGGACATCAATAGCAGTGTCCATAAGTAGGGTGGGATCCCCATAAAAAAAGGCACAGCCAACCAGAACAGCGCTACCGCCTGTAACCTTGCTACCAGGAGCAACTAGAGCAAAGCTCTAACTTAACTTATGAGGCCTAACAAGGCTAATGAAACATGAGCAGAGAACTAGTCAGCCTGCTCAACAACCAAGTGCAAAAGGCCCAAACCAAGCACCGGCAGAAGAAATCCAAACCAAGAGAAGGAATCTCCCTTAACAAACAAGCCAGAATAATGGTCTAACCATGCTACTAACGATAACAGGGTAGCCATGGCAACCATAGAACCTTTCCCTTCAGCCAAGCGAGACCAGTCCAACCAGCTTCCCATATGCATGGGAGTAACCAGATCCTGCTGCAGGAAGGATGGGGACGTCTATAAGCCCGACGGGCATAGCCCCAACCCTGGACAGGAAGCAGTCCAGAGGTTCTCCAACGCCTATTGAGGGATACAGATCCCTTTTAAGCTCAGAGTAAGCAGAACACCAGTCCAAGGACCCTAGGTTCTGGAATAGAAAAGAATAACAACCCTCCACCTGGACTCAAGCTTGGTGCAAGGCGGACACATCCTCACCAAGACGGTGTACAGATATAAAAAAAAAGCTGTAAAATGTAAAAAGGACTAGGCTAAGAGAGCCATCTCCTATGACACGCCTCAGACTGAGGCACCCGCCCCGAAGGAGTCATCTGAGGCAGGGAACAGTTCAGACAAGAAAAACCTTAGCAGGGCAACAGGATAAGCAACCTCCCCCTCGAGGGAGCTTAGAATTCTCTGGGGAACGCGCCTGAGCCACCCCTGAGGAATGCTCAACGCCGAAGCTTGAAACTAGTCTCTACCGAGGACAAACAGGGCGAGCCCTGGAGCCTCTCAAGGAACTGAGTTGGAGGACCAACTCCCGCCATGCCATAAGGACTCTGGTACCCCTGGGTAAGACCTCATTCCATAGGGGATAGGGAGCTAGTCCCAGCCATCCAACTAGGGCGCCAACTCCCACCATAGCTGGTGGAAAAGGGAGGGATCTAGACCCAACCCTCCAAGTGGAAGAGACACCCAGAGGGAACATTTCTGATAGGGTGAATAGCGATCGTCCAAACCCTGTGAAGGGAATGACGTAGTAAGGAGCCTGACTAGGCATAACAGCCCACAAGAGAGGGCACACAGTACAACTGTCTCCAGCAGAAAATGCGAACCAAACCACACAGGGCCACTCAAGGCCCCCAGTGCAACAGTTCACCCTTGCCACAGCAAGCCTGTGCAGAACCCCACCTAGCAAGGTGTAAGAAGGGTCAGACAAAGGGTAGAATACCCGTACAAAAAAGGCCAGACTAGGTCACCATGACCAAGGCCAGAGAGTCCTGGGACAATCACCCAGGGCAACGCATTAGGACCTTAACCCGGACAGAGTCTCTGTAACAGTCACGGGGCCATGGCCCCAACCAGTTGGCTCATTGAAACACTAGGGAAGGCTCTCCCAGCACAGTAGTACAGCCAACGAGCCAATACCAATGAAGTGCAGGGAGTGTAAAAACCTCCACTAGATCAGAACCAGACCCTACAAGATGTGTCAACCCGTTCCGAGACCTTCTTCCCATAAAGCTAGGACAGGCCACTGACCAAATAGACCAAGAGTCCTCAAGAGACAAGTCCTAAGGGAAACAGGCCAGCAAGCCAGGGCCCATCAAGGCACAATGTGAAGACCTACCAATGTTATGAAAATGGGCCCCCCTAAAGGGGCCCCCCTTAGGCACCTCGGGGAAATCCATAAGGAATAGAACCCCTTTAGTGACCCTGCCAGTCTTGGTCCCCATGGCGACCATCTACAGGGATAGCAAGAAGGAAGCGATGTCCATCGACAACTTCCATGAGTAGACCAACCAGAAGGGAACTATTTCCAGGGGTGTTGGAACCCATCCAGGGTAAGTAACCCAAGGAGCCGCAGGCCCCAAGGACATCTAGGGAAAGGAACAGCCTCAGCCGTCAGCAATAGGCCCACCAGCCGCAAGGTGAATGTAGTGAGACTACACAGGGGACAAGGCCCCCTCCATACCAAGGCACGCAATTCAGAAGGGAAGGTTAAACCTGGACCCATCTAAATGCCACCCCGTAGGGAGAGTATGACTCAGATTACACCAGGCAATAGATGTGCCTAAGCACCAAACCAAACGACTCCAAGAGAGCCCTAAGTCAATAGAAACTAGTGCAGACAGCACCGGTGAATAAGCATGAAAGCGCTCCCATGCTAGCCTTGGCGAGCCCTCGGGGAAACAGGGGAGGGACCCCAGACAGGACCCTAATATATGGAATGGTCCTGCAACACCGGCTGAACAAAAAGGACTAGGTGACCAGGGGGAACAAGGGACCGAAGGGGAAAAGGATCCTCACAGGCATCAAGATGTTCACTTGACAAGGGGACTGCGGCCCAACAGATGGCTACCAAGTAGGCAGAGCCCGTGGAGCCTAGATGCCAGGTCTAGAGCGCCTGATCTGGGCAGACTGCGTCGTCCCTAGGAAAAACAGAGTGAATACAATTATCAGCCAAGGCCAACCTAAAAGAAGGCCCAGCCCCTCCAGGCCAAACTCTACCTGTGTCAAATCACTAAGGGAAACAACAGGGACTAGAAAACCCCTGACTAACTCTGAAGGGAACTGCCTAGAACACTCCGCCCTTTTAAGACCCGCGTCCAGGTGGCCCATAACCTGAAATCGCCTGAACGAAGCATGGCCTCCTGCCATAAGAGCCAAGTGCTGTGGCAGTTCCCTCGCCCTCGGGGCGAGGGCGTCCCTTCATGCTTGTGAGGTTTTGGCAGATTTTGGTTTTGACCTGCCAGAGGTCCCAGGGCGCTGCCTACCTCCCCTGGGACGAGCTTCCACTCCAAAAAGTTGGAAGCACACTTCTGGTTCTCGTTTAACAGAAATGTAAGGAGGGGGAGGTGAGTCCCTGCCCCTGGGCTGCCTGGTCGAACGTCTGCGCGAGGGCGCCTTACCCTTTTTGCCAAAAAGGTCCAACCTGGCCCCGAATAAGCGACGTTCTTACCAGTAAGAATCTTTTTAGTATCATTGTCAGCCCCCCACTGTCGCAGCCAAAGCAGGCGACGAATAGCCACCACAAGGGCCGAGGTTCTAGCACACATTTTAATGTTATCATCCATAGCTGAGAGGATAAATCTCACAAAAACGTCACAATCTGACAGTGCATTGAAGACCTCACAAGGGAGATCCTCCGGCTGCTGGTCAATTATCTTCCTGAGCAGTGTCCTCGCGGCCACCGAGGTAACAGCCGCAGCACAGACCGGGCGCAGAGCCGTACCTACACAAGAGAAGGCATGGGAGGCCAATCTGTCCATGCGCCGGTCCTCGGCATCCCGAAGGGTGCGAGAGGGGGAGGCCGCCATGAAGGGAGGGTTAACGACCCCAATGATTGGAGCATCCACCTCTGGGGGAACTGACCATTGTTTGACCAAGTCCTGGGGAAAGGGGTACTTCCAGTGCCAAACCCCCGGAACCGCTGTAAGTTTACAAGGAGATTCCCATTCCTTAGATATGAGATACTGGAAATGATCCTGCTCCAAAAATTCCAGGCGCGGCGTCGCCGTGTGGAAACTCTCCCTCTTGGGCTTAGGAGACTCTCTCGGGGGAGAGATGGACAGTACTTCAAAAATCTTAATGAGTAACTCGTCAGTTTCACACAGGCCCCAGGACTCCAGGCCAGAACCGTCGCGGTTCAAAAACAACTCATCTGGGGAACTGGACCCTGAGAACAGATCACCGTCCTCAGACTGATCAAGATCCTGCATAGCGGCAGGTTCTTCGGTTTCAGTGGAAAACCTATAGCTAGGTGGCGTCAGGGATCGTTTCTTCCCAGCGCCCAAGTGCTCCGCCAAGCCCGACATTATTTGCTCCGCGGTGGGAAGCTTGCGCGGCACCACTTGCTGGTCATCCCCGCTCGAGTGTGACTCATCGGGAGTGATATTCAAGTCCGGGGAGACAGGTGTATTGAAACGAGGTGCTGCTACTGGTAAACCTGATTGCAGGGCCAGCGCTTGTTCAGCACACAGTCCGCAGACCAGCGCTCTGTCAGCGTCAGCGTGGGGTTGTCTACACATGGTACACAGCCGGTCTTGTCCCCACGGGACCCCGAACACCAAATTCTGAGATGCCTCCATATGGTGATTAATCTAGGAATATGCCAGTAGGGATTTATGCTGTAAGCAACCCTGGATGCCCCAAAACCCGCTGGGAATGTGGGAGAATCTAAATATAACCCCGTGATATATATATATATCAGGCCAGGAGAAGCCACTGGAAGCTTGGCGTCTGAAAGACATAAGGAGAAGAGAGGGTGTCAGAACCATGCGCAGCACAAGGAGAGAAGAAAAGGAACGCCCGCGAGAGCACTTACAGCGACCGAGGGAGAGGGAGGATCGTGACCATGCGCGCGCGGGAAGACCGACAAAATGGCGCCAGCGAACCTCGAAGGGCGGGCCAGAGCTGTGGGTGACGCGGAAAGCGCCAAAAACAGGCCACGTCCATCCCGGAGAGCGCGAAGCTCTAAGCGCGGAACAGGACAGGAAAAGGACAGAATATGAACGCCATGGCGTCGCAAGATAGAGCCGCCTGACACATTTTTAAAAAGCGCTGCGGCCAACGAAAAATAAAAATAAAGATTAAAGCGCGGCTCTGACCCCCGGAAACCAATAGGGCTAAGGCAAGGTGTGTGATATGGCAAGATTAAGCCAACGTACACAACCCCCCTCTTTTTCCCCCCACTAACGGGGGGAACTAAGGAAGGTGACCCAGCACTCAGGGGTCACCGCTACATGGGGCGTGGGGCAAGGTGCGGGAGGGGCATCCACTATGAGGCTCACCATTAGCCTAGACTGCCTACCCCATGGATGGGGATTGCGGTGGAGCATGGCTCCGTAAGCACACTAGGTGCTGCCTACCTTCACCCGACCAACGCAGCCCAGGCTGGGAGGCATGTTACTCACAAAGAGGACGGGTGGAAATAGTCCCGCAGGGCCTCGGGCTGTCAAGCCCCGCTCGCCTGCAAGAGCGTGATACTTCATGTCTTCGCAGTTTCAGCACTGCAGAGGAATCTGGGGATTTGTGGGAGGTCCCTCGGTATATGTAGGGCCGGGAGGAGCTTGTTTTCTTCACGATTCTGCAGTGCACGGCGCTGAAGGCAGAGGTATACCCACATGTAAGGACTATGTCTGGAGCAGGACTTGCTGTCTGCTTAGAATAAAGGAATCGCCCATGTGGGCACTTACAGAACAGCGAGGGGAGGACCGTCTTCACCACGCGCATGTGAGAAGGAAATGGCGCCCAGCGAACCTCGAAGGGCGGGCCAGAGCGGGCAATGACGCGGAGTGCGCCAACCGAAACCACGCCCCCCCTCCTGAGAGCGCGAAGCTCGAAGGCGCGCAGCCAATCAGAAGCGACAGATATTGTCAGGGAAAAAAATCACCTCAGAATTCTGACAGGGTGAATACCGTGATAGAACGCCAAGCGTCAATAGAATAGAGCCGAAGTACGCGCCGATTAAATGCAATGAAAACGCTGCGGAAAGTAAAAAACAGAAAAAGGAGCGCGGCTGTGACTCCGGTACCATTAAGACAATGGGTGAATAGTGTAATTAGGGCAAGGTTTAGCCATCGTACACACGACCCCCCCCTCTTTATTCCCCCACAAACGGGGGAATCTAGGGAGGAAGGTGATCCGGAATACTGGGTTCACCGCTACACTGGGCGAGAGGCACTAGTGCGGGAGGGGCATCCAATTGAAGGCTCACCATACGCCTTAACCGCCTACCCTATGGAGGGGGATTGCGGTGGAGTCTAACTCCGTAAGCACACTAGGTGCTGCCTACCTTCACCCGACCAACGCAGCCCAGGCTGGGAGGCATTAAGTCACAATGAGGACGGGTGGAAGTAGTCCCGCAGGGCCTCGGGCTGTAAAGCCCCGCTCGCCTGCGAGAGCGTGATACTTCATGTCTTCGCAGTCTCAGCACTGCAGAGAAATCTGGGGATTTGTGGGAGGTCCTCCGGTATATGTAGGGCCGGGAGGAGCTTGTCTTCTTCATGTTCTGCAGTGCACGGCGCTGAAGGCGGAGGTATACCCACATGTAAGGACTATGTCTGGAGCAGGACGTGCCCCACATGTAAGGACTATGTCTGGAGCATGCCCTCCTGGCATTTTCTTCTGAATTTTAAGTGTTGAAAACCCTTAAAAATCCGCCCCAAAAATGACATAGGGTCCACCCTACCCAGCATAACCAGGCTGGGACCAGCTATGGGGGCTCATAGAACAGGGCGCAGGGGCCAGCTTTGGTGGCCCCCCATCCTGCTGGGTACAAGCTCCATGGGACAGGCTCTTCTGCCCCCCCTGGGCCTAATCCAACGAGGGGTCAGGTGAGTTTTTAACTTTTAGATTTTTTTTTTTCTATGGGGGTTTAAAGTCAGCTACGTGAGTCTCACGTAGCTGGCACTTAACGGTAGGAGAGGCAGCTACGTGAGACTCACGTAGCTGGCACTAGAAGGGTTAAACCCTTAAATGTGTATTCAAGGCTATTCAGCCAGATATCTATCTCTCTCTATATTAGAGATATATATATATATATATATATATATATATATATATATATAGATATATATATAGATATATATATATATAGATATATAGATATAGATATATAGATATATAGATATATATATATAATAATATTTTTCACTTCATAAGTCACATTTTTCCCCCCCAAAAAGTGGGGGGGAAAATTTCCTTGCATCCCATATGGCATGAATGCCCACTTTCCTGTACTCCCACACCACTGATTGTCCTGCATCCCTTGTTCCGGCGGGGGAGTGCTTAGTAAAGCACAGTGGACAGGTTGGGGGGTTAAAAAAAAAAAAAATTTGCATTTTTGCTCAGACTGGCTTCTCCTTTCTGTGAACAGCCCTGCATCTCCCCTGTGGGGGGTTGCCACACTGTTATGGGATTGGGAGTATTCTGCACAATATTAACCCTTCTAACGTCAGCTACGTAAAATTCACATAGCTGTTTCTCCTGTCGTTAACTGCCACATACGTAAATTTTACATGCCTGGCATTGCCCTCTAATAGCGGGCCCCCCAAAAAAAGAGACACTCACCTGACCCTTCTATCGAACCGGCAGGGCCTCCTCGTCATCTGGAGAGGCTTTGATCCCCCACCCAGGCCCCTCAGGCTGCAGGGGAGTGCCTGGAATATGCCCCCCCCCCCCCCCCGGCTTCAGCAGCCACCGGCATTACATCTAAAAAAAAAAAGACTTTTACTCAGCTCCGTGCCCGATCGCTCCTGCCGGGTCTCCTTTTCACCACGGGCACTGCCATTTTAACAAGTAGCCCCGCCCCTTTGATGAAAGACCTCACCAAGTGGGCATCGTCCTGGCAGTTCAGCTGTCAGATGCGATGATCACCGACCAGAGGAGAGGGGTAGGGAATCCTCTGATCTGTCTCCCCCCTCTAGCGATCACCGCATCCCTATGGGTGCTCTGTTGTCTCCCTTTGACTCCCCTCTCCTCTCTGCTGTCCCCCTGCTTGTCCCTATGTCTCCCTTGGACCTCCAGCTGATTGTCCCTCTGGAGCTCCTGGCTTCCCTCTTCCTGCCTTCCCCATGTCCAGTTCCTCTGTTCCTTTATTTATCTGTGTATTGTATTGTACACAGGCCTGTCTTCAGCCCCATTAGGGGCTCTCCCTGCCACCCGAGCCTGGCTGTTAGAAGAAGGCTTCTGCCATTCTCTCTCTGCCTAAGGTGAGCTAGTGTGCTGCCAGCCAATCAGGCTGGCCGTGACTGTGCATCACCAGTTGCCAGGCAGACTTCAGGCCAGGCAGCATGTGTCTCTAAGACCAGACACAGTGCTCGTGCCTTGTTCTTGGTTGCCTGGCAACCACTGAGCGCTCAAGGGGTGGCAGTGAGGTGGCCCACCTGGCATTTTACCTGGTGTGACCATGTGACAGGTAACTTTAGACCCTTGAGATGCTGATTGTGCATTATCATTCTTGCAGCTAAGGCTGCTGACATCACCAATGACGCCATAAATTACATCAGGCGGGCTTTTTGTGCTGTTGCTAGGGTATTTAACCCTGTCTTGTGTGCAGATCCTCTGTTTGTTCAACCCTGATGAAGGAGCACGCTGCCCCGAAACGTCGGATATTACTTATTTGGACTGTATCATTCGCTGGATCAAGATTGCATGGATTATATGACCTTGATTCAATATACTTTATTTGCAAAGGGAGTGCTGGCTTCTCGTTTGATTTCAGTGTATGCGGCGCCACCGCTGGCCAAGCACCCAATACGATTGGTCAGGTAAGAGTGCTCCTGTGATATTAACTTTTCTTGTGGATTACTGGCAACCACTGGATGCACCTACCACCATATAAGTTTAACACGCCAGATACCATTAAGAAGCATCTATGGAGATTTTTGCAGGCGTGGATGTAAATCCGGATATTCGTGCAAAAACACGATCGTTCAACCAAGCAGAGATCGACACCATCCTTTTCCCATCGGATTTGACAGCGGCATTTGGAAAGGATTCCACGAAAGACATGGTCAGGGAATTTAGGAAGCTTAAAATGAAAAGGACTGACCTTGCATTACATGTACTAACACTCTCGGAATATTATCGACTCAAAAAGATCCCCCGAGGTTTCAGGATAAGAAATCAACCCACCATCAGCAGGAATAAGCCTGAATTCTGCAAAAGATGGTGCGAGGTGTCTAATCAAAACTCATTCAGCTACATGCTGTTGGTTATTGAGGAAGTGAGAGCGCAGTTGTGCCAACTGAACCGGGAAATCAATACACTCGAACTTCGTGTCCAGAACAGCCTTGCTGAGGTACCTACACTGAGCGATGATCTTCAAAAACTCTAAAGAGACCTAACTGCATACTTGGAGAGCCTTAAAAAGGTATAAAAGAGATAAGTTTAAGCAAGTGTGTCGGGATTACTCCGAAAACAGGGTATACCCGTGGCTGACGGGGCTGGGCGACACCAGACGCAACCCGAAACGTCCACCGAGATCAGGATAATACAATTCTGTGAAGTACTCACCTGTAGAATTGGTATTATACGTATACAGTACGTCCTGCTCCAGATATAATACTTACACTTGGGTTATCCTCCGCCAGAGGGCGCTGTGCACTGCAGACATGCAAAAACAGGCTCCTCCCGGCCCTTCATATACCCAGGGACCTCCCACAAATCCCCAGCATTGAAAAGCAGTGAACAAGAAGCCAGGAGCATTAAACCACCGAAACTGGTAACAACAACAATGGCAACAATCACCAGACAGGGGATCCAGAATAATGCAAAAACCAGGGTGGGGTGGAGCAGGACGTACTGTATACGTATAATACCAATTCTACAGGTGAGTACTTCACAGAATTGTATTATTCTAAGTATACAGTACGTCCTGCTCCAGATATAATACTTACACTTGGGACATCCAAAAGCAGTGTCCATAAAGTAGGGTGGGATCCCCAACAAAAAGGCAACGACACGTAGCTTAAACTACTACCGCCTGCAAAACCTTGCGGCCAAACACAGCATCAGCTGAGGGCCGAACATCAACCTTGTAAAACTTTTAAAAGGTGTGAACAGAAGACCAAGTGGCGGCCTTGCAAACTTGTTCAACAGAAGCCTGGTGCTGGAAGGCCCAGGAGGCCCCAATAGCACGAGTAGAATGAGCAGTAAGCCGGAAAGGAGGACTCTTCCCCTTAGCAGTATAGGCCTGAATCACAGCCTGACGGATCCACTTGCTGATAGTAGACTTGGCAGGAGCCAAACCCTTCCTAGGCCCAGAAGGCACAACGAAGAGAGCATCAGTCTTCCTGAAGGCCGCAGTGACAACCAGGTAATACTTCAAGCACCTGACCACATCCAAGGAATGCAGAACCCCTTCCTTGTCATTACTAGGATTGGGACACAAGGAAGGAAGAACAATGTCCTGATTCAAATGAAAAGCAGACACAACCTTAGGCAGAAAATCCGGCTTGAAGCGGAACACCACCTTGTCTGAATGGATAGAGCAGCCAGCTCAGACACACACACCCACGCCTAATCGAAGTTATGGCCACCAAAAAGACAACCTTGAGAGTAAGAAAAGCCAGAGCAGCATCTTGAATAGGCTCAAAGGGAGCACCATGCAAGGCAGATAAAACCAAGTTTAAATCCCAAACGGGGACCACAGGTTTACGAGGGGGGCGCGCATGAGTGACCCCCTGAAAGAAGGTCTTAACCAAATGATGTTGAGCAAAGGTCTTCTGAAAGAAGACGGACAGGGCAGAAACCTGACCCTTCAGAGTACTGAGTTTTAGACCTAACTCCAAACCATGCTGTAAGAACTCCAGAACCCTAGGGACGGAGAACTCCCTACAGGGAAGAGACCTAGACTCACACCAGTCAATGTAGGTACGCCATACTCTATAATAGATAGCAGCAGAAGATTTCTTCCTAGCCTGCACCATAGTACCTACCACAGAGGCCGACAAACCCTTCTCCATCATGATGGAGGTTTCAGCAGCCAGGCCGTCAAAGCCAGCGTTTGTAAATTGGGATAGCATAGGGAGCCCTGAGTTAGCAGATCTGGCACCCCTAGCAGATCGTACTGGTCTACTGCAATTTGAACCACATCTGCGAACCACACTCTTCTTGGCCACCGGGGGGCCACTAGAATCACAGGCACCCCCTCCAGAGCAATCTTGCGCAGAACCCTGCCCAGAAGGGGGAATGGTGGAAACACATACAGGAGCGGAAACTCCTTCCATGACATGGACAGGGCATCCGTGGCCAAGGCCAGAGGGTCCTGAGACAGGGACACGAAGGCCGGGAGCTTGCGGTTGTGGTTGTGGCGGGGACGCAAACAGGTCCACATCCGGTAGACCCTAACACAGGGACAGGAATACCCTGTTGCAGAGGGACCACTCTCCTTGATGGGACGTCCCCCTGCTCAGAGCATCTGCAAGCAGATTCTCCGTCCCCAGAATGTAAACAGCCGAAATGCATTGTACATTGGCCTCCACCCATGTCAGAATCTGGAACACCTCCCGGAGGGCACTCTTGCTCCGAGTCCCTCCCTGATGGTTGATGTACGCAACCGCTGTCTTGTTGTCTGAGCGTACCTGGACCGACAGTCCCCTCAGGTTTTGGGTCAACTGCTCCAGTACCAACCGGACTGCCCGCAGTTCCAGAATGTTGATGGGTAAGTGGGCCTCTCGAGGACCCCATGTCCCCTGGAAGCCCAGAATCCCCCCCAACCTGACAGACTGGCATCCGTTGTGACCGTCTCCCAGGAAGGGGCCAGAAAGGACCTGCCCCCTGTCAAGTTCTCGAGGTCCAACTACCACGCAAGGGACCGTCTGACCGAGGGGGGAAGCACACAGACCCCGTCCAAGGACGCTGGGTTCTTGTCCCATACTGACAGAAGGTGAAGCTGCAGAGGTCTCAAATGGAACTGAGCAAAGGGCACCGCCTCGAAGCTCGCCACCATCAGTCCCACCAGCTGCATTCCCTGCCTGATGGAGGGCTGTGGGCATGAGAGCAGGAACCTGGCCTGCGCAGTCAGAGCTTCCACCTTCTGTTGAGGAAGGAACATCCGTGACTGAACCATATCCAGAATCATCCCCAAGAACGGGGTCACCGAGGATGGGGACAGAGAGGACTTGGGGTAATTGATCACCCAACCGAAGGACTCCAGGGTGGACACTACCAGTTGGGTGTCCAACTCTGCCTGCCGCAGAGACCGAGAAGTGATGAGGATGTCGTCCAGGTAAGGCAGCACGCGTATGCCCCTTAGCCTTATCAGTGACATCACCCCTGCCAGCACTTTGGTGAACACCCTGGGAGCCGATGTGAGGCAGAATGGCAGAGCCACAAATTGGTAATGCTGATCTTTCAGTGCAAATCTGAGAAACCTTTGGTGTCCTGCAAACACCGGAATGTGAAGGTAAGCATCCTTGATGTCTACTGACGTCATGAAGTCCCCTGGGCGCAATGAGCCAATGGCTGAGCGCAGAGATTCCATGCGGAAATGCCTGTTCTTGACAAATTTGTTGAGGATTTTTAAATCCAGAATGGGCCTGACTGACCCGTCCTTCTTGGGTACTGTGAAGAGATTGGAGTAGAACCCCGTGCCCCTGTCTCCAAAGGGGACCTTGCAAATGACCCCTAGATCCAGGAGACCCTGCACAGCCAGCAGCAAGACCTGGGCTGAGGCGGGGTCCTGAGGGATTCGGGACCCAATGAATCTGGTGGGGGGCCGTACAGCAAATTCTATCTTGTATCCGGAGGACACTACCTCCTGAATCCACCGGTCTGAGACGTGGCGCCACCAGGCGTGCTCAAAGTGCTGTAGACGTCCCCCAACCCTGACGGGTGAGGGCGCCCCCTCATGCCTGAGGGGTCTTGGGAAGGGCTTTGGGATTGGGCCCCCAGGAGCAACCGGGACGGCGTCCTCTATTCCTGTGCCAGGAATCTGCGCGGGGCCCCGCGAAGGACACCGCTTTCCCCTGTTTAGCCCTGCGGTAGGGGATTGAAAGGGTGCCCTGGCCTCAAAAGGGTCGAAACTGCCGCCTGCGCTGGGGCAACTTGCCACCTTTGGCGAAGAGGTCTAGACGGTCTCCAAACAGACGTAGCCCTTTACATGGAAGCCCAGTAAGGGCTTTCTTAGCGGCGTTGTCAGCCGCCCACTGTCGCAACCAAACCGTACGGCGAATAGCTACCACCAAGGCAGAAGATCTGGCACACATCTTTATAGCATCGTCCGATGCAGACAGGATAAAGTTTATGAACACATCACAGTTAGATTATTGACAGTATCAGCGGGCAACTCATCTGTGCCATCGAGTGCATTCCTGACCATGGCCCTGAGCGCTACTGCCGTAATGGCTAAGGCACAAACCGGGAGCAAGGTCGCTCCCCCAAATGCAAAGGCAAGGCATGCAAATTTATCAAGACGCCGATCCTCAGAGTCCCGTAGCGTAGAAGTGTCAGGGGAGTGCATAATAGAGGTGTTAGACAACCCTAGAATAGGAGCATCGAACTCGGGAGGCGATGACCAGCACTTAACCAAGTCAGCCGGGAAGGGATACTTTCTATCCACACTCTTAGGGATCCCAGGCAGTCTGCTGGGGTGTTCCCATTCCTTAAGCACGAGGCTATTGAAATGAGTCTGCTCGGGGAATTCAAGACGAGCCTTAGCAGTATGAAAAAGTTCGCCCCTTTGTCTGGGAGCAGCAACAGGGGGAGAGATGGACAAAACTTCAAATATCTGAACCAGCAGTCTGTCAATATCATCTGAGGACCAGTGCTCGGAACCAGATTCGTCATGACCCCTGGACTCCTCGTCGTATGACCCAGAGTCAGAGAACAGCTCCCCTTCGTCCGAGGGGGGTTGGCCGTAAGGCTGCAATAAGTCATCAGATTCCATAGGGAAAAGGGCAGAGTCAGGGGTTAAATGCCCCCTCTTAGCGGTGGCCTTACGCGCTAGCAAGCAATTTTTCAACACTGGCCAGTCTAGTAGCCATATCAAAATGAGAATCCCTGCTTGTATTGGGGGTTAGACTCAGGCTTGGGGGAGTAGGTGAAGTGAGGCGAGGTGCAGGTCCAGCCACGGAAGTAGCGGGAAGAGCCGATAGCGCCTGCTGTGCACAAGGAACACAGACCCGTGCATTGTCACTGCTGCTAGGTAAGACCCCACAAGCTACACACAGCCGGGCTTGTCCCGAAGGAATCCCGTTCACAATATCCTGAGACGCCTCCATATGGTGTTTGTATCGGCACAATAGGCCCGTAGGGATTGACGCTGTAAGCTACCCTGGATGCCCCAATAACCCGCTGGGAAGTGGGAGTAAATTTTTATAGTCTCAACCGGGGGATACACCGGGCCGGGAGAAGCCGCCGGAATTCACGGTCTGAAAGACATAAGAGGGACAGGAATGTCAGAGCCAAGCGCAAGGAGTAACTAGGTAAGATATATTATAAGGATAAAATATGGTTGCCCGCGAGGGCACTTACAGACAGCAGGGGGAGGGCGGTCTTCACCACGCGCGAAAAGGAATGGCGCCAAACGATCCTCGAAGGGTGGGCCAGAGCTGAAGGTGACGCGGACCGCGCCAAATCGTGACGCGGGGCTCATCAAGTCAGGACCCCGCCCCACCTCCCCCGGAGAGCGCAAAGCTCTGAAAGCGCGATGGAAATAGAGAAGAAGGGAACAAGGCAGTGACGAAGTCAAGACAAGCCCCTGAAGGATGATCGGTGTTACCGCAGCGGAGCCACTACGGATTTGGAAAAAAAAGACGCCGCAGCATCAACAAAACCACCACCGTCCATGCAATATAGAAAGGGCGCGGCGGCTACCTATAAAGTAAAATACATAACGCGGCTCTGACATCCATTGCCAGTCAAACACGTCAAAACACGACACTGAGGCCATAAGAGTGTAATAGGGTACACTGAGGCCGCCATACTCACAACCCCCCCCCCTTTCTTTTCCCCCTGGCTAGGGGGGAAACGAGGGAGGATGGCGACCCTGTACACAGGGTCCACCGCTACACGGGGCGTGGGACAATTAAGCGGGAGGGGCATCCCCAAAGGCTCACCATCAGCCTAAACCGCCTACCCTATGGTGGGGGACTGCGGTGGAGCATGGCTCCGTCAAGCACGCATGGTGCTGCCTACCTTCACCCGACCAGCGCAGCCCAGGCTGGGAGGCACATCACAAGGAGGACGGGTGGTAATAGCCCAGCTCACCTGGGAGAGAGTGATACTTCATGTCTTCGCAGTCAGCACTGCTGAGAAATCTGGGATTTGTGGGAGGTCCCTGGGTATATGAAGGGCCGGGAGGAGCCTGTTTTTGCATGTCTGCAGTGCCACAGCGCCCTCTGGCGGAGGATAACCCAAGTGTAAGTATTATATCTGGAGCAGGACGTACTGTATACTTAGAATAATGAGACTGTTCCGGAAAGATCTATCTAGGGCTTTTGGGCCTAAACAAGTTTCCCTTCCTTCGGAAGCAATAGCCTTGGCACAAATAGAACATACTGTGCTGAAGATGTCCAGGGGATTCTGCCCACACAAAGGACAGAGTGTGACCTGATCAGCTGGGATGTCAGATTTAATATCCCCTGATGCCGTCATGGTGATTAGCTTAGTCAAAATTACTTAAGGGCCTAAGACCAAGATCTAAGTCCCTGATGATAATCAAAGGGGCTGGGAGGAACCACAACCCCCTATTCCTCTTCCCACAATCTAAGGAAAACAAAGCATTAAAAAAAAAAAAGTAAAAAACACCACCCGTGGGCTGGAGTGCCCCCTTAACCGGACCGGAGGCAGGGCCTGGCGACAGAGAAGCTAAGAACGAGGCCGGCCACGGTAGCAGCGAGACCCCGGAATGTGTTCCCTGAAACGGTCGGAGAGCAGCGGCTGCGATGGACACGATCCGAAAGAGGCGGCCCAAGGAGGGCTGATGTTGAAGAGGAGTGCAGCCACACTGACGCTGCTTTTACAGAAAGCAGAGCTGCAGCGAGCGAAGGCCGCAACCCATGCTCTGAAGAAGAGTGAAGAGAGCCGGCATCTTCCCTCCCTCAGTGGCCTGAGAAGAAACACTGCTGGCGCCACTTCCGCCTGAAACCCCGCCCCCTCCTTCCTGCTAAGTTCACGCACCCTTTAAGAAAAATTGTGGCTGATTTGCTTTTTCTGCAGCCAAGAGTGTAAGCACCAAGACCCCGGGAGCTTACCTTACCACACACAGATCCCAATCAGCTGAGCTGGGGAGGCAAAATGGGCCAGGGGTTCCGTGGGAATAAGGGCGCGCAGAAAGCTGACGGTAAGTGACCCTCACAGTCCAACTGCAAGAAACTGGCTTGTCTGAGGCACCGGATGTATAGGGCCGGGAGGAGCCACACCTTTCTATCTTGCAGTCCCACGCCCTCCGGGTAGGAATTAACCCATTCGTGACTGAAGCCGACGGCCTGGAATGGATGTGGAAAAGAAACCAATTCTACAGGTGAGTGTCACAGAATTGTGTTTTCTCTCCCAATCCATTCCAGGCTGTCAGCTTCAGTCACGAACGGGACATCCAAAAGCAGTGCCTACATATGGGCGGGATCCCGAACGAAAAATAGTAGTTCAATTCACTACCGTCTGTAGGACCATCCTGCTAAAAATGGCGCCTGCCGAGGCCCTAACATCTACCTTGTAAAATTTGGTAAATGTATGAACCGAAGACCGAAGTGGCGGCCTTGCATAATTGTTCCAGAAAAGCCCAGACAGCACCAATGGCCCGAGTGGAATGATCTGTGACCCGAAAAAGGGGGTTTCCTTCCATGGCAGAATAGGCCCTTACTACCGCCTGTCTAATCCAACGACTAATAGTGGATAACAATAGCTATGACAAACAAAAAGTCTGACTTCCGGAAGGACTCTGTAGCAGAGATATATTACCTTCAGATTAGCCGAAACCGGGCATAAGGATGGCAATACCATCGCCTCATTAGGGTGAAACGGGGTAAACCACCTTGGGTAAAAAATCTGGCTTAAAAAACGGAAGATTGCCTTATCTCTGTGTAATTCAAATAAGGAGCCTTGACCGACAAGGCGGCCAATTCAGAAACCCGACGTACGGAGTTAATAGCCACCAGAAAAATGACCTTAAGCGTCAATCAGGGGCTCAAAACGAGCACCCTGGAGGATTGATAACACTAGCCCAGATAGGCTTGCGAGGCGGACGTACATGGGCGACTCCCTGAAAAAAAGGTTTTAGTAAGTCTATTTTCAGTGATGGGCTTCTGAAAGAAGATGGATAAAGCCAAAAAAAAAAAAAAACAATTCTGTGATTACTCGCCTGTAGAATTGGTATTATGAGTATACAGTACGTCCTGCTCCAAATCTAATACTTACAGCTGGGATATACTCCGCCAGATGGCGCTGGATTGCAGAGACATCGACAATAGGCTCCTACCGGACCCTCAAATACCCAAAGCAGTTAAGGAGAAGTCGGGAGAATCAAACAATCCAATCTATCAACTATAACAATGGTAACAATTACCATACAGGGGATCCAAGAAAATGCAAACCAAGGGTGGGTTGGAGCAGGACGTACTGTATACTCATAATACCAATTCTACAGGTGAGTAATCACAGAATTGTATTATTCTTAGTATACAGTATGTCCTGCTCCAAATGTAATACTTACAGTTGGGACATCCAATAGCAGTGTCCATAAAGTAGGGTGGGATCCCCAAGAAAAATCAGCAGCAGGCAGTTTAAACCACTGCCGCCTGCAGAACCTTGCGGCCAAAAACAGCATTAGCTGAGGCCCTAACATCAACCTTGTAAAACTTTGAAAAGGTATGAACAGAAGACAAAGTAGCGGCCTTGCAAACTTGTTCAACAGAAGCCTGGTGCTAAAAAGCCCAAGAGGCACCAATAGCACGAGTGGAATGAGCAGTAAGGCGGAAGGGAGGATTCTTCCCCTTAGCAGAATAGGCCTGAATCACAGCCTGACGGATCCATTCGCTGATAGTAGACTTGGCAGGAGCCAAACCCTTCCTAGGACCAGAAGGGACCACAAAAAGAGCATCAGTTTTCCTGAAATGTGCAGTAGCCACCAGATAGTACTTCAGACACCTAACCACATCCAAAGAGTGCAAAACGCTCTCCTTAGCATTGCTAGGGTTAGGGCACAAAGAAGGAAGAACAATATCCTGATTCAAATGAAAGGCAGACACTACCTTGGGCAGAAAAACAGGTTTGAGGAGGCGTGTCCCGACTGTGATGCGGAGTGGAAGCAGTTAGCTGAGCTCCCGCAACCCGAAGCCGGAATACCCCTTTAACGAGCAGCAGCCGAGAAGCAAAACGATGGCAAAGAAGAAGAATAAGAGGGGAGGCGATGGAGGAGGCAAGATGAGCCCCACAAAGTGGCAGACAGCAGGGAAGTGGCTGAGGAGAGAGGAGACGGATCCCAGCAAGATGGCGCCCGAGTCAGTGAGCGAGGAGGAGAGCTCGGCGGCGGAGTCACTACTCACCGAGACGCTGAGAGAAGTGACGGAAGACGGGAGCGAAGGCAGAAGTAGTCCAGTCAGGAGACCGGCGGCGGACGCGACTGAGGAGCCGCAGCAACAACCCCGGAGCCCCGCGGAGAGCAGCATACACCCAGACGGAGGTGGGTGTACCAAGATGGCGACGGGCGCGCTCCGCGCTGCTGCGTCACAGACACCCGGGCCGCAGGCGGTGAACACAGCTATGTGTCAGCCGGCTAACCCTGAGCCAGTGGGGAGCCGGGGACGCAACGCAGCGAGACATGACGCTGCTGTGGGGACGAAGCAGGGTCCCTCAAGCAATGAACATTCCAGCTCACTGGGCGTCGGGGATGGAGGAGGGGAGAGTCTGAGAGGGGGAGGGGAGGAGGAGAGAGACATCCTGAATCCCCTTGGCGAAAGCTTAGCCCTAGGTGCGGGAGACAATACGAACAGAGACCCCTCATCCCCTCAGGCAATAGTGACCCCACAAACCCTGCAACAATTTGCATACGTTCCTAGAGGCCCGCAGCTATCATATGCTCATGCTGCCTCACTGCCCACAATAAGGAGCAGCATTGGTGAAGGTGTACGGGACTCCCCCCCCAAAAATGCAGAGACACCGAAGACAGGGGCATGACAGCCGCACTTTAAAGAGGATGGTCAGCAGCGAGCCTGCATTAAGGGGCTCACCGCCTTCCTCATTATCTCCATCCCCTGAGAGAGCGACGGGTCCCCAGGCACCAAGCCCCTTGCCCATGTCCCCTGCGGACCCCTTTCCCACTCCTGCGCCCTCCAAGCCGCCAGAGATTGAAGATAACTGGGACCTATTGGATCCCCCAGCCCTCTCAGCAACTGGGAGAACATGCGACCCCGAGATCCACCTGGCGACCATCTCCCTTCTCAAAAGCCTCCCCACTAAAGCTGATATTGAGGAGCTGATCTCAAAATATGAAGCGGCACATAAACGAGAAATGATGGCGGTTAAAACCCAGGTGTCGGCCATAGAGTCCAGAGTCACCCTCCTTGAGTCCGGAGGATCTGCGGAGGCGAGTCGCATTCAGGCACTTGAAGCCAGATGTGATCGTCAGGAAGCCATGATCCAGGCATGCCATCTCCACCTGGACGACCTAGAAAACAGAAATAGGAGGAACAACTTAAGGCTGAGGGGCATCCCGGAAGGCGAGGCGGGCGAAGATCTAAAACAAATTGTGTCCACCATTTTCAACCTGGTTCTAGACAGAGACTTGTCCTCCAACATAGAGCTAGACAGGGCCCATCGAGCTCTGGGGCCAAGGAATCCAGATCCTGCCTTTCCCAGGGACGTTATCTGTCAGGTCCATCATTACGCATTGAAGGAAGACATCTCAAGGAAAGCCTGGAATAAAGATTCAGTGGAATATAAAGGAGCGACAATTAAGATTCTTCCTGATCTGTTGAGGAGGACTTTTCAGATGCGGAGATCTCTAAAACCACTACTCGAAGTTATAGTGCAAAGGGGGGCCACCTACAGATGGGGGTTCCCTTTCCACCTGATCGTCCGGAAGGGTCAGAGTTCCTATCCTATCCTATCCAATCCACCCTCCTTTGGCAGCAGACACTACCCAAAAACTTACCACAGCCACTCCCCTGACTCTAGGTCGAGGGGAGTGAGTATAGCCATTTCAGCATCCCTTCATTGGGAACTAGTGGACTTTAAATCTGACGAGGAGGGGAGATGGCTGTTCCTGAAGGGTAGGATCGCATCTTCATTATTCACATTTGCTAATGTATATGTGCCCAACACAGAGCAGATAACGTTTGTGAGCAAAGTCCTGGAGGAACTTGCGATGTTCAGGGAGGGCGAATTGGTTATGGGCGGAGACTTTAACCTCGCCCTCGACCCCCTCCTTGACACTTCCAGGGGAGCCCCCCATATGTCGTATGCTAAGTTGAAACGACTTAAGAAAATGCTTGCCCAACACCAGCTAGTGGACCCATGGAGGATACACCATCCCGACACCCGTGACTACACCTTTTTCTCCCCCCCACACGGATCATATTCTAGAATCGATATGCTCCTGGTACCCCATGGTGCTCTGGGCCGGGTTATAGATACAGACATAGGCTGTATAACCATTTCGGACCACGCGCCGGTCATGATCAAAATAGCGCTGCCGTACCCAGGACCCAAGAGATGGACCTGGCGCTTGAATAACTCTCTCCTAGATGATCAGGGGGTTTTCACGGAGATTCAGAGGGACATAAAGGACTTCTTCGAACTCAATTTGTCTCCCGAGATTAGCCCAGGGGTTTTGTGGGAGGCCCATAAATGCTACATCAGGGGATCCATAATAAAGATGGGCGCAAGACTAAAGAAAGAGAAAGCAGAGGCGGTCCTGAAGCTCATCAGCGAGATCAGGAGATTGGAAACCCTTCACAAGGAATCCCTCTCTGTCACCCACCTCTCAGCCCTGACGGCGTCCAGAAAAAAACTTAAAACGCTTTGTTGCGACAAGCTCAAGGCACAGAAAATTAAGTGTCGTGGGAAATTCTATGAGTCAGGTGACAAATGTGGGAAACTTTTGGCGCGGGCCCTAAGGGCTGAGAGGTTGAGGACCTACATTCCAAGATTCACAGACCAAAAGGGCAGAATGGCGCATCTGACCAACGATATTGCGGAGGCCTTTAAAAAGTTTTATGAGAAGCTATATAATCTCCCCAGGGAGGAGGGTCCAGAGAGAGACGAAGCGATATGTCACTACTTGAGGGAGTCGGGGATGCCCAAGCTGCCGGGCGACATTGTGGAGGAGCTGGAGAGACCAATTACACTGGAGGAAGTCCAGAAAGCGGTCTCTGAAGCGACTGGAGGGAAAGCACCGGGGCCTGATGGCTTTAGTATTGAATACTATAAAAGATTGCTTCCTTCGCTAGCCCCCAGATTACTGGAGGCCTTTAACTCCTTTAAAACAGGGGGCCACTTACCCCCAGATGCTTTGAGAGCCCACATATCGGTCATCCCAAAGGAGGGAAAGGATCCTAGTCTCTGTGCCAGCTACAGGCCGATTTCGCTCCTTAACACAGACATTAAGATCTTTGCAAAAGTGTTGGCCTCCAGGCTTGCACCCCACCTGCATCACGTCATAGACCTGGATCAGGCGGGCTTTATGCCTCATAGGGAAGCAAGAGACGATACTGTCAAAGTCCTCAACTGGATCCAGTGGGCCCAAACTACCAACGTCCCATCCCTTTTGCTGGCCACAGACGCGGAGAAGGCCTTTGACAGAGTGAACTGGAGTTTCATGCAGGCCACCCTCAGACACCTGGGCCTTGGTCCTAACGCACTGGGTTGGATAAATGGCCTGTATAGTGCCCCCTCCGCATCTGTGCGAGTGAATGGAGTGCTCTCAGACTCGTTCAGTATCTCTAACGGGACGAGACAGGGTTGCCCCTTATCCCCCCTGATTTTCATCCTCACCCTGGAACCCCTCCTGTGTAGGATTAGGAAGAACGGGGACATCAACGGCATGGGGGGCCCCTCGGGTAACTATAAAGTCGCCGCCTTTGCTGACAACTTAATCTTTGGGCTGACCCTCCCTGAGGTCTCCCTGCCGAACTTGTTAAGGGAATTGAAGCAGTATGGAGACTTGTCAGGGTACAAAATCAACTGCCAGAAGTCAGAGGTCCTGAACTTAAATGTCCCTGTGAAAAGATTCGACACCATCCAGAGTTCCTTCTCATTTAAGCAAGCGGGAGACAGTGTGACATACCTGGGAACAAAGATGTGTAAAAATGTGGCCGACATCTTCGCTCTAAATTTTCCTCCCTTGCTTAAAAAATTTGAAGAAGACATCACCAGATGGTCGACTAGGAGACTCTCGTGGTTCAGTCGGTGCAACGCGCTGAAGATGGTGCTGCTGCCCAAGCTCCTCTATCTGATGCAGGCACTCCCTGTGACCATACCACAGTCCTTCTTCCGGAAGGTGAATGCCCTCTTTCATAGATTTGTGCGTGTGTGGGGGGGGGGGGGGGGGGGGGTGGGAAACCGAGAATAAGCAGGTCCACCCTCATAAGGGGTAAGGAGCGGGGGGGCCTGGGACTCCCTGACCCTAGACTTTACTACGCCGCGGTCCACCTCAACAGAGTGGTTGATTGGTGCCTGCATGGAGACCACAAGCATTGGGTGTCCATAGAACTGAGTCTTGTTGGAGCTCGGTTGGACTGTATCCCATGGGCGGACCGGAGAGACGTCCCACTCGCAACCAGGCACGCTCTTGTAGGGACCACGTTGAAAGTGTGTCATCAATACTTCGGACAGATGGGTCTCTCCCCAGGCCCCTCACCAATGGTTCCGGTACTGGGCAACCCGGGGTTCCCCCCGGGGTGTAGGGGCTAGATCCCGGAGGCCTGGAGGGAGGCCGGGATTTACAGAGTGGGCCATTTTTTGAGAGAGGGGGCGTGGCGCGATGTGAGGGGCATAGCTATTGAAAGAGGGATCCCCAGCTGGTCGGCCTGGCAGCAACAGCAGCTCTCACACTTCCTCTACACACTCAAAGATCACAGGGTGGAACAAAGGGGACTCACCCCATTTGAGGAGTTATGCTCAAGTAAATGCACGCAAAGCCACACCCTGTCCTACATCTACAAAATGTTGATCAACCCCCCAGACCTGACCCTGCCACCATTTGTGGGAAAATGGGAAAGAGACTTGGGCAGGACCTTCACCCCGAAGCAAATTAACAGGCTTCTGCAAGCACCACACAAAACGTCAATCTGCACCAAGTTCCAGGAGTGCAGTTACAAAATCCTGATGCGATGGTACAGAGTACCGAAAACAATCAACAAATGGTTACCTGAAGTAGAGGCTAGATGCTGGAGGTGTGGGGAGGATGAGGGTTCCCTGCTACACATTTTCTGGTCGTGCCCCAGGTTGAAGCCATTTTGGGCTGGGGTCAGGAGGGTGGCTGGGGAGGTGTTGGGTGAGGAAGTTCCAGATGATCCGGCCCTGTGTTTGCTCCACATGGCAAATAAACCACTTAAAAAATATCGTTGCTCCTTGTTATGCCATCTCCTTAACGCGGCCAAGTCCTGTGTTCCCCTCCTGTGGAAAAAGGAGGACCCCCCCACCCTAGCGCTATGGGCGTTGAAAGTTAACGAGATAATGAGGTATGAGGATCTTATGACAACTGGCGAGGGGGGCTTCGAGAAATACATAGCAACCTGGTACAATTGGATTCAGTACATTGAGTCCGAGGACTATAAGAACATTCTCGCTGAAATATAGGTGTCCGAACTTGCAGGAGTGTGCCCTCCCGTGTTCCCTCTTTCTCCCTCCCCCACCCCCTCTTTCTTTCCCTGTCGTTTTGGTCTTTTTCCCTCAATTACTTTCCTTGGTTGTATTTGTTAACGGCTGTTGTTGACGTGTTTCACTTTTAAAATTTACGAGAGTGTTATGAGACATTTACGTTCCCCACTTTCCTTGGGGCGATTGTTAGTTGTTGAGAAGTCGGAGGTGCCCTGGCAGAGGACCCCGGCGATAACCACAAGAGATGGGAACAACAAACTGTGAGAAGATTGAAATGTTTATTATGGTTTTTGATGTACATTCTTTACTCTTTAACGAAACATCACCTTGTTCTGGTAGGGGGGCTGAATGGACAGCGCCGCCAACTCAGACACACGCCTGACAGAAGTGATAGCCACCAGAAACACAACCTTGAGCGTAAGAATGGCCAAGCCAGCATCCTGCGCAGGTTCAAAGGGAGCACCCAGTAAGGCTGACAGAACCAAGTTCAAATCCCAAACAGGCACCATAGGTTTACGTGGGGGACGCACATGAGTGACCCCCTGGAAAAAAGTCCTGATCAGAGGGTGCTGAGCAAACGACTTCTGGAAGAAAATAGCCAGGGAAGAAACCTGACGATTCAGAGTACCGAGTTGGAGCCCCATCTCCAACCCATGCTGCAGGAACTCCAGAATCCTGGGAATAGAGAACACACGACAGGGAAGAGACCCCGACTCACACCAGTCAATGTAGGCACGCCAAACCCTGCAATAAATGGAAGAGGAAGACTTCTTCCTAGCTTTAATCAAAGTATCCACAACTGAGGAAGACAGCCCTTTTTCCATCAAGATGGAGGTTTCAGCAGCCAAGCCGTCAAAGCCAGAGTTTGTAAATTGGGATGGCGTAGTGAGCCCTGAGTGATCAGATCTGGCACCAAGGACAGAGCGTATTGATCTACTGCCAGCTGTACCACGTCTGCGAACCACACTCTTCTTGGCCACCTGGGGGCCACCAGAATTGCTGGCACCCCTTCCAGAGCAATCTTGCGCAGAACCCTGCCCAGCAGGGGAATGGGGGGGAAGACATACAGGAACTGAAAGTCCTTCCATGACATTGCTAGAGCATCCGCGGTCAGGGCCAGAGGATCCCTGGACAGAGACAAAAGCTGGAAGCTTGTGATATTGGCGGGACGCAAACAGATCCACATCTGGTTGGCCCCAACGGTGACACAGAGATTGAAACACCCTGCTGCATAGGGACCATTCTCCCTGGCAAGAGGTCCCCCTGCTCAGAGAGTCCGCCAGGTGATTTTCCACCCCCAGGATGTACACAGCTGAAATGCAGGGGACATTGGCCTCCGCCCAAGTCCGGATCAGAGACGCTTCCTGGAGGGCCCCCTTGCTCCGGGTCCCTCCCTGATGATTGATGTAGGCAACTGCCATCTGGTTATCCGAGCACACCTGAACAGGCAGGCCCTGAAGATGAGTAGTCAAGCGAGCCAGAACTAACCTGATCGCTCGCAGCTCCAAGACATTGATAGGTGTGTGGGCCTCCTGTGGGCGCAGAGACTTCCAGAAGCCCCCCCAACCTGACAGACTGGCATCCGTGGTGACAGTCTCCCAGGAAGGGGCAAGAAAGGATCTGCCCCACAACAGGTTCCTTGAGTCCATCCACCACAAGAGGGACCTCCTGACCAGGGGGGAGAGCACACATACCCTGTCCAGGGACGCTGGGTCCTTGTCCCATAAAGACAACAGGTGAAGTTGCAGAGGCCTCAAGTGGAACTGAGCATAAGAGACCGCTTCGAAGCACGCCACTATCAGGCCCACCAGCTGCATCCCCTGCCTGATGGAGGGATGGGACAAGCTAGGAGGGACTGAGCCTGTGCAATCAGACTGTCCACCTTCTGCTGAGGAAGGAAGATCCTTGCCTGAACTGTATCCAGATTCATTCCTAGGAATGGAGTTACCAAGGAAGGGGACAGTGAGGACTTGGGGTGGTTGATCACTCATCCAAATGACTCCAGAGTGGACACCACCAGCTGAGTATCCAACTTCTGCCTGATGTATAGACTGGGAAGTGATGAGGATGTCGTCCAGATGGGGAAGCACGCGGACTCCCTGACATCTGAGCAGAGACATCACGCCAGCCAGCACCTTGGTGAACACCCTGGGAGCTGAAGTGAGGCCTAAGGGCAAGGCCACAAATTGGTAGTGCTGATCCATCAGAGCGAACCTGAGGAACCTTTGATGACCTGGGAACACAGGAATATGAAGGTAAGCATCTTTGATATCCACAGAAGTCATGAAATCCCCTTGGCGCAGGGAACCGATGGCAGAGTGTCCATGCGAAAGCGCCTGCCCCTGACAAACTTGTTGAGAATCTTTAAGTCCGGGATGGGCCTGACAGAACCATCCTTTTTGGGTACTGTGAATAGGTTGGAATAAAAGCCCTTGCCCTTTTCTCTTAAAGGGGCCTGGCAGATGACCCCCAGCTCCAGAAGTCCTTGCACTAGCTCCTGAGCTGACACAGGGTCCTGAGGAATCCGGGATCTGATGAATCTTGGAGGGGGATCGGTAGCAAACTGCAACTTGTAACCGGAGGGCACTACCTCCTGAATCCACCGGTCTGAGGAATGAAGCCTCCAGACGTGAGTGAAGTGCTGCAGCCGTCCCCCCACCCGGATGGGTGAGGGCGCCCCATCATGCCTGAGGGGGCTTGGTAAAGGATTGAGCTTTGGGACCCCAGGAGGAGCCAGGACGTCCACGTCCTCTGCCTCTACCCCAGAAATCTCCCCGGGCCCCAGGGAAAGAAATCCCCCTTCCCTGTCTTGCACCACGGAAAGGGGAGGAGAAGGAACCCTGACCCCGAAAGGGCCGAGATTGCTGCCTGCGCTGGGGCAACCTGCCTCCCTTAGCAAAAAGGTCCAGGCGGTCCCCAAACAGGCGCAGTCCTTTAAAGGGAAACCCAGTGAGGGCCTTCTTGGCAGCGTTGTCAGCAGCACACTGGCGCAGCCAAACCGAGCGGCGTATAGCCACCACAAGGGCAGAAGTTCTGGCACACATTCTAATGGTGTCATCCAATGCTGATAGAACAAAATTCACAAAAACATCACAACCGGAGAGTGCATTAAACACCTCACAAGGCAACTCATCAGGGGCACTATCAATCATATTCCTGATAAGGGTTCTAGTGGCCACAGCCGTAATGGGCGCAGCGCCGTCCCCGCACATGCAAAGGCGTGGGATGCCAGCTGATCAATACGCCAGTCTTCAGCATCCCGCAGGGTACTAGAATTAGGGGAATGCATAACAGAGGTGTTAGATAACCCTAGGATCGGGGCATCCACCTCGGGGGGGGGGGGGGGGGGGAGGATGACCAACATTTAACCACCTCAGCAGGAAAGGGATACTTCCTATCTCAACTTTTTTGGAACCCCGGGAAGTTTACTGGGGCGCTCCCATTCCTTGAGCACAAGGTTATGGAAATGTGCCTGCTCTGGAAATTCCAGGAGTGATTTTGCTGTATGGAAAAGCTCCCCTCTTTGCCTGGGGGCCTCAACAGGGAGAGAGATAGAACCTAAAAAATCTGGGTCAATAATCCGTCAGTGTCATCCGGGGCCCAAGGGTCAGAGCCAGAATCGTCATGACCCCTTGGTCTCTCATCAGATGAGCCTGAATCAGAAAAGAGCTCCCCTTCATCAGACGGGGTATAGCCACACAGATTCATAAATTCATCAGTTCCCATAGGGAAAACAGTAACAATAGGAGCTAAATGCGGCTTCTTAACTGGGGCCTTACGCGCTAAGGACTTCGCAATAATCTGTTCAACAGTAGCCAGTCTAGAAGACACATCAGGCTGAGAGTCCCCACTAGTATGCAACTCAGTAGGAGTGAGGTTTAAGCTTGGGGGAGTAGGCGAAGTGAAATGAGGTGCAGCCACTGGCAGGCAAGATTGCAATGCAAGCACCTGTACAGCACAGTCTATGCAGACCCGCGCCTTGTCAGCGTCAGCATGAGGTTGCCCACACGCTACCCACAGCCGGTCTTGTCCCGAAGGGACCCCGGTCACATTCTCCTGGGATGCCTCCATATGGTGATTTTTTAGCGGCGCTATACACCGATAGGGAATAACGTTATATAGCAACCCTGGATGCCCCTAACCCGCTAGGGAAGTGGGAGTATAGATTTTTACAAGGCCTATAAATAATATACTACAAAAGGGCCGGGAGAAGCCAGGAAGGGTTCGTCCCGCCTGAAAGACATAAGCAGACAAGACCTTAAGTACATTGTAACCCAAGTGAAGTAAATAAAGCGCCCGCAAGGGCACTTACGGACCGCGGTAGGTAGGAGTCCGTCGTGCCTAGGCCAACCAGACAGGGAAAATGGCGTCGGTATACCTCGAGGGGTGGGCCAGTAACAGTGAAAAGACGAGCTCCGCCCCCCCGAAGAGTGCGAAGCCAGCACGGCAAGCAGCCAATGAAGGCGCGCCAGCGCCTGAGGTAGTGCCGCCGGAGCCAAGTCAGCAAGCGGCAGCGGCAAATTTAAAACACAGTTATGACAAGTCAGCGCGGCGGCTGACACAAGAATAAAGGCATGTGGAAAGACAGTGTAACTGGCACAAATGCAGTATAAATACCTATCTATAGTTCAGCGTCATATGGCAGAGTATATCCCAACTGTAAGTATTAGTATACAGTGCGTCCTGCTCCAAATCTAAGAATATGACTTTTAGTGTTCTTAGCTGGGGGCCAGCCTCTAGGCCATTCTGCAGAAATTCCAGGATTCTGGATACAGAATATCTTCTGCAAGAAAACTTCCTGGACACCAGGCGATGAACGCTCACCAGACCCTGTAGTAAATCTTAGGCTTCGGGCCTGGATCATGGTATGTATTACCCTGTCCGATAAACCTCTCTTGGAGATGAACAGATTGGAGTAAAACCCCTGGAAGGGGAACCTGGCAAATCACTCCTATCTGTAGCAGATGCAGAACTGAGGCTCTCAAGGTCTCCGCCCTGACCGGGGTTCGGGATGCCCTTGACCAAAGAAACCTTGTGGGCGGTCTGGCTGCACACTCAATCTTGTAGCCTGAAGACACCACCTCCTGAATCCAAAGATCCAACACATGGTGCTTCCAGACCAGAGCAAACTGCAGGAGCCACCCCCCCCCCACTTGCACGGGTGCGGGCACCCCTTCATGCCTGAGTGGACTTAGCTGGAGGCTTTGATTTAGCTCACCAAGAGACACCTGGCCTGTTCCAGGATTTACTGATGCTCCAGAACACCCTGCGGGAACCCAAAAAGTAGGAACCCCTACCCGTTCAAAATAATCAGGATGTTAAGGGGTTACGAAAAAAACTAGTGGGTCTTTTCTTCTGAGGAAGCTTGCCATCCTTAACCATAACATCAAGGCGTTCCCCGAATAATTGAACCCCCAGAAAGGGGAGGTCTGTAAGGGATTTCTTAGCCGCGGCATCCACCCTCCATTGCTTTGGCCATAAGGAACGGCGTAAAGCAACAAGTAGGGCAGAGGTTCTGGCACCAAGTCTGACCAAATCATCCATAGCAGCGATGATAAAGCTATTCAACTTTAAACAAGTTCTGAATGCCTGAGAGCCGAGACCTGAGAACGTCCTCAAGATCTAGCTTCCTAATCGCCAAATACACAATTGAAGATGCACAAGCAGGACACAAAGATAATTCTGTAAATACTCACCTGTAGAATCGATTTCTCTTCATTACTTCAGGACATCAGGATAATTCCGTAACGATAGGGTTAACCTCTCTCGACCGAAGGGCGTGGACTGCAAGACAAAGGGGTGGCTCCGCCTCCCGGCCTATAGGTAGGTACATCATCTTTGTATATATATAGTTTGGTTATAAAATCTCACGGCTGGATTATCACTGGATCAAACAACTCCAAAAAAAATGGCAGATCTCTATGCTTCTGATCTCTGCGGAATTCGGGAGACCCCTGACCAAATGAATCTACAAGGAGGTCTGGCTCCTAATTAGATCTTGTAACCTGAGGGTACAACATATGTATCCAAATATCTACTTTATATAAAGCCTCCAAATCTGAGCAAAATGCAGCAGCTTTCTTCTCACCTGCCAGAGTGCTGGCATCCCTTTCTGTCTGAGCAGGCTCTGAAAGGGGCTTGGCTTTATTCGACACCCAATGTCACCTTAATTAGAGAACTTGGTTTATTCAAAATCTGCTTGGATCCCAAAGAGGCACAATCTCTACCCCCAAGAAAGGCCGGAGGATTAGAGGCCCTGTGGAAGCAGGCTTCGGCTACTGCGGCAGATTAGTAAACTTACCACTAGTAGGCTGTTTATTATGTCTACCAAGCATTCAGCAGACGCTGCGCCTTAAAGGGGAGTCCTATCAGATTTTAGAGGCTGTCTCAGCCGGGCTTTGCTTAAGCCATAAAGCAATGCTAAGCCGAAAAATCTATTCACAGAAGCGGATTGAGAAACCGCTGAAAAGAACAGAAGATCTCGGCAGTGTTAGCTACTTCGCTAAGCCGAAAATCTTGCAACGGAGGCGGACAGCGGAAATGCGCTGAGCCGAGGAGAACAACCGTAAGATTGACGCTGTACTCAGAATTTCGCTAAGCTGAAAATCTTTCCACAGAGGCGTCATGAGGAACCGCACTGCTCCCAGTGCTCGGAACTTCGCTAAGCTGAAAATCTTTCCATGGCGACGGACTGAGAACATGATTCTTCCTCGCTCCGCCCCCCCAAAAAGGTGCGCAAATTTGGAATTTTACAACCAGTAAAAATACAATTCTGTGAAGTACTCACCTGTAGAATTGGTATTATACGCATACAGCACGTCCTGCTCCAGATATAGTAAAAACGAAAGTAGAAAACAAGCTCCTCCCGGCCCTACATACACCGAGGGACCTCCCACAAATCCCCAGCATTGAAAAGCAGTGAGAAGGAGAAGCCAGGAGAAACCAACCACCCAGAAACAGGCAATGATATCAATGATAATAATCACCCTACAGGGGATCCAGAACAAGTGAAACCAGGGTGGGGTGGAGCAGGACGTGCTGTATGCGTATAATACCAATTCTACAGGTGAGTACTTCACAGAATTGTATTATTCTAAGCATACAGCATGTCCTGCTCCAGATATAGTAATAACATGTGGGACATCCAATAGCAGCGTCCATAAAGTAGGGTGGGATCCCCGTGAAAAAAGGGCACAGCCAACAGTAAAAGCGCCGTCACCCGCAACCATGCTACCAAGAGCAACGAGAGCAAGGCTCTAACCTCAGCCTTTGCACCTGTAAAGGGAGAACTGAACACAAGCAGCAGACAAGCCAGCATGCTCAACAGAAGTTAGTGCTGAAAGGCCCAAGCCAAGCACAAGTAGTAAGAGAGCAAAACAACCGAGAGAGAAGAACCTTCCCTTAAAAGAACAGGCCAGAGACACGGCCTAACTATGCTCATGCAAAAGAGAGTAGCCGTGGCAACCTTAGAAGTCTCCCCGGCGGGGAATATGAACCCTGGTCTCAAGCGAGACCTGCAGTAATACTGAAAACAACAACACTCGGCACAAGCCGAAACGTTTACTCTAGGCTCAGAAGGACAAAACCAACCAAGTGATGCCGAACCGAGGGCACCTACACCCGTGGAATCAATCAGATCCTGTACTAAGGATGGAGACCCATAAGTCTCAAGGGCATAATCCCTACCAGGGACAAGAAACGGACCAGGAAATCTCCAACACCTGGAGGGGAAGACAGATCCCCTTAGCTCAAACTATATCAAGACAGTAGCCCAGAGATCAGAGGATCTGGAACAAAGGAGAATCAAAAACACCACCTGGAGCCAAACTCAGAGTAAAGCGGAGCATCCCCCTCTCATGGTGTACAGATATATAAAATAGATATATATATATATATATATATATATATATATCTATATCTATCATGACCAATCAATGTATAGCACCTGGTGCACCACTAATATAATACTAAGTCAAGGCGTGCTTAAAACTTAACCATCTATGCCAACAAAATGTAGAGCCTGGGGTGTAACAGCCTCCCCAGGGCCCACAACCTAAAGGAGCACCACCAATAAGAGTATATACAATATTTTATTTTAGAAAAAGCACAACATGACATACAAATATGACAACCATAAAACACATTAAAAAAAACCCAACCTGCTACATGCCCTGTATTATAATCAAAATCCTCATATATATCAACCTCAAATAACCCATATACTATATATTCCTGGCCTGCTAAACACTATCAGCTTATTAAGACTATATCATACAACAATACTAATATATTAACCCTTTGTGCCCGCACAAAGAAACCCTATCATTCATATACAAAATCAATTAATATCAACAATTAAACAGCAAAAGTGACAAAAAACTTTTGAGCCTGGTGAGCAATTAATTAAAAAATGTGCATTGTGCAAAACGGATGGTAATGAAAAAACCCAAATATTCAATTAAACCTTATTAAAGCAATACAAATAAATACAGTGACACGTGTGCTGAATTAAAGCACACTCGGAACACAAGAGTGAATATGCATAACAAAAAGAAAATACTCAGCTATACAATAAGAGCAGGCATCACCGGGGAGGGAAAACAGGACACAGGGGGTGTTTCCACCTGCGCTTCGCGATACTACAGCTCGCTTCTTGCTTGGGTGAGATGATATATCATGACCGTTAACAGAGTCATCCTTTATGGCACACTTATGACTGGAGCAACCGCCCCAGAAGAGCGATAAGAGGTAAGGAACCGGTCAGAAGAGCCTGAATAAGACCCCAGGTAACAGGGCTGCAGACTAAGTAAACCCCCTAGGGGGAGCAAGAATTCCTCAAGGAATGTACCTGAGCAAACCCTGATGAATGCTCAACACAGAAGATTGGAACATACTTCTGTAGTAGGCTAACAGGGCGAGCCCTGAACCCTCATAGAACCAAGTTGGGGAGCAAACACCAACCATGCTGTAATAATTCTAGAACCCTGGGAACAGAGAACTTCCAGCAGGGGCGAGAGCTAGACCCCGCCAAGCAATACAGGTACAACATACCCTAAGACAGATGGCAGGAAATGGAAGGAGAGGAAGACGAGGGAGCTAGATCCTAGCCCTCCTGGAAACAAGACACCCAGAGATATGCCATCTCCAACATGGCGAGGAACAAAAACCGGTCTAACTCCAAAATAGAGCATGAAGATAGGGGCGAAATGGAAAAGAGCCTGACTATGCAGAACAGACCTCGTGAGAGAGCGTACAGGCCCACCGTCCTCAGCAGAAGACTCCGCGGACACCACCCCCCTGGGCCACCCAGGCATAACGGTACTTCCCTTTTTCAGCGACCTTGCGCAGACCCCTGCCGGGCAGGGCGAAGAAAATAAGCCATATCGAGTATAATGTCCAGCCAGAGACTACTAAGCCCCAAAGGACAAGGTTAGGCCAATCTGGGCCAATACTAAAGGGCAGAACCCCTGTGATCGTGACAGAGCCCAACAGTTCCATACCAGTAGGAACTCAGAGGGCCAATAGATTACCTCCTACCAAAGGAGGGCATCCGTCTGAGACTAAAAGCGACAGAAAGCAAGGGATGTTAATTCCCACCTAGATCAGAATCAGAGCCTTCCTGGAAGTAACAACTAGTCCCGAGACTTTACCAGGAAAAAAGGGACAGGCCACTGTCCTACGGCAGACCAAGAGTCCCCAATGGACAGGCCCTGAAACGGAGAAGTCCAACAAGACAGAGCCCGCTGAAGGCTCGCTGTGTCAACCACACAATAGGTAAATGGACCCCCTTTTAGGGGCCTACCTGGGAACCACGGGGGGTTTCAGAAGAAACAAGCCCCCCCCAGTCAACCTGCACGATTTGGTACCCAAGTTGACCACCAACAGGTGAGCAGCAAGAAAGGAGGGGATGCCCCCCCAAGGGACTTTAAAAAAAAAAAAAGAAAAACTCTTCGAAGATCAACCACCTCGACTAGGAGGAAGGTGCACAGACTTAGGTCCAGACTGCTGGACCCCTGTCCAGAATAACAACCTAAGGTGCTTCAGAACCCAAGGGCACTGAGAATAAGGGATGTCATCTGCACAGCCACCAACGGCCATCCTAGGAGCAATACTGCCAGGCGACAGTAAGGAGATAGCAAGTAAGGGCAGAGACCTTGCCCCAGAAAATCCTTAATTGCCAAGAAAAAAGGGGCACTAGCCGACACAATTCTAATGCCATCCTAGGAACTGGAGGATGGAACAAAAAAAGTAGGACCTGAGGCCACTAAGCCTATCCAAACAACTCCCTCTCGGGAGATATAAGGAACCCGATGGGTCCCTTTGTGGCTGCCCCTTGGTCTCGTTCGAGACAGCACTCCCAAGCGAGCTAGCGAAACACCAGGAGCGTGAGAGGGGCCCAATAACACGGCCACAATCAGCAGTGAAGACTACCAACACCAAGCTGTAAAGGCCACAGTGTCCAAAGACACATGGGAGCCCAATTAAGCATCTTAGCACTCCACGGACGGCCATAGGCCCCGCGGTTTATAGGGTGCCGACGGTCCAACTCGGATAAAGCCTGAATGCCTATGGATTGCCGAACCCAAGAAGGGTTAGAATGGGCGACCCCCTCATCCTCAGGGGGAATGGGGGGCAAACTGGTGTAGAGGCCTCTGCCTCTATCCGTTAAGGGCGTCCAGCCAAGGAGCCCAGGCCTAGCAGGCCAAGGAAGGCCTGCCCCCATACTTGAAGAAAAACAGGGGACCGGAGGCCCCCTGACCGACACAGGGACGGACACCCAGCAAACACTGTCCCACATCCGGAGGAACTACCTCCCAACTCCACCAGAATGAGGCATGAAGCCTTCCGATAGGAGCAAGGTGCTGTGGCCATCCCCTCACCCAGGTGGGTGAGGGCGTCTCATCATGCTTGTGGGGTTTCGATGAAGGATTTGGACTTGGCCCGGCCGGAAGGCCCCGGGCGATGACTGCCACTCCCGGGACAGGAGACTGAACCAGACCCCGCACAGGGCGTCCCTGGCTCCTGCTTAACACTATGATATGGGGGTGGAGGGGTATCCCTGCTCCGAGGGGGCCTGGACGGCCGCTCCTGATTGGGTGAATTGTCCTCTTTCCCGAATAGGTCCAGACGGGCCCCAAACAGGCGATGCCCTCTAAAGGGGAGCCCCGTCAGAGTCCTTATAGCGTCATCATCTGCCCCCCACTGTCGCAGCCAGAGCAGGCGACGTATAGCTATCATTTGGGCTGAGGTCCTGGCACACATTTTGATGGTGTCATCCAGAGCTAAAAGGATAAATTTAACAAAAATATCACAGCTGGAGAGTGCGTTAAACACCTCCCAGGGTAAGTCTTCAGGTTGATGCTCAAGCATCTTACTTATGAGGGTCCTAGTGGCCACTGCAGTAATGGCCGCAGCACAGACAGGACGAAGCGCCGATCCTGCACAAGCAAAGGCGTGGGAAGCCAGCCTATCAATGCGCCGGTCCTCGGAGTCCCACAGGGTGTTGTAAGCCGGAGCTGTAAGGAAAGGGGGGTTAGGAACCCCAATAATCGGGGCGTCTACCACTGGAGACGAAGCCCAACAATCAACCATCTCTGGGGGAAAAGGATATTTCCAAACCCAATCCTCCGGGGCCCCTTGAAGTTTAGTGGGGCAATCACATTCCTTAAGTACAAGAGTATGAAAGTGGGCCTGCTCGAGAAATTCCAAGCGTGCAGGCGCCGTATGGAAGCGCTCCCCTCTCGGTCTGGGGACCGCACCCAGGGGCGAAATAGATAGGGCCTCAAAACTCCTGAGCAACATACCACCAACGTCAAGCTGGTCCAGTCATCCTGACCAGCTTCATCCTGACACCCCTGCCTCTCAACAGAGGAACCCGGGTCAGAGAACAGGTCTCCATCTTCAGAAGGAGCACTATCACACAGAGAAGAGGACTCATCCGAGCCCATAGCACAGGCCGAAGCCGGGGGAGTCCAGGGCCGTTGTCTGCCAGGACCCACACGCCCGGACAACCCTTCAACAATCTGGTTAAGCGTGGGTCGTCTAGAAGGGACGTCCATTTGTAACTCCCCGCTTGTACATGACTCAACGGGGAGTGAGATTTAGGCAAGAGGAAAGGGGAGAGAGGGAGCGAGGTGCAACCACAGGCGCCGCTCGCAGGTCCAGCGTCTGCTCGGCACATGGCGCGCAGACCCGTGCCCCGTCAGCATCAGCATGGGGGAGGCTACACACAGCCGGTCTTGTCCCAGAGGGACCCCAGTAACAAAATCCTGAGATGCCTCCATATGATTGTCAAGACACAGTATGCCCGTAGGGATTTATGCTATAAGCAACCCTGGATGCCCCAACGACCCGGTGATCAATGTGGGAGATTTGAAGTAAGGCCCGCTAAATCCTTATATGAATATATTATATATATATATATATATATATATATATATATATATATATATATATATATATATATATATATATATATAAGGCCGGGAAAAGCCACCGGTGCTCAGCGTCTGAAAGACAAATGGGAAAGAGATGTCAGGGCCATGCGCAGCTGGACAGAACATATAAAAAAGGGAGTTGCCCGCGAGTGCACTTACAGATCAAGTGGAGGAGGAGGAGACCGCCACCACGCGCGCGAAGCTCAGCAAAATGGCGCCCAGCGAACCTCGAAGGGCTGGCTCGATGCTCTGCCGTGACGTGAAGAGCGCCAAACCAAAGCCCCGCCCACTCCAAAGAGCGCGAAGCTCTGAGGTAAAAGAGCAAGGATACAACCACACGCTTAAGGATTCGTAGAGAACCGTTACATCCAATAAAGTAATGGCACCACAGCATCTAGACGTAGCAAACTACATACAAGCATACGGCGGCGGCCAAAGAAAACGGAGTAAGGAGCAAGCAGCACGGCTCTGACATCTCGGAGTTAATAAAGGCAGAAATAAGGCCAGAAGCATGACATACCGGTACGCTGGGACCGTCACACACATACCCCCCCCCTTTCTTTTCCCCCTACTAGATGGGGAAATGAGGAAGGATGGCGACCCTCACACAGGGTCCAGCGCTACCTGGGGTAGGGGCATCCACAAGAGGCTCACCATCGGCCTAAACCGCCTACCCTATGGTGGGGGATTGCGGTGGAGCATGGCTTCGTTAAGCACCAAGGTGCTGCCTACCTTCACCCGACCAATGCAGCCCAGGCTGGGAGGCATATTCTTACACAAGAGGATGGGTGGAAATAGTCCCGCAGGGCCTTGGGCTGTAAGCCCCGCTCGCCTGCGAGAGCGTGATACTTTATGTATTCGCAGTTCCAGCACTGCTGAGAAATCTGGGGATTTGTGGGAGGTCCCTCGGTATATGTAGGGCCGGGAGGAACTTGTTTTCTACATGTCTGCAGTGCACGGCGCCGGAGGATTACCCACATGTTATTACTATATCTGGAGCAGGACGTGCTGTATGCTTAGAATACACAACACACATGGGAAAGAGCAATAACAGCAATAAAAGAGGGAAAATAATTCTCTTGGTCACCCCCAATGAGGCTCACCAGACAAAAGCCCGTGGCTGCTTTCCTTTTCAATGAAAGACTTCAGCCAGAGTGTCATGGCACTCAAAAGCGCCCCAGGACCCTGGCGCTTACCCTTACCATCCTGATTCAGATACAGCTTAGCTGAAGAGGCATAATGGGTCCATCCAGATTAGAGGAGCATAAGGGACCTAGGAAGCCAGACCGGGTATGGCCCTGCTTCCAAGGTATAATCTTAGAAACAAAAAATAAATGGGAGAGGAGTCCAGATAAAGTCCTGCAGTCCAGTCCGACTGCAAGAGGAAACTGGAGTGTAGGAAGTCTGCTGGAAGGATATAGGCTGGGAGGTGGAGCCACGCCTTTGTCTTGCAGTCCACACCCTATTGTTACTGAATTATCCTGATGTCTTGAAGCAAAGTGGAAGAGAAAACAAATCTTTGAAATACCCACCCCCCCCCACACAAACTATATGTTCTCTGGAAGTACACACCACAAGCTTTCCAGGTGTACCAGGTTTGTTAATTTGGGCACAGTTCTGGAAGCAATCCCTTATTTATTGGTTGCACAGGGTTCCTTATTTTACTTGAAATTGTGCAACTTGCAATTTTTCAACCAAAACAACCCTTTATATTTAAAATACCCCCCACAAACCATATATTCCCCCTGAAAGTACACACAGCCTTTCTAGGCACACCCAGCTTGTTGCAGTGGGCTAATTTTTTGGTAAGTAATCCCTTGAAGAATTTGCGTTTTTATAAATTTTTTTTAGAGAAACCCTGTGCAGAGTATGTAATTTTCCTGGAAATTCCTGCAAAAATCACAGTTAATGGTGAAAAAATTGGTAAAAACAGGAAAAAAAATGGCATGAGGTCCCCCCCCCCCTACCCAGCATAACCAGCCCAGGCACCAGCTATGTAGGGCTTGTAGAACAGGGCACAGCCTTGGCCTCTTCGGGCTTTTGAAAGGCAGGTAATGTGTGGGCTCCGTGTTAAAGGCAGTGTTAATCACTAGCTGCAGGTGACTGGGAAGAAAAAAAAAAAAAAAAAAGACACACATTAGGAAATTACCTTCGATCATCATCTCCTCTGTCCCTCAAGGATCTGATGACCGATGCGGTGATCACTTGGCGGGGGGAGGCAGGGAATCAGAGGATCCCATGTCCCTCCACCCCTCACCTCCAGCACCACCGTATCCAAAAACTGTCATGCCAGAACCAGGATGATGGGGCGGGGCTAGTGGTGAAGATGGCAGTGTCCATGGTGGAAGTATGGGGAGGGGGGCCTGTCGGACACTCTAAGACTGAAGAACCCTGGGGGGGGGGGGGGGGGGGTGATCAGAGGCCCCCTTCATGAAGAGGAGACCCAGCTGGAGGGAATGTGCATGAAGGTAAGTAAATGTCTTTCTGGTGGCAGCGGAAGCAGGGGGCACACAATTACGACCATCTCCTAAAGCCGGAGGAGCCTGGGGGTGGATCAAAGACTCCCCAGGTGAAGAGGAGACCTGGCCCGATCGAATGAGGGGTCAGTGGAGTGTTTTATATGTTTCTTTTTCACTGTAGCGGGGGGGGGGGGGGGGGGGAAGCCAGGCATGTATGCACTAGGCAAAGCACACCTGAAAACTTCAATTTTGCCGGGATTAATAGGAGACAGCACACAACTAATGTGTCTGTCTTACTATGTGGGACTACCCTGGCTGCCTATAAACCTCGGGTGAACTACAACCGGTAACAGCTGGTCCATGGTTCAGCTGGTTCCTCCTGAAGCTGAAAATAAAGTTAAAATAAAAAACTGGCTCAAGACTAGCAACTCTGTCAGTGGTTCCTTAGGCATGAGAGACAAAGAACTGAGGTGGGGATGAAACCTCTGTCCAGTTTGTGCTTTCTCCCAGGGGGTGGAGCCTCCCTATCTCCATGGGTCGTCATGAAGGATGATAGGAGAAAATTGGGTGGCCTGCTCCCCTCTAAAGCTTAGCAACCTGGCAAAAAAGCAAAAGGGCTGGTAATCTTAGGGCTCAAGGGCCAAACTGCTGGCCCTTGGTCCAAGTGTTTACCATTCCTTATACCCGACAGCACAGGTCTTGGGCACCAGGCTCATCCACATCCCCGTAATAGGGTAAAAGAATAATGTAGCGGGGCAGCAAGCCGCCCGCTCAAATGGCCTTGTTATGTGATAAACCATAAGGGGTTAAACTACCCCCGGAATCCTGAGGCGTTAATAGTACACCACCACTGCCGATATGAGCAACATTACGAGGAAGGTCGGTCCCTGGAGCAAACCTTTTGATTTTTGAGACTTTTGGTTGATGTCGCTGCCATGTGTCTGAATAGGCAATCCTCATTCAAGTGAGGTCATCGGAAGCTGATGCCACCGCCATAGCACTATCAAGGCAGAAGGAGAAATGTGCCCTGTACACTGTGGCAGAAGTCCACAAATCTGAGCTCCACAGGTCTCCGCCAGAACGGGAACAGCTATTGGGGGGAGGGAAGCAGGTTGAAAAAACTTCAGCCTAATCCTACCTCGAGTGCTAGGATCATTGGCTTAAAGAAAAAAAAAAAAAAAAGGATTCAACTTTTGCACAGGCTCTCTCTAACCACATATGCAGCCTCTTTTGCAGTCATGAAGTAGCAGACTGCCCAACTGGGGTTGCTAGGCTCATTCCTAATATTATATTCCTTTCTGCACTTCTGCTTTCTTTCTCCAATGCAGCCAGCACCATCCGTCCTCCGTTTCCCTACCCAAAGAATGTGACCACCTGAGCAGTGCCTGGGACCTGTGTGCCCCCCACACCCCAACTGCGGCTCTGTAAAAAGCAGGGTGGTAATGCGCTTGCTGTGCTCCAGTTAGTTCGCTGCTCATCTTTCAGGTGGCACAGATGGGGGGATATTGTATACCCCCTTCCAACCTGTGTTTCTAGCCTGTGTCTAGTCCAGTTCCCAGTCCAGGCACCAGGTCCTGGTCAGTTATCCTGTTTTCTACAAATGCTCTGTGTTCCTGCATGCCTGGACATGACATTCTCTCAACTGTTTTGATCGAGGATTCATAACACCCTTGAAAAATACCTCCATCTAGCATAAAACATAACTCAGCACTTTATCTGTCTCACACAGTTTATTTATCAATAAGTAATAAACGAATTGCAACAATTTGTACAGTGATTTAAAGTTGTATTTAGTAGACCCCATGTTCCATGCATGATTTACAACATTAACACCAGATTAGCTGGGATAGAGACTGCTTCCTAAAAGGCTTGGAAACCGTCCGCCATATTTAAAAAAACCTTAACCTTCCCTTAGTTACCGGTGCATGTTGTATGAAGACACTTTGGCAGGAAGAGACTGGGCTGAAAGACGAGGAGTATACATATGTATATAAAATACACATGCATTTCACTTTTATGAAAATCAAATCATTTGATTGCCCTCTGAAACACGTGGACTCAAAAGCATTAAATTGACATTAAAGATTGTTTAGTAGTAAGCCCTATAGGCATTCCTGAGTTGGGATTCCCGGCAATGTAAATCTAGGCAAAAAGCCAGAGATACTTGCCTACCTCTGGGTTCCTGTAGCAGCTCCGAAGTGTTGTGAACAGCTTCAGAGAAGCGGTATCTCTTTGTGCATCTTCCAGCAAAGGATTCCAGTGCGCAAAGAGCAAGAAGCTGATGTCCATTCTCTGCAGCCAGCGTCCATTTGCTGCATTTTGCAGCCGCAGAAAAAAATTGGTAAAGTATTTTATCCCAATCTTTTTACTTACCGGTAGATTTATACTTTGGGGCATTCCAAATTGGGAGGCCCTCTAAAGTTAATAGATCATAGAGTCTTTTTAGATGTTGCAAATACTTGTCTTAACAAAACCTTGTAACCTTCTGTTACAGTAATATGAAACACCAACTATTAAGCCTTCTTCCTGACAAGTATGCAGCACAAAAAGGAGGATGGAAGCAAAGTGCATAGGGTTGATTCAGAGCCAGGTGAAAAAAAACACTTTAGGAGAGAAAACTGGCATTGACTTTTATTGTTTACATTGGGCTAATTTAACAACCGATTTAAGTTTTCATCTAATGTTGAAACCCCAGGTAGAAAATGAAAGTGAATTAAGTTTCCTCTCCTAAAAAGGAGTTCTCACCTGGCTCTAAATCCACCCCTATGTGCATATGTGTGTCATATGACACATTCATACAATGTATTTTCCGGCCACAATTACAGCATTTGGGAAGTGGGTAAGTCCTGTGTTGAGAGCAACTTTGTGGGTGGTGAAATTATATCATCGCATGGATCAGACACAGATAGTAACAGTGAAACAAGGGACTATACACAAACCGTCATACCGCAAATGAAAACTGAATTTTTTACATTCTTGAAGAAAAAAGCCAGGTGAGATGTGTTTTGAAAGAGGAAATAATGCACTATGCATCTTGGCAGAGGAACAAGAGGTCAGGAGGCTGGTCCAGCCATTGAAAATATATTCTTTGCAATAATTATTTTAATAATAATAATAATAATAATATATGCCCCTCCCCACACTCTGTAGGTCTTTATACTTTTAACACAGCGTCTTTCAATAAAAAAAAAAATGTATATAAATATATATATATATATATATATATATATATATATATATATATATATTTATGAAAAAAAAATCTGAAAAATATTCACAAACCCTAAATTGCCACCCATCGTCCCAATCTCTCCCCCCCCCCCCCAAAAAAAAAAAAAATCACAGCTGTTAAGTATAAAAAAAATCAGTCCGAGAAGAAAATAAAGTTTTTTCAGATCTAATAAAGTCTTTGCCCCCAAAGTAATAAGGGTCAAAATGTTTGACTCATATTTCACTCAGTGGATGTCTAATGTACTCTGTGAAAGGCTAGAATTAAGGTCCGTGTTTTCACCACTCATACCCAAGTCAGATACCCCCCCTCCATGAAGACTAGACAACTGGGATAACATGGCTGTAGGACCTGGGCTCCCAAAATGTCCTTGATCCATAGGGTTACCTTGTCCGACTACCATAGTTTGATGGGGAGAACTTGTCTGGGGAGAAACAGTGTGGGGAGAGGGCTGGGGTTGAATGCGTGGTGAAGGACTTGAGTGGGGTGGCTGAGACTGGGGACGGGGGGAAGGAACTGGTTGGGGAGAACGCACTTGGTTGCTTAATGATGAGGGGAGCTGCTGGCCCTGCAAGTGGGGGGACTGGGCAGGACCAGACAACAAATGTTGCTGTGGACTCATAGGGTTCTGCTGTGCTGGAGAGCCCATCTGCTGGTGCAAAAGGCGCTGCTGGAAGTTTTGCAGGCTGCCACTAGCATCAGATAATCCCTGGGTTAACTGGCTCATTTGTCCAATGTTACTTTGTTGCATCTGCATATGATGTTGAATCCGCTGCTGTTGTGTATACCCACTCATGACTTGGTGCTGCTGAAACTGATTATGATTCATCATTCCAGGACCAGATCCTTGCTGTTGCTGCTGTTGCATCATTTGCTGACGTCTAATTAGAAGATCACGGAACTGTGGGGATATTCCAGCATGGTTCATATTTATTGGCTGGCCTTGTGAATTCAACCCTGCTATGGTCTGCTGAGTAGGTGGGGGCTGTTGAGGAGACTGCTGCTGAGGTGGCTGAGGCTGCTGGGCCATAGGAGTCCGTGGTCCCCCTGCTTGCATGGAACTCATGCCTTGCAAGTTTGCAGCAGCATGCATTACCTGAGGCATGGTTCCTTGTGAAGGCATGCCGGTCATGTTACCAGCATTTTGAGAGCCTTGGTTGCTAGCATATTTAGCTGCTCGTTGTTTAATAAAGGCAGCCAACAACTGTGGGTTGGAGTGCAGGATATTTAGCACCTGTTGTTGCTGCATTGGGGAACTAGGGGACCTCAAAGTACGTAGAAGATTCTGAAGGGCAGCTTGTGGCAAGGAGCTTTGTTTTGGCTGGCCAGCTCCAGGTACCTGTGATAAACCAGACTGGGGAGGAATATTCATTTGCTGCCCCTGTTGCCCAGGTGGTCTCTGCATGTTGGGTTGCATGACTTGTGACTGAGGAAGCCCACTTTGCACCCATGGAGGTTGTGGAGGTAATGTATGTTGCGGAGGCTGTGCCATGCCTGTAGGCCCCATTCCAGATTCCATAAGTGGTGGTCCTCTAGGTCCTTGCTGCGTATTTATTCCAGGTGGCATGGCATTCATTGGCTGCATTTGATGAGAGTTCATTATGGGGCGAGTGAAAATTTGTGGATGTGCCAATTTCCTTTGTGTCTCTGCTGCCCGTTGAATTTGCATAGCCATCTCCACGGCAGCAGGAGGTGGACCCGAATGTTGGACAGACCCAGACTGAGGTGGTGTGGGTGGTGTAATTTGACCTACTGCTTTTCCTTGCGAGATACCACTTGAAGAGGGAGCACGCTGCAATCCATAAGGTGCCATGTTATTAGAAGGAGCTGGCTGTGGTTGCAAGGAAGGCTGTGACTGGGGTTGAGGAGTATGTGATGTCTGTGGAGTCTGGGGCTGTTGTCCAGTTGGTGTTGTTGGTCCAATTGAATTTGGAGAGGGAAGACCTTGCTGAGGAACCACTACCCCTGTTCTCTGCATGCTAGCCATTCGTCTACGTAACATCTGGGCCTGCTGAAGCCTGTGCTGCAACTGTTGCTGCCGCAGTTTGTGTTTTATGTTGAGACAGAAGGGCACAGGACACTTGTTTTCTTGGCAGTGCTTGGCATGGTAGCAACATAGCGCTATGAGTTGCTTGCAAATAGGGCATCCTCCATTTGTTTTGCGTTTACAGCCCTTGGTATGCTGAACCACCCTCTTCATCTTCTGGCATGATGGCAGTGAGCAGTTTGCATTGCGACACTGGCAAGCATGAACCAAGGATTGGATACAACGTTGAATACTTAGCCTGCGTGAATCTCCAGGGCTTTGTGTTGCTGCAGCCTGTTGGTTGCTATTCTCGTCATCTAAACCAAGACCAAGTTTTTCCATTTTGTGCTCGTGTGTCTTTGTACTGTAGCATGTGATACATAAGTCATAATCCTGCAAAGAATAAAACATGCATTAGAAACAAATAAATAACAGCACAAATACAAAAAGTAAACCCACCAGCCAAAAATGTTTAAACAAGACCAAATTTATTAACTGCATTCTTAAACTGTCAAAAGAAATTGTGTGCTTTAACCAATGTATAGTCGCACTCACCTCACAAACAGTGCAGTGCCATCGTGTCTCAACATGGTGTTTGCATTCATTGCAGGTGTAGACAAATCTATCCTGGCTTTGGGTATGAAGTTCAACTAACATGCACATTGAAGACCATTTGGATCGGCGCATAGATGAGAATTCCAGGTGTTTGTCTCTTGCCAGTGTTAGAAAGGCATCTCGTCCATCCATTAGATCACAAGGGATTAGCGGATCTGGATCCACAATAGGAGGCAGAGAATTGGCAGCAGGACCAGCAATTAAACGGATAACAAAAAACACCTAGAAAAAAATTCACAGTAAAATGCCTTACTTGTAGTACATATGGAGACACGAAACTTCATTATGTGTTAGTATATAGCTTGTCTATAGTGGCAGGACTAAAATATGATTTCTCCATTCCTGTGGTATAAATATATTAAGTGTGAATATCTCCTACTAACTCCCCGTTTCTGGCTCCCTAAAGTTACAGTAAAAACCCTTTCCTGATTCTACATCTGGGCTGCCCCACTGGTGAAGACCAAGTGTACCAGCCACATCACAGCAACAGTATTTCTGTAGTGGGCCCACAAGTATTCAGATAAGGATAGGATGTCCCAAAGCGATAGAAATGAGGATGCATAAGGTGCAACAAAAAATGTCTGAATGGATAGGAAAAAATACAATTCTGTGAAGTACTCACCTGTAGAATTGATATTATTTGTATACAGTATGTCTTGCTCCAGATATAATACTTACACTTGGGTTATCCTCCGCCAGATGGCGCTGCACTGCAGAGACATGGAAAAACAGGCTCCTCCCGGCCCTTCAAATACCCAGGGACCTCCCACAAATCCCCAGCATTGAAAAGCAGTGAACAAGAAGCCGGGAGAATTTAACACCACCCAGAAACAACTGGTAATGAAAACAAGATAACAATCACCATACAGGGGATCCAGAAAAATGCAAACCAGGGTGGGGTGGAGCAAGATGTACTGTATACAAATATCATCAATTCTACAAGTGAGTACTTCACAGAATTGTATTATTCTTAGTATACAGTACGTCCTGCCCCAGATATAATACTTACACTTGGGACATCCAAAAGCAGTGTCCATAAAGTAGGGTGGGATCCCCAACAAAAAACGACAGCAGCAGACAGTTTAAGCACTGTCACCTGCAGAACCATACGGCCAAGACAGCATGAGCTGAGGCCCTAACATCAACATTGTAAAAACCTTGCAAAGGGTATGAGCATAAGGCCAACGTTAGTGGCCTAACCAACCAGTTAAACAGCAAAACCGGTGCTGAAAAGCCCAAGGGGCATCAAGCACGCGTACAAAAGGAATCAAGGCAACAAGGGAGATTCTTCCCCTTGCCTGAGTAGGCCTGAGTAACAGCCTGACAATCTGATCGCTAACAAATTTGGCAGAAGCCAAAGGCCGAAACAAGGTACCAGGAGTAACATCCATTAAGGTAACAACCAGGACCAAAACGCCCAACCCCCGAGAGCAGACGAGATCGGGCACATTCAGGATGTAATGGCCACAAACCCCAAGGAACCTCAGTTCTCCTAAAGTACACAGTGACCCCTAATGAGAAAAACTGCCAACCCTGTATAAGGAATGCAGAACCACTTCCTCAGCATCGCTAGGAAGGGGGATAGCTGTGGAAAACAATATCTCGAATAATTGAACATAAGACACCTTCAGATGTAGAGTATCCAGCTTCAGGCGGAACTCCACCTTAACCTGGCGTATCTCAAGAATGAGTGCTAAGTAGACCGAACCGCCCGCTAACACACGCCTGACCAAGGCAACAGTCACCAGAAGGACCACCTTAAGGGTAAGGACATCCAGACAGGATCCTGAATAGGACTAAGGGACAATCCTGCAAGCAGACGGAATGAATTCAATTTCAATCCCAACAGGGACCATAGGAGTACATGGAGGACGCACATGAGCACCCCCTGAAGGAAGTCTTAACCAAGGAAGACTGAACCAGATACTGCTAAGGCAAGGTGGACAGGGCAGAGCCTGACCCATCAGAGAACTGAGCTGTGGAACCCACTCCAATTTATGCTGAAACCAAACTGGAACCTGGGAACCGAGAACGTCCAACAAGAGAACTAGACTCGCCCCCAAAAATGTGGGTATGCCATACCTTCCAACAATAGAAGAAGATGAGGAAGAGGCTTACTCCTAGCCTTCCCATAGACGCAAACACCTAGACAGCGAAGACTTGTCTCCATCAAGATGTATGTTTCAGCAGTCAGATCGACTAGGCCAGGGACCATGAATGATAGTGACGTAAAGGGGCCCTGAGTGATCAACTGGCACTCCTGGTAAGGTGCAGAACTACTGACCGCAGTACCATGTCTGCAACCACACTAAACTAGGTCAACTGGGGGCCACCAGAATCGCTGGTCCCCTTACCAGAGTAATCTTCCGCATAACCCTGCCTAGCAGAGGGAATGGAGAAGGACATACAGAACCAAACGTCCTGTCAAGACGGTACTAAAGGCATCCGGACCACTGACATAGGATCCTGGAACAGGGAAACACAGGCCGATAGCCTGTGAAGGTGACTGAACCCAACAGATCCATGACTGGTTGGACTCCATAGTGACACGGGGATTAGCACATCCTGTTGCAGAGAGGCTTCGCCGGAGCTAATATAACTAACATGCAGGGAGCATTGTCTCCGCCCAGAAGGGAACATAGACACTCCCTGGAAGGTCCGTCCGCTCCAGGCCCCTTCCAATGGTTAATGTAGTACGTCTGTCGTCAGACGGGCCGAGCACCCCCAGCCTGGCAATTCCAGAAGGGAAGCGAGAAGAGTCAACTGAAAAACGCTCACTGTTTAGACTTCAATAGGCCTCTAAGGGCCCCACCAACACCAGAATCGCAGGGGGATTCGGAAGAAAACGTCCACTTCAACCTGAAAGGTTGGCATCCATGGTGGCCGTTTCCAGGAAGGGGCAAGGGGGAACTACCCCCAGACAGGTCCCTCGTGTTCAACCACTTTCAAGAGAAAACAGTCGCTCCAGGGGTGCTGGATCCCTGTCCTATGTTCCCAATAGAAGTCGCAGACGGGCTCGAGGGAAACTGAGCATAAGGGACCTCTTTAGCTACTCGGGCTCCTGCCGAGCAAGTTAACAACGGCCCACCAGTCGCATCCCTGCCTGGTGTTAAGAAACCGGGACAGTAGTGAGGGACTGGGCCCATGAGACCAGAATGCCCACCTAATTGCTGAGAGGGGTAGAATCTGGTTTGAACCTGATCCAGAATCATTCCTATTAATGGAGTTACCACTTTAGGAAACAGCGAGGACTCGAGGTGATTGAACACCCGTCCAAATGACTCCCAATGGGCCCACCAGCCGGGTATCCGACGATCCTGACGCAGAGACAGGGGAGTGAGGAAGGGCGTCCGGGTAGACATCGCACGGACGCCCCTTGGTCTCATCAGAGACATCACCATCGACAGCACTTGAGTGAACCCTCTGGGAGTTGAAGAGAGGTCAGATAACAGGGCCACAATTAACAGTGTTGGACTTCCAACACGAACCTGGAGAGCCTCAGATCTGAGGGCACAGGAATGTAAACATAAGCATTGAAGAGTTCCCCAGATGGCAAGACGCCCACAGGGTGCAAGGTGCTGATGGCCAAACTCAAGAGTTTCCAGGGAGGAAAACTGACTGTAATTAGAGAATTGCTGTGAATCCAGAATGGGTCACCCAACCCATCCCTTGGGGAACTGTGGAAGGTGGTATAGCAGCCCTTGCCTCTGCCTATTACGGGCAATCTACAAGAGACCTTCATACCTTGCAGGCCTAGCATGGCCTGTGCCAGCAACTGAACAGGGGCAGGGACCAGGAGTACCTGGGGCCTGATAAAAACTGGGGTAGGCCGTGCAGCAAACTCTATCCTGTATCTGGAGGACACAACCTCCTGAATCCACCAGAGTGAGGCAAAATGCCTCCTGATAAGAGCAAGGTGCTGCAGCCATCCCCTCACCCAGCCGGGCAAGGGCGCCCCATCATGCTTGAGGGGGTTTGGTGGAAGAAGAAGAAGATTTGGGCTTAGCCCCGCCGAAGGGGCCAGAGCGTTGCCTGCTGCTCGTGGGGCAGGAGTCTGCCCCCAAAAAAACAGAAAGACACCCCTGGTTCCTGTTTAACACTAAGGTAGGGGGGGAGGAGGGGTGCTCCTGCCTCGAGGGGGCCGGGACGGCCGTCTGCGAAGGGGTGATTTGCATCATCAGCACCCCACTGTCGCAGCCAGAGGAAGCGACGAATAGCCACAAGGGTGGAAGTTCTTGCACACATTCTAACCGCGTCATCTAGCGCTAATAGAATAAACTTCACAAATACATCACAATTGGAGAGTGCATTAACCACCTCCCAGGGGAGATCCTCGGGGTGATGATCGAGCAATTTTTTGATGAGGGTTCTAGCGGCCACCGCAGTAATGGCTGCGGCACAGGCCGGACACAGCGCCGTCCCGGCACAAGAAAAGGCATGGGAGGCCAGCAGCTCAATGCGCCGGTCCTCAGCATCCCGAAGGGGACCCCTATGATCGGCGCATCCACCACGGGGGGTGATGACCAGCAATTAACCACCTCAGGGGGAAAAGGGTATTTCCTATCCCAGTCCCCTGGAAGTTTACTGGGGCATTCCCATTCTTTGAGCACAAGGGCATGGAAATGAGCCTGCTCTAAAAATTCCAAACGTGCAGTCGCAGTATGGAAACGCTCCCCTCTAGGCTTGGGGACCTGCCCGGGGGGAGAGATAGACAGTGCCTTAAAGACCTTAAGCAACAAGTCGTCAGTGTCACACTGGCCCCAGTATTCAGGGTCAGAATCGTCATGACTCCTCGGCCTCTCATCAGATGAGCCTGAGTCAGAGAACAACTCCCCTTCATCAGAAGGGGTATAGTCACACGGGGTAGCAAACCCCTCAGTTCTCATAGAGCAACAGAAACATGGGGCGACAGGTGCCGCTTTCTACCAGGGCCCATTCGCTCTGACAACCTAGCAATAATCTGTTCAGCCGTAGGCAGCCTGGAAGGGACCACAGGCTGCAATTCCCCACTAGTAGGCGACTCAGCAGGAGAGAGATTTAAGCCTGGGGAGATAAGTGAATTGAAGCTAGGTGTAGCCACTGGCCGACCAGATTGCAGGGCCAAGGCTTGCTTGGCACAGGGTACGCAGACCCGTGCCCTGCCAGCATCAGCATGGGGTTGTCCACACGCTATACACAGCCGGTCTTGTCCCGGAGGGACCCTGGTCACATAATTCTGAGATGCCTCCATATGGTGATTAATCAAGGCACAATATGCCAGTAGGGATTTACACAATAAGTAACCCTGGATGCCCCAAAGACCCGCTATGGAAGTGGGAGAATTTTACAAGGCCCGCTATAATTTAACACCGGGCCGGGAGAAGCCAATGGTGTTCACCAGTCTGAAAGACATAATGGTAATAAAAAGGGGTGTCAGAACCATGCGCAGTAAACAAGGATCATGAAAATTGCCCATGAGGGCACTTACAGACCCAGGGAGGGGGAGGACCGCCACCAGGCGTGCGTCCGACCAGCATCAAAATGGCGCCAAAGCGAACCTCGAAGGGCAGGCGGGAGCGGGCAGTGACGCGGAGCGCGCCAACCTAGGTCCCCGCCCCCCCCGAAGAGCGCAAAGCTCTGAGGTAGATACAAACTGTAATGAGGAGCGAAGTGAATGGCACTTAGAAAAGATGATTTGCCAATGAAGACGCCGCAGCGTCTGAGGCTACGTCGCCGCCGCACATCCAGTAAAGGAAGAAGTGCACGCGGCGGCGACAATTACACAGTAAGAACAAACAGCGCGGTTCTGATCCCAGGGATACTAGTCCGGGCAAGACTAAGGCCATAATGTGTAAACACATACACTAAGACCTTACTACACACACACACCCCCCCCCCTTTCTTTTCCCCCGGCTAAGTGCGGGAGGGGCATCCCCTAGAGGCTCACCATCAGCCCCAAAACCGCCTACCCTTTGGTGGGGGACTGCGGTGGAGCATAGCTCCGTTAAGCACGCATGGTGCTGCCTACCTTCACCCGACCAGCGCAGCCCAGGCTGGGAGGCACATCACAGGGAGGACGTGTGGTTATAGTCCAACAGGGCCGCAGGCTTTAATAGCCCCGCTCACCTGCGAGAGAGTGATACATCATGTCTTTGCAGTCAGCACTGCAGAGAAATCTGGGGATTTGTGGGAGGTCCCTGGGTATTTGAAGGGCCGGGAGGAGCCTGTTTTTCCATGTCTCTGCAACGCAGCGCCATCTGGTGGAGGATAACCCAAGTGTAAGTATTATATCTGGAGTAGGACGTACTGTATACTAAGAATATTAGCTTTGCGAATAAACAGTGTCACTGAACGTCATCTTTTATAAATGCAAAGCAATTCTGGTCCCTGTAAGCTTGCAGGTAGAAGATCCAGAAGGATCTAACCACTCTTGCGTAATGCTTGGTCACCCAAAGTTGTGCTCGCTGGGACGCCTGGAGCAGAAGCCTGGTTATGCCACAGCAATGAAAAGCTGCACATGGGACCTGGAAAACATAGCACTGGTTGGCAGGCTTTATACTGTAGGGTATTCAAATAAGGATGCCTCTAGGAAAGGGTTTTAGTCTTTTAGACTCCAGGTTTGTTTTTTGGCCCATATTAAATTGAAGCAAAACACATCCTGGCCAGCCCTGGAATTAGTACAATATTTAAAAACGTAAGTGGACCTAAAGCGCAAATAAAACTATTCGATATTTATTAACAAATATATAATATGATGGGCTCTAATAAAGCATGAAGTACAAATAAAGCGGTTGTCTCTGATCCCAAACAATTATGGACTCTCCATTTAAGTGTCAAGTGCATTTGCAGTTATCCAAGTGGACCCAAAACGTACAAAAAAATCTGCGCTAAAACACTATGAATATGCATATAAAGTACTTGGCTGAAGTGCTACCTATGTATGGACTAGGCTGCTCAGAGAAAAATACAATTCTGTGATACTCACCTGTAGAATTGATTCCTATATCCACTCCAGGGTGTCAGGAAATCAAACGAATGGGTTAAAGTGGACCAACACCCAGGTTTTTGACTATCCTGGGTTTTGGTCCACTTCAGGGGGGCATCCCGATTAGGGGTGCCCCGCTGTGTAAAACCCCCCAGAAACCCCCCAAAACTCACCTCACCATGCTCCCACGTAGCCACGGACAAGCGGGTGACCGCTGCGGACAAGACAAGACAAACAGCCGGCGCGAGGGCGCGCACGCCTAGAGGGGCGCGCGGGAGGCGGTGTGGTTCCTCCCAGCCTATATCTATCTCCGGCTGCACCTCCGCAACACAGTAATTTAAAAGCAATAGGCACGGCCTCTCGGGAAGATAAGGCATCCTAAGAAGCCCTATGTCCTTGTTTGAGACAAGGAGAGACAAGACAAGTTACTCTCTACCTCTCAGTTTATTTTTTTTGTTTTTATTTTTTGATGCTGAACAACTAGCTACAAGCTCCACTAGGACTAGGCATCCAAGGAATGGATTTAATAACTTAACAAAAAGGGAGGGTCTGACGAGCTGGAGTAGAAATAGAAGAGAAATCAATTCTACAGGTGAGAATCACAGAATTGTATTCTCTCCTATTCCACTCCAGGGTGTCAGGAAATCAGAAACGAATGGGATCTCCAAAAGCAGTATCCTAACTTCAGGGTGGGATCCCAAGTATTACATTTTATTCTTTTAATGAAGAAGCTATTCCAAAATCAAACCTTTAGCTTACTACCATTTGTAATATTTTTCTACCAAAGGTGGTATCTGCTGAAGCTCTAACATCTACCTTAAAAAATTTGGTAAATGTATGAACTGAGGAACAAGTAGCAGCTTTGTATACTTGTTCCATTGGGGCCTGGTGATGGAAATCTCAGGAATCTCCAACAGCTCATGTAGAATCTGTAACCCGAAAAAGTATTCGTCCCCTTCACATGTCTAATCCATCGGCTGACGGTAGATTTAGCTGGCAGAAGATTCTTCCACGGCCCCTTGGCTATCACAAAGGAGTCTGCTTATGGAAGGCTTGTGTAGCAGAAATATAATATTTTAGTGCTCTAACTACATCCAGATAATTAAGGACCCTCTCCTTATGGCTAACTGGAGCAGGTTCGCGAAGGATGCGGCACAGGCTGGCCGAAAAGTCGATCCTACACTAGAAAATGCATGACGTGCCACCTGATCTATGTGCTCATCCGCTGGATCCTTTAGAGCGGTGGTCCCCAACCCCCGCTACCGGTCCGTGGCTCAAATGGCACGGGGCCCTGAGGCCCGATGTCCCCCATGTCCCTCCCCTTTAAGAGATGTCCCGGCTTCCCCCCGCTGTGGAGTGGTGTGCCCGGGGCCAGGGTAATAACACGTTGTGTGGCAGCATCAGCAGAAATGGAGGAGGTGCTTTGTAGAGGCTGAGGGAGGCCCAATCATGGCTGGGCCAATGATGGAGGAGTGGGCGGGGCACAATTGCGGTGTGCCTGGGCTCTGCCGAAGACAGGGAAGATGAGGTAAAAAATAAAGCTTCAGAGCTCCCATCAGCCGTCGGAAGCTTTTGTTTAATCATCTCTGGCTGGCCGGGAGCTAATTTACCTCTACCTGCCCCCCCCCCCCCCGACTGTCAGTTCCACAAGACTGCACAGGAGAGGGGGCTTGCCGCGATCATCAGTGTCCTTTCCCTTCTCTGTCTTTTTCTCCCTCTCTCACTTTATCACTGTCCTTTTTTTTCTCCCTTCCTTCCCCATCTCTCTCTTTCTCCCTGCTTTAATTTTTTGTCCTCTCTTGCTTCTTTTATTTGCCCCTTCCTTCCGTTTTTCTCTTCCTCTTTCTCCCTGTGTCCTTTTTCTTTTTTTTTTCTCCCTTCTTCCCTGCCTCTCTCTCTACCACACTTCTCTATTCTCTCTCTCAACTTTCCTTCTCTCTTGTTCTCTTTCCTTCGTTCTTTCCCTCACTCCTTCCTTTCATCCTTCCCTCTCTCCCATCCTTTCTGCATTTCCTCTCTTTCTTCTCCCACTCCTTCCTTCCATCCTTTTTCTCACCTTTTCTTTCTTCCTTAAATTCTTCCCTTTCTGCCTTTCACTCTCTTTCTCCCTCACTCCCATACTGCCTTCTTCCTTCCTTTTGCTCTTTCACTCACCCTTCCTCTTTCTTATTCTCGGTCCTTGCTCTTCTCTCCCCCTTTCTTCAGTTCTCACTTCCTTCTCTCCCTCCTTACCTTCCCTCCCTGTTTCTCTTACTCCATTCCTCCTCTCCTCTTTCCATCCTGTCTTCCCATCTCTTTACTCTCTCTTTTATTTCTCACTCCCCCTCTCCCTCACCCTCTTTTTTCCTCTCTTCTTCCCTCTCTCTTTTCTTTCACTCACTATTGCTATACATTCTCTCTCTATTTTTTTTCATTACCTCCCCCACTTCTATTTTGCCTCTCTTCCTTGCTTCACTCACTTCCTTTTTATTTTCCCTTCTCTCTATCACCTTTTTTTCTCTCCTTTTCTTTCTTTACTCTTCTTCCCAACCTCCTAACTTTCTTCTTTTTTTTTGCTTACTTTCTTTTTCTGTTCCCCACCCTATGTTCCCTCTCCTTTTTTCTTCCTTCATTTTCTCCTTGCACTGCCCCCAGCCCCGCCCCCAGTCAGCAGACAGCCAGCGCAAGCCGCAGCAAGACCTGGAGCGGCAGCAGCCTGGGAAGAGGCCCCCATCAGAGGCAGCCGACGGGCGAGGTGAACAAGCCGCAGTGAAACCCGAGGAGGCCACGCCCTAAGACTTCTCTTCCCAGCAACAGGCAGGCCAGGCAGCAACCTCTCCTCGCCGCATACACATAAGGAAGTGTCTGCCTCTTCCTGTCACCTAGCTCCGCCCCCTAACTCAAGCACCCATGCCCCCAAAATAGGGAGTGAAATGCAAAAATGTTAAGTGCCATACAAAAAATAAATTGTGGGAAAAAAGCAAAAAAGAGGAAAATCCTCCCTGCAGACTCACCAGATAAAAACCTGCAGCTGTTTTTTCAGGCGAAAACTCAAGCCCTAGAGTGTCAACGTTATAAAAATAAAAGTGACCCTTGTAGTGCCCCAAGACGCCTACCACCCTGATTTGCAAAAATAGCCTAGGTTGAGAAGGCATAATGGGTCCGCCAGATCAGTGGGATATTGGGGCCTGGAGAGAAATAAAAGTTTGCCAGACCACATGTTGGTCCAAAATTAGGATGCATGTCCCTAGTACAGAATGTTTTATTAGGAAAAGTATGCATAGATTTTAAAAATCAGTTTCTAAGCTGGAGATTCTCTTACATTATATTTCTCTTAGTCTATCTTCGTAAATTTCCAACTTACCTCTTTATGCTTCTCCATTGTGGCATACAGTTTCTGTGACAAGTCATTGGAAACATTGGGCATCCCAGGTTTCTTTTTGTTCCCCCGGCTCAGACTGCTCTTGTTTTTACTGGTCTTTTTATTGTTTTTCTTCTTTGCATTCTTGCTATCACCTTTTCCAACCTGTTAAGTATACAACTGAAATCAACTTTAAGAGCATTTTGGCAATTTCAATGTCACTTATTTGAAATAACGGATATGGAAAGATTTTTTCACTAGCTTCTTCAATAATGCTTGTAAGGTGCCATATGTGCCAAAAACGAAACATTTTTGTACTTTCCTGTAGTTATCCCCCCAGGCGCACCGAATCATTACAAGTGGGTATACTAATAGTCGGTTAATGGGACTAGAGCAGAAAGTGATGTGTAATTCCTCTCCATTTGCAGGTAGAAAACCCGGCATACCCAGTTTACAAATAGTTGAGGCCAAATAGTAATAGCCTAAGACACCCTTATTAACCCTTTCGCTGCCAGCCTACCTGGAGTTTTCGTCACACTCTGTTGCCAGACCATTTTGCACTATTTTGCGCTCCCCATGTTCAAATGTGATTTTTGAAGGGATTTCCCAGGAAAATTATATATCGTTTTTTTCAGCAGAGTCTGGGCTTTAACATGAAATGTCTTGTTTGTAATTTTTAGGTGTATTCTCAATATCTTTGGGTGAAATATTTGAAAAACAAATTTAAAAAAATTATTTTTTTTACAATTTGTAGTTTTTTTTGTAATAAAAAATGTAAGTTTGTCAATAAAATCTTATTGGGTGTGAAATCCCAATTTCTCCCGGTTACAGCGATACCACATATGTATAGGTAGACACCCTTTCCCGCCCAGGAGACTCCCCCAAACTGAAATAGCGCTTTAGGGGATTTTCAGATAAAATACAACTATGCTATGCAATATGTGCACCTTGCAGTTTTCCAGAAAAACAACCCTTTACATTTGAAATACCCCCAACAAACTATATATTCTCTGGAAGTACACACTTCAAGCTTTCTAGGTGTACCAGGCGTGTTGATGTGCCCACAGTTTTCTGGAAGTAATTCCTCAATGTATTCTTTGGTTGCAAAGAGTTTCCCTAAAAAAGGATAAAAAAGCTGAATAAAAGCCACATTTTCCTAAAAAAAAACGATATACAAACAAGAATAAACAAGTTTAATCTGAAAAAGCAACATCCCCCGAACAGAACACCACCCAACATGCATAGGTTCTGTCAAGGGAAGAGTTGCCAAACACCCCAAAGTAAAGCATGTGCGTAACGGTAATTTTACTTGAAAATTTCAGCTCTGCAGACAAACTTGCACCTTGCGATTTTTCAACCAAAACAACCCTTTACATTTGGAATATCCCCCATAAACCATATATTCCCTGAAAGTACACATGCTAAGCTTTCTAAGCGTACCCAGCTTGTTGTAGTGGGCTTATCTTTCTGGAATTAATCCCTCAAAAGAATTCTTTGGTTGAGCAGGGTTTCCCTAAAAAATGTATAAAAAAGCTGAATAAAAAACCTTTTCCTAAAATATAAATATGCAAACCAGCAAAAACAAGCGCAAGGTCCCCCGAACAGAATACCCAACATGCATAGCTACTTTTAACCCTTTTAATTGCCAGCCTACTTGAGATTTTGTCACCCTCTGTTGACAGGTCATTTTTCCCCATTTTGCGCCACTTTTTGCACCATTTTTGCTGGAATTTTCAGGAAAATTATATTTATAATTATAAATTATATAAATTATAATTATATTTTTTTGCAGCAGAGTTTAGGCTTTAACATGAAATGTCTTGTTTGTAAATTTTATTTAGTTTTTTACAATATTAAGTAAAAAAAAAATAAAAACATTTCTAGAAAATTGACTATTTTAAATAAAAAATGTATTTTTATTAAAGAAAATCATATTGCATGTGAAAGCCCCATTTCTACCAATTAGAACGGTACCACATATTTATCGGTAGCCCCCCGTTCCTGCCCAGGAGACCCCCCTAACTGAAACAAGTACTTTATAACATTTTATAACATTTACAAATAAAATACAACTACCATCCACACTACAAAGGGTTAAATCGAGAAAAAAAAATGACATAGGGCGCCCCCCCCCAAAAATTGACATGGGGTCCCCCTTACCCAAAGTAACCAGCCCGGGAACAGCTATGCCGTGGGCCCGGGCTCTTCTGCCCCCCCCCCCCCCCCTGGGCTTTGGGGAGGCAGGTAAAGGGGGTGCCAGGGGTTAATGGCTATTCACAGGTGACTTGCCACCTCCCCCAGCCTTGTGAACTGGTATAGGGGTCATGGACCCCTTACCAGTTCACAAGGGGTTAATTGTAAAAAAAAAAAACACACGCAAAAAGAAAAAATTATTTTATTTATTTTTTTTTTTAATAACTTACCTCCCATCCATCCTGGAGCACTGTGTCCCTCGGCGATCACTGGCTTCTGCTCACCTGCTGGAAGCCTTTTATAGCTGCTGGATGACAGAACACAAAGGGTTAATTAAAAAAAAATGATGTGGGGTCCCCCTTACCCAAAGTAACCAGCCCGGGACCAGCTATGGGGGCTTGTAGGCACAGAGTGGGGGGGGCCAGCTTTTGAGGCCCCCCCCACCCTGCAGCCTATGAGCCCACATAGCTATGTGGGCCGGGGCTCTTCTGCCCCCCCGGGCTTTGGGGAGGCAGGTAATGGGGGTGCCGGGGGTTAATGGCAAGTCACCCGCTAGGGCAGGTGACTTGCCACCCCCCCAGCCTTGTGAACTGGTATAAGGGGTCTCATGGATCCCTTACCAGTTCACAAGGGGTTAAATGTTGAATAAAACAGACAAAAAAAAAATGATCTTTATTTTTTTTTTTTTTTTAACTTTACTCACCGCCGATCCTGTGTCCCCCGGCGATCTCCGCTGACAGTCTGCTCGCGTGTTTGGAGGAGAGAGCCTGGGGAGGGGGCGATCACAGCCCTCTCCTCCTCCTCTGCTCTCTGCTCCAAGCACCCGAGCAGACTGATTCAGAGTCTCGGGTGCTGGAGGTAAGAAGCCGGCTGCTGGTGACATCACAATGATGTCACCTGGCCCCGCCCCAGGAAGTGGGGGGAGAGGGCATTTTCTGCCCTCTCCTCGCCACGGAAGGCAAAAGCCCCCCCCCCCCCCCCCAGTGAAGAGAAGACCCGGCAGGAGGCAGCGCGACTGCAGGTAAGTAAATGTCATTTTTATTATTTTTTTTTTTACAGTTAGCAGCTGCTGCTGCTGAAGCAGAGGGGGCAGCCTATTCCAGGGGCTCTCCTGGAGCCATCCGAGCCCCCACGGGTGGAGACCCGGCCAGATCCAACGAGGGGTCAGGTGAGTATTTTTCATTTTTTTAACTAGCAGCGGGGAAAGTCGAACACGTAACACCTACGGGCTTGGCACTTAAGGCCCAGACAAGCCAGCACGTAGGTGTTACGTGCTTGCCACTTAAAGGGTTAAACCTTGGGCGGGTGTAGTGTCCCTGGATGGACAACAGAAAACAGGGCAAGCACAAAAAATACAATTCTCTGATTCTCATCTGCAGAATTGACCCTCTTCTTCAACTACAAAAAAATGTCTCAACTCCCACCCAAATGACGGGGCTGCAAGGTAAAAAATGTTTTTTGTTTAGTCAAAACATATACAAGCTTCACTAGGACTAAGGAATGGTAGTAGTCTAGCAGATAGGGTGGGTGTGACACCTTAACAGTGGAAGAGAGGAATCAATTCTACAGATTTGTATTCTCTCATATTCCTCTCCAGGTTTTAACTGAATCAGAAAGCAGTGCCCTTGATCCAGGGTGTGAATTCCAAGTTTCGACTTATTCCTCTAACCTGAGGAGTCATTCCAAAAATGAAACCTCAGCTTAAGAGCTCACTACCGCTTATAATACCCTTCTATCAAGAGCGGCTTCCTTTTGTACGATTAAGTAAGGCAGCTCAGCACAGATGTAATAGCCACTAGGAAAATGACCTTAAGTGTCATCAACCCCAGTGAAACCTCTGGCAGCAGTTCGAGGGAGGACCCAGAAGGGCCGTTAAGACTAATTTAGGAACTCTCCTGCCTCTGGTGCTCCCCTGGTGGTTGATATATGCCATTAGTGTCATGCTGTCTGCTTGAACCGCGACGGTACAATGCCTCGGATTGGAGGTCCAATCTGTGGAACAAAGTAAAATCGCCCTTGGCTTATCTATGGAAAAGGTAGAGCCATGAACTGAAAGTGTAGGTCATCTACTGCAAAATGCAATAATTTTGATGGCTTGGAAAGATAGGGATATGTATACAGGCGTCCCTTATATCCATTGTGGTAATAAAATTCCCTTGGCCGAAGATCTTAAAGCTTACATGCGAAATCGCTGAAGTCGGAAAAGCCATTGGGGCTTTTGAGGTCATCCCTCTAGGGGATTATGAACAAATTGGAGTGGACCCCGTGACCTCTCTGAAAGGGGAATGGCATGAACTACTCCTAGCTGCAACAGGTGACCTACAGCGTAAATCAAAGCTTCTGATTTTCCAGGAGTCTGGGATACCCTTGACAGAAAGAACCTCCAAGGAGGTCTGGCCCCCAATACGATCTTGTAAACTGAAGAAATTATCTCCTGGATCCATGCATTTGTTACATGCAAAATGCAGAAGCTACTCCCCCCACCCAAAAGGGCGAGGGCATCCGTTCAAGACGGAGAAAGCTTAGAAGAGGCCTTTTTTACAATATCATCCAAAAGCTCCTCAAACAGACAGCCTCCCTAAAGGAAGTCACGGCAGTGTCTCTTGGAAGTCAGGTCGGCTGACCATTGCTTAAGCCATATTGAACGTTTCTGAGCCACAGCAGGGCTAAACACTTGGCATTTAGTCTAACAATATCAACAGAGCATAAATTATGTGCCCAATTAATTTCCAGCCATGTCCGCAGGCTGGCTGTAAGGCCGACCCTACCAAAGAAAAGGCATGCCTGGATACCTGTTACAGGTGATTAGGAAAAGACGATAATTAGTTCAGTGGAAAAGGGTTTGGTATTCAGGACTCTAGGAATGGTGGGAAGCTTGTCTGGCTTTTCCCATTCCTCTTGAATAAGCCTGTGAAAGGAGACTGCTCGGGAAACAGCTGTTTCTGTTTTTGGATCTGTATGGATCTCTTTTCCTATTATGAGCTCCAGGAGCTTGGATACCCAAAACCCTATAGAATAGAGGAAATCAAATTATCCATCTGCCCATAGTCTATCTGACATAGAAGACCCCTATTCAGAAGAACAACAAGAGGAGCAGTAAGCCCTGAGGGAGCGGACCCTGAGACTTCCATGGAGGGAAAATACCTCCGGAGGTGGCAGCTGCCTCCTTAATCTGGAAAGTACCACTGCGGCAATACATTCTGAGCAGAAAGGGCTGTCCTTTTCCGGAGGGGTTTGGAGGCACCAAAGACATGGGGCAACACACTCTGCTACCATACCCAGATGCCTCAGTCATGGAGAAGTCTGTCTATTACCCAGAGGGCCAGGACCAAAGTGACAAAACACAAGTGACTACTTAACCACAACTTACCACAACCTAATATACCTTATCCACAATATCTAGCAGAGAATAGCTGAAATTTCAAAAACCAAAGTACATACAATAGAGACCAGCAGCAGCAGTAGCAGACACCGGGGATCCGGCCGAGCGTGAAATGATCCTACTTCAGAGATGCAGAGGCAAGTACTGACAGCCTGAGCTGTAATGCCTCGTCGTCACTGCGACCCAGAAAGGCTTGATCTCAGTTTCCTGCATGAGGCGAAGACACGTCCCAGCCCCTCGGCCAATGACCTCCTGCCTCCTCGGTGCGAAATTTGAAAAAGCACCTGTAACAGCCCTACCTCCTAGTGTCTACTAAAAAAATAGAAGTGTAAAGAAACAGGCAAAGGGTCCCCCCTGCAGGTTCACTAGACAAATACCTGTGGCTGCTTGTCCCTTCAGATGGGAACTCCAACCCTTGGGGGTCATCTACAAAAAAGAGAAACCCCATAGCGCACACAGGGCCCTACTGATTACCCCTTAATTCACCATGATCCGACGCTATCGGCATAACTGACTAACCTGGGGGCCACCAGAATTGCTGGCACCCCTTCCAGAGCAATCTTGCGTAGAACCCTGCCCAGCAGGGGAATTGGGGGGGGGGGGGGGGGGGAAAGACATACAGGAACTGAAAGTCCTTCCATGACATTGCGAGTGCATCTGAGGTCAGGGCCAGAGGATCCCTGGACAGAGAGACAAAAGCTGGAAGCTTGTGATTGTGGCGGGACGCAAACAGATCCACATCTGGCTGGCCCTAACGGTGACACAGAGATTGAAACACCCTGCTGCATAGGGACCATTCTCCCTGGCGAGAGGTCCCCCTGCTCAGAGAGTCTGCCAGGTGATTTTCCACCCCCGGGATGTACACAGCTGAAATGCAGGGGACATTGGCCTCCGCCCAAGTCAGGATCAGAGACTCTTCCTGGAGGGCCCCCTTGCTCCGGGTCCCTCCCTGATGATTGATGTAGGCAACTGCCATCTGGTTGTCCGAGCGCACCTGAACAGGCAGGCCCTGAAGATGAGTAGTCAAGCGAGCCAGAACTAACCTGATCGCTTGCAGCTCCAAGACATTGATAGGTGTGTGGGCCTCCTGAGGGCCCCACCTCCATAGGAACCGCAGGGACTTCCAGAAGTCCCCCCAACCTGACAGACTGGCTTCCGTGGTGACCGTATCCCAGGAAGGGGCAAGAAAGGATCTGCCCCCCAACAGGTTCCTTGAGTCCATCCACCACAGGAGGGACCTCCTGACCAGGGGGGAGAGCACACAGACCCTGTCCAGGGACGCTGGGACCTTGTCTCATACAGACAATTGAAGTTGCAGAGGCCTCAAGTGGAACTGAGCATAAGGGACCACTTCGAAGCATGCCACCATCAGGCCCACCAGCTGCATCCCCTGCCTGATAGAGGGATGGGGACAAGCTAGGAGGGACTGAGCCTGTGCAATCAGACTGTCCACCTTCTGCTGAGGAAGGAAGATCCTTGCCTGAACTGTATCCAGATTCACTCCTAGGAGTGGAGTTACCAAGGAAGGGGACAGTGAGGACTTGGGGTGGTTGATCACCCATCCAAATGACTCCAGAGTGGACACCACCTGCTGAGTATCCAACTCTGCCTGATGTAGAGACTGGGAAGCGATGAGGATGCCGTCCCGATAGGGAAGCACGCGGACGCCCTGACATCTGAGCAGAGACATCACGCCAGCCAGCACCTTGGTGAACACCCTGGGAGCTGAAGTGAGGCCGAAGGGCAAGGCCACAAATTGGTAGTGTTGATCCATCAGAGCGAACCTGAGGAACCTTTGATGACCTGGGAACACAGGAATATGAAGGTAAGCATCTTTGATATCCAAAGAAGTAATGAAATCCCCTTGGCGCAGGGAAATGATGGCAGAGCACAGAGTCTCCATGCAAAAGCGCCTGCCCCTGACAAACTTGTTGAGAATCTTTAAGTCCAGGATGGGCCTGACAGAACCATCCTTTTTGGGTACTGTGAATAGGTTGGAATAAAAGCCTTTGCCCTTTTTCTCTTAAAGGGACCTGGCAGATGACCCCCAGCTCCAGGAGGCCTTGCACTAGCTCCTGAGCTGACACAGGGTCCTGAGGAATCCGGGATCTGATGAATCTTGGAGGGGGATCGGCAGCAAACTCCAACTTGTAACCGGAGGACACTACCTCCTGAATCCACCGGTCTGAGACATGAAGCCTCCAGATGTGCTGCAGCCATCCCCCCACCCAGATGGGTGAGGGCGCCCCGTCATGCCTGAGGGGGCTTGGTAGGGGATTTAGCTTTGGGACCCCAGGAGGAGCCAGGATGTCCACGTCCTCTGCCTCTACCCCAGAAATCTCCCCGGGCCCCAGGGAAAGAAACCCCCCTTCCCTGTCTTGCACCACGGAAAGGGGAGGGGAAGGAACCCTGACCCCGAAAGGGCCAAGATTGCCACCTGCGCTGGGGCAACCTGCCTCCCTTAGCAAAAAGGTCCAGGCGGTTCCCAAACAGGTGCAGTCCTTTAAAGTGAAACCCAGTGAGGGCCTTCTTGGCAGCATTGTCAGCAGCCCACTGGCGCAGCCAAACCGAGTGGCGTATAGCCACCACAAGGGCAGAAGTTCTGGCACACATTCTAATGGTGTGATCCAATGCTGATAGAACAAAATTCACAAAAACATCACAACCGGAGAGTGCATTAAACACCTCACAAGGCAACTCATCAGGGGCACTATCAAGCATATTCCTGATAAGGGTTCTAGTGGCCACAGCCGTAATGGCAGAAGCACAGACCGGGCGCAGCGCCGTCCCCACACATGCAAAGGCGTGGGATGCCAGCTGATCAATACGCCAGTCTTCAGCATCCCGCAGGATAGTAGAATCAGGGGAATGCATAACAGAGGTGTTAGATAACCCTAGGATCGGGGCATCCACCTCGGGGGGGTGACCAACATTTAACCACCTAAGCAGGAAAGGGATACTTCCTATCCCAACTTTTAGGAACCCCAGGAAGTTTACTGGGGCGCTCCCATTCCTTGAGCACAAGGTTATGGTAATGTGCCTGCTCTGGAAATTCCAGGCGTGATTTTGCTGTATGGAAAAGCTCCCCTCTTTGCCTGGGGGCCTCAACAGGGAGAGAGATAGAACCTCAAAAATCTGGGTCAATAATCTGTCAGTGTCATCCGGGGCCCAGGGGTCAGAGCCAGAATCGTCATGACCCCTTGGTCTCTCATTAGATGAGCCTGAATCAGAAAAGAGCTCCCCTTCATCAGACGGGGTATAGCCACACAGATTCATAAATTCCTCAGTTCCCATAGGGATAACCGTAACATTAGGCGCTAAATGCCGCTTCTTAGCAGGGGCCTTACGCGCTAAGGACTTCGCAATAATCTGTTCAACACTAGCCAGTCTAGAAGACACATCAGGCTGAGAGTCCCCACTAGTAAGCAACTCAGTAGGAGTGAGGTTTAAGCTTGGGGGAGTAGGCGAAATGAAACGAGGTGCAGCCACTGGCAGGCCAGATTGCAATGCAAGCACCTGCTCAGCACAGGGTATGCAGACCCGCGCCTTGTCAGCGTCAGCATGAGGTTGCCCACACGCTACACACAGCCGGTCTCATCCCGAAGGGACCCTGGTCACATTCTCCTGGGATGCCTCCATATGGTGATTTTTTAGCGGCGCAATACGCCGATAGGGAATAACGCTATATAGCAACCCTGGATGCCCCTAACCCGCTAGGGAAGTGGGAGTATAGATTTTTACAAGGCCTATAAATAATATACTACAAAAAGGGCCGCGAGAAGCCAGGAAGGTTTCGTCCCGCCTGAAAGACATAAGCAGACAAGACCTTAAGTACATTGTAACCCAAGGGAAGTAAATAAAGCCGCCCGCAAGGGCACTTACGGACCACGGTAGGTAGGAGTCCGTCGCGTCTAGGCCAACCAGACAGGGAAAATGGCGTCGGTATACCTCAAGGGGCGGGCCAGTAACAGCGATGACGCGGAGCGCACCAAAGACGAGCCCCCCCGAAGAGCGCGAAACCAGCACGGCTAGCAGCCAATGAAGACGCCTGAGGTAATGCCGCCGCCAAGCGCGGAGTCAAGTCCGCACGCGGCGGCAGCAAATTTAAAACACAGTGAAGACAAGTCAGCGCGGCGGCTGACACAAGAATAAAGGCATGTGACAAGACAGTGTAACTGGCACAAATGCAGTATAAATACCTATCTATACACATACACCCCCCCCTCTTTTCCCCCGAAAACTACAAGGAGAATGAGGGAGGACGGCGGCCACTTAAATAGGACCCACCGATAAGTAGGGGCAATAGTGCGGGAGGGGCATCCCAAAGAGGCTCACCATAAGCCTGAACCGCCGCCTACCCTTTGGTGGGGGATTGCGGTGGAGCAGTGCTCCTAAGCACCTAACAGCAGTGCTGCCTACCCTCACCCGACCAGCGCAGCCAAGGCTGGGAGGCATATTACTAGTGGAACGGGTGGGAATAGTCCTACAGGACCACAGGTTAATAACCCCGCTCACCTGCGAGTAGAGAGCCAATTTCTCGTCCTTCGCAGCCAGACTGCAGAGAAATTCTGGGGATTTGTGGGAGGCCCCTGGGTATTTGAGGGGTTTGGGAGGAGCAAATTTTCAATGTCTCTGCAGTCCAGCGCCATCTGGCGCAGTATATCCCAACTGTAAGTATTAGATTTGGAGCAGGACGTACTGTATACTAAGAATAAAAATCTAGCACGTCCTTTGCAGTCCAGTCCAACTACAAGAATTAAACTGGATTGCGGGAGCAGCCACACCTTTTTATCTTGCAGTCCCACCCTTTGGACGAGTGTTAACTCATTTGTTTCTGATTCAGTGACACCCTGGAGTGGATTAAGAGAAAAATGGTGTTTTCCCAGCCAGGTGGTCCATCCAGGGAGCCAATAAGATTGGGATGTCCAAAGCAGTCTCCGAAAGACGGTACAAGTAAAAATCATTAACCAGGGGGCGTGACGTGGCCTGGTGTGCGAATGAGGAAAACGTGAGAGACCAAGCTCCGGATCCTCAACGGGCTAAACCTGACCAATTTAAGAGGCAACTGGCTAAAAGAAAAGTGTGGAAATGGCAGGCAAGAAGCAGAGAAGGAAGAAAAGGGAGTTCCAAACCTGGCACGGTGTGGAGGGGCCAGGGCACACGGGACGAGCGAGCCGCAAGTGTGAGGGAATGGCGAGCAGGGTGTCATCGGGCACCTCTGATAATGGAGGACGCCTCAATGCGCCCAAAAGACGGACCAGTGGAGGAGATGAAGCCGATGGAGGGAGAAGAGGTGATCCTGGCTGGTCATCTGTGCCAGCAACAGACAATGAGCTCCGAGGTGTGGAGGAGCAAGACGGAAGAGCAGGTGCTGCCCCCTCCCGCTTGGGCCACAACAGCTAACGCCCGCCGCCAGCGGGGCAATGAGACAGCACACACAGACAGGAGACTGTGGCAGAGGGAGCAGAGTCGGCTGCAAGCAGCGGCGTGTGGTGGAGGCGGCTGCAGCTGGAAAGGGGCCGACATCTAACACAGCAGCGGATGGCGGAGGAGGCAGCTCTCGGGCAACTGACAGCGAACACGACATGTCAGCACTTAAGGCGAGAGCGGGAGATCCTGGGAGACTGGAAAAGGCGACCGAGACAGGGAAGGAGTATCTGTGCGGAGCTGCAGTCACAAGAACGCTGGGGAGATCCCATATATGACAGAGCGGCTGTGGTGGAAGTGGCCTCAACCCGCACAGATGAGGAGCGCGGCCTGCATCTCAGGGGGGTTGTAGACGTGGCGTAAGGCAGATTCAGCAGATTCGCTTACACACCCAGAAGCAGCGGGTCAGCAGCGTGACCTACCCAGTACTGGGCTCCTTGCAGCAGACACAAAATTACCCCAACCTTGGGCCTACTGCAGAGACTTCCCCATCTGAGGGGGCATACGGGGGGGGGGGGGGGGACGCAGGAGAGGAAGTCAATCAAGGAACGACCGGGTCGATGGGATCCCTCAACATGCAGGAGTGGACTCCCAACTTCCTGGACCCCTCCCAAGATGTGGCCTGGCCAAGATATTGCATGGCCTGGGACTCCCAGGAGGAGGCGACAGTGCAGGGCCTGGCCATCCCGATGGCTACCTTGCAGCTAGATGCATCTCCCCCTCAGATGTTGTTTTTCCAAGCAGGCTAAATAGCTCTACCGCCAGCCGAGAGCTTGTCTCTCCCGGCGCTGGTTCACAACGCAAATGATGGATCTGAGCTGGCAGAAAGCAACACACATAGTTCCTGATAGCCAAGGTTTCTAGAACAGGTAACCAGGGAGTCTGAAAAGTACATCTGACTGGAATTTGCCTAAAGATAGAGAATACTGAGATTTGTATTCCTCCTGGAAGACAGTGGGTCCAGTAAACCTCACCCAACAGGGGAAAATGCCATAGCTGGTCGCAACAATGGTGATCTTGTTCAATCATGGATAGAGCAGCCCCAACTATTCCTTTTGCAGCACTGTCTTGTATACTTAACCAGCCACATCTCCGACTTCCTTGGCTGATGCGTGTACCCATGCCAGACATTTCAGAATAGTTGCAGTGGGGGAACAGACATGTAGCTTTACTAAGTTGTTCTAGCATCAGCGTGGCTCAGTACAGCTGAATAGAGCACAAGCTGTAAATTCGCTGGTGGCCTGCACATGCACCAAGGAATAGTGAGAGGAGTCATTTCACACAGCAGGGCACCCTATCCCAAATCAAGTTTACCCACTGGAGAGGAACCAGGATAGTGGGAGCCCTTAAGTGTGATAAAGTGCATTCAGACAAAAAAAAGCACACTTTTCAGGATAGCATTTATTTGTTGCAGACAAAGAAAAGCTCCCAGAGAACACTCGGGATGCAATGCTCATGCAAAGCTAATATTACACAACTTATGCTTATGTTTTTCGAAAGTGGTGGTGTTGGGGGGGTGGGGGAGGTTAGGTTGGTGTTTTTTCTAACGTGTATGTGGAGGATGCAGCTGTAATACATCTTTAGTCTAAACCATGTGTTTTCATGTTTGTTCATTGGAGCAGAAAGGAAAAGTTGTTTGGATTCTGAACTTATCAAAACCTCCCTAGCTATTCACAGCCAGTTTGTAACTATATGAAACAGAGAAAAACATCTGTAGGGAAAAAAAAAAAAAAAAAAAAAAACTTTACTTCGGTACCTGGTAACTTCTTTTCTAAACATCTAAATGGGCAGCATACACTGAGACTTCCGAGTCCCTCCCACAAAAGGGGAACACGTGACCACCAGAATAGAAAATATTTTTGACTCCTCCTCCAAGCCCCAGTTGTAGAGATCTGAAAGAGAAAAAAGAAGCAGACCCACAACTTTACTTTATAAACAAGACACAATAGTTTAATTTGGCCTGGGAAAATGCTGTATGCTGCCCGTTCGGATGTTTAAAAAAGAAGTTACCAGGTACCTAACTTAAGTTTTCTGAAAACATCCTTTGGGTAGCATACACAGAGATAGCCGAGAACTACTTCATTGAGTGGGAAGAACAGCACCAAGGACACTTCTGCCAAAAACACTGATTCCTCTGGGAAAGGCCATCCAACTGATAGTGCCTGTCAAATGTTCTAGCCGAGGACCAAGTAGCTGCTTTACAAATCTGTTCCATAGAGACCCCCAGCCTGCTCTGCCCAAGATGTAGAAACACCTTGTAGAATGAGCCGTGACTCCACCTGGTATGGGATTATTATGATAAGCCATCTTAATCGTCCTCTTCATCCATCTTGTTAATGTTGTCTTAGACACTTTCTCTGACCCTTCCTTGGGCCTGAAAAGGACACGAACAAGCTGTCAGCTTTCCTCCAATCTTTAGTTTGTTGAAGGTACTCCAAAAGATGCGTTCTAAAGTCCAATTCCGAAGAACCTTGACTGTCTATAGACGGAAGGATGATCTCTTGAGTTCTGTGAAAATCTGATGAAATCTTAGGTAAACAAAGAAGGACTATGCGATCTGGAAACACCTGAAGAAATGGATGACAGGACAAGGCCTGAATATCACTAATTCTGTGCGCAGAAGCTACCAAAAACAATACTTTCCAGGTATGAAAGGATGTCCAAATCCATGATAGGGAAAAACTGAGGGGACTTCAATTTCGAGAGAACTTTGGCTAAATCCCATTGAGGCACAACCTTTGATGGTGCAGGTTTAGAACGCTTCACTGCCAGAAGGAAACGCATGACAATAGAATACAATTTTGTAATTACTCACCTGTAAAATGGTTATTACAAGTATGTCACACACCCCGCTTCCGAATATTCATGACACTTGGGTAACTGTCCTGTAGAGGGCGATCTTGCAGAGATGACATGAAAAAAAGGAACCCCTCCCGGTCCATAAATACCTCCCACCATTCCCCAGTATAAGACAGCAGTAAAGGGACCAGGAAGAGCCAAATGTAAACAGCAAAGAAAAAGGTTCACCATATAAAGGATCCCAGAAAACCAAAAAAGGGCGGGAGGAAGTGGGGTGTGTGACATACTTGTAATAACCATTTTACAGGTGAGTAATCACAAAATGGTATTATTCCCAGTATGTCACACACCCCGCTTCCGAATATTCATCACACTTGGGACATCCAATAGCAGTGCCCATAATGGCTGGGGATCCCAAAAAGGCAATAATGCAAACTTAAACTACTGCAGCTTGCAGAACTTTGCGGCCAAAAACAGCATCCGCTGAGGCCCGCACATCAACCTTATAAAACTTAGAAAAAGTATGAACAGAAGACCAAGTAGCAGCCTTGCAAACTTGTTCAACAGAAGCCTGATGCTGAAAAGCCCAAGATGCTCCAACAGCACGAGTAGAATGAGCAGTAACACGAAAAGGGGGAACCTTCCCCTTGGCAGAATAGGCCCCAACAATGGCCTGTCGAATCCATTTGCTAATGGAAGACTTAGCGGGCGCCAGACCTTTCCTGGGCCCGGAGGGCACCACGAAAAAGGCGTCCGTCTTACGAAAAGGAGAAGTAGCCACCAATATTTCACACATCGAACCACATCCAAAGAATGTAAGGTTCTCTCCTTGTCATTACTAGGCTTAGGACACAAGGAAGGGAGAACTACATCCTGATTGAGGTGGAAGGCCGAAACCACCTTAGGAAGGAAATTCGGCTTAAAGCGGAAAACTACCTTGTCCAGGTGCCTGAATAGACAAGGCCGCCAACTCAGAGACACGCCGGACAGAGGTAATAGCCACCAAAAAGGCAACTTTCTGAGTGAGCAAAGAGCAATATCATGCACCAGCTCAAAAGGAGGCCCCTGGAGAGCCGACAGAACAAAGTTTAAATCCCAAACCGGCAGCAAGGGCTTTCTAGGAGGCCGCACATGAGTAACCCCCTGGAAAAATGTCTTAACCAGGGGATGAAGGGCAAAAGACCTTTGAAAGAAAACCGCCAGGGCAGAAACCTGCCCTTTCAAAGTACTAAGCTGGAACCCCGAGTCCAGACCATGTTGAAGAAACTCCAGAATTCTGGGAATAGAAAACGCCCTACAAGGCAAGGCCCTAGCTTCGCACCAGTTAATATAAGACCTCCAAGTCCTATAGTAGACGTTAGAGGAAGATCTTTTCCTAGCTCTAACAAGAGTCTGAACCACCGCATCAGAAAGACCTTCCTCCTTTAAGATGGAGGTTTCAGCAGCCACGCGGTCAAAGCCAGCGTTGGTAAATTGGGGTAGCGTAGCTGACCCTGGGTGATAAGATCCAGAAGAAGAGATCTACTGCCAGCCGCACGACGTCTGCGAACCACACTCGTCTTGGCAACCTTGGCGCCACCAGAATTGCTGGTGCCGCTTCTAGAGTTAGCTTGCGCACCACCTTGCCCACCGTGGAGAAGGGGGGGGGGGGGGGGGAAACAGGTACAGAAACCCCAGTTCCCTCCAAGCCTGGGACATTGCTCTCTGCCCAAACAAGGATCAGAGATACCTCCCTGAGGGCACTTCTGCTGAGAGTCCTTCCTTGGTGATTGATTTAAGCGATCGCCATCTGATTGTCCGATCGGACTTGAACTGGCAATCCCTGCAAGAGAAGAGTCAAGCGAGACAGAACCAACCAAATGGTCCGCAGCTCCAAACTGTTGATAGGCGTATGAGCCTCCCGAGGCCCCCATAATCCCTGGAACTGATGTTCCCTCCAGAAGCCCCCCCCCCCCAGCCCGACAGGCTGGCGTCCGTGGTGACCGTTTCCCAACAAGGGGTCAGAAAGGATCTGCCCTTCAACAGATTGCTTGACACTAGCCACCACTGAAGGGACTGCTGAGCCCAGGGAGACAGCAGACAAGACTGATCCAATGACAGCGGACACTTGTCCCAAGTCGCTAGAAGATGGAGCTGAAGTGTCCTGATGTGAAACTGGGCAAAAGGGACTGCCTCGAAGGAAGCCACCATCAGACCTACCAATCTCATCCCTAGCCGGATAGACGGGCGAGGATTGGAAAGCAGAAGCCGAATCAAACCTTGGATCAGAAGAATCTTGGGCTGAGGAAGGAACACCCTTGGCCTGAAAGGCATCCAGAGTCATGCCCAGAAACGAAAACCTCCCTGGACGGGGAGAGGGAGGCCTTGGGATAGTTGATCACCCAACCGAACCTCTCCAGCGTAGATACCACCACTCTGGTGTCTAGCTCCGCTTGGCTGAGAGAGGAAGCCAAAGCGAGAAGGTCGTCCAGGTATGGTACAATGCGAATGCCCTGGACTCTGAGGAGGGCCATCACCCCCGCCAATACCTTGGTGAACACTCTCGGAGCCGAGGTAAGCCCGAATGGAAGGGCCACAAACTGAAAATGCTGATCTTCCACCACGAACTTGAGGAATCTCTGGTGTGCCAGGAAGATAGGTAAATGCAGATACGCATCCCTGATGTCTATGGACGTCATGAAGTCCCCCTGTCGAAGAGAATCGACGGCTGACCGCAAGGTTTCCATGCGGAACTTCCTAAAGTGGATAAAGCGATTGAGGAGCTTCCGATCCAAAATGGGTCGAACGGAGCCGTCCTTCTTGGGCACCGTGAATAGATTGGAATAGAATCCCAAGCCCCTTTCCGCGGAAGGCACTGGGTAAAAGGACAGCCATGTCCAGCAGATAACTTACTGCCGCCCGGAGCCCCTGTGCGGCCAGTGGATCCGAAGGCACTCGAGACCTGAAGAATCTGGGAGGAGGCCGGATCTCGAATTCCAGCTTGTAACCGGAAGACACCACTTCCAGAATCCATTTGTCTGGGACCTCCTGGTCCCAGACCTGGAAGAAGTGCCACAGCCGTCCCCCCACCCGCAAGGGTGAGGGCGCCCCCTCATTGCTGAGCTGGCTTAGCAGTGGGCTTGGAACTCCAATTGTGACCTGGACGGGCACGACCTCTGCCTCTACCCCAGGAATCACCTCTGAGGGTAGAGAAGGCCAAAACTCTGCCAGTTCTGGCACCACGAAAGGAAGAGTTAAAGGAGGCCTCCCCCCGAAAAGGGACGAAGTTGCCTCTTACGCTGAGGTAACTTCCCTCCTTTCGTGACAGAATCTAATCTTTCTCCAAAGAGCCGCAATCCCAAAAAGGGAAGTGCTGTAAGCGACTTTTTGGCCACAAAATCAGCCGCCCACTGGCGCAACCATACCGACCACCGAATAGCTACAAGCAAGGCCGAGGTTCTACCACACGGCCATGGTGTCATCCAAGGCGGCAAGCACAAAGGACATGAATAATTCACACCGCTTAAGGGCGGCAAACTCATCACTAGCCGGATCAAGCCTGGAGGTACTCAACAGATCTCTAATCACAGACCTGGTAGCCACTGCCATAAGCACCGAAGCACAAACAGGCCGCAAAGCTGAACCGACACTCGCAAACGCGTGGCAAGCCATCTGATCAAAGCGTTTGTCCTCACCATCTTTGAGAGTGGTGGAGTCAGGAGAATGCAAAATAGAAGTATTGGACAACCCGAGCACCGGGGCATCCACCTCGGGAGGGGACGACCATCGTGTGACCCCGTCCACCGGAAAGAGATACTTTTTATCCCAACCTTGAGGAATACCTGGAAGCAGAGTAGGCTTCTCCCATTCCTTAAGAATAATGCCATCGAAATGCTTTTGATTTGGGAACTCCAGGCGCGGCTTAGAAGTCCCAAAGAATTCCCCTTTTTGAGGAGCAACCTCCTCAGGAGGAGAAATTGCCAGAACCTCAAAAAGGTGAGCCAAGACCTTCGGGGTATCCACAGCATCCCCCTGCCCTTGCTCAGTATCAGCACCAACAAACTGCTGATTGTCAGAGCCCTCAGAATCCTCAAATAATTCCCCCTCTTCTAGCGGGGAATAACCAGTCAAGAAAATCATAATCATCAAATTCAAAGGCCGGCACGGCTGGAGACAAATGCTTTCGCTTAGTCGAGGCCTTTCTGGCAACAGAGCCAGAAATAAATTTCTCAATATTAGCCAGTCTGGCACACACATCAGATTGCGACTCCCCACCTGCGACAACATCACTAGGGGTACGGATAAGGCAGGGTGGGGAAGGAGATGAGGCCGGGACCCCGGACCCAGACACCTGGGTATGAAAACAAGCACATTATCCCCCACAAGGGATGCCAAACAACCCACACACTGCCGGGGTTGCCCCGAGGGGAGCCCAAGCCCGTTATCCTGAGAAGCCTCCATATGGTGATTTTAATGTAGTCGCAATGACCAGAGGGATTTACGCTATTAAGCTACCCGGGATGCCCCTTAAGTCCCAAGTGGGAGGATTTTTTTTTTTTTTTAAATTCCTTGGTAACCCTAAATTAATCTCTAAGGGCCCCTAGGACCGGGAGAACCCCCTCTTTAAACATCAAAAGAAGGGATCCCACCTGGAAGACATGAGGACATAAGTGTCAACATGCACATCACCCACCATATAAGACAGATAAAATGGTGAAACAAATAAAAACTTACAGCAGCAAAGCGACGACCGTCAACCCTCACAGCAGCGAGGGAATGAGAGGGAGCAGCAGAGCAGGCAGCAAGGCCGGAAGAAGAGGGGCGGGCCAGCGCACAACACGGCCGTGCTCGGCCCCGCCCCCTCCCTCACGCAGTCAGCAGAGCGCTTCAGAGAAGCCAACCTCGAGGGGGGGGGGCGACGAGCACACCGAGCGCCCGGCCCCGCCCCCTCCTTAACTGCACCTGTTTGAAAGTGAAACCGGCCCAGCAACAACGGCCGCAAACACACACACACACACCATCCACACACCTTTTCCCCCAAATAAAGCAAAACAACCCACAGGGGAAAAGGCCTCCTCCCCCCCTTCCCCAAGGGGCACAGAGGGACACCGTAAGGGGGAGGCCTCAGAATCCTCACCAATAGGTGAAAGGGTAAGAGGGACGGGGCATCCCAAACCGGGATCACCAACCCGGACACCGCCTACCCCTTTGTATGGGGTCTCACGGGGGAGCGAGCTCCCATATACACCATAAGGTGCAGCCTACCATTGCCTGGACCTTCAGCCTAGGCTGGGAGGCATACTGCTATAGTTTAAATTAAAAAAGGTTCAGGCAGCAATAGAAACAAAAGGCCGGGGGGTTACCCCGGCTATATGCAAGGAGGAGACAACCATCTGACTTGCTCGCCGACTGCAGAGACGAAAGACTGGGGAATGGTGGGAGGTCCCAGGTATTTATGGACCGGGAGGGGTTCCTTTTTTTCATGTCATCTCTGCAAGATCGCCCTCTACAGGACAGTTACCCAAGTGTCATGAATATTCGGAAGCGGGGTGTGTGACATACTGGGAATAAGAGGACAATCTCTTGTCCAAAAATACAGATAATGCCGCCATCTGGACTTTCAGAGTGTTTACACTTTTTTTTTAACTCCATGCTGTAAAAATTCCAAAAGGACTGGAAGCTTGAAAGAAAATTTCCTGTTTTGTATTCTCCAAGACTTAAAGGTCTCCCAAACTTTCAAATAAATCTTCCTGCTCACATCTTCCTGTTTGACAACAAAGTCTCAATGACTCAAAAGTAAGGTGGCCTCAGGGTCCAGACTGTCTCCATATCTGCGGGCTTGGACAAAGCACTGGTCCCTGCGAAAGCAATTGCTGACATACTGGAATCTCCCATGGGTCCTGAATGGATAGTTCCACTAGAGCCGAGAACCAAGATCTCCTGGGCCACCATGGAGCCACCAGAAGAACTGTTGCTGGTTCCTTGAGAATCTTGTTTAACACCATCGGGATCAACCGAACCTGAGGGAATGCATAGGCTAGACTGAAGTGCCACACATGGGACAATGCATCTACCCCTAATGCCGGATCCGCTGGATTCAAATAGAAGTACTTGTTCAACTTGTGATTCTTCGCTGAAGCGAATAGATCCACCTCGGGCATGCCCTTTAGATCACAAATCTGTTTGAACACTACTGGATTCAATGACCACTCCGATTCTCTCAACTGAGACAGACTCCACCTGGTTCAGGGTTCCCTTCAGATGTACTGCTGACAAAGACTTCAGGTTTTCTCCCGACCACAGTAAGATCTCTGAAGCGACCGTCCTCTTGTTCCCCCTTGACGATTTATATATGCCACTGAAGTCGCATTGTCTGATTGTCTGCACATGCTGACCTTTTAGATGCTGACTTAGCGCCCACAAAGCCTCCTTTACTGCTATCAGCTCCCTTAGATTTGAAGAAGACTGACTCAGGGCCTTGGACCATCTTCCCTGCACTGTCCAATTCTTGCATTGGGCTCCCCACTCCCAAGCAGAGGCATCTGTAGTTACTATCATCTCTTTGGGGTCCCTCCATGACAGACCCTCACAAAATCGATCCTTGATCAGCCACCATTTTTCAAGATATGCATCTGAAGAGTTCTTGAATATTACTGACCCCATCTCACTGCTGGGAATGCTGATGTCAATAATCCCCAACACCTTCATGGCTTGTCTTATTAAAGATGTACTTGTGCAGAAGAATCATCCTCCTGAAGGATCAAAACTTTAAGGCTTGGCGTACTATATTGATCTCGAATCACAAATACGTCATCCCCTGTGAGGGAACTAAACTTGAATTCGAGGTTTAGGACCCAACCCAGCCGAGTTAGTAGATTCAGGGTGTGATTGAGATTCTCCAATAATTTGTCTCTTGACTGGGCAAAAAGCAACAGATCGTCACGGTAGGCCACAATGCCTATTCCTTTCTTCCTTAGATATGCCAGAGGTTCTGCTAATACTTTCGTAAAGATCCTCGGAGCTGTAGCCAGTCCGAAGGAAAACAAATTGGAAGTGTAAGATCTGGTCTCCTCCCTTTATTGCAAACCTTAAAATAAGACAGCCTGGGCACTCATTCGCACCTGCCAGTAAGCATCCTTCAGATTAACGGAGACCATGAAGGAGCCCTGTAGAAGCATGTCCTTGACTGAAAAAAAGGTTTCCATGTGAAAAGGTTTGTACTGGACATGGAGATTGAGCTTCTTTAGGTTCAGAATGAATCTGAACTCCCCTGAGGCCTTCTTTTCTAGAAAGATGCTGGAGTAAAAACCCACACCCTGCTGTAGACTGGGAACTGGGATAATTATTCCCAGTGACCCCATGGCTAATAAACTTTCCTGAATAGCCTTCTCCTCCAGACCCTTGGGCAGAGACGACATCAAAAATTTTGATGGAGGGGTTTGAGAAATTCTATGTGAAACCGTCTTTTACCCCCTCAACAATTAACAATCCAAAAGGTCCTGCCAGGTGGTGTAAAATCCCTTTAGCCTGGCCCCAATTTGTAGTCTGGCGTCATTGCTTCTTGGGATTGGCTTGATAGGTTCCAAACAATGTGGAAACTCTAAACCTCCCTTTCTCTGCAGAGGTTGCAGGGGAGGCACCATAGATTAGCTTCCTGAATCAACTTAAATAGGGCAGGAGCAAAATACCCTTATTAACCCTTTCACATTAGAATTAGGAAAGGGAGGCCAGTACTTAATGCTCTTGCACGTGTTTCTGGATAGCAAGAAAACTCCCGGCGCTGTGGAATGACATCACAGCGCCAGGGAGGAAGGCGGCCATTTTCCCCTACTTCCTGTTAAATCCTATAAATTTAAACCCTCACAGCGCACGCGTAACTTGCTTCCAGGCAGCCGATCCGCCATCCGGGAGACCAAGAAAAAAGATAACATCCCGCCTAACAAGGAAGGATCTGTCCGGGAACCGCTCCAGGTGTCCGGCAATCCCCCCCTCCAGACTGCCAGCCGCCGGAGGTAAGACACACCAGCCGCTTACAATAGCCGGGCAGGGAAGAGAGCGAGAACGTGTCATTCCCCTCTCTTTCCCACCTCTTAAAAGGTACACCGACCAAAACTTTGTTCAAGTAAAAAGAAGCCTGGAAAAAAATTCCAAAGCAACCAATTTTTAGGGATCACCTCACTAGCACCATTCCAACAAAAAAATCTTTCCCTAAAAAAGAAAAAAATCCTAATCTCGCAAACTCCTCATTAAGAGGGAAAAATAGCGTTACCCCCCTTTGATCCTTGATCAAAGAACGGGATTCTGACCTAAAATCCCTGAGGGTATCCCGGGCCCCTGGCAATTATAAAGCCTCCAGGACCGAGAAATGGACCCCCTGGTTTACACAGGCCCACAGCACCGGAATACTCACCTAAACCTTCCTGGTTCAGGAGCTAGTGGTCTGGCTCCTACCTCATGGAGGAACACGAAAACAACTGGGGATTGGAGGAGGAGTCAAGATTTTATTCAATTCTGGTGGTCACGTGTTCCCCTTTTGTGAGAGGGACTTGGAAGTCTCAGTGTATGCTACCCAAAGAATGTTTTGAGAAAAACCTTATATTAAAAAATCTGTGCAGACAAGATATACAGGGAGTAGCGGTATCTTTGATGCAAAAGAACACAAACCTTTATGGTGAGTCCTCCGGTGAGTCTTTTTTTATGTTATATGTGGAGGATGCAGCAGTAAAACTCGTTACTGCCTTGGGACACCCCACCATTCAGAATAAAGGAGTTAGGGAGAGTAGAATAAATATTGTCAGGTGACAAATGTACCAAGATGGTACAGGTGACAAATGTGCCCTGCAAATTTACTCAGTAGAAGACAAAAAGCCCAGAAAGATTCAAAAGATCTCATGGAATGAACAGTAATCTTTATTGAAGGAACATTCTCTGGCAGGATAAGCAGATGTAATAGGCATTCTAATTGTTTTACTAATGGATTTGTATAGGGGCTCCATTTGCCTCTACCTTCTCCTGAATTCCTTGGTTAGGTGAAGGTAAAACTTCTGGGTGATCTGGGGGGTTTCACACAGCAATGATCCTAAATCGGGATGCCCCAGGGACTAAACTCGGGATAGTCAAAATCTGGAGTTTTGGTCCAGTTTAAGGCTCAAAAGGCGGATGCAGAGCACCAAATTTAGATCCAAATGCACCACAGGCTTTATAAATTGAGGGGGCACATGAGCTTCATCTTGTAGAAAGTCCCAATAGAGAAATCTGCAATAGGCATTTGTAATTAAGAAAAAAGTTAGTCTTACCGGTAATAGTATTCCAATAGTCCTTTAGGACAGCTGGCTGCCACTTCCTTTCAATAAACAGGAAACACAAAACTGATAAGTATTAAATCCCCGACCTTCACCCCCAGCCCTCCATGTTCTGGACAAGCATACAGGAATCAATTAGACCTGAAGGGGAATAGGACAAAGAACACCTGTGCAACCAACATAACAAATAGGATCTAACAAAGCTACGGTGGTATGTAGGATGCTGCCCTGGAGGACTATTAGAAATACCGTTACCAGTAAGACTAACTCTCGTTTCCCCAGTCATCCTCCAGGATGGCTAGCCACAGAAGGCAGGCCAACACACAGCAACCTACCTCATGGTGGGCAGACTGCTCCTATCCCCTCCTGTCCAAATTTCTGCTAGTCGTTATCCCATATGTCCACAGTGTAATGTTTCAGGAAGGTGTGTGGAGAAAACCAGGTGGCGACTTATTTCAGTACATATTTCTTTCAGTGATATGCCACCGTTGTAAGCCCAGGAAGCTGATACTGCTCTGGTACAATGAGCTCTAATTCCTAAAGGGGGTGGGGAACTGTCTGCCTATCAAGCCAGAACTATAACATCCCTGAACATCTTGCTATGGAAACCCTAGAAGCCTGCAGACCCTTGCTCCCCCCCCCCCCCAAAGGAGACTAGCAAGCTGTCCGACTTGCTCCACTCGGCTGTAGACCGTTCTAGATCTACTTGCTCTTTGGTAGACCTAGGAATGAATGCACACAGAGGATTATTATGTCGGTTCTTGATATCTTGTTTACAATCTTTGTGAAATGATTGAGATTGCTGTCTATTTTGAACTTTAAATTAAATATATATAAAAAAAGGAAATCAAAAAAAAAAAAAATAAAATATAAAAAAAATCGCCATATTCAGGTGAAGTTTTAGCAAAAAATTCAGACCCTGGTTGGTGGAACTCAGTTGCCTGAAGCATCTTACTTCTAAACACGGCATCTGCAGATGCTGACATGCCCTCCTTATAAAGAGAAGTGTGAAGTGTATTTATGTATATATGCGCGTTTTTCATGTGTATATACATATATTGCAGTCCCTATGAACTCATAAGGAACAGAACAGAACAATGGAACAGGGTGTTGCCCTGGATTCCTCCATAGAGTTTAAATCCAGTCTGTTTGTCCCCCTCACGTCCTGCAGGTGCGGTGGAGGAAGGGCTGTCCTGATCTTTGGAGGAACACTGTTAGGAGGTGGAGTTGCCACGGCAGGCGTGGCTGTGGGAAATGCGCAAAGACCAGCTTTATAGATGGGGGAACAAGCAGGGAACATCATGCACATTTTCCCAACCTCTCCCCCCAGGATCTGGATATGCGCCAAACCACCAACGGCCTCTTGCCTGCTGCACCGGACCAGATGGACACTATCCAACACTAAAAGTAAATGGCACATCCTGTTTACTACTTATATGAAATTACTTGCATCAATATGCATTCATATCTTATGCTTTGCAGCATTGTTAAGCCCATATGGGAAGTGATAAACGCAAATCACACTAAATCCAGGTGTTACCCCTACTCAGCAATTACATTGTTGTGAAGCCCAAACTGACAAGGCTTATCAATATTGCCATTCTAGATAGGACATTTATATTTACAGATGCATATGAATAGTTTCATGATGCAATCATTACATTAGGTTACAGTGTCATCCACAACTGGCATTGATGAAGGTGGATCAAATCTTGTGCAAGTCTGCCATCTTGTGGACAGACCTTACAACATAAGGATATTATTAATGGACCATGTATGGCGGCGATTGCTTTATAGTTTTTAATTGGCCATAGAGGCTATGAAGTTTATCTTAAAAAATACATGAAATAATATGAATGTATTTGTATAACAAATATCCTATTTCAAGGTCTTTGGATCATTAGGCTCAGGGGAGGCCTACTCATTTTGTAATGTATTCAGAAATAATGGCTGGGAAAGCTTTCCTCTTAACGCTGTCCCTTGTGGTCCGAGTCACCAAAAACTAGTCCTGGGGCCAGCGGGAAAAATCTAAACTGTACCCGTCCTGAACAGTCCGTAAGATAAAGTAGTTTGGGGAAATCTCCTCCCAGGCGGGTAAAGACTGGAAGGGTTTCCGATCACTGGAAGGTCAGTAATGAGGCTTTGGGACACCTGAGGTGCGGTGAAGGGAGTAGACCTCTGGCCTTCTAAACTCCTTATTGAGTGAATCTTGGCTTCTTATAGTCCGACCTCTGAGGGGGCACCAATGCCCCTCTTAAGGGGAAACGCTAAAGAATTGAGTCTAAATCAGAGCCAAATAAAAGCTTTAAGGGGAGCCCAAAAGGTGAGACTTGGATGCCTGGTCTCCTTTCCATGTCTTTAGCCAGAGAGCACGCCTGGCCCTGTTGGAAAGTGCCATGCTCCTAGCGTTAGCCCTAATTGCTTCAGCAGAAGCATCCACTATGAAAGCAATGGGCTTCGAGACCTCCTTGGGTGCTCCCCGAGTCAGGTCACTCCTGAGACTGTCTATTCACATTTCTATCACGACCCACACAACCAGTGGCAATTAATAGTTTCAAGAGAAAGGCATCAGTGTCCCAAACCCTTGAGGATGCCTGCTCGCTTATCCATGGGGTCTCAAACTCCCAATGTGCTCAAAGGACAGTTGGATTTCTTAGAAACCTAGGCCAGGGAATCATCTACTCTAGGGGCCTTAGCACAAGGCAACATTCCCTAGAAATAATTTTAGTTAATTGAGTCACGTATGAAGAACTTTGGGGTTTTAGCTACTTCTAATTTAGTTCCATCTGATTAGAGTGTACAGGTTCATCCTCTTCATCAGATATACTCCTGGCTAAGAACTATGGAACATCCCTGGAGGAACCCCCTGGTTCTGGATCCCTGGCCCTGATATCCCCTCTATCCCTGCTATGAGCGCAGTGGCCGGACTAAGCACTAAGAGAGCAATTTAAAACTTATCTAATTTGGATGTGTACAATGCAAAGGTACTATCCATTCCCACTTTCAGACACTCGAAAGCAAAAACTGAAATCAGGCTTGAGCTTCAGACTGACAATATCCTTGGAGACAACGTGCACATAGTTGATCACTCCAGTTGTCTGGGAGGGGCATCTGACAAAGATCTGTCAGACTCAATTATTTGACTAAATCTTTTTTCAGGCTCCAATCATTGTCTGGATGACTCTGGCAGATAAACCTTTTTCTTCCAGGATGAAGGTTTCAATAGCCAGGCTGTCAAAGCCAGAACTTATAAATTGAGTGCCGTAGAGGCCCTTGTGTGAGATCTGGATCGTCAGGCAGCTGCCAGTGGAAGTCTTCCAACATCCTTAGTATGTCTGAAAACCAACTAATCCTTGGCAAATGGGGCACCACAAGGATGGTTGTGATCCCCTCTCCAGCTAATTTTCCTTAGTATATGTCCTAGAGGTGGAACCGGAGCGAATGCATACAGAAATTTGACCAAGGAAGAGTCAGGGGCCTCTACTGCTATAGCCAGAGGGTCCTTGGAGGCAAACCTTGGAACTTTCCAATTGTGGCCAGACGCAAAGAGACCCACCATCGGCATTCATAGGACTCGAAAAATCCCCTGAATAAAAAGGACCATTTTCTTTGATCCAAGGATGTTCAGCTTGCACGATGTCCATTCCTAGTATGTGGATCGCCGAGATGCGCGGAACATTCTTCTCGGCCTAAAGTAATATCTTGCTCACCTCCTCGAGTTGTCCTGCCCCTGGTGCCCCCCATGGTTGACCACAGTCATACTGTCTACTTGAAATCCTGAAGGGATGACACCTCAGATTGGAGGTCCAATGTGTGAGAGACCGTAAACATACTCAGCTCCAGGATATATATGGGAAGTCTGCCCTTTCCTGGGCCCCACTATCCCTGGATCATTTGTGGCCCCCATTACAGCACCCCAACCAGCTAGGCTGGCATCCGTGGTGAGAGTTTTCCACTGTACCGGAAGAAGGGATTTTGTCCACCTGAAGGTTGAGGATTCAGCCTCCAGGCTAGAGACTGCCCTGCTGATTGTGTAATGCAAAATCCCAAAATGTCAGTATTTCCGACTACAGGGTATTTTGTGGAATTGTGCAAATGACACTGCCAAGAAGCAAGAAATAAAGCCCAACAGACATATTCCTAAAGGATTGGATGAGGGCAGGTCAGGAGAGCCTGTACCTAAAGCAAAAGGTTTTGCTCCTGAAGAAAAGACTCTGGCCTGAGCCATATCTAATCTCATTACCAAAAGGGAGGGAACCCTTTAGGGAATGATATGCAGAAGACAGGCCAAAAGGCAGAGCCACGAACTGAAAGCCATCTACTGCGAAACGAAAAATTTGATTGCTTGGGAAGATAGGGATATGTAAACAGGCACCCCTTATATCCACTGTGATCATATAATTCCCTGGCAGAAGAACAGCTGAAGTGGATCTTAAAAAAGATTCCATGCGAAACCGCCGAAGTTGGACGAAAACCATTGAGGCCTCTGAGGTCCATACTTCGGCGCACAGAGCTGTCCCTCTTGGGGATTACAAATTGGAGTAGAATCCATTACCTGTCTCTGAAAGGGGAACTGAACGGGGAACTGAACAGACTACTCCTAGCTGCAACAGGTGAACTACAGCACAACTAAAGGCTTCTGCTTTTCCCAGAGTCCGGGATACCCTTGACAGAAAGAACCTCCAAGGAGGTCTGGCCCTCAATATGATCTTTTAACCTGAAGAAATTACATGGAGCCTCCAAAAAGAGGGGGGGGGGGCTTGCATAAGCCTTCCCCCCACTCGAAAGGGTGAGGGTGCCGCTTCATGCCTGAGAGGGCTTAGAAAGGGGGTTTGCCTAGTTTTACCACAAAGATCTTGTCTTGTTCTGGGTCTTATGTCTATTAAGAATTCCTCTTGGTGTCTTGAGGACAGGAACCTCTGTCACCACGAAATGGCAGAGTATTGGAAGATTTACTAAAAAAAAAAGGGATTAGACCTCCTCCTTTGCGGAAGTAGACTTGCCCCCTGTGGCCTCCTTCACAATATCATCCAAACGATCCACAGAGAGACGACCTCTCAAAAAAAGGAAGGCTTGGCAGAGTCTCTGGGAAGTCAGGTCGGCTGACCATTGCTTAAACCATATTGAACGTTTGAGCAACGAGCAGGGCTAAACCCTTGGCATGTAGTCTAACAAATCATCTATTAAGGAGATGACATACTTGTAGATTTCCATGCTGGACGTAATCAATATAAAATTACGGGACTGACAAGCCCGAACTTAAGAATTAACCATTTTGAAAATTTCTTGTAAGGCTGTAGAGCTCTCCCTTCCGAAGAGGACACCCTAATTGTGGTGCAACATAAGCCATCAACTTTAAAGGTCTTAACCATGTAGTTGCTGGCAAGTATTAAAAATAAGACAAAACCGAAACATGTCCTTTAGGGTGCTCAAGTAGAACCCAGATCTGAAGAAAATATAACACTCTCCTCTAAGGCAGCGTTCACACAGAGTGATTGTGGACTGATCGCACTTGAAGTGTGAGCGCCTTGCAATCGCCGTGTTCAGTGCTTGGAAAGCACTCATGATAGCCATTTCACTCACTGCAGTGTATTGCAGCTGCCTTCAAAACACTGCAGACAAGGCTCTGATCTCCTCCCTGAATGTGCCCATAGCCAAACATAGGACCATTCACCCCGCAATCACCTTTGAAACGTTACCTGAGGTCTCAACAAGCGTGTCGTTAAAACCAGCAAAAAACTGCACCTTTTGAGTCAAAATGTGACAAGACCGAATCTAGTCATTCAAAATGTTGAATGTTGTAACAATGAAAAAAACAGATTTAATTTTCAAGGCCCCACAAAACTGTTTCCAAACAAGAGCAACCTCCGTAGGAAATGCTCCTGCAAAATAAAGGCTAATGCTGAAAACTTGACCTTTTCTGCACTGAAGGAAAAAACCTTAGACTAATTCAGATTGAAGAAGTTTACTGTAAAAGACATTGTGAAGACAACAAATGCCATTAGGCATAAATGGTTAGGGAAGCATATTTGTCTGCCTTCAACAATGTGTAATCACCACAAAAGATGATGCCCTCATTTTTGAAGCTGACCTGTCAAAGCCACACCTGGAAACTGGAATGTAGTAGAACAAAGGTTCCCAAGCAATCTCTAGAACCACCAACAGGTAAGGTTGTTCACCATCAGATTTACTGCCTGCCAATGCCATCCTGGCAGGTTCCAGGCAAATCATTTGGATGTGGTTAAAATCTGGTGTGTGGCGCTTTTCTCTTGATTATACTAACATTCCAGGCAAACCCATACATTACGTTTGCTCTCCAAACACTGGCTGCTTTATGATTCTTAATAAGTTAAGTGAAAACTCAATTCTACTGGGCCGCCGAAGCAGCCAAGAGATGATTTCACGCCTGTTAATGCGACAGTCCCAGCCCCCCCCCCCCCCCCAAGGGTATTCATTTTGCTTCCCCCCCAATGTACTCTGTGCAAGCCCCTGAACTTGCCACAGCAGGGATCACCTATTTTCGTAGAAACTGGTATTGGGTCGGTTTAAGCTAGGTTCTTAAAGCTTAAATTTAGTAATAAAGGAGCCACCAATTGGCTAAATGCAAACATCTAACTGGCAGAATTGGCTAAGCAGAACTCAACTGTGTAATACATGCTTACCTCAACACTTTCATTAACCGTATTTTCTTCCCTTTTTCTTTCTTCCTCTTCCTGTTCCAATTCTTTAATACTCTCTTCCAATACATTTGGCCAGAAATCTCCTTCAAAGTATGGCAACTCCTTGGCACTAGTAAGTCTGTCTTCTGTTGCTTGTTTAAAGATGTCCTTTAAAAACAAAAAAGTTCAATATATCATTTTTGTGCATTCCTTGTTGGGACAAAGCTTCATTACTATTGGGTATTGCTCAGAGCCGAAGGTGGGACTAGTCCAGGAAGAGAGCTGTGATTATAAATCTGTAGGTATAAGGCTTGGAATGCTGGTAGCTTTCACAGTACATAACTTTTTATTTCTCTAAGGTCTCTAGTGCTTAACTAAAATGGCCAGAGAAAAAAAGACTTAAGACAAACTTCGTAAATGGCAAAGGACTAGGAAAAGTTGCATGTTGCTCTCCCTGAATTGACAACTAAGGAAAAAAACATTTTAAAAGATATCGGGATGTACAAAAACCATGACCAATAGATTGACCGCCTCACCAGAGAGAAATAAAACACTTGGGTGTCTATAAGGACTCCGGCAATGGAAGAGGACTGAACTGCCACCCGAAGCACTTTTTTTCTGAACCCTGCATCCAGCAATGCGCAAACATCTACCTTCTAAAAAATGAAAATGTGGATAGATGACCAAGTTGGCAGCCTTGCACACCTGGTCTACAGAAGTTTGGTGCTGTAAGGCCCAGGATGCACATACAGCTCTGGTAGTATGATCTGTGACAAAGCGGGTTGCTTATCCCTAACAGTAGGCTTAAAGTGGACCAAAACCAAGAATTTTGACTATCCTGGGTTTTGGTCCTTGCCCCCCGATCAGATGTGCTCGGCTGGGTGAAACCCACCAGGTCGTCTAAACTCACCTTTTCTCAGTCCTACGATGCATAGGCGGACTCTCATCCAAACAGCGCACTCCGCCCCCCGTATAGGCCTTCATCTAGGGAGAGTAGAACCGAGCGCACTGGTAGCGGCATCCCCCGCTAGGGAGTGTGCACACGCCATAGACTACAGGGCCATCGGGCAATGGGTTTTGGTCCACTTTAAACAGCCTGCCTCACCCAACATCTAATAGTGGGTTTGGCAGCCGCCTCTTAGGCCCCCGAAGGGATCACAAACTAAACATATGTTTTCCACACAGATGCTGTAGCCGATATAAGGTGTGAACCACATCAAAAGGGTGCAATATCCATTCCTTTGGATCAATGGGATTAGGACAATAAAAAGGTAAAGAATATCCTTGACCAAATGGAAAGCCTAAACCACCTTTGGCAGAGAATCTTCCCGCAATTGCAGAACCACCTTTAACCGGGATTTAACTAGGATTCAGTTGCCCATGAGCAGCGAATAGAATGGTTGTGACATTCTTTAGGCCTAACTTATAACCTGAGGTAGCAGGGTCAATGGTGGAAGGCCATATGCTAGTTGGAACGGAAACTTAAGAGTCCTTAGTGTATCAGCTGCCAGTGCATCCGAGAGAGTGCTATAAATCCCATCCCCTGCTGATGTGCCGAATGCAAACAGACCTACCTCAATACCACCCTTACTTGTTTCAGTCTCTGGTTGGAAGCCCCTGTAGACAGCTTCCCCAGTTGGTCAGGCACCAAAAAAATTCCCATTAGCCTAGTATTTTTGATGGAACACACATGCATGATGATCATGGTTACTAGACCGACAGGATTTCGATGATAGGGGACGAAGACTGAATCGACGAATCCAGGAATGAGTTCTGGCTTGAACCTGAGCATAGTTTCAGACTGCATGCATCAGATTTTGCAAATACCTGCATCGGAACCCTGGGGCGAGCCATGGAGCGCAGGCCTCCTAAATGCTGCCATAGTTTCTGAAACTTGGGAAAGACGACAAAGCCTCTTTCCATGAGGTACTGGGGAAAGACCATGATCTGTAACAGCTGGCTAAAAGCAGGCCTCAGAACGAACAGTTTCACCGGTGAGTGGGACAATCCATGTCAGGAGCCTGAGTGAAAGTGTTTTCTCCAGCTCAATCCAGCATCTGTCACTTTGGCAAACATGTTGCCCCATCCAGCAGGATGAATGCGTCACATCATGCTTGACTGGCCTTAGGGTCCAGATTCATATTCGGGTGCCAGGGTGATAACTACAGTCCTTGCCTTAGACTTTCCCGAGTCTCAACCTTCTCAGAACTTCTACGGAAGGGATTAAAAGTGGGGACAAGGGTAATTTACCACACAAAAGCAAGAGTTGCACGGGTCCTTTGCGAAGTAATATCCACAGACCACTGTTTAAAAGCACGTGCAACATGGTTACTGACAGCAATATTTCTGGCAAGTAATTTAGCTATATCCTCCAAAGCTATGCTGGTAAACCGTCAGATTTTTTACATTAAGCAGAAAAATCTGTTTTTCCATTTCTGCTCTATCATTTTGAAGGTCTCGAGCTTTGTGATCCCAAAATGTAGCTGCTAAGAAAGGGAGGTAGCGCGCACAGCTGCACCTGGATCTTCCGAAAACTAGTGGTGGGCTACAAAATCTAATATCCTATCTACTTTATGCTTCAGTGAAGAACCGTTGGAAGCAACGTATACTTTGCCAGAAAGACAATGGACTAATCAACCAGTCCGAGTACCCAACTTCTAAAGGGTCTTCTCAGGGAATGGGTAGCAGACTTCCATAGCTCATAAAATAGATGGAATTTAGTCCAGCCTTTCCTACTCCTTATCTTAGGATCTGGAAAAACTCATGTACTCTTGTCCTGGCAGGGATCTGGCTCCTCCTCAGGGTAGACAAAGCAATATCTTGCAAAGGCTCAAAAGGAGGAGCCTGAAGAGCAGAAAGAACCAAATTCAAGTCCCAAACAGGGAGTAATGGTTTCCTGGGAGGCCGCACATGCGTAACCACCTGGAAAAAAGTTTTAACTAAAGGATGAAGCGCAAAACGCTTCTGAAAAAAGATAGATAAGGCAGAAACCTGCCCTTTCAAAGTACTCAGCTGAAGACCAGAGTCCAGCCCTGATTATAAAAACTCCAGAATCCTGGAGACCGAAAAGACCCTACAAGGCAAAGACCTAACCTCACACCAAGCGATATAGGCTTTCCAAGTCCTATAGTAGGTGATAGAAGAAGACATCTTTCGGGCACCGATCAGAGTCTTAATAACCGAGTCAGAAAGACCCTCCTCCTTCAAGATGGAGGTCTCAGCAGCCAAGCCATCAAAACCAGCGTTGGTAAACTGGGGTAAGACAGCCGACCCTGAGTGAGCAGATCGGCCGAAGAGGCAGAATGAGCTGATTCACTGTCAGCCAAACGATGTCTGCGCACCATACTCGTCTTGGCCATCTTGGGGCCATGAGAATGGCGGACACCCTTTCCAGAAGCAGCTTCCGTACCACTCAGCCTAGCATGGGTATTGGAGGAAACCGGTACAGAAAACCCGGGTTCCCCCGGCTCAGGGATATGGCTTCTGCCGCCAGAGGATCCTGGGAGGGCAACACAAAGATCGTGAGCCTGCAATTGTGACGAAAGGGAAACAGGACCACCTCCGGTGTCCCCCACCGGAGTGGACTGCAAACTGCCGAGAGACAAGGAACATGTGCCTTCGCCCAGGTCAGGATCAGGGACCCCACTCTGAGGGCACCCAGACTGAAGTCCCTCCCTGATGATTGAAGTAAGCAACCGCTGTTTGATTGTCCGAGTGTAGCTGAACCAGAAGGCCCAGACCATGATGGGACAACAGAGCAAGAACCAGACGGAAGGCTCTCAGCTCCAGGACAGACGGCCGAGGATTGGAAAGAAGTACCCAAGCCAACTCCTGAATCAGACAAATTTTGGACTGAGTGAGCAACACCCTGTGTTGACCAGAATCCGACCTCATTCCCAGAAATGACACCACCCTGGCCGGAGCAAGGGGGGACCTGGGAAGTTTGAAAAACTTCAGATGCAGGGTGGGGCAAGCCGACCCGTCCTTCTTGGGGACTGCGAAGAGAATGGAGTAAAAACCGAGGCCCACCTCTAAGCGCGGCACCGGCCGGATAACCGCCATTTCCAGGGAAAACCGTGAAGGAGGTCGAGACTCGAACTCCGGCTTGTAACCGGGCGACACCACCTCCCAGATCTACGTGTCCGGAAACTCCCGGCCTTAAATCAGGGAGAAGTGTCGCAAACGTCCCCCCACCCGCACGGGTGAGGGCAGCCCCTCATTGCTGAGCGGGCTTAGCAGTAGGTTTGGGCTTGGCGCCCCAGGACTGACCGGGACGGCCACGGTCCCTTCCCCGGGTCCAACCTACACCCCCGGTAGCGGGAAAGGAAGCCCCTCTGCCCGCTCTGGCTCCCCGAAAGGAGGGACTAAAGGAACTCGCACCCCTAAAGGAGCGACGAGGCTTCTTGAATTGAGGCAACTTGCCATCCTTGGTAACAGCATCCAATTTCTTGCCAAAAAGGCGTAAACCTAGGAAAGGAAGCGCTGTAAGCGCCCTCTTAGAGTTAATGTCCGCCGTTCACTGGCGCAGCCATATAGACCGACGAAAAGCCACCAGCAATGCCGCTGTCCTGCTACTCGTTGCCAGAGCATCGTCCTGAGCAGTCACGACAAAAGAAACAAACGACTCACACTGCTTGAGAGAACTAAACATATCACAAGCGGGATCAAGATCTGCGAGCAGATCCCTAATAATGGATCTAACTGCCAGCAGAAGAAGCGCCGAAGCACAAATTGGCCGTAGTGTCGACCCGGCACTGATAAAACCATGGCGAGCCAATTGATCCACTCGACGATCCTTACCATCCTTAATGGTAGTGGTGCCAGAAAGGTGCAACGCAGCTGAGCCAGTCAACCCTAACACCGGGATATCGACTTCGGGGGGCACTGACCAAAGCTTCACCAAGTCCTCCGGAAAGGGATAACGCTTATCCCAATTAGGAGGAGTTCCAGCCAGGCGCGCGGGTTGTTCCCATTCCTTAAGGACAACCCTCTCAAAGTGCTGTTGCCTGGGAAACACCAAACGCGGCTGGGGTACGTCAAACAACTCACCCTTTGGCAGAGGGACCACCGCAGGCGGATCCAAAGCCAAAACTTTAAACATCTGAGCCAAAATGGAAGGAGTGTCAAGGGACACCCCCACAGCCTGATCACCAGCAGTGTCAAACAATAGCTGGTCTGTAGGCTCGTCTGACTCCTCAAGGAATTCCCCCTCCTCATCAGGGGGACAATCGGAATAATCCAAAAACTCAGGTACCTCACCCTCCGAAGCAGGTACTGCCAGAGCAAGGTGCTTCCACTTTGCCGTAGCCTTCTGAGCCACTGAAGCGGAAATAATTTTCTCGAGGTTGGGCAACCGCGCATGCACCTCGGAATGCGAATCCCCATTTTTGACAATGTCACACGGGTCCGGAATAGGTTGGGGGGAATAGGAGATGACGGAAATTGCGAGGAGCCAGAAGCTGGAGCAACGGACTGGCGCGCAATGTTCTGCTTTGCACATGGAACGCATAAAATGACATCACCTGGGAGCGGAACCCCACAACCCCCACACAACCTAGATAGCCCCGAGGAGCCATTTCCGGTAACGTTGGAAGCCTCCATATGGTGAATTTGTGGTATTCGCAACAACCCAGGGTTTTAAGCATTAAGCAACCCGGGATGCCCCTTTATAATTAAAGTCCCGGAAGTGGGAGGATTTTTCTTTTTTTTTTTTAAACCTAGGGAAATCCCAATTTAGAGACTAAGACTAGCCAGGTATAACAGACCGGGAGAGCCACTTCCATGAAGAGATCCCAGAATCTGTGGGGGAAAAGAGACCACAGTCAGTCCCCCAGCCAGAATGCACCACAATCATACAAAACCAACAAGGCAATATATAGAGAGCGCGGCCCCGCCCCCCAGTGACGCGGCTCGTCCAATGGCGAGACCGCAACCAGAAAAAGAGGGAAATTCAAACGTGTAAAACATAAACAGGCCCCAGCAGCCCCAGCAACCTGCCAAGGCATTTCCACAAATGATATAAGTAAAGCACCTCATGCAACACACACACCCCCCCCCTTAGCAAAGGGAGAAGGGACCTAGCGGGAAGGTGACCTAAAGGGAACATCGGGACAGGGGCATCCCAAATCCGGATCACCATGCCGGATAGCCGAGCGGAGGAGATAAGCTCCTAGGCACCTAAAGTGCCATCTACCTTTGCCCAGCCCGCAGCCTAGGCTGGGAGGCTTCTGTTTAACTAGGCATAAACAATACAATAGAACTGGGCAGAAATAGACCAAAAGGGGATGCCGGGTTTTACCCCGGCTACCTGCAAGCAGGAGACTTCATTCTTCTGTCTTGTCGCTTCATGCAGAGAGAAAAAACTGGTGACTAAGTGGGAGGTCCCAGGTATATATAGGCCGGAAGGGGCTCGTTTTCAAGACTTCTCCCTGCACGTCGCCACCTGCTGGTGGAGTAACCCGATCGTAAGAATTAAAGGGGAAGCGGGGTGTGTGGCACACTGAGAATAGTGGCTCCTCCCGGCCCCTTATATACCAGGGACCTCCCACGAATTCCCCAGTATTGACAAGCAGTTAGCAAGAAGCCGGGAGAATAACAAACAATTTTAACAATGATAACCATGATAATCACCATACAGAGGTACTAAGAACAATGATAAGGGTGGGGTGGAGCAGGACGTGCTGTATATGTATAATACCAATTCTACACGTCAGCACGTCCTGCTCCAGAGATAATTCCTTACGTTTGGGACATCCAATAGCAGTGTCCGTAAGGTAGGGGGGGATCCCCAAAAAGCAACAACATGAAGTTTAAACCACTGCCGCCTGCAGAACTTTGCGGCCAAAAGCAGCATCAGCTGAAGCCCGAACATCAACCTTGTAAAACTTAGAAAAGGTATGAACAGAAGACCAAGTAGCGGCCTTGCAAACTTGTACAACAGAAGCCTGGTGCTGAAAAGCCCAAGAGGCACCAATAGCACAAGTGGAATGTGCAGTAAGACGGAAGGGAGGATTCTTCCCTTTAGCAGAATAGGCCTGAACCACAGCCTGACCGATCCACTTGCTGATGGTAGACTTAGCTGGAGCCAGACCCTTCTTAGGACCAGAAGGGACCACAAAAAAGAGCATCAGTCTTCCTGAAGGGTTCAGTAGCCACCAAATAGAACTTCAGGTTCCTGACCACATCCAGGGAATGTAAAGCCCTCTCCTTAGGGTTACTAGGATTAGGGCACAGAGAAGGCAGAACAATGTCCTGATTGAGATGAAACGCAGACACAACTTTAGGCAGAAAATCTGGTTTAAAGCGAAACACCACCTTGTCCTGGTGTCTCTCAAAGTAAGGGGGCTTGATGGAAAGTGCAGCCAATTCAGAAACACGCCTAACAGAAGTGATAGCCACCAAAAAGACTACCTTAAAGTGGACCAACACCCAGGGGGGATCGGCTCCCTCCCCGCGGGACATCCGAAATCGGGATATCCCGCGGGGTGAAACCCCCCAGGAAGCCCAGACGTGAGCAAAGAGCTGAAGCCGTCCCCCCACCCGGATGGGTTAGGGCGCCCCTTCATGCCTGAGGGGGCTTGGGGGAAGACTTAGTCTTGGAACCCCACGCCCTCTGCCCCTGCCCCAGAAATCTCCATGGGCCCCTGCAAATGAAGCTTCCCTCCCCATTCCGGACCCCGAAAGGGCAGAGACTGTCTTTTGCGCTGGGGTAACTTGACTCCCTTAGCAAACAGGTCCCAGGCGATCCCCAAATAGCAGTCCTTTAAAGGGAAACCCAGTGAGAGCCTTTTTAGCAGCGTTATCAACTGCCCACTGGAGCAGCCAAACTGAGCGGCGTATAGCCACCGCCAAGGCAGAGGCCCTGCCACACATTCTAATGGTATCATCCAAGGCAGAGAGGACATATGCAACAAATTCCTCACAACGCAGAAGGGCTCTATACTCTTCACCAGCAGCATCATCAGGAGCCCCATCTAAAATACTTTTGATCAGAGTCCTAATAGCCACAGCTGTAATGGCAGAGGCACAAATCGGACGCAGCGCGGCCCCCACACAGGCAAAGGTATGGGAAGTCAGCTGATCAATGCTCCGGTCCTCACCATCCTTCAGGGTAGAGTCAGGGGAATGCATGACAGAAGTGTTGGACAACCCCAGAATTGGTGCATCCACTTCGGGAGGGGACGACGAACGAATAACCACTTCAGCAGGAAAGGGATACCTCTTATCCCAACTATTAGGCACCCCAGGGAGCCTGCTAGGACGCTCCCACTCTTTGAGCATGAGATTATTAAAAAGTGAGTCTGCTCTGGAAATTCCAAACGTGGCTTAGCAGTGTAAAACAACTCCCCCTGCTGCAGAGGAGCCGAGGCAGGAGATAGAAAGTACTTCAAAAATGTGGGCCAAAAGCCTGTCAGTATCATCTGGAGCCCATGGGCCAGAATCAGCATAACCCTTAGGCTGCTCATCAGATGATTCTGAATCAGAAAACAATTCCCCCTCTTCCAGGGGGGTATAACCGGCCAGGTCAAAAAATTCCTCAGCCTCCATAGGAAAAAGGGTAACGCCAGGCGCCAGATGCCGCCTCTTAGCAGTGGCCTTATGCGCCGTAGAGCCAGCAATTAGATTCTCAATGCTAGCCACCCTGGAAGACAAATCAGGCTGAGACTCCCCACTGGTATGCACCTCACTGGGAGTCAGATGTAAGCGTGGGGGAGTAGGCGAAGCCATAGGGGGCGCAGGCCCAGCCAAAAGTAACCCAGGTTGCAGCGCAAGCACCTGCTGGGCACAGGGTACACAAACCTGCACATTGTCATCACTAGTAGGGGACACTCCACACACAGCCGGGCTTTTCCCGAAGGAACCCCGAGCACATTATCCTTAGAAGCCTCCATATGGTGATTATCAAGGCCCAACCAGCCAATAGGGATTCACGCTATAAAAGTCACCCAGGATGCCCCAATAGCCCGCTAGGGAAGTGGTAGGTTTAGCAGAATAGAGGGAATAGGCGGGGAGAAACCGCAATTAAGTTTGACCCGCCTGCAAGACAAACAGAATGGTCCCGTAAGCATCATGCATTCATAAGACATAAAAATACAATTCTGTGTAATACTCACCTGTAGAATTGATATTATTTGTATACTTGAGTTCATCCACTTCCAAGAGAAAACCGTAAGACAGGTGGGAAGGCCCACCGACCCTGCTCCAGGGGTGCTGGATTGTGTTACCAATAGAAGTCGCAGAAGGGCTCAAGCTTGGGAACTGAGCATAAGGTACCTCTTCCGAGCAAGTTACAAACAGGCCCACCAGATGCATCCCTGCCTGGTGTTAAGAGATCGGGACAGCAATGAGGGACTGAGCCCATGTGACCAGGTTGCCCACCTAATTGCTGAGAAGGGGAGAATCTGGTTTGAACCTAATCCAGAATCATTCCTATTACTGGAGTTACCACTTAAGGGGACAGTGAGGACTCTGGGTTATTGATCACCCATCCAAATGACTCCCAATGGACCCACCAGCCGGGTATCCAACCATCCTGACGCAGAGACAGGGAAGTGAGAAAGGGCGTCCGGGTAGTCATCGCGCGGACGCCCCTTGGTCTCATCAGAGACATCACCATCATCAACACCTGAGTGACTCTGGGAGTTAAAGAGAGGCCAGATAAGGCCACAATTAACAGTGTTGGACCTCCAACACAAACCTGAAGAGCCTCAGAGACCTGAGGGCACAGGGATGTAAACATAAGCATTTTAGAGTTCCCCAGATGGCAAGAAGACCACTGGGCGCAAGGTGCTGGTGGCCCAACTAATTTTTTCCATGCAGGAAAACTGCCTGTGATTAGAGAATTGCTGTGAATCCAGAATGGCCCAACCCAACCTTTGGGGGACTGTGGAAAGGTTGGCATAGCGCCCCCTGAATCTGCCTATTACGGGCAATCTGCAAGAGACCCTCAGACCTTGCAGGCCTAGCATGGCCTGTGCCAGCAACTGAACAGCGGCCGGGACCAGGAGTACCTGGGACCTGATAAAAAGGCCGTGCAGCAAACGCTATCCTTTATCTGGAGGACACAACCTCCTGAATCCACCCGAATGAGGCGAGATGCCTCCTGATAAGAGCAAGGTGCTGCAGCCATCCCCTCACCCAGACGGGCGAGGGCGCCCCATCATGCTTGAGGGGGTTTGGTGGAAGATTTGGGCTTAGCCCCGCCAGAGGGGCCAGAACGTTGTCTGCTGCTCGTGGGGCAGGAGTCTGCATGAAAAATCCGGAAGGACACCCCTGGTTCTTGTTTAACACTAAGGTAGGGGGGAGGAGGGGTGCCCCGAGGGGGGCCGAGACGGCCGTCTGCGAAGGGGTGATTTGCCCTTTTTACTGAACAGGTCCCTCTAAAGGGGAGCCCAGTAAGAGTCTTTTTTGTAGCATCGTCAGCGCCCCACTGTCGCAGCCAGACCAAGCGACGTATAGCCACCGCAAGGGCAGAAGTTCTTGCACACATTCTAATAGCGTCATCCAGCGCTAATAGAATACATTTTACAAATACATCACAATTGGAAAGTGCATTAAACACCTCCCAGGGGAGATCCTCGGGGTGATGATCAAGCAATTTTTTGATGAGGGTTCTAGCGGCCACTGCAATAATAGCTGCGGCACAGACCGGGCACAGCGCCGTCCCAGCACAAGAAAAGGCATGGGAGGCCAGCAGCTCAATGCGCCAGTCCTCAGCATCCCAAAGTGTACTATAAGCAGGGGTTGTAATAAAGGGGGGATTAGGGACCCCTATGATCGGCACATCCACCACGGAGGATGATGACCAACAATTAACCACCTCAGGGGGAAAAGGGTATTTCCTATCCCAGTCCCCTGGAACCCCTGGAAGTTTACTGGGGCATTCCCATTCCTTGAGCACAAGGGCATGGAAACGAGCCTGCTCTAGAAATTCCAAACGTGCAGTCGCAGTATGGAAACGCTCCCCTCTAGGCTTGGGGACCTGACCGGGGGGAGAGATAGACAGTGCCTTAAAGACCTTAATCAACAAGTCGTCAGTGTCACACTGGCCCCAGTATCCAGGGCCAGAATCGTCATGACTCCTCGGCCTCTCATCAGATGAGCCTGAGTCAGAGAACAACTCCCCTTCATCAAAAGGGGTATAGTCACACGGAATAGTAAACTCCTCGGTTCTCATAGAACATACAGAAACATGAGGCGACAGGTGCCGCTTTCTACCAGGGCCCATTCGCTCTGACAACCTAGCAATAATCTGTTCAGCCGTAGGCAGTCTGGAAGGCCCAGCAGGCTGCAATTCCCCACTTCTAGGCGACTCAGCAGGAGAGAGATTTAAGCCTGGGGAGATAGGTGAATTGAAGCTAGGTGTAGCCACTGGCCGACCTGATTGCAGAGCCAGTGCTTGCTCGGCACAGGGTACGCAGACCCGAGCCCTGTCAGCATCAGCATGGGGTTGTCCACATGCTATACACCGCCAGTTTTGTCCCAGAGGGACCCTGGTCACATAATTCTGAGATGCCTCCATATGGTGATTATTCAAGGCACAATATGCCAGTAGGGATTTACACTATAAGTAAACCTGGATGCCCCAAAGACCCGCTAGGGAAGTGGGAGAATATTACAAGGCCCGCTATAATTTTACACCAGGCAGGGAGAAGCCAATGGTGTTCAATCTGAAAGACATAATGGGAATAAAGGGTGTCAGAACCATGCGCAGTAATCAAGAACCATGAAAATCGCCTGCGAGGGCACTTACAGACCAAGGGAGGAGGAGAACCGCTACCACGCGTGCGACCAAACCAGGTATGGCACTGTTAGAAAAAAATGATTTGCCAATGAAGATGCCGCCCCGTCTGAGGCGGCGACGCCGCCCCGTCTGAGGCGGCGACGCCGCCCCGTCTGAGGCGGCGACGCCGCCCCGTCTGAGGCGGCGACGCCGCCCCGTCTGAGGCGGCGACGCCGCCCCGTCTGAGGCGGCGACGCCGCCCCGTCTGAGGCGGCGACGCCGCCCCGTCTGAGGCGGCGACGCCGCCCCGTCTGAGGCGGCGACGCCGCCCCGTCTGAGGCGGCGACGCCGCCCCGTCTGAGGCGGCGACGCCGCCCCGTCTGAGGCGGCGACGCCGCCCCGTCTGAGGCGGCGACGCCGCCCCGTCTGAGGCGGCGACGCCGCCCCGTCTGAGGCGGCGACGCCGCCCCGTCTGAGGCGGCGACGCCGCCCCGTCTGAGGCGGCGACGCCGCCCCGTCTGAGGCGGCGACGCCGCCCCGTCTGAGGCGACGCCGCCCCGTCTGAGGCGACGCCGCCCCGTCTGAGGCGACGCCGCCCCGTCTGAGGCGACGCCGCCCCGTCTGAGGCGACGACGCTCCGTCTGAGGCGACGCCGCCCCGTCTGAGGCGACGACGCCCCGTCTGAGGCGACGACGCCCCGTCTGAGGCGACGCCGCCCCGTCTGAGGCGACGCCGCCCCGTCTGAGGCGACGACGCCCCGTCTGAGGCGACGACGCCCCGTCTGAGGCGACGACGCCCCGTCTGAGGCGACGACGCCCCGTCTGAGGCGACGACGCCCGGCGCAGCACATCCAGTAAAGGAAGAGGTGCGCGCGGCAGCGACGAATACACAGTAAAAGGCAAACAGCGTGGCTCTGACACCAGGAATACCAGTCAAAGACAATACTAAGGCCATAAGCGTGTAAACATACACTGAGACCACCCCCCCCTTCTTTCCCCCCGGGAACGAGGAAGGATGGCGACCCTTTGTACAGGGCCCACCGCTACACGGGGCAATAGTGCGGGAGGGGCATCCCCCTAGAGGCTCACCATCAGCCTAAACCGCCTACCCTTTGGTGGGGGACTGCGGTGCAGCATGGCTCCGTTAAGCACGCATGGTGCTGCCTACCTTCACCCCGACCAGCGCAGCCCAGGCTTGGAGGCACATCACAGGGAGGACGGGTGGGAATAGTCCCAACAGGGCCGCAGGCTTTGGTAGCCCAGCTCACCTGCGAGAGTGTGATACTTCATGTCTTCGCAGTCAGCGCTGCAGAGAAATCTGGGGATTTGTGGGAGGTCCCTGGGTATTTGAAGGGCCGGGAGGAGCCTGTTTTTCCATGACTCTGCAGTGCAGCGCCATCTGGCGGAGGATAACCCAAGTGTAAGTATTATATCTGGAGCAGGACGTACTGTATACTAAGAATAAGCCAGCCCGCAGGGGCACTTACGGACTGCGGTAGGTAGACACCAGCCACGCAGCACGAGGAGAGCAAAATGGCGCCCGCAGATACCTCGAGGGGCGGGCCGCGGAGACAGTGATGCAGAACGCGCCATCCGCAGGGCCTGCCCCCCCCCCCCGAAGAGCGCGAAGGCGGCCAATGATGGCGCAGCAGCGCCTGAGGTAAAGCCGCCGCCGACCGCGGAACGCCGTACAAGCGGGTGTGGCAGCTGCATTTTTTAAAAAAGGCAACCAGTGCAACTAATACACGCGGTGACACAAAGCCAGAGCATACCAAGGCATACAATCACAGGAGTGAAGAATACACACCCCCCCCAGATTTACCAGGGAGAGCGAGGGCAGCGGCCAACCTAACAGGAAGACAGGACAGGGGGCGAGGGGAAATAGTGCGGGAGGGGCATCCCATAAGGCTCACCATGGGCCTATACAGCCTACCCTTTGTTGGGGGATTGCGGTTGGAGCAGCGCTCCTTAAGCACCTGACAGCGTTGCTGCCTACCGTCACCCGACCAGTGCAGCCAAAGCTGGGAGGCAGAAAAAGAGGAACGGGTGGGAATGGTCCTACAGGGCCGCAGGCTAATAGCCCCGCTCACCTGCGAGTAGAGAGCCATCTTCTTGCCTTCGCAGCGCAGACTGCAGAGAAGAACTGGGGAATTTGTGGGAGGTCCCTGGTATATAAGGGGCAAGGAGGAGGCACTTTTTTGCTGTCTCTGCAATCCAGCGCCATCTTGTGGATGTATTACCCAAACGTAAGGAATTCGCTGTAGCAGGACGTGCTGTATACTTAGAATAAAAAGGCTTTACAGTGAGTGCAATTTTCTCTGTTCATTTCAGGAGCTAGATGCGAAGGGAATGTCCTAGAGCAGTGACCTTGGGGGGGGGGGGGGGGGGGGAGAGATGGGGTTGAAGCACCCTCTGGGCCTGTAGAATTGGTATTATACGTATACAGTACGTCCTGCTCCAGATATAATACTTACACTTGGGTAATCCTCCTCCAGAGGGCGCTGTGCACTGCAGACATGCAAAAACAGGCTCCTCCCGGCCCTTCATATACCCGGGGACCTCCCACAAATCCGCCCCAAGAAGCCGGGAGAATCCAACCACCAAAACTGGCAATAACAACAATCACCATACAGGGGATCCAGAACAATGCAAAAAAACAGGGTGGGGTGGAGCAGGATGTACTGTATACGTATAATATTATTTCTACAGGTGAGTATTTCACAGAATTGTATTAGTATCTTAGTATTCTTAGTGTTCTTAGTATACAGTACGTCCTGCTCCAGATATAATACTTACACTTGGGACATCCAATAGCAGTGTCCATAAAGTAGGGTGGGATCCCCAACAACAAAGGCACAGCAGACAGGAAAAGCACCGTCACCTGCAAACCTTGCTACCAAGAGCGACATGAGCAAAGGCTCTAACGTCAACATCAGAAAAGCCATTGAAAAGGTATGAATAAAAAAACAAGTAGCGGTCTAGCAAACTTGTGCAACAAAACCTGGTGCTGAAAGGCCCAAGAAACCAAGGCACCAGTAGAATCAGAAATAAAGTGAGAAGAAAATTCTTCCCCTTAAAGGAATAGGCCTGAGTAACAGCCTGACAAGAACAAATGCTAACAGTTGCCCAGGAAGAAGCCAAACCTTCCCTAGGTCCAGAAGAGACATTCATCCAAGTAAAGGCTAGGCCAAAGGCCGCTTAACCCCTGGAAGCAGACGAGATCAGGCACATACAGATGTAGGTGCCCACAAGCCCCAAGGGGCATCAGTCCCCTAAGGGACAAGAGACAATCCAGGAAAAAAATTCCAGCACCTGTTGAGGGAAAGTAGATCCCCTTGCCTCAGCGTCACTAGGAATAAAGCACAGAAGACAGACAAAAGTCTGGAATACATGAGCCTAAGACACCACCTTAGACAGAAGGTCCAGCGTAAAGCTGAACACCACCTCATCTTTGTGTATAAATCAAGAACGAGGGCTAGCTAAACAGAGCCGCCCGCTCAGGCACACGTCTGACTGAAGCAACAGCCCCCAGAAGGACAACTTTGTGGAAAACAACAGTCAGACAGCATCCGGAATAGGTCCAAGGGAAACACCCAGCAAGGCAAACAGAATAAAATTCAAATCCCAACAGGGACCCTAGAACTATGTGGGGGATGCACTTGAGCAATCCCCGAAAGAATGCTTAACCAAGGCAAAAAACTGAGCAAAGACCTCTACAGGAAGGCGGACAGGGCAGAACCTGAACCTCCAGAGTACCGAGTAGGAGAGCCAACTCCAACCCATGCTGTAATAACTCTAGAACCCTGGGAACAAAGAGCGCCCAACAGGGGAGAGACCAAGACTCACACCAATCAATATGGGTATGCCATACCCCACAATAGACGGAAGAAGAAGCAGCCAACTCCTAGGCTTCCAGAAGTCACAGTCACCCAGAAGATAAGCCCGTCTCTACCAAGGTGGATGAAGCAACCGTCAGGCTATCCAGACCAGAGCCTGTAGATTGGGGTGAAATAAAGGGGGCCTGAGTGAGATCAGCACTCCTGACAGAACGTACAAGTCCGCTGTCCTCGGTACCACATCTGCAAACCACACTCCACTAGGCCACCCAGGGGCCACCAGTATCACTGGTTCCCCCTTTTCAGAGCAAACTTGCGCAGAACCCCGCCTAGTAGGGTGAATGAAGATAAGACACACAGAATAGAATGTCCAGCCATAAAGTTACTAAGTCTCATGAGCAAGGTCAGAACAATCAGACAGGGAAACAAGGGAATAGAACCCATGAAAGTGACGGGGCCCAAATAGATCCACCCTAGATGGATCACATAATGACAAGAATTAGCACATCCTGTCGCAGAAGGACATCCACCGGACCGAATATCGCTGATATGCAGGGAACGCTGTCCACCACCCAGATCAGGGACAGATACCTTCCTGGAGGACCATCCTGCTCAGAGTCCAAACAGATAGTTAATACAGGTCACTGTCGTCAGACAGACCAAGGAGCCCCCAAATAGACCGATCCCGCAAAGGAGAAGTCTGGCGAGATAGAGCCAACCTGAAAGCCTACCGCCTCAAAAATAGATAGGTGAATGGACCCCTAAAGGTCCCACCTCCCCCGGAAGAAAAAAATACCATTTTGTGAATACTCACCAGTAAAATTCCTGTAGTAATAACGTTCGGTTAAACCATCTCCAGATGTCATTGCAGAGAGAGAGAGAGATCTTGAAACTGGCCCCTCCCAGTCTATATATACCTGGGACCTCCCACTTAATCCCCAGTGTAATTGAAAAGCAGTAAGACAAGGTACCAGAAAAAATTAACCCTCAATAAACTTATAGCTTCACCAAATAGAGAAAACCAGGATACTAAAAAGGGCGGGTGAAGCGGGGTGTGTGTGACACACCAATAATATCCATTTTACTGGTGAGTATTCACAAAATGGTATTATTCTTTGTGTGTCACACACACCCCGCTTCCTGTAGTAATAACGTTCGGGACATCCAAAAGCAGTGTCCCGAAAGGGTGGGTATCCAGCAGGAAGATGAAGCATAACTCAAACCACTGCAGTTTGCAGAACCTTGCGGCCAAACACAGCATCCGCTGAGGCTCGCACATCAACCTTGTAAAACTTTGTAAAAGTATGAACCGAAGACCAAGTAGCCGCCTTACAAACTTGTTCAACAGAAGCCTGGTGCTGAAAAGCCCAGGACGCACCAATAGCACGAGTAGAATGAGCAGTGATACGGAAGGGAGGAACTTTTCCCTTAGCCGTATAGGCGCCAATAATGGCTTGACGAATCCATTTACTAATGGAAGATTTAGCTGGGGCCAAACCCTTCCTAGGCCCACAAGGTAGAACGAAAAAGGCATCAGTCTTACGGAAAGAAGACGTAGCACGCAAATAAAAATGAACACAGCGAACAACATCCAAACAGTGCAAAACCTTCTCCTTGTCATTCTTGGGTTTAGGACACAAGGAGGGAAGAACAATGTCCTGATTCAGATGGAATGCAGAAACAACCTTAGGAAGAAAATCCGATTTGAACCGAAATACCACCTTATCTTGATGTTTCTCAAGGTAGGGCGCCTGAATGGACAAGGCCGCCAACTCAGAGACACGCCGAACCGAAGTGATAGCCACAAGAAAGACTACCTTCTGAGTCAAAGTGGAAAGAGCAATATCCGACAAAGGCTCAAAAGGAGGAGCCTGAAGAGCAGACAAAACCAAATTCAGATCCCAAACAGGTAGCAACGCCTTCCTAGGAGGCCGCAGATGCGTAACCCCCTGGAAAAAAGTCTTGACCAACGGATGAAGCGCAAAAGCCTTTTGAAAGAAAATAGACAAAGCAGAAACCTGCCCCTTTAAGGTACCATGCTGGAGACCAGCATCCAGTCCAGATTGGAGAAAATCCAGAATTCTGGAAACAGAAAAGACTCTGCAGGGCAAAGATCTAGCCTCACACCAATTGATGTAAGAACGCCAGGTTCTATAATAGATAGCAGAGGAAGACCTCTTTCGAGCACAGATAAGAGTCTTAATAACTGAATCAGAAAGACCCTCCTCCTTTAAGATGGAGGTTTCAGCAGCCAAGCCGTCAAAGCCAACGTTGGTAAATTGGGGTAACGCAGCCGACCCTGAGTGAGAAGATCTGGCCGCAAAGGAAGCTCGAACTGATCCACTGCTATCCGAACGACGTCCGCGAACCACATTCTTCTTGGCCACCTTGGAGCCACGAGAATGGCGGGGACCTTTTCCAGAATCAACTTTAACACTCTTCCTAGCAAGGGAATCGGAGGGAACAGATACAGGAACCCCAGTTTCCCCCAGCTCAGAGACATGGCATCCACCGCCAGAGGCAGAGGATCCTGAGACATTGATACAAAAGTCGGAAGTTTGTAATTGTGACGAGAGGCAAACAGGTCCACCTCCGGTGTTCCCCACCGAAGACACAGAGCCTGAAAAACCTGAGGATGGAGAGACCATTCCCCCAGACGGGAGGAGCATCTGCTTAGAAGGTCCGCTTCCGTGTTTTCCACCCCCGGAATGTAAACTGCCGACAAGCAAGGAACATGAGCCTCCGCCCAGGTCAGAATCAGGGAAACCTCTCTGAGGGCAACCAGACTGCGAGTCCCTCCCTGATGATTGATGTAGGCAACCGCCGTCCTGTTGTCCGAACGCACCTGAACCGGAAAGCCCCGGACATGGCGAGTCAGAAGAGAAAGAACCAGACGGATAGCTCTCAGCTCCAGAACATTGATGGGCAAGTGAGCCTCTCGAGGACCCCACTGCCCCTGGAACTGAAGATCCTTCCAGAATCCCCCCCAACCCGAAAGGCTGGCGTCCGTGGTGACAGTCTCCCATAGAGGAGTCAGAAAGGACTTGCCCTTCAAGAGATTGTTCGAAACCAACCACCACCAAAGAGACTGCCGGACCCGGGAGGACAACTGGAAGGGTTGGTCCAATGAAAGTGGACAACGGTCCCAAGACGCCAACAGATGCATCTGAAGCGTCCGAGTGTGAAACTGAGCAAAGGGAACTGCCTCGAAGGAGGCTACCATCAACCCCACCAGCCTCATCCCCAGACGGATGGACGGGATTGGAGAGAAGAAGCCGAACCAAATCCTGAATCAAAAGTATCTTCGACTGAGGTAGAAAAACCCTGTGCTGACAAGAGGCTATGGTCATCCCCAAGAAGGACGCCACCTCGGCCGGAGTCAGGGAGGACTTGGGATAGTTGATTACCCAACCGAAGATTTCCAGCGTAGAAACCACCATGCTGGTGTCCTTCTCCGCTTGATTGAAGGAAGGAGCCATGATGAGAAGGTCGTCCAGGTAAGGCAAAATTCGAATGCCTTGAGTTCTGAGAATGGCCATCACCCCTGCTAGAACCTTGGTGAACACCCTTGGCGCCGAGGTAAGACCAAACGGAAGCGCCACGAATTGAAAAAGCCGATCCTCTACCATGAAGCGCAGAAAACGCTGATGGACCGGGCAGACGGGAACATGCAGATAAGCATTTTTTATGTCTATGGAAGTCAAGGTCCCCCTGCCGAAGAGAAGTGATGGCCGAGCGCAGAGTTTCCATGCGAAACTTCCGTGGACGAATGAACCTGTTGAGAAACTTCAGATCCAGGATAGGGCGCACCGATCCGTCCCTCTTGGGCACCGTGAAAAGATTGGAATAGAAACCGAGACCCAATTCCAAGGTTGGCACCGGACGGATGACCGCCATATCTAGAAGATTCCCTACCGACACTCGGAGTTTTTGGGCGACCAAAGGATCGGTAGGTATTCGGGACTTGAGAAATCTTGAGGGAGGACGGGACTGGAACTCCAGTTTGTAACCGGACGACACCACCTCCCGAATCCATCTGTCCGGGACCGCCTGGACCCAAGTCTGGGAGAAGTGTCGCAACCGTCCCCCCACCCTCACGGGTGAGGGCGCCCCCTCATTGCTGAACAGGCTTGTGTGTGGGCTTAGGCTTGGAGCCCCACGAATGACCGGAACGGCCGCGGCCTCGCCCCCGGTTCCAGCTCGTGCCCCTAGTAGCAGGAAGGGAGGCCCCTCTGCCTGCCCTGGCACCCCGAAAGGAAGGATTGAAAGAAGAAGTTCCTCGAAAAAGACGCCGCGGCTTCCTGCGCTGAGGCAACTTGCCTCCCTTGGTGACTGAATCCAACTTGTCACCGTACAGGCGTAAACCCAGAAAAGGAAGAGCTGTAAGTGATCTTTTGGCACCAACGTCCGCCGTCCATTGACGGAGCCACACTGACTGCCGAATAGCAACCAAAAGATGTCCTGCCACACATGGCCATAGCAACATCCTGGGCGGCCAGTCTAACACCTCCGCTGCCTCCAAGGCAGGAGCCAGAGAAGGAGAATCAATGCGTTTCCTTTTAGCCGTAGCCTTATGAGCTACCTGTGCAGACAACATCTTCTCGAGAGTGGCCACTCGAGCGCACAACTCAGATTGCGAATCCCCAGCTGTGACAACGTCACCCTGGGTCCGGAATAAAAAGTGGAGGGGCAGGGGACGACTGAGGTTGCGAAGAGCCAGGAGCCGGAGTACCAGACTGGCACGCAATATTCTGCTGTGCGCAAGGAACGCACAAAATGACATCCCCTGGGAGCAGAACCCCACATCCCCCACACTGCCTAGATTGCTCCGAGGAGCCATTTCCGGTATCATTGGAAGCCTCCATTCGGTGAAACTTTTTGGGAATTCACAGAGCCCAGGGATTTATGCTATAAGCTACCCGGGATGCCCCATATATCTTAAAATAAATATGGTCATATACCTTTAAGCATGCTGATGCCTAACTAAAGGATCAATCAAGCATTATATATAATGCATAATGAAAAGAAAGCCACTATGGCTTGTTATATTGACAAAAAAAACTTACAATCTATACTAATATGGACCACAGCATAAAGTCCCCTAATGGGAATAAGCACTCATTGAAAGTAATACAGAAACGAAAGAGCAAAAGTACAAGACCTTTTTGAAGTGGCCGAAGTTGAAAGACGGCGGGACCAGGGCGCAGAAATCACCTCACAGGCCGGTGCGAGCGATCCACAGCTGAAAGACGGGCAGGCCAGAGAGCGCGCGCGAAGCGCTCTGACCCCGCCCGGCAATCACCGCACAGCACGGGCCTTGCCGAGCGTGGCCCCTCCTAAAGCACAATTTACCTCAGAGAGGTAAAAAATGGCGACAGCACCATTCAGAAGTGCCCAAACCGGACCCGGTCTGCTGACCCCGCCAAAAGAAAAAGCCGCACACAGTAAACACTCATAATTAAAGACACACACACAGACACGCGCGCACCGACGCCCACAAAAATAAGTACAATTAAAAGGGAAATTACCTCAGGATATACTAGAAAGACCCCTCGCCTCCCCCCTAAAGGACTTCCCCACCGAAAAAGGGAAGGCCATGAGAAGGAGAGTAGGGATATGGGGACAACGGGACGGGGTATCCCAAAATCCAGGTCACCAACCGGATAACCACTCTGCCCCAATAATGGGGACTAGTGGAGGAGATAAGCTCCTAGGCACCTCCAGGTGCCGGCTACCATTACCCAGTCAGCAGCCGAAGCTGGGAGGCTTCCGATAGTTACCAAATACAAGTAAAAAAAAAAAAAAGAACTGGGCAGAAATAGACCGGGGGGGGGGGGGGGGGGTGCCGGGGTGTAACCCCGGCTACCTGCAAGCAGGAGACCTCTTTCTTCTGTCTTGACGCATCTTGCAGAGAGAGAACACTGGGGATTAAGTGGGAGGTCCCAGGTATATATAGACTGGGAGGGGCCAGTTTCAAGATCTCTCTCTCTCTGCAATGACATCTGGAGATGGTTTACCCGAACGTTATTACTACAGGAAGTGGGGTGTGTGTGACACACAAAGAATAAAAACCCCTCCGTCAACCTGATAGATTTGGTGTCCATCTACAGGAAGAAGCAAGGAAGGGGGTGCCCCCTGACTGGTTCCTTGAGTACAACCGGCTCAAGAGGAACCACCGTACCAAGGGGAAAGGTGCACAGTCCCAGCTCCAGGGAATCTGGAACCCTGTCCAGCATTTACAATATAAGTTGCAGAAGAGCCCAAGGGCACTGAGCATAAGGGACAACCTCTGATAAGCCAACAGGCCCACCAGCTACAATCCAGCCTGGTGAAGAGACAGGAACAGCAAAGAGGGACCAAGCCCATATAACCAGATTGTCCGCTTTATAGCCAAGGAAGCAGGTTCCCGCCTGAACCGAAACAAAGTTCAACCCTATGAATGGAGTTACCAAATAAGGGGACAAAGAGGAATTTAGGTGATTGAGCACCTATCCCAAAGACTCCCAAAGGACACCCCCAGCCGAGTAACAAGCTCGGCCTGACGTAGAGATTGGGAAGCAAAGAAGGACGACCTGGCAGTTCCTCGCGCGGACGCCCCATTGGTCTCATCAGAGATATCACCCCCGTCATCGCCTTGGCGAGCACTCTGGGAGCAGAAGAGAGGCCAGATAACAAGGCCACAATCAGCAGTGTTGGGCCTCCAACACTAAGCCGTAAGATCCTCGGTGTCCAGAAGACACAGTGGCAATGAAATAAGCATCTTAGGTCTCCACAGATGGCAAGAGGTCCCTGGACACAGGGCGCTGGCGGCCCAACTCCGAGAACCATGCAGAAAACGGCCTGTGAATGTAGATTGCCGCACCTATGGAAGGCCAGAATGGGCCAGAGTGTCTCATCCTTTTGGGGGAATGTGGAGAGGCCCCTGCCTCTGCCTGTTAAGGGCAACCTGCAAGTGACCCCAGACCTCGCAGGCCGCGCATGGCCTGCACCAATACCTGAAGAGAGACAGGGACCAGAAGCACCCTGACAATCACGGGAAGGGACCGCCCAGCAAACACAATCCTGCATCCAGAGGAAACTTCCTCCTGAATCCACCAGAACGAGGCATGACACCACCTGATAGGAGCAAGGTGCTGCGGCCATCATGCTTGGGGGGTTTTGGTGAAAGATTTGGACTTAGTCCTGCCGGAGGGGCCAGGGCGTTGTCTGCCACTCCTGGGGCAGGAATCTACACCAAAAAGCTGGAAGGACACCCCTGGTTCGGGTTTGACACTAACGTGGGGGGGGGGGGGGGAGGGGTGCCCCTACCCCGAGAAGGCCGAGACCGCCTTCTGCAAAGGGGTGTTTTGCCCTTTTTCCCAAACAAGTCCAGACGGGCCCCGAATAGGCGTCGCCCTCTAAAGGGAAGCCCAGTAAGAGTCTCTTTTGTAGCATCGTCAACACCCCACTGTCGCAGCCAGACCCAGGAACCACGGCCCGCATCATGACTCCTCAGCCCCTCGTCAGATGAGCCTGAGTCAGAGAACAGCTCACCTTCATCAGAAAGAGCAAAACCCTGCTGAGTAGTGAACTCCTCAGTTTCCGAAGGAATGGGCGAAACCGGAGGCGTCAGGGACCGCTTCTTACCAGGGCCCAAGCGCTCTGCCAACCTCGAAATCACCTGATCAGCCGAAGCCAGTCTGCGCGGCGCGACTTGCTGGTCATTCCCGCTCGAGTGCGACTCATCAGGAGTGAGATTTAAGCACGGGGAGAGAGAGGTGTATTGAAACGAGGCGCAGCCACTGGCAACCCTGACTGCAGGGCCAGTACTTGTTCAGCAAAGGGTCCACAGACCCGTGCTCTGTCCGCATCAGCATGGGGTTGTCCACACGCTGTTCACAGCCGGTCTTGTCCCGGAGGGACCCCGGTCACATAATTCTGAGATGCCTCCATATGGTGATTATCAATGCAATATATGCCAGTAGGGATTTATGCAATAGGCAACCCTGGATGTCCCAAAGACCCGCTAGGAATGTGGGAGAATTTTTTGTAAGCCCGCTACAATTTATGTTAGGCTGACGCCGCCGCCACCCATCACAGTAAATTTTAATAAAAAAATGAGAAGGCAAAGACGGCGGCGGCCAAAATAAAAAGAGCAAGTAGCGCGGCTCTGACACCCAGTTGCCAGTCAAGGGCAAAACTACGGCCATAAGCGTGACAATACAGTACATTGAGACCGCCAAACACCCCCCCCCCCATTCTTTTCCCCCGAATACGGGGGGAAACGAGGGAGGATGGCGACCCTTTACACAGGGTCCACCGCTACACGGGGCATGGGGCAATAATGTGGGAGGGACATCCACCAGAGGCTCACCATCAGCCTAAACCGCCTACCCTTTGGTGGGGGACTGCGGTGGAGCATGGCTCCGTTAACCACGCATGGTGCTGCCTACCTTCACCCGACCAGTGCAGCCCAGGCTGGGAGGCACATCACAGGGAGGACGGGTGGGAATAGTCCAACAGGGCCGCAGGCTGAAATAGCCCCGCTCACCTGCGAGAGTGTGATACTTCATGTCTTCGCAGTCAGCACTGCAGAGAAATCTGGGGATTTGTGGGAGGTCCCCGGGTATATGAAGGGCCGGGAGGAGCCTGTTTTTGCATGTCTGCAGTGCACACTGCCCTCTGGCGGAGGATTACCCAAGTGTAAGTATTATATCTGGAGCAGGACGTACTGTATACTTAGAATATTAAACAGGTGGCCTCAAGATTTAAGGGGATTTCAAGATTTAACTCAACAGTACAATTCTGAAAAAAATAGTTATCCTGTCCCAATAAGGACTAGAGCAGAACTTTGAAAGTTACCAGCACAGGTGGTCTTGTACCTGCAGCCAGGGGAAGAATCCCAGCTCTCTTCCTGCCTCCAGTTCCCAGCAATACCCAATAGTAAGGAATCCGTGTCCCTGCTTGACAGGGAAACAAGATGTTGGGTACTACAAAACTACCACACTTAATGGTTTATTTAAATTACTTTTTTAATAATGGACAAAAATACTATTAAATGAAGTGTGCATCACTTCATTTGAAGAAATAAATACCTTGTAATCGTGTACAATGCGCTCTGAAACCGCTTTATCCAACATTTTCTTATACCATTCCTGTAACCGTTTTGGCTTTGGAATCTTCTGGTCAATAGGATGGCAATGGAAAATGTAATCATCTCCTTCACTGGGAGGACAAGCCCAGATATGTCCTGTTGTGTACCTGTAAAATGAGCAATAACCAAACTACTTTTAATAAAACTACAGAAATGCAAATAACCATTTACGGTAGTTTGTTGCCTTCAGCAGGAGCTGCACATTTCAACCTCCTGATGGTCCACAATAATAGGCTGAAAGATGGGGATGCTCTGGCAACACAACCAGATTGCCTAGTCAATTATCACAGCACTGACAGAGAACTGGTGGGGGGGAAATCTAACAAGGGTCATTTAACCCTTTAAGTGCCAGCCTACCTGGAGTTTTTGTTACGCTTTTTTCACTATTTTGCACTATGCATGTTCAACTGTGATTTCTGAAGGGATTTCCCAGGAAAATTATATATTGTTTTTTTCAGCAGAGTCTGGGCTTTAACATAAAATGTCTTGTTTGTCATTTGTCAAGCATATTCTTCATATTTTGGGGTGAAATATGTGAAATAAATATTTAAAAAAAAATCTATTTCTTACAATTTGTAGTTTTTTTGTAATAAAAAAATTTAAGTTTGTCAATAAAATTTTATTGCGTGTGAAATCCCAATTTCTCCCGGTTACAACGGTACCACATATGTATTGGTAGACACCCTTTCCTGCCCATGAGACCCCCCCAAACTGAAACAGCACAACACGAAATTTTTAGATCAAATACAGCTATGCTAAGCGCTATGTGCACCTTGCAGTTTTTTTAATAAAAACAACCCTTTACATTTGAAATACCCCCACACACTTCAAGCTTTCTAGGCGTACCAGGCTTGTTGATGTTGCCACAGTTTTCTGGAAGTTCTCCCTCAATGTATTCTTTGGTTACACAGAGCTTCCCTAAAAAAGGATAAAAAAGCAGGATCAAAGCCACATTTTCCTAAAAAAAAACTATATGCAAACAAGAAAAAACAAGTTAATCTGAAAAAGCAACATCCCCCGAACCGAACGATACCAAACATGCATAGCTACTGTCAAAAGAAGAGTTGCCAAACACCAAAAAGTAAAGCATGTGCACAATGGTAATTTTGCTTGAAAATTTCAGCTCTGCAGACAAAGTGCGCACCTTGCGCTTTTTCTACCAAAACAACCCTTTACATTTGGAATACCCCCCACAAACCATACATTCCTTGAAAGTACACATGATAAGCTTTCTAAGCGTACCCAGCATGTTGTAGTGGGCCCATCTTTCTGAAAGTAATCCCTCAAAAGAATTCTTTGGTCGCACAGGGTTCCCTTAAAAATTGTATAATAAAGCAGAATAAAAAATGAGTTTTCCTAAAATATCAATATGCAAACAAGAAAAAACAAGCTAAATCTAAAAGCGCAAGGTCCCCCGAGCAGAACGATACCCAACATGCATAGGTACTTTTAACCCTTTTAACTGCCAGCCTACTTGAGATTTTGAGACCCTCTCTTGACAGGTCATTTTTAACCATTTTGCGCTATGCTTAACTGTGATTTTTGCAAGTATTTCCAGGAAAATGATATATTTTATTTTTGCGGCAGAGTTTAGGCTTTAACATGAAATGTCTTGTTTGTAATTTTTTTTTACTGTTTTTTAAAATATTTTTGAGTAAATTAAACAAATAAAAAAATATTTTTTTTTTTAGAAAATGGTCTCCTTTATTTCAAATAAATTTTTTTTTTTTTTTTTAAAGAAAACCATATTGCATGTGAAAGCCCCATTTCTCCCGATTACAACGGTACCACATATGTATCGGTAGCCCCCCGTTACTGTTCAGAAGACCCCCCCCCCAAACTGAAAAGAACACTTTATAACATGTAAAAATAAAATACAACTACAATCCACACTATAAAGGGTTAAATCAAGAAAAAAATTGGCATGGGGCAATCCCCTTTTTCATTTTAAGGGTTAAAAACCCTTAAAAATTCCCATAAAAATGACATGGGGTCCCCCCTACCTAGCATAACCAGCCCGGGGATCAGCTATGCAGAGCTTGTAGAACAGGGCGCAGGGGCCAGCTTTGGTGGCCCCCCGCCCTGCCAAGTACAAGCTCGCACCGCCTAAATCAGCCCTTCTGCCCCCCCTGGGCTTCGGGGAGGCAGGTAATAGGGGGGCCGGGGTTAATGGCAAGTCACCCGCTAGCCGCAGGTGACTTGACAGCCCCCCAGCCTTGTGAACTGGTATAGGGGTTTCATGGACTCCTTACAAGTTCACAATGGGTTAAAGTGGACCAACAGCCAGGGCTGATCGGCCCGGGAATCTATAAGATTCCCAGACCGTTCTATTCCCTCCCCCCGGGGCATCCAAAATCGGGATGCCCCTCTGTGTGAAACCCCCCGGAACACCCGCTACCACTTACCTGAATCCCGGTCCTACGGCGCATGCGTGGGACGCATCCCCGCTATCCCTCTAGCAGGGCGCGTGCCCACGCTGGCTATTTATGAATGGCCGGCGCGGGCACGCTCCCTGTTAGAGGGAAGTGGAGGATGCGGTCTCCAGCCCGCTCAGAGTGGCTGAGCTTAGACGTCTCTTAGACGTCCATAACTCAGCCGCTCTGAGCGCGCTGATTGGACGAGCGGCCGTGCATGCACCATAGGATCGGGGTGAGGAGTTATTGTGGGCGATCGGGGGGTTTCACAGAGCGGGGCATCCCCGGTCGGGATGCCCCAGGGGAAAGGACCAATACCCAAGATAGTAAAAATCCTGGGTGTTGGTCCACTTTAAATGTAAAAAAAACACAAACACACCACAAAATGCTGGAAGCATTTTATACCTGCTGTGTAACAGGACATAAGCGGTTAATTAAAAAAAAAACTGACACAGGGTCCCCCCTCCCGGGGGGGGGGGACCCCGTTTTTTTTGGAATTTTAAGGGTTAAAAACCCTTAATCCCAAAAACCCAGCATTACCGACCCGGGCCAGCTATGGGGGCTTGTAGAACAGGGCGCAGGGATGTCAGATGCCGATCACCGGCATCTGACAGCTGAGAGAGCTGAAGCCGGTGATCGGGGCCGGGATGACGTAATTAGCCCCGCCCCCAAGCGGCAAGATGGCAGCCCCGGAGGAGCAGAGGGGAGAGAGCCTTCCGTGCTCTCTCCTGAAGATCGGTAAGTCCTGGGGGGGCGGGGATCGGAGGCCCCCCAGGTGAAGAGGAGGGACAGCGGGAGCCAGCGCACACGGAGGTAAGTGAATGTCATTTTTATTTTTTTTTACAGTTAGCAGATGCCGAAGTGGGGGGGGGGGCGGCCTATTCCGGGGGCTCTCCTGGAGCCATCCGAGCCCACACGGGGGATCGGATGGCACCAAATTAAAGAGGAGACCCGGCCGGATCCAACGAGGGGTCAGGTATTTTTTTTGCCCACTAGCAGGGGTAAATGCCAGGCACGTGAATTTTACGTGGCTGGCACTTAGGTAGAGAAGCAACCACGTAAATTTTACGTTGCTGGCATTTAAAGGGTTAAACTGGATCAACAGTCAAAAACTACTTAAACCAGACCAAGAGTGCGCATATGCATTTCTCCCCAGGGCAATTTAGATTGCACATAAAAATTCATTAACCTTTTTCTAATTCCTGCTGTAGTAAATTGTTACAGGGCACTGTCCCTAATTAACATTCAAATAGTGGTCCCACATCCTGCCATGCCTATAAGAACAATAGACACCTAATCACACCTAGCTGCCAGGAAGCTGCCTTAAACTGCTGGGGTGAAGCTAGAGATATTGGAGATTTATGTGAAGCAAATATCAAATAATATTATTTCATAATTCCCTTTTTCATAAATTTTGGGAATTTAAATAGAAACAAAATGGCGGCTCATGCATTTGCAGGCCAAAGTGCTGCTGGGCTTCCTGTTACCGTGCATTGTCAGTTATGTCAGTTAAATCTAGGCAGGAGCAAACAGATGCTGGGAGAGAAAGCTCCAAAATGGCTGCTACCTTTGTTTTCCAAATGTGACAGTTTTCACTAGGTGATAGCATTTGCAAAGCCATAATCACCATCAACTGACCAACGGACCGATCTGCAGGTGTTTTAGTAGCGATTGCAGACATGGTCGCAGTTTAAAGGCTGCATGCATTGCTTTTTCTGGGTGCATTCAATTGTCCCACTAGTATGCCTATAGATTCCCATTGGCAATGCTTGGGAGCACACATCGTTTGCCATGAAAATGCTGCAGTGTAAAAGGAGCATAATTATATTTATCAAGCAACATAAGAGTGGCGTCACAGAAGCTCAAATGAATCTCTAGCTGTGTATCAATGTAGGCCTACATATCCCAGACTGCCTACAATACGCAGCGGCCAGGCACTAGACTGGGCATTAGACTAAAGAACTAGCCAGACGGGAAGCATTTTGTGTAGGTGACAAAATGTATATGGGTTTTCGTTTAGTCGTGTAGTCACTCCTCCTGAAGACAACCACATCCCCAATAAAAACATTGTTCCAGCAGCCATCAGGTCAAATTCTAAAAATTGATTACTGTGTAATGCTTATACACTAAAATTCCTGGCATGTTTGTTCATTGACTAACTGGCATGTACAGTTCAAATGACATTTCAAAAGCTTTCACAACACTATGTAAAAACAAGGTAAAATGGTATGTCCTGCAAAGCATGCCTTTAAATGCCCCCCCCCCCCCCAAATGGATCAAAACCATTTTTATATTGGATAGTGGCTAGACATTTTTTCATGTGGTAGGTATACTGATTCAAACTTTACTTACCCGAGTTTCTTTACATATTCCAAGTACCCAATTAAAATCTCATGGTAGACAGCAGTTCTTAAGCTCTTCGGTTGAAAAAAATGAACACTATCCAGGTAAGAGATGTATACCCGCCTAAAAGAGGAAACCAAAAAGTTTGTGAAATTGTCTAAACATTAAATTCTGTGAATTCTCAACTGTAAATAGATACGTGGCGGTGGGGGTGGGTGGGGCTAGGGTAGGACTTGGCCTCAGGAGGGACCGTAAGATAAAAGGGTGTAGCTCCTCCCGGTCTACATATATTTTTTATGCTAAACACAATATACAGATTTATTAATCCGCTTAACTCATGATAAGATGCACCAGTAGTCTCAGAAACTGTGAATGGAAACAGGGTGGATGTGGAATGAGGAGAGAAACCAATTCTCAATTATATTTGTGGGACAGTATCATGTACCAGAAAGGGATCCAAACAAATCAGCTGATGAACTTTACCATTGAAAAAATACTCTGGGAGTCAAACCTCCACCGAAAAAACCTTTCGGCCAAAGGCTGTATCTGCCGATGCCCTTACATCTATGTAAACCGAAGACTTGAAAACCTGATCAGCTGAAGCGTGATGATGAAAAATACCATTTTGTGAGTACTCACCTGAAAAATGGATATTGTTGGTGTGCCACACACCCCGCTTCACCTTTAATTCTTCACGATTGGGTTACTCACCGCCAGGTGACGCTGTGCAGAGAGGAAGTCTTGTAACGAGCCCCCTTCCGGCCTATATATACCTGGTACCTCCCATTTATCACCAGTGTATTAAAAAGCAGAAAGACAAGGTACCAGTAAATTAACGGTAACCTCAAAATAAATCAATATAAATAAAAGCTTCACCATATAAAGGATTCGGAATACCGAAAAGGGTGGGAGTGAAGCGGGGTGTGTGGCACACCAACAATATCCATTTTTCAGGTGAGTACTCACAAAATGGTATTATTCTTGGTGTGCCACACACCCCGCTTCACCTTTAATTCTTCACGATTGGGACATCCAAAAGCAGTGTCCACAAGGGATGGGCATCTCAAGGCCAGGTGAAGCATAACTTAAATGACTGCAGTCTGCAGAACTTTGCGGCCAAAAACAGCATCCGCTGAGGCTCGCACATCAACTTTGTAAAACTTAGAAAAAGTATGAACAGAAGACCAAGTGGCGGCCTTACAAACTTGTTCAACAGAAGCTTGGTGCTGAAAAGCCCAAGACGCTCCAACGGCGCGAGTAGAATGAGCAGTGATACGAAAAGGGGGAACTTTCCCCTTAGCAGAATAGGCCACAGTAACGGCCTGATGTATCCATTTGCTAATGGCAGATTTGGCTGGTGCCAAACCCTTCTTAGGCCCACAGGGCACAACAAAAAACGAAAAGGAGACGTGATAATCAAGTAGTACTTAACACAGCGTACTACATCCAAACAATGCAAAACCCTCTCTGTCATTCTTAGGATTAGGACACAAGGAGGGAAGAACAATATCCTGATTCAAATGAAAAGCAGAAACAACCTTAGGAAGAAAGTCTGGCTTGAACCGAAAGACCACTTTATCCCGATGCCTCTCAAAGTAGGGCGCCTGGATAGACAAGGCCGCCAACTCTGAGACACACCGGACCGAAGTGATAGCTACCAAGAAGACAATCTTCTGAGTCAGGGTAGACAAAGCAATATCTTGCAGAGGCTCAAAAGGAGGAGCCTGCAGAGCAGAAAGAACCAAATTCAAATCCCAAACCAAGAGTAATGGTTTCCTGGGAGGCCGCACATGCGTAACCCCCTGGAAAAAAGTTTTAACTAAAGAATGAAGCGCAAAACGCTTCTGAAAAAAGATAGATAAGGCAGAAACTTGCCCTTTCAAAGTACTTAGCTGAAGACCAGAGTCCAGCCCAGATTGTAAAAACTCCAGAATCCTGGAGACCGAGAAGACCCTACAAGGAAAGGATCTAATCTCACACCAAGCGATATAGGCTTTCCAAGTCCTATAGTAGATGATAGAAGAAGACCTCTTCCGGGCACTGATCAAAGTCTTAACGACTGAGTCAGAAAGACCCTCCTCCTTCAAGATGGAGGTTTCAGCAGCCAGGCCGTCAAACCCAGCGCTGGTAAATTGGGGTAACACAACCGACCCTGAGTGAGCAGATCGGGCCGAAGAGGCAGAACGAACTGGTCCACTGCCAGCCGAACGATGTCTGCGAACCACACTCGCCTTGGCCACCTTGGGGCCACGAGAACGGCGGACACCCTTTCCAGAGCCAACTTCCGAACCACCCTGCCCAGCATGGGTATCTGAGGAAACAGGTATAGAAATCCCAGATCCCCCCAACTCAGGGACATGGCATCCACTGTCAGAGCCAGAGGATCCTGGGAGAGCGACACGAAGTTCGGGAGCCTGTGATTTTGACGAGAGGCAAACAGGTCCACCTCCGGTGTCCCTCATCGGAGACACAGTGAGCGAGGATGGAGAGCCCATTCTCCCAGACGGGGAGAGCCCTTGCTCAACCGGTCCGCTTCCTGGTTCTCCACTCCTGGAATGTATACCGCCGAGAGACAAGAAACATGGGCCTCTGCCCAGGTCAGGATCAGGGACACCTCTCTGAGAGCACTCAGACTGCGAGTCCCTCCCTGATGATTGATGTAAGCAACCGCTGTTCGATTGTTTGAACGCACCTGGACCGGAAGGCCCAGAAGCAAGAACCCGACGGATGGCTCTCAGTTCCAGAATATTGATAGGTAAGTGGGCCTCTTGAGGCCCCCACTGCCCCTGGAACTGCAGCTCCTTCCAGAATCCGCCCCATCCCGACAGACTGGCGTCCGTGGTGACAATTTCCCAAAGAGGGGTCAGGAAGGACCTGCCCCTCACGAGATTGGCCGAGACCAACCACCACTGGAGGGACTGCCGGACCCGGGAGGACAACTGGAAGGGCTGATCCAGCGACCGAGGCTGCCGGTCCCAGGACGCCAACAGATAAAGCTGAAGCGACCTCGTGTGAAATTGAGCAAAAGGAACTGCCTTCGAAAGAGGCGACCATCAACCCTACCAGCCTCATCCCCAGACGGATGGACGGCCGAGGATTGGAAAGAAGGACCCGAGCCAACTCCTGAATCAGATGAATTCTGGACTGGGGGAGAAACACTCTGTGTTGATGAGAGTCCAACTGCATCCCCAGAAAGGCCACCACCCTGGCCGGAGCGAGGGAGGACTTGGGGAAGTTGATCACCCAACCAAAGCTTTCCAGCGTGGAGACCACCATCCTGGTGTCTGTCTCCGATTGATTGAGTGACGGAGCCATGATGAGAAGGTCGTCCAAATAAGGTACGACACGAATGCCCCGAGATCTGAAAATGGCCATCACCCCTGCCAGCACCTTGGTGAACAATCTTGGAGCCGAGGTAAGGCCAAACGGAAGTGCCACGAATTGAAAATGCTGATCTTCCATCACGAATCAAAGAAAACGTTGATGAGCGTGGCAGATGGGAACATGAAGATAAGCATCCTTGATGTCTATGGACGTCATGAAGTCCCCCTGCCGAAGGGAACCGACGGCCGTACGCAAAGTTTCCATGCGAAACTTCCGAAAACGGATGAACTTGTTGAGTAGTTTCAGGTCCAGGACGGGACGAACTGACCCATCTTTCTTGGGGACTGCGAAAAGATTGGAGTAGAAACCGAGGCCCATCTCTAAGCGCGGTACCGGCCGGATGACCGCCATCTCTAACAGATTCTTTACCGACGCCAGGAGCCCCTGTGCGGCCAAAGGATCGATGGGCACCCGAGACCGAAAGAACCGTGAAGGAGGGCGAGACTCGAATTCCAGTTTGTAACCGGACGACACTATCTCCCGGATCCATCTGTCCGGAACCTTCTGGTTCCAAACCAGGGAGAAGTGTCGCAATCGTCCCCCCACCCGCACGGGTGAGGGCAGCCCCTCATTGCTGAGCGGGCTTATCAGCAGGTTTGGACTTGGTGCCCCAAGACTGAGTGGGACGGCCACGGCCCTTCCCCCGAGTCCAACCTGCACCTCTGGTAGCGGGAAGGGAAGCCCCCCTACCCGCTCTGAATCCCCGAAAGGAAGGTCTACCAGAACTTGCCCCCCGAAAGGGACGACGAGGCTTCTTACGTTGGGGCATTTTACCACCTTTGGCAACTGAATCAATTTTATCACCAAACAGCCGCATCCCCAAAAAAGGGGAGAGTTGTGAGCACCTTTTTAGAAGCTGCGTCCGCCGACCACTGGCGCAGCCATACTGCCCGACGAATAGCCACCAGCATTGCAGCTGTCTTGCTACTCATAGCCAGCACATCGTCCTGAGCGGACAGAACATAGGAAACAAAAGACTCACACTGCCTGAGAGCAATAAGCTCCTTGCAAGTGGGATCAAGATCCACACACAGACCCTGAATTACAGATCTAACCGCCAATAGAAGAAGCGCTGAAGCACACACCGGGCGCATCGCTGACCCGGCGTAACTAAAACCATGGCGAGCGTACTGGTCAATCCGACGATCCTCACCATCCTTAAGGGCAGTAGTCTCAGCAGACTGCACCATAGCCGTGCTGGAGAGCCCTAGTACAGGGGTATCGACGTCAGGAGAAACCGACCAAAGCTTCACCAATTCTGGTGGAAAAGGATAACGTTTCTCCCAACTGGAAGGAATTCCAGTTAACCGCGTGGGATGTTCCCATTCCTTGAGCACAATTTTCTCAAAGTGGTGTTGTCTGGGAAAAACCAAAGGCGGCTGAGGGACATTAAACCACTGACCCATAGGCAGGGCGACGGCCTCAGGTGGATCTAGATTCAAAATTTCAAACATTTGAGCCAGAATGGAGGGGGTGTCACGAAAACCCCCCGCAGACAAATCGCCAATAGCATCAACCTCAAGCTGATCTGCAGGCTCATCTGACTCCACCAAAAATTCTCCCTCCTCCTCCAGGGAGCAATCGGACCAATCCACAGGCTCACATACTTCATCCTGTGAAGCCGGAGGTACAGGAGTCAGGTGCTTCCGTTTCGCAGTGGCCTTTAACCCTGCTTTAACGGAAACTATTTTCTCGAGGTTGGCCAACCGTGCCGCCACCTCGGATTGCGAATCCCCACTCTTGACAATGTCACACGGGGTCCGGAACAGGGAGGGAGGGGTAGGGGATGATGGAAGTTGCGAAGGGCCAGCAGCCGGAGCAACGGACTGACGCGCAATACTCTGCTTTGCACAAGGAATGCATACAAAAACATCATCAGCTGGGAGCGGAGTCCCACAGCCTCCACACACCCTAGATGGCCCAGAAGAACCATTTCCGGTAATATCGGAAGCCTCCATGGTATTAGTGAGTTATGGTATTCGCAAAAATGTTGGGTTTAAGGCATAAGCCACCCGGGATGCCCCTTTATGTTAATGTCCCGGGAGGGAGGATTTAATTTATAATAAAGATCCCCTTAAATATATATATATAATTTTTTTTTTATATATATATATACACATTATATATATAAATATATAAATATGTCCCAATTTGGAGGAAAAGAAAGGACTAGCCAGGCAAAAAAGAACCGGGAGGCCGCTGTATTGAGGGAATCCCAGGAACTGTGGGGAAGAAACAAACCAACAGTAAGACCCCCAGAAACCAATGGCAACATGCAATATAACATACATACACAGCAGCAAGTGCTTTGAAGAGGCAAGAAAACTGGCCTCTGATTTTCCTCCTTATATATTTTTCTTTCTTTTTTTTTTTAAATAAAAGTATTTTTCCATTAAATATATTGCTTTTTAAATAAACAAACACCATAAAAAAAAAAATAGACGGCCCCACTCCAGGTGAGGCCGCTTACCTGCCCCAGTAAGGCTTACAAAAGCCCAGCACCCGACCAAAGAGGTGGTGGAGACAGGCAGCAAATGTCAGCGAAGGCGGGAGTGGCCGATTAAAACAAAGGAGATAAGCGGAGGGGGGAGGGGAGCTGGATAAAGAGAGAAAAGCGCAGGCAGCCATAAGCAAGCCTGACACTGTACAGCCCGCCCCGGTCACCACTAAAGCTGACCCAAAGCTCTGGCCCTACAGGCCAGCAGCAGCAGCCCGCAAAACAGACTGCCATATAAGGAGGAATCAAAGTCAGGCCATATGCACACTCACTTGCGGTGCAGCCTGACAACGTTGAAATAAGCACAACACATGAACATACAGTAAACCATACACACAATACACATCCCTCTACCCCCCCCCCCCCATAGTGAAGGGAGAAGGGACCGCAACGGGAGAGTAAGGGGCTAAGGGGACCCTCGGGACAGGGGCTTCCTACTTCCGGATCACCATGCCGGATAGCCGCATTGCCCCCAAAAGAGGGGGTCGAGCGGAGGAGATAAGCTCCTAGGCACCTATAGTGCCGTCTACCAATTGCCCAGTGAGCAGCCTAGGCTGGGAGGCTTCCATTCCACCATAAAGGTACAAACAATCAAAAACCGGGCAGAAATAGACCAAAAGGGGGTGCCGGGGTAAGACCCCTACCTGTAAGCAGGAGACTTCAATCTTCTGTCTTGTCGTCATGCAGAGAGAAAAACACTGGTGATAAATGGGAGGTACCAGGTATATATAGGCCGGAAGGGGGCTCGTTACAAGACTTCCTCTCTGCACAGCGTCACCTGGCGGTGAGTAACCCAATCGTGAAGAATTAAAGGTGAAGCGGGGTGTGTGGCACACCAAGAATATCCCAGGACATTTCAGTCACTGAGGTAGAAGCCTTGATCGTTGCATTGCCTTCGCCATATACAGACAATAGACTCGTCTGGAACTAGACCCTTCCTTGGACTCCCGGAATCACAAGCAAATAGTCTTAAAATAGCTACTATTTACTGAGTAGCAGTCAGTTAAGTAGTCCATGCCCTGACCACGTCCAAGGAATCAAAAAGCCTCTCCTGGAGGATAGGTAGGACAAGGACATAAAGAAGGCAGTAGTACTTCCTTGTTCGAGTGGAAAGACCACCTCGAGTAGAAAATGCTGCAATAAGTAGAAAACTATTAAAGGCTGCCAACTCTGATACTAAATAGAGGGAATAGTCAACATAGTAACCAATAAGCCTCAGCAAATGGCTCAAAGGAAAACCAATGCTTCACTCAGGCTCCAAACACTTAGTGCTGTGCTAGGTTGTCACTGTCTGCACAAAAATTGCCAGTAACCTGCAGTTCCACACAACGGGAAGGACCAGGGAGTAAAAGATCTTGGGCAGCATAACACTGCTGCATCTGAGTATAACGCTCAGAAAATACATTTTGTTAAAGCCTACAGCACCTGGTATTTCAATTGTTGATTAGGCCTCAGTTCATTTTGGGTGGCAGAGATGAGAATGGAACCTTCTGCAGCACTGACTAAGGGGCTATATACCACCAAACACAACATGCAGGCTATGCCCTGTCAAAGAAAACCAGCCAGGTGTGGCAACCGCACCGGCCTCACTTTGCCAACCGAACAGGTGTAATAGACAATAGATGCTCTACATGCACCAACCAATCCCTCTTTGGACAAACAGACAAGGTGGCTTGGCAGACAATGTGAAATTAACAGAAGCTTCTGCTCCCATACAGTTCTTCAATAACATCCAACAAGGGTGTCCTCTCCTAGCAGTCAACTCCTACAGCAACTGTTGTGTCTGGATATAAAGTATGTTAATGTGACAGATCAGTTGTCCAGCATTGTCAGCATAGTCTCCTAAAACCATAAACTTGACTTGTATAAGAACGTATTGCATCTACAAGTTTGCTTTAGTCTTAGGTACGCACCAAAGCCATCACAGTACCTAAAAATAAAGCAATATAAAAATGACTCTGCTATTTAAACTGGATCTTCAGCAGGATTTATTGAAAAGCCCAAACCCTTAAAAAATGATTCCCCAGCATCTTAATATATTTTAAGTTTTTAGTCACTACTTATTCTTTCCCCCACTGGGCTGCAACTCTGTTCAGGACTTTAGAATATAGGGGCCGCCATCTTGACTCAGAAGCATCACACTTACTGAGGAGAGGAGAGTACAGGGGGTGGGTTATAGCTGTGCTTTGCTCAGACAGCAGAGATGGGGTCAGGAAAAGGTCAGCAATCCCAGAATGCAGAGCAGCACAGTCAGAAGGCGCTTCCTGTTTGCAGGCTGCCTGATGTTCCGTGAGCTGCCATCTTGGATGCTTAAAGGCTCATAACATGCAGTAGATACAGGTAGGATGATTTTTAATGTGAGCAATCTGTATGTACAGGGTGGGGGAAACATATAAGATAGACTCTTATTTAGAGACAAAGACCGCTTTAATTCTCAAGGGCCCAGGTCAGGGGGTAAGTGCCCCATTTATTTTAATCTTTGGCAACCTACACTAGATCTAGGAATGCAATATTGAGAAAATATATATATATATGTATATATATATATACACACACGTATGTATGTATGTATGTATGTATGTATGTATGTATGTATGTATGTATATATACATACACACACACTATTGAAATTTAAAGGACTCCTAGAGATTACCCTAATTAAATATATTTGCAGTTAGAATCCTTTATGACAATTAAGAAAAACATTTATTCATTGCAGTGTGACTGAAGTTCAAAGTTTTTTCCATCTACTTTCTGTTAACTTTCTTTAACCTTTGTTTTACTATTTAAGCTAGTCCCTCAAATCCAGACAAAAACCTGTGGCTGCTTTTTCCTGTGGAGGAATTTTCAGCACAGGAGTGTAGGCTCTTTTTACAAAACCAAATATACAATTCTTTCACCTGTAGAATTGTTTTTGACTGTGTCCTGTTCAGGTCGCTCCATTTCTGACATGTGGTAATCTGCCACAAAGTGGCGCAGTGACTGCAAGATAAAAATCGTAGCTCCTCCCGGCTCCATATAAGGCAGATGTCTCCCAAAAATCCCCAGTGGTTCAAAAAGCAGTAAAGAAGAGACAGGCAGGGAGGCCAAGAAACCATGTTACTTCACATAGCTTCAAAATGTACTCTCTCAAAAAGAAAAACCAAAGGAACAAGTTCCATATACAACGGTAATCACCATAACAGGCAACAGGAGATAATAAGAACAAGGTTGGGGTGGAGCGACCTGAACAGGACACAGTCAAAAACAATTCTACAGGTGAGTACTCACAGAATTGTATTTTTCCCAGTGTCCTGTTCAGGTCGCTCCATTTCTGACATGTGGGACATCCAAAAGCAGTGTCCAAAAAAAGGGTGGGATCCCCAGTGAGCAACAGCATGTAGTTCATGACACTACCGCCTGAAGCACCTTACGGCCAAAAACAGCATCAGCTGAGGCCCCAACGTCAACCTTGTAAAACTTCGTAAAGGTACTATAACAGAAGACCAAGTAGCGGCCTTACAAACTTGCTCAACAGAGGCCTGGTTCTGAAAAGCCCAGGAGGCACCAATAGCCCTAGTAGAATGTGCAGTAACACAGAAGGGGGGTTCCTTCCCCTTGGCAGAGTACGCTTGCACCACCGCCTGTCTGATCCACTTGCTGAGAGGGGATTTGGCTGGAGGCAGACCCTTTCTAGGCCCCTCAGTAAGGAAAAATAGAGAATCCGATTTCCTGAAGGATTCCCTTGCAACCAGGTAGTACTTAATGAGTCTGACCACATCCAAGGCATGGAGGGTCCTTTCCTTAGAATTAGAAGGTGCGGGACACAAGGAAGGCAAAACCATGTCCTCATTAAGGTGAAAAGAAGAAACAGGTAAAAAATCCGGTTTAAGGCGAAATACCACCTTATCCTGATGCTGCTCAAAGTAAGGAGGCTTCATACAAGGCGCAGCCAGCTCTGAAACGCGACGCACTGAAGTGATTGCTACCAAAAAGACCATTTTAGAGTCAAAATGGATAGAGCAGCATCGCACAAGGGCTCAAAGGGAGGACCCTGAAGAGCAGAAAGCACCAAGTTCAAATCCCACACCGGTAACACAGGCTTACGCAGTGGACGTACATGAGTAACTCCTTGGAAAAATACAATTCTGTGAAATACTCACCTGTAGAATTGATATTTGTATACAGTACGTCCTGCTCCAGATCTAGTACTTACACTCGGGGTTATCCTCCGCCAGATGGCGCTGCACTGCAGAGACATGCAAAACAGGCTCCTCCCGGCCCACAAATACCCGGGGACCTCCCACAAATCCCCAGCATTGAAAAGCAGTGAACAAGGAGCCGGGAGAGTTAACCACCAAAAAACTGGTAACTATAACAATGGTAACAACCACCATACAGGGGATCCAGAATAATGCAAAAACCAGGGTGGGTGGAGCAGGACGTACTGTATACAAATAATATCAATTCTACAGGTGAGTATTTCACAGAATTGTATTACTCTTAGTATACAGTACGTCCTGCTCCAGATATAGTACTTACACTTGGGACATCCAATAGCAGTGTCCATAAAGTAGGGTGGGTTCCCCAACAAAAACGACAACAGCAGACAGTTTAAAACCACTTTCACCTGCATAACCATACGGCCAAGAAAGCATGAGCTGAGGCCCTAACATCAACCTTGTAAAACTTTGCAAAAGTATGAACAGAAGGCCAAGGTAGTGGCCTAGCGAACCAGTTCAACAGAAGCCTGGTGCTGAAAAGCCCAAGAGGCATCAAGGCACGAGTAGAATAAGAATCAAAGCGAAAGGAAGATTCTTCCCCTTGTTGGAATAGGCCTGAGTAACAGCCTGACGAATCCAATCGCTAACAGAAGACTTGGCAGAAGCCAAAAGACCCTTCCAAGTACCAGAAGGAACATCCATTAAAGAAATAACCAGGGCCAAAGCCACCCAACTCCCCGAGAGCAGACGAGATCGGGCACATTCAGGATGTAATGACCACAGGCCCCAAGGAACATCAGTTCTCCTAAGGGACACAGAGACTACCAAGGAAAAACTTCCAACACCTGTTCAAGGAATGCAGAACCCTTTCCTCAGCGTTGCTAGGAAAAAGGCACAGCAGGAAGAATAATATCTCAAATCAATGAACAAGACACCACCTGATGCGGAGAGTCCGGCTTCAGGCGGAACACCACCATATCCTGGTGCATCTCAAAGAATGGGGGCTAGGTAGACAGAGCCGCCCGCTAACACACGCCTGACCAAGGAAGCAGTCACCAGAAGGACAACCTTGAGGGTAAGAACAGCCAGACGGCATCCTGAATAGGACCAAAGGGACAAAACCCTGCAAGCAGACAGAAGGAAAAGCAAAATCCAATCCCAGCAGGGACCATAGGATTACATGGGGGACGCACATGAGTACCCCCTGAAAGAAGTCTTAACCAAGGAAGACTGAACCAGAGACCACTTAGGCAAGGTGGACAGGGCAGAACCTGACCCATCAGAGTACTGAGTTGGAGAACCAACTCCAAATCATGCTGAACCAACTCTAGAACCCTGGGAACAGAGAACACCCAACAGGGAAGAGACCTAGACTCACACCAATCAATATGGGTATGCCATACCCTATAACAGATAGAAGAAGAGGAGGAAGAAGCTTGCTCCTAGCCTCCCCATAGTCTCAATCACCAAGACAGACAAGCCTGTCTCCATCAAGATGGATGTTTCAGCAGTCAGGCCGACTAGGCCAGAGACTGTAGACTGGAGTGACGTAAAGGGGGCCCTGAGTGATCAGAGCTGGCACTCCTGGCAAAAGGTACAGAAAAACGACTGTCCTCGGTACCATGTCTGCAAAACCACACTCTACTAGGGCACCTGGGGGCCACCAGAATCACTGGTCCCCTTACCAGAGCAATCTTACGCAGAACCCTGCCTAGCAGGGGGAATGGAGAAAAGTCATACGGAACCGAACGTCCTGTCATGACGTTACTAAGGCATCCGGACCACTGCCAGAGGATCCTGGGACAGGGAAACAAGGCCGAGAGCCTGTGATAGTGACGGAACACAAACAGATCCACAACTGGTTGGACCCCATAGTGACACAGGGATTAGCACATCCTGTCGCAGAGGGGCTCCACCGGAGCGAATATCACCGATATGCAGGGAACATTGTCTCCACCCAGATTAGGAACATAGACCCTTCCTGGAGGGACAACCAGCTCAAGGACCCTTCCAATGATTAATGTAGGACACTGTCGGACAGACCGGGCGCCCCCAAACTGGCAGGCCCAGAAGGGAAGTCAAGTGAGATAGAACCAACTGAAAACGCTCACTGTTTCGACCATCAATAGGCGTAAGGACCTCTTAAGGACCCCACCACCCCCAGAATCGCAGGGAGTTTCAGAAGAAAACCTCCCCCCTTCAACCTGATAGGTTGGCATCCATGGTGACCGTTTCCAGAAAGGGGCAAGAAAGAACTGCCCCCAGACAGGTTCCTTGAGTTCATCCACTCCAAGAGAAACCTTCTTACCAGGTGGGAAGGCCCACAGACCCTGCTCCAGGGTTGCTGGATTCCTGTCCTGTATTAACAATAGAAGTCGCAGAAGGGCCCAAGGGGAACTGAGCATAAGGGACCTCTTCCGAGCAAGCCACCAACGGGCCCACCAGCTGCATCCCTGCCTGGTGAAGGGACCGAGACAGCAATGAGGGACTGTGCCCATGTGACCAGATTCCCCACTTTAATGCTGAGAAGGGGAGATTCTAGTTTGAGCCTAATCCAGATTCATTCCTAGTAATGGAGTTACCATTTAAGGGGACAATGAGGACTTGGGGTGATTGATCACCCATCCAAATGGCTCCCAATGGACACCACCAGCCGGGTATCCAACTTAGCCTGACGTAGAGACTGGGAAGTGAGAAAGGACGTCCAGGTAGGTCATCGCGTGGACGCCCCTTGGTCTCATCAGAGACATCACCGCCGTCAGCACCTGAGTGAGCGCCCCATCACGCTTGAGGGGGATTGGTGGAAGATTTAGGCTTAGCCCCGCCAGAGGGGCCAGAGCGTTGTCTGCTGCTCCCGGGGCCGGAGTCTGCGCGAGCCCCCACGAAGGACACCCCTGGTTGTTGTTTAACACTAAGGAAGGGGTAAATAGGGGTGCCCCTGCCCCGAGGGGGCCTAGACGGCCGCCTGCGATGGGGTGACTTACCCTTTTTTGCCAAACAGGTCTAGACGGGCCCCAAAAAAGCATTGCCCTCTAAAGTGAAGCCAGTAAGTATTTTTAGTAGCATCGTCAGCACCCCACTGTCGCAGCCAAATCAAGCGACGTATAGCCACCGCAAGGGCAGAAGTTGCACACATTCTAATGGTGTAGACCAACGCTAATAGGATGAATCTTACAAACACATCACAGTTGGAGAGTGCATTAAACACATCCCAGGGGAGATTATCAGAGTGATAATCAAGCATCTTTCTGACGAGGGTTCTAGTGGCCACTGCAGTAATAGCCGCGGCACAGACCGGGTGCAACGCCGTCCCTGCACAAGAAAAGGCGTGGGAGGCCCGCAGCTCAATGCGCAGGTCCTCAGCATCCTGAAGGGTATTATGAGCAGGGGCTGTAATGAAGGGGGGGGTTGGGAACCCCAATGATCGGGGCATCCACCACGGGGTGGGGGATGACCAGCAATTAACCACCTCAGGGGGAAAGGGGTATTTTCTATCCCAGTCTCCTGGGACCCCTGAAAGTCTACGGGGGGATTCCCATTTCTTGAGAACAAGAGCATGGAAGTGAGCCTGTTCTAGGAATTCCAAACGTGCTGTTGCTGTATGGAAACGCTCCCCTCTCGGCTTGGAAGCTTCACCAGAGAGATAGACAGAGCCTTAAAGACACTGATCAACAAATTGTCAGTGTCACACTGGCCCCAGAATTCAGGTCCAGAATAGTCATGACTCCTCGGCCTCTCATCAGATGAGCCGGAGTCAGAGAATAGCTCTCCATCAGAAGGGGAATAGTCCCATGGAGTAGAAAACTCCTTAGTTCCCATAGGAAAAATAGAGACAGGAGACGTCAAGTGCCGCTTCTTACCAGGGCCCTTGCACTCTGACAACCTCGCAATGATCTGTTCAGCCGTGGGCAGTCTAGAAGACGCAACTGGCTGCAACTCCCCCTTTATATGCGACTCAGCAGGAGTGAGATTTAAGCATGGCGAAATAGGTGAAATGAAGCGAGGTGCAGCCACTGGCAGGCCTGATTGCAGAGCCAGTGCTTGCTCGGCACAGGGTCAGCAGACCCGTGCCCTGTCAGCATCAGCATGGGGTTGTCCACACGCTATACACAGCCGGTCTTGTCCCAGAGGGACCCCGGTCACATCATTCTGAGATGCCTCTATATGGTGATTATTCAAGGCACAATATGCCAGTAGGGATTTACACTATAAGCAACCCTGGATGCCCCAAAGACCCGCTAGGGAAGTGGGAGAATATTACAAGGCCCGCTATAATTTTACACCAGGCCGGGACAAGCCAATGGTGTTCACCGGTCTGAAAGACACAAAGAAGAAAATGGTGTCAGAACCAGGAAAACTATAATGAGAATATGCCGCCCGCGAGGGCACTTACAGTACCACGGTAATCAGAAGCGTCCCACGCGTCACGCACGAACAGGCTGAAATGGCGCCGTGTACCTCGAAGGGCGGGCCAGCGGTCCATGACGCAGAGCGCGCCAAACCAGACCCCGCCCTCCCAAAGAGCGCGAAGTCCAACAGACAATGAGGACACGTAGGTGTCTGAGGTAATGCCGCCGCCCGGTGCAGAGCCTTCAACTAAAGAAGAAGCGTGTGCGGCGGAGGCAGTCCGCAAGTAAAATACATAGAAAGGGCGCGTCGGCTGACACCTTATCTATAAAAGTCCAAAGACAGACAAGGCCATATAAGTGCAAGGGTCCAAAACAGACCATACATAGAAAAGGCACGGCAGCTGACACCATATCTATAAAGGTCCAAAGACAGACAAAGGCCATATACGTGCAAGGATCCAATACACACAGGCACACCCCCCCTTTCTTTCCCCCCCCCCCCCCGACTACGGGGGGAACGAGGGAGGATGGCGGTCCTTGGTACAGGACCCACCGCTACAAGGGACAAGGGGCAGTAATGCAGGAGGGGCATCCCATAGAGGCTCACCATCAGCCTACACCGCCTACCCTTTGGTGGGGGACTGCGGAGGAGCAGCGCTCCATAAGCACGCGTGGTGCTGCCTACCTTCACCCGACCAGCGCAGCCCAGGCTGGGGGCACAACACAACGAGGACGGGTGGGAATAGTCCTACAGGGCCATAGGCTTTAATAGCCCCACTCACCTGCGAGAGAATGATACTTCATGTCTTCGCAGTCAGCACTGCAGAGGATTTGCGGGAGGTCCCCGGGTTTGAGGGCCGGGAGGAGCCTGTTTTGCATGTCTCTGCAGTGCAGCGCCATCTGGCGGAGGATAACCCCAAGTGTAAGCACTATATCTGGAGCAGGACGTACTGTATACTAAGAATAAAGTCTTGATAAGTCTATGATTGGCGAAAGATCTTTGGAAAAAAAAAATGGCCAAGGCCGAAACCTGGCCCTTGAGGGTACTCAGCTGGAGACCCGAGTCCAAGCCATGTTGTAGGAACTCCAAAATCCTTGAAAAAATACCATTTTGTGATTACTCACCTGTAAAATGGGTATTATAAGTATGTCACATACCCCGCTTCCACTATTCATGACATATGGGTTTTGGTCCAGTAGAGGGCGAACTTCTGCAGAGATGAAAGCAAAAAAAGAAGCCCCTCCCGGTCCATAAATACCTGGGACCTCCAACTCATTCCCCAGTATATGACAGCAGTAAGGGGACCAGGAAGAGACAATAAAACATTCTTAACAATAAAAGGTTCACCATATAAAGGATCCTGAATACCAAAGGGCGGGATGAAGCGGGGTGTGTGACATACTTATAATACCCATTTTACAGGTGAGTAATCACAAAATGGTATCATTCCAAGTATGTCACACACCCGGCTTCCACTATTCATGACATATGGGACATCCAATAGCAGTGTCCGTCATGGGTGGGGAATACAGCAAAAAATGCACCAATTTAAACCACTGCAGCCTGCAGAACCTTGCGGCCAAAAACAGCATCCGCTGAGGCCCGCACATCAACCTTATAAAACTTGGAAAAAGTATGAACGGAAAACCAAGTAGCAGCCTTACAAACTTGTTCAACAGAAGCCTGGTGCTGAAAGGCCCAGGAAGCCCCAACAGCACGAGTAGAATGAGCAGTGATCTTAAAAAGAGGAACCCTCCCCTTAGCGGAATAGGCCCCAACAATGGCCTGACATACCCATTTACTAACGGTAGACTTGGCTGGCGCCAAACCTTTCCTGGGCCCGGAGGGCACCACGAACAAGGCGTCCGTCTTACGAAAAGGAGAAGCAGCAACCAAATAGTACTTCCCACAACGAACCACATCCAAAGAGTGCAAAACCCTCTCCTCGTCATTGCTAGGCTTAGGACACAAGGAAGGGAGAACTACATCCTGACTGAGATGGAAAGCAGAAACCACCTTAGGAAGGAAATCTGGTTTAAAGCGAAAAACCACCTTGTCCTGGTGTTTCTCAAAGTAAGGGGCCTGAATAGACAGAGCCGCCAACTCAGAGACACGCCGAACAGAGGTAATAGCCACCAAAAAGGCAACCTTTCGAGTGAGCACAGAAAGTGCCACATCCTGCACCAGCTCAAAAGGAGGCCCCTGGAGGGCCGAGAGAACCAAATTTAGGTCCCAAACAGGAACCAAATGCTTTCTAGGGGGTCGAACATGAGTGACCCCTTGGAAAAAAGTCTTGACCAGATGATGCAAAGGACCTTTAAAAAAAGACAGCCAGGGCAGAAACCTGACCCTTCAAAGTACTGAGCTGGAACCCCAGATCCAGACCGTGCTGTAGAAACTCCAAAATCCTAGGAATCAAAAAAATACAATTTTGTGAGTACTCACTTGTAAAATGGATATTGTCAGTGTGTCACACACCCCGCTTCCCCTTTAATTCTTACGATCGGGTTACTCCACCAGCAGGTGGCGACGTTCCAGAGAAGTCTTGAAAACGAGCCCCTTCCGGCCTACATATACCTGGGACCTCCCACTTAACACCCAGTGAATTCAAACAGCAGTAAAACAAGGTACCAGGAAATCCAACGGTAACCTCAAAATAAAATAAAGGAAAGCTTCACCATATAGAGGATCCAGGATACCAAAAAAGGGCGGGTGAAGCGGGGTGTGTGACACACTGACAATATCCATTTTACAGGTGAGTACTCACAAAATGGTATTATTCTCAGTGTGTCACACACCCTGCTTCCCCTTTAATTCTTACGATTGGGACATCCAAAAGCAGTGGCCACAAGGGATGGGTATCCGAAGGCAAAATGAAGCATAACTTAAATGACTGCAGTCTGCAGAACCTTGCGGCCAAACAGCACCGCTGAGGCCCACACATCAACCTTGTAAAACTTAGAGAAAGTATGAACAGAAGACCAGGTTGCAGCCTTACAAACTTGATGAACAGAAGCTTGGTGCTGAAAAGCCCAAGATGCTCTAACGGCACGAGTAGAATGAGCAGTGATACGAAAAGGGGGAACTTTCCCCTTGGCCGAATAGGCCCCAACAATCGCCTGATGAATCCATTTGCAAATGGAAGACTTGGCCGGAGCCAACCCCTTCCTAGGCCCACAGGGCACAACAAAAAAGGCATCAGTCTTACGAAAAGGAGAAGTAGTAATCAAATAGTACTTAAAGTGGACCAACACCCACGGGTGATCGGCCCGGGAATCTATAAGATTCCCGGGCCGATCACCCCCCACCCCGCGGGACATCCGAGATCGGGATGTCCCGCGGGGTGAAACCCCCCCCCCGCCGCCGCCGCCGCTTAGACGTTCAAGATCTTCCCTTGTACGTCGGCGCTGGGAGCGGGGAGAGGTGAGTTGTTCGGGGGGTTCGGGGGGGTTTCACACAGCGGGGCACCCCGATCGGGGGTGCCCCACCGAAGTGGACCAAGACCCAGGATAGTCAAAATCCTGGGTGTTGGTCCACTTTAACACAGCGTACTACATCCAAACAATGCAAAACCCTCTCCTTGTCATTCTTAGGCTTAGGACACAAGGAGGGAAGAACAATATCCTGATTCAAATGAAAAGCAGAAAAAAACCTTAGGAAGAAAGTTTGAAACAAAAGACCACCTTGTCCTGATGCCTCTCAAAGTAGGGCGCCTGGATCGACAAGGCCGCCAACTCTGAGACACGCCGAACCGAAGTGATAGCCACCAAGAAGGCAATCTTCTGAGTCAAGGTAGACCGAGCAATATCATGCAAGGGCTCAAAGGGAGGAGCCTGAAAAGCCAGCCCTGAATCCTGGAAACCGAAAAGACCCTACAAGGCAAAGATCTCACACCAAGCGATATAGGCTCTCCAAGTCCTATAGTAGATGGTAGAAGAAGACCTCTTCCGGGCACAGATCAGAGTCTTAACAACCGAGTCAGAAAGACCCTCCTCCGTGAAACCCAGCGTTGGTAAATTGGGGTAACACAGCCGACCCTGAGTGAGCAGATTGGGCCGAAGAGGCAGAATGACCTGATCCACCGCCAGCCGAACGATGTCTGCGAACCATACTCGCCTTGGCCACCTTGGAGCCACGAGAATGGCGGACACCCTTTCCAGAGCCAGCTTCCGTACCACCTTGCCTAGCATGGGTATCGGAGGAAAAAGGTACAGAAACCCCAGATCCCCCCAGCTCAGGGACATGGCGTCCACCGCCAGAGGATCCTGGGAGAGCGATACGAAGGTCGGAAGCCTGCAATTGTGACGAGAGGCAAACAGGTCCACCTCCGGTGTCCCCCACCGGAGACACAGACCGAAAAACTTGAGGATGGAGAGCCCATTCTCCCAGACGGGAAGAGCACCTGCTCAACAGATCCGCTTCCCTGTTGTCCACACCCGGAATGTAAACTGCCGAGAGACAAGGAACATGGGCCTCCGCCCAGGTCAGGATCAGGGACACCTCTCTGAGGGCACCCAGACTGCGAGTCCCTCCCTGATGATTGATCTAAGCAACCGCTGTCCGATTGTCCGAACGAACCTGAACCGGAAGGCCCAGAACATTCTGAGTCAAATGAACAAGAACCCGACGGATGGCTCTCAGTTCCAGAACATTAATGGGCAAGTGGGCCTCTCGAGGTCCCCACTGCCCCCGAAACTGAAGATCCTTCCAGAATCCCCCCCCATCCCGAAAGACTGGAGTCCGTGGTGACAATTTCCCAGAGAGGGGTCAGGAAAGACCTGCCCCTCAAGAGATTAGTCGAGACCAACCACCATTGAAGGGACTGCCGGACCCGGGAGGACAACTGGAAGGGCCGATCCAACGACCGTGGTCGCCGGTCCCAAGACGCCAACAGATGAAGCTGAAGCGTCCTTGTGTGAAATTGAGCAAAAGGAACTCCATCGAAAGAGGCAACCATCAACCCTACCAGTCTCATCCCCAGACGGATGGACGGTCGAGGATTGGAAAGAAGGAACCGAGCCAATTCCTGAATCAGACAAATCTTGGATTGAGGAAGAAACACCCTGTGTTGACAAGAATCCAACCGCATTCCCAGAAAGGACACCACCCTGGCCGGGGCGAGGGAGGACTTGGGAAAGTTGATCACCCAACCGAAGCTTTCCAGCATGGAGACCACCGTCCTGGTGTCCGTCTCCGATTGATTGAGAGAAGGAGCCATGATCAGAAGGTCGTCCAGATAAGGTACGACGCGAATGCCTTAAGATCTGAGAATGGCTATCACCCCTGCCAACACCTTGGTGAACACTCTTGGAGCCGAGGTAAGGCCAAACGGAAGTGCCACGAATTGACCCGATGGCCGATTCCATGCGAAACCTCCGAGTACGGATGAACCTGTTGAGGAACTTCAGATCCAGAATGTAGCGAACCGACCCGTCTTTCTTGGGGACTGTGAAAAGATTGGAGTAAAACCCGAGGCCCACCTCCAAGTGCGGCACCGGCCGGATGACCGCCATTTCCAGAAGATTCTTTACCGACGCCAGGAGCCCCTGCGCGGCCAAAGGATCGGTGGGCACCCGAGACCGGAAAAACCGTGAAGGAGGGCGAGACTCGAACTCCAGCTTGTAACCGGACAACTCCACCTCCCGGATCCATCTGTCCGGAACCTCCTGGTCCCAAACCAGGGAGAAGTGTCGCAATCATCCCCCCACCCGCACGGGTGAGGGCACCCCCTCATTGCTGAGCGGGCTTACCAGCCCCGCCCCCCACCGGAGAACTATACAGCGCCGAGAGGGAGCGCGGCACCGCCCCCTAAGACACGAGCAGCGCGGGCCGCCGTGCAAACGGGCGCCAACAGACGCCCTCAGTCCCCCAGCACATATCAGGAAAAGTTTTTTTTTTTTTTTTTTTGAAATAAGCTACAAAGAGCCCCAGCAGCTCGGGACCCACGCCCGCACGCCGCAGCACAGACCCCGCTGCCAGCGCTCCCCAAACACACCCACAAGTGTAAAGCACCCCATACACCCCCCCCCCCCAACGCGAAGGGAGAAGGGACCAAGCGGGGGAAGGTGGCCAAGGGGAACACCGGGACAGGGGCATCTCAAATCCGGATCACCATGCCGGATAGCCGCATTGCCCCACGCGTGGGGACGAGCGGAGGAGATAAGCTCCATATAGTGCCATCTACCGTTGCCCAGCCAGCAGCCTAGGCTGGGAGGCTTCCGTTATCTATCTAGGCATATAAACAATAGACTGGGCAGAAATAGACCAAAAAGGGGGGTGCCGGGGTTTGACCCGGTCTACCTGCAAGCAGGAGACTTCTTTCTTCTGTCTTGTCGCATCTTGCAGAGAGAAAAACACTGGGTGTTAAGTGGGAGGTCCCAGGTATATGTAGGCCGGAAGGGGCTCATTTTCAAGACTTCTCTCTGCAACGTTGCCACCTGCTGGTGGAGTAACCCGATCGTAAGAATTAAAGGGGAAGCGGGGTGTGTGACACACTGAGAATAAACCCTGCAAGGTAAGGCCCTAGCCTTTCACCAGTCAATATAGGACCGCCAAGTCCTATAGTAAATGTTAGAGGAAGACCTCTTCCTAGCTCTAATCAAGGTCTGAATAACCGCCTCAGACAAACCTTCCTCCCTCAGGATGAAGGTTTCAGCAGCCACACCATCCAAGCTAGCGTTTGTAAATTGGGGTAACGTACTTGACCCTGAGAGATCAGATCCGGAAACAGAGGCAGCCTGTACTGTTCTACCGCCAGTCTTACGACGTCTGCAAACCAAACCTGTCTTGGCCGTCAGGAGTATGCACAACGGAGATGTTGGACAATGCTAATATGGGCGCATCGACCTCGGGAGGAAAAGACCAGCGCTTCACAGTGTCAACCGGAAAAAGATACTTCCTATCCCATCCCTGAGGAACGCCGTGAAGCCGACTCGGCTTCTCCCATTCTCTAAGAATCGTGCTGTCAAAATGGTCCTGCTTTGGGAACTCCAAATTCCCCCTTCTTCGGAGGGGCCTCCACTGGTGGGGAAATATCTAGAACCTTTAAGAGATGGGCCAGGACCTTGGGAGTATCCACAGCATCCCCCAGCGCCTTCCCTGCATCAGAATCAAAGAACTGCTGTTCCTCAGTCTCCGATTCCTCAAACAATTCCCCCTCAAGCGGGGAATAATTAGCCCAGTCATGGGAGTCAATCGTCAAAATCAATTACCGGCGTAGCTGGTGACAAATGCCTTTTCTTAGCAGGGCCCTTTCTGCCCGCTGAGCTAGAAACAATTTTCTCGAGGTTGGCCAGCCTAGCACATACATCCGAGTGCGACTCCCCACTAATGACAGTGTCACTTGGGGTACGGATAATGCGGGGTGGGGTAGGAGATGAGACGGGCGGCACTGACCCAGACGCCTGGGATCCCGACTGCCGCGTTATGGTCTGTTGCGCACATGGTATGCAAATTAGTACATTCTCCTCCGTAAGGGGTACCCCGCAACCCACACATGGCTGGGATTGTCCCAAAGGGAGCCCGAGCCCGGTATCCTGTGTAGCCTCCATATGGTGATTTTAAGGTAGTCGCAATGACCAGAGGGAATTACGCTGGTAAGCAACCCGGGATGCCCCTTTAAGTCCCGAGTGGGAGGATTTGTAAGTGCCCAAATTACTGCTAGGGACCCTAGGACTTTTTTTTTTTAGCAAGGCACAGGGAATCCTCCTGAAAAACACAAGAGAGGTGGGCCCATAAGTACTAGCGCACACACACTCAGAACACCTAAGCATAGAAGGCATAATGACCAGCGCTGCCCCTGTCTATGAAGCACTTGCAAAAGTTAGATGAATAAAGGGGGCCCAATAGGACACTCACGTCGCAGTAATGGCGTCCAGCCGGGCTGCAATCGGGAGAGAGAGAGAGAAAGAAAGGGAGAAGAAGGGGCGGCCAGCGCTCGGCGCCTTGCCCCACCCCCTTCCTCCAATACCAGAAATGCGGTTCCCAGCAGGAGGCTGGGCTCCGCATCCGGCGCTAACAGTGCGCTATCACCACACCCTGAGGGAGAGAAGCTCTCCAGTGTGCTTCAGCGCGCCCTCAGGTGAAGGCACAAAAAAAGAAATAAAGGCACCCAAGCGCACAACACACATACACAGTGAGAGTGAAAGAGAGAAAAGGATTGAAGTAAAAACACCCCCCCACCCGCTGGAGGGTAACAGGGGGACCTGGAAGGAGGGGAATCCCGCACCAGGGGTGAAAGGGATAGTAAGGGACAGGGCATCCCAAACCAGGATCACCAACCCGGATACCGCCTACCCCCTTTATATGAGGTCTCACAGCTCCCTGAACACCTATTAAGGTGTTGTCTACCCTTATCCGGACCTGCAGCCAAGGCTGGGAGGCTAGTATAGGCTTTAATATAAAAAGGTCCGGGCAGAAATAGGCAAAATGGCCGGCCGCAAGCCTGGCTTACCTGCAAGGAAGAGACGCAGACATCTTCTGACCTGCTCGCCGTCCTGCAGAGAAGGAACTGGGGAATGAGTGGGAGGTCCCAGGTATTTATGGACCGGGAGGGGCTTCTTTTTTTGCTTTCATCTCTGCAGAAGTTCGCCCTCTACTGGACCATAACCCATATGTCATGAATAGTGGGGTGTGTGGCATACTTGGAATAGAGAATGTGTGACAAGGGAGACTGACTCACACCAGGCAATGTAAGCATGCCAAACTCTGTAATAAATCATAGAGGAGGATTTCTTCCAAGCCTGAAACATGGTACGCACGACCGAGGCAGACAGCACCTTCTCCATCAAGTTCAGCAGCCAAGCCGTCAAAGCAAGTATTTGTAAATTCGGGTGGCGCAGCAACCCCTGTGTGAGAAGCCCTGGATCGTCGGGCATGACGTAGCGATCCACTGACATCTGAACTATGTCCACGAACCAACTCCGCCTCGGCCAGCGCGGAGCCACCAGAATGGTTGGTACCCCCTCCTGGGCAATCTTGCGCAGCACTCAACCCAAGAGTGGAAACTGAGGAAAGGCGTAAAGGCGCCCGAACTCCGTCCAAGGAACTGCCAGGGAGTCCACGGCGAAGGCCAGCGGATCCCTTGACAGGGAGACGAACCTTGGAAACTTGTGATTGTGCCTGGACGCGAAAAGGTCCACATCCGGCTGACCCCCGCGGCGACACAGAGCGCGAAAGATCTTGTTGCTGAGAAACCATTCCCCCAGACGAGATGCCCCCCTGCTCAGGGAGTCTGCCTCCTGGTTCTCCAACCCGGTGATGTAAACCGCCAAGATGCAGGGAACATTCTCCTATGCCCAAGTCAGGATCTGGGTCACCTCCTTGAGGGCACGCTTGCTCCGAGTCCCGCCCTGGTGATTGATATAGGCGACAGCCGTCTGATTGTCTGAGTGGACCTGGACCGCACGACCCCGTAGATGGGGAGTCAAATGAAGCAGGACCAACCGGATCGCTCTCAGCTCCAGGAGATTGATAGGTAAGTGGGCCTCCCGCGGACCTCACTGGCCCTGGAACTTCAGTGATTGCCAAAAACCTCCCCAACCGGTCAGACTGACGTCAGTGGTGACAATCTCCCAACGAGGAGTCAGAAAGGACTGCCCACTAGAAGATTTCTGAGTCCAACCACCACGAGAGGGACTGCTTGGCCAGAGGAGACAGTGAAAATTCCTGCTCCAGGGACTCCTGTGTCCGGTCCCAACCGGTCAAAAGATTCAATTGAAGAGGCCTCATGTGAAACTGTGCGAAGGGCACTGCCTTGAAGCATGACACCATGAGGCCCACCAGCTTCATCCCCAGACAGATGGCCGCTGGCAAGACAGTAAGACCAGCGTTCTCCCTCCACCTTCTGCTGGGGAAGGAATACCTTTACCTGAGAGGTGTCCATGGTCATGCCCAGGAAGGACCTCACCATTGAGGGAGTGACATAAGACATGGGATAATTGATCACCCATCGCTCTCGGCCTGCTGAAGAGACTGAGCCGCAATCAGCAAGTCGTCCAGATAAGGAAGAACACGAATGCCCTGGTTCCTCAGGAGGGCCATGACGCCCGCCAGCACCTTGGTAAACACCCGGGGGGCTGAGGATATCCCGAAAGGCAGCGCCACAAACTGGTAATGCTGATCCTCCAGCGCGAACCTCAGGTCCCTGATGTCCCTGGAATATCGGGATGTGCAGGTTAGCATCCCTGATGTCCACCGGGGTCATGAAGTCACCCGGCCGAAGCGAGCTCACCGCAGACCGTAAGGTCTTCATGCGAAAATGCCTGACTCTGACAAACTTGTTGAGACCCTTCAGGTCCAGGATAGGCCTCAAAGTACCGTCCTTGGGCACCGTGAACAGACTGGAGTAGAACCCTCGACCTCGCTCCGGGTGCGGCACAGAACAAATAACCCTGGACAGCAGAAGGCGTTGAACAGCCATTCTCAGGCCCTGCGCCGTCAATGGGTTCTGGGATATCCGCGAATGAAGAAATATTGGGGGCGGTCAAGCTGCCAGCTCTATTTTGTAACCAGAGGACACCACCTCCTGAATCCACCCATCATAGACGTGCAGTCTCCAGACGTGAGCAAAACGCAGAAGCTGCCCCCCCACCCGAATGGGTGAGGGTGCCCCCTCATGCCTGAGAGGACTTGGCAGGGGGCTTGGATTTAGTTCCCCAGGAGAGATTGGGTCGGCCGCAAGACCTACCTCGTCCCCAGGAATCTCTGCGGCCACCTGAAAAGGAAAAGCCTCTTCCTAATCGAAAGGAGCGATAGGCAGACGAACCCCGAAAGGGCCGCGCCGGCTTCCGTCGCTGAGGGAGTCTCCCATCCTCAGTCAGGAGGTCCAGACGCTCCCCGAATAACCGAAGCCCCAAGAAAGTGATACCAGTGAGTGATTTCTTGGCAGCGGCGTCAGCTGACCACTGCCACAGCCAGATAGAGCGACTAAGCGCAGAAGCAGGGCCGAAGCACAATGGCCGCGGCACAAACAGGGCGAAGGCCAGCACCCACAAAGGTGAAGGCTTGACAAGCCAGCTGATCCATGCGCCGGTCAGCAGGGTTGCGCAAGGAAGCAGTATCGGGTGACTGCATAACCGTGGTATTGGAGAGCCCCAACACAGGGGATGGGACCAGAGGCGAATCAACTCCTCAGAGAAAGGATACAGTCTGTCCAGGCCCTTAGGCACCGACTGCAATTTATTAGTCCTTTCCCATTCCTTAAAAACCATTTTGGAGAAGTGGCCCAGTTCAGGGAAGACAAGCCGCTGTCTCTCGGGCAGGAATAAATCCCCCTGCTTCTTTTTTGCCGCCTTCGGGGGTACGATGTGCAAGGTCTTGAACACAGAAGATAACTTATCCGTGTCATCGGGGAGCCACATATCCTCGTCCGAGGAAGACCCAGGGTCGCTGTCATAGCCACCCGGTCGGTCCCCTGAGGAATCGGAGTCCTGAAACAACTCACCCTCCTCCATGAAGTCCCGACCACCAAAAAAATCATCATCATCAGCAAAGTGCGAATAACCCGGCTCAATATGCTGCTTCTTACTCGTGGCCTTGCCAGCAGCCAAGCGAGCGTCTTTTCAGGCTGGCCACACAGAGCGCCAAATCTGTTTGAGACCCCCTGCTGGCTTCCACCTCACTGGGAGAAAAATGCAGGCGCGGGGGTGTTGGCGAGGTCGCAGGTAAAATAGGGCTGGGGACAGACGCCCACCCCATCCTGTTCCAAAAGAACGCTCCTGGCGCAAAGGACACAAACTGCGCTGAGTCCGCTCAGAGGGCAGGTACCACACATGAGACAGAGCTTAACCAACCCTGAGGGGGCCCCTAGCTCGCTATCCCCAGAAGCCTCCATTATGGTGATTATAGCAAAAATAACACGGGTTACAAGGCGCTGACAGCCCAAACCCAGACGACCCCCAATTTAGTCCCTCTTAGTGATCCCTCTTAAAAAGAGGATGCGGGGGGGGGGGGGTGTTGGAGACCGGGAGAAACCACAACCCTGATCATCAAAGATGGGACCCGTCTGGAAGACACAAACAAGAAAACATGAGTATCCCACAGCACATGGAAGGAAAGAGCCCTCTTAGTGAGAAAAAAAGCAAGAACTCACGGAATCGCCAGCGGGTGCAGGGGAGCCGGATTAAGCGCCTGTTCCTGGGCAAGGCAGAGCAGCGAGGAAGGAGACAGGCGCGCTGTGGCCCGAGCACATGCATGCCGCGATGTGAGGAATGGCGCAGAACAGGGAACCGTACGAGCACCTCAAGGGGTGCAGCGATGACGCGGAATGAAACTTGCCCCTAGGTGGTTCCTCCCCCCCTCATATAGGCTCACCATTGCCTATGGCCGGCTACCCTTCGGGAGAGGGTCTGCGGCCCAGAGTATAACTCCGCCGAACGCCTGACACTCGGCGTTCCCCTACCGTCACCTGTTACGTAGCAGAGGCTGGAAGGCAGGATGGGTCCACGGAAGGAGGCGGGAATAGGGATGCAGTGGCCGACAGGCTTAGAATGCCCCGCTCGCCTGCAATATCCAGAGAGAGTATGAAATACGATCCTCACAGTTAGACTGCAAGATGAATTCTGGGGATTTTTGGGGGATATCTGCCTTATATGGAGCAGGGAGGAGCTACGATTTTTATCTTGCAGTCACTGTGCCACCTTGTGGCGGATTACCACATGTCAGAAATGGAGCGACCTGAACAGGACACTGGGAAAAGGTGACACACCAAAGCGCTTACCCCTACCATCCGAATGCAGCATAGCTGCGGAGGTATTGTGGGTCCATCCAGATCAGAGGAGTATAAGTGCCCAGGAATAGACAGTTTACAATACCCCCACTTCCTAGGCATATTCTTTTAAAACAAAAAAAATAAATGGGAGCGGAGTTCAGATACACCCTTGTAGTCCAGTTCCAACAGGACCGGAAGGAGGCGAGTTGGCATCAATGATCTGGGGGGTTTCACACAGCGAACACCCCGGTGGGGGGGCTTGACCAAAACCCAGGATGGTCAAAATCATGGGTTTTGGTCCACTTTATTGGTCCACTTTATCTGTAAGCCGGCAGGGTTACAGATACCACTTTATTATAAAAAGGAATACGAGTCCGACTGCAAAAATGAAATGGAATAGGAAGAGCAGTATATGTAGACCAAAGGAGCTACACCCTTTTATCCTGAACGGCTGCCTTCATTTAGAGCATTAACCACGACAACGTAATGGAAGAAAAAAAATCAAAATGTATATTTTTAAACTACAGTTTACCTACCTCTGATTTGGCTGAGGGCAATCTGACCCATACTCCTGTACATGCATGCCAAAAAAGCACAACTCCACACCATCTACTTCTTCAAAGGCAAAAAGAGCTTTTGTACGATATGGGAATGATTCTGCCATTTCCCCCGTTTCCACAAACCTAAAATGATTAAAAATAGATTAGAAAAATACCGTTTTGTGAGTACTCACCTTTAAAAAACGGGTATTATGAGTGTGCCATACACTCCACTTCGGTCTTCATGACATCTGGGTAATCTCCAGTAGAGGGCGAACTTCTGCAGAGATGAATATGCAAAAAAAGAAAGCCCCTCCCGGTCCATATATACCTGGGACCTCCCACCAATTCCCCAGTGTATAAAAGCAGTAAAGGGACCAGGAAGAACCAATTATAATCTTAACAATCAAAACCAATGGTTCACCATATAAAAGCCCCAGAATACCTGAAAAAAAGGGGTGGGGCGAAATGGAGTGTATGGCACACTCATAATACCCGTTTTAAAGGCCAGTACTCACAAAACGGTATTATTCTAAGTGTGCCATACACTCCACTTCGGTCTTCATGACATGTGGGACATCCAATAGCAGTGTCCGTCATGGGTGGGAACCAGAAAACAGTGAAGAATGTACCAACTCAAACCACTACAGCTTGCAGAACCTTGCGGCCAAAAACAGCATCCGCTGAAGCCCGCACATCAACCTTGTAAAACTTGGAAAAAGTATGAACAGAAGACCAAGTAGCAGCCTTACAAACTTGTTCAACAGAAGCCTGGTGCTGAAAAGCCAGGATGCACCAACAGCACGAGTAGAGTGCGCAGTGACCCTAAAAGGGGGAGTCCTCCCCTTAGCAGAATAGGCCCCAACAATGGCCTGACAAATCCATTTGCTAATCGTAGACTTAGCAGGCGCCAAACCTTTCCTGGGCCCGCAGGGCACCACGAAAAAAGCATCCGTCTTGCGGAAGGAAGAAGTAGACACCAAATAGTACTTCACACAGCGAACAACATCCAAATTGTGCAGAACCCTCTCCTTGTCATTGTTAGGCTTAGGACACAAGGAAGGGAGAACAATGTCCTGATTGAGGTGGAAACAGACACCACCTTAGGAAGGAAATCCGGCTTAAAACGAAAAACCACCTTATCCTGGTGTCTCGCAAAGTAAGGGGCCTGTATCGACAGGGCCGCCAACTCAGAGACACGCCGAACAAAGGTAATAGCCACCAAGAAAGCAACCTTCTAAGTGAGAACCGAAAGAGCAGTATCCTGCAACGGCTCAAAAGGAGGACCCTGCAGAGCCGAAAGAACCAAATTCAAATACCAAACAGGAACTACAGCCTTCTGAGGGGGCCGCACATGCACCACCCCTTGGAAAAAGGTCTTAACCAGCGGGTGTAAAGCAAACCGACAGAGCAGAAACCTGTTCTTTCAAAGTACTAAGATGGAACCCAAGATCCAGATTATACTGAAGAAACTCCCAAAATCCTGGGAATAGAAAAAACCCTGCAAGGAAAGGCCCTAGCCTCACACCAATCAATATAGGACCTCCAAGTCCTATAGTAAATGCCAGAAGACGACCACTTCCTAGCCCTAATCAGGGTCTGAACAACAGCCTCAGACAAACCTTCCTCTTTCAAGAGGAAGGTTTCAGCAGCCAAGTCGTCAAAGCCAGCATTTGTAAATTGGGGTAAAGTAGATGACCCTGAGATAGCAGGTCCGGCAGCAAGAGAAGCCGGTACTGGTCTACGGCCATCCTTAAGACGTCTGCGTACCAAACCCTTCTTGGCCACCTTGGAGCCACCAGAATCGCTGGGGCCCCTTCTAGAACCAGTTTGTGAACTACCTTGCCCAGCAAGGAGACAGGTGGAAACAGGTACAGAAAACCCAGGTCCTTCCAAGCCAGTGACAAGGCATCCACTGCCAGAGACAGAGGATCCTGAGAAAGAGACACAAAGGCCGGAAGTTTGTGATTGTGCCTCGAGGCAAAGAGATCCACCTCCGGAGTCCCCACTTGCGGCAAAGACCCCGAAAAACATCGGGGTTGAGAGACCACTCTCCGTGGCGAGAGGATCCCCTGCTCAGGGAATCCGCCTTTGTGTTCTCCACTCCCGGAATGTAGACTGCCGAAAGGATCAGAGAGACTTCCCTGAGGGCACTCCTGCTGCGAGTCCCTCCTTGGTGATTTATGTAAGCCACTGCCGTTCGGTTGTCCGAACGCACCTGAACCGGAAGACCCCGTAAATGTGGGGTCAGCTGAGCCAGAACCAGTCAAATGGCTCTGAGCTCCAATACATTGATGGGGGTGTGAGCCTCCTGGGGACCCCACACCCCGCTGAACTGATGACTCTTCCAATAACCTCCCCATCCCGACAGGCTGGCATCCGTGGTAACCGTCTCCCAACAAGGGACCAGAAAGGATCTGCCCTTCACCAGATTGCTCGAGTTCAGTCACCACCGAAAGGACTGCCGAACCCTGGGAGACATCATGAAAGGTTGATCCAATGACTGTGGGCACCTGTCCCAATACGCCAATAGGTGAAGTTGAAGAGATCTCATGTGAAACTGTGCAAACGGCACCGCCTCGAAGGAGGATACCATCAAACCCACCAGTTTCATCCCCTGTCGGATAGAGGGACAAGGACTGGCCAGAAGAAGACGGATCAGGCACTGAATCCCCTGCACCTTGGTCTGGGGCAGAAACACTCTGGCCCGACTGGTATCCAGATTCATGCCCAGAAATGAAATCACACGAGACGGGGAGAGAGAAGACTTGGAGCGGTTGATCACCAACCCGAACCTCTCCAGGGTCAACACCACCTGGTGGGTGTCCAGCTCCGCCTGATGAAGGGAAGAAGCTGTTATATACAGATCGTCCAGATAAGGCACAATGCGAATGCCCTGAGATCTGAGCAGAGCCATTATGCCCGCCAAAACCTTGGTGAAGACCCTCGGTGCCGAGGTCAGACCGAAGGGAAGAGCTACAAACTGATAATGTTGATCCTCCACCGTAAATCGGAGGAATCTCTGATGTGCCTGACAAATCGGAACATGCAGATACGCATCCTTGATGTCTATGGATGTCATAAAATCCCCTTGGCAAAGGGAATTGATAGCCGAGCGCAGAGTCTCCATGCGGAACTTTTTGGCTCCGATAAACCTGTTGAGAACCTTGTGATTTAGAATGGGTCTCACCGAACCCTCCTTTTTGGGAACCGTGAAAAGGTTGGAGTAAAAACGCTTGCCTCTCTCCGACAGAGGCACCGGGCATATAACCCCCATGTCCAGAAGGATTTTTACTGCTAACAGGAGCCCCTGTGCAGCCTGAGGGTCCGAGGGCACCCGAGACCTTAAGAATCTTGGGGGCGGCCAGAACTCGAACTCCAGTTTGTACCCGGAGGAGACCACTTCCAAGATCCAATTGTCTGTGACCTCCCGGGCCCAGACCTGGAAGAGCAGCCACAGTCGTCCCCCCACCCTTGCGGGTGAGGGCGCCCCTTCATTGCTGAGCCGGTTTAACGACAGGCTTGGGCTTGGAACCCCAGGCAGGCGCGGGACGTGCCCGACCTCTGCCTCTGTTCCAGGACGAGCCCCTGACACCTGAGAAGGCCAAACCCCTAGTCGCTCTGGCCCCTCGAAAGGAAGGAGTGAACGAGCCCGCCCCCCGGAAGGGGCGGCGCCGTTTCCTCCGCTGAGGTAACTTACCTCCTTTGGCAACAGCATCCAATTTATCTCCTAACAGCCGCGAACCCAAGAAGGGAAGAGCTGTGAGCGACTTCTTGGCTCCAACGTCCGCTGTCCACTGGCGGAGCCAGACCAATCTGCGCATAGCCACCAGTAAGGCTGACGTTCTACTACACACGACAATAGAGTCTTCCATCGCAGCCATGACAAAATCCATGAACAATTCGAATTTCTTAAGGATTGCGAACTCAGCGCCAGCTGGATCAAACTGAGCGTTATTCAGCCAGTCCCTGATAAGAGACCTGGTAGCAAGCGACACCAGGGCAGATGCACTAACAGACCGCAGGGCCGAGCCCACGTTGGCAAATGCGTGGCACGCCATCTGATCAAGGCGCTTATCCTCGCCATCCTTAAGGGAGGTGGCGTCAGGGGTGTTCAGCACAGAAGAGTTGGTCAAACCTAAAACAGGTGCGTCGACCTCGGGAGGAGAAGACCAGCGCTTAACCGCCTCCACCGGAAAAGGATATTTCTTATCCCATCCCTGAGGCACACCAGGAAGCCGACTGGGCCTCTCCCATTCTCTAAGGATCAGCGCATCAAAATGACCCTGGGTAGGGAATTCCAGACGGGGCTTATAGGCCCCAAAAAATTCCACCTTCTTAAGAGGGGGCGCCACAGGCGGTTCAATATCCAACACCTCCAATAAATGTGACAAAACAGTGGCCGTATCTACGGCACCCCCCAGCGCCTGCCCGACATTGGAATTCCCAGACTGAACATAGTCAGCCTCTGATTCCTGATACAATTCCCCCTCCTCTAACGGGGAATAATTGGACAAATCAGCGGACTCGTCGTCAATATCCCACAATGGCTGGGCCGACGACAAATGTCTCCTTTTAGCCTGGGCCTTCTTGCCGACCGTGCTAGCAATAATTCTCGATGCTGGCCAACCTAGCCCAAACATAAGAAAGCGACGCCCCACTGGTACCAATGTCACTTGGGGTACGGATAAGGTGGGGAGGGGAAGGCGATGAAGCGGGAGGAGCCGACCCAGAAGGCTGGGTACCAGACTGCCGCGTTATGGCCTTTTGTGCATATGGTATACAGATCAGCACATTCTCCCCTGTAAGGGATACCCCGCACCCCACACATGGCCCGGATTGTCCCAGAGGGATCCCGAGCCCAGTATCCTGCAGAGCCTCCATATGGTGAATTTTTGTGGTCAGTCGCAAGATCGCAGGGAATTACGCATAAGCAACCCGGGATGCCCCTTAAAAGTCCCGGTGGGAGGATTTTAGGTGGAAAATCTAACACTAGGGACCCCTTAATATGCACATATACAGGGCAACCTGTAACACACAAAACAAGCAACATAAGTGCAGAGCTGTGTAAAAATGGCCATAACCTTACATGTAAAAAACCACAGCATTTGATCTTGCAGCCACACAAATATATAATATATATATATATATATATATATATATATATATATATATATATATATATATATATATATATATATATATATATATATATATATATATATATACATACACACACACATACACACCACATCCCAGCCAGACAGTGCAATCAAGGCACAAGCACACCCACACATGTTTGAGACCAGTGGGGGCCCCCGCTAAATAGGGCCCCCCACACACACACAAGCTAAGGAGATGGCCATCAGGCCCTTACCACCCCAATGTGCAAAGCGGCCTGCCAGAGAAGATGGCCCCCACGCAGCCTCATGCCTGAGGAGGGAGAGCAGGGGGAGCAGCCAGCAATGCCGACCCCTAGAAAACGAGCATAGCAATCGCGCCAAATAAGGGGGCGGGGCTACCGCACCGAGAGCCCAGCACCGCCCCTTCCCGAACGCAGCCTGAGGTGGAGAAGCTCCGCCAGGCTGTAATTAGTCCCTGGTATGCCAGTAAGGCAGTAAACACTCACACAGTAAAACACTCAGCACACAGGGACACATGCTGGGGAAAACTAAACATCAGCCAGGCCAGGCAAAGCCGCCTCCCCCCCCAGAGGGGAACAAGTGGAACCGGAAGGGGGGGAATCCTGCCAGGAGCCGGCAATAAGCCTAACGGGACAGGGCATCCCACACCAGGATCACCAAGAAACCTGGATAACCGTCTACCCCATAGTGAGGTCTCATGGTGGAGCAGTGCTCCTACCTTCACCAGGACCCGCAGCCTAAGCTGGGAGGCTCAATATAGGGCAATTTAGAAGGGTCCTGGCAGCAATAGGGATAATAGAAGGCCGGGCGCGAGCCTGGCTTACCTGTAAGTAAAGAAGTCTTAATCTTCTGTCTTGTCGCCTTCCCTGCAGAGAAGGAACTGGGGAATTGGTGGGAGGGCCCAGCTATATATGGACCGGGAGGGGCTTTCTTTTTTTGCATATTCATCTCTGCAGAAGTTCGCCCTCTACTGGAGATTACCCAGATGTCATGAAGACCGAAGTGGAGTGTATGGCACACTTAGAATAATGGAAATTTGTGAGAAAGAAATGCAACTTGATTTTAAAAAGTATCAACATTTTTAATATATTAACCCTTTAAATGCTGCATACCTAAAGAATTAATTTTGAAGATTTTGTCACCCTCTGTTGCCAGGCCAATTTTCACCATTTTGGGGAGAATATATACGTTTAACTGATTATTGCAGGAATCTCCAGGAAAAGGATTTCAGTGTTTTCTTAAACCGGACCTTCAGCATGATTTCCTGAAAAGCCCAAACCCTTAATAAACAATTCCCCAGATTTTTCCCCACAAATATATTTTACGTTTTTAGTTACTTATTTTTTCCCCACAAATATATTTTACGTTTTTAGTTACTTATTTTTTCCCCCACTGGGCTGCAACTCTGTTCAAGACTCTGGGATACGGGCGCTGCCATCTTGACTCAGAAGCATCACACATACGGAGGAGAGGAGAGTGGGATAAAGTACAGGGGCAGGGGTTATAGCTGTGCTTTGCACAGACAGAGCAGAGCTGGGGTCAGGAAAAGGACAGCAGTCCCAGAATGCAGAGCGACACAGTCAGAAGACACTTCCTGTTTGCAGGCTGCCTGAAGCCCAATGAGCCACCATCTTGGATGTTTAAAGGCTCATAACATGCAGTAGATGCAGGTAGGGTGATTTTTAATGTGAGCAATATGTATGTACAGGGTGTGGGAAACATAAGATATGCTGTTATTCAGGATGAAGGTCCGCTTTAGTATGGGTGAAATGGTAAAAAAAAAAAAAAAGCCTGAACTGGATGCCCCACTATGCGGAACCCCTGTGTGCAGCAGGAGCCGGGGAAGACAGTCTGGCGGGACCCGACAGGATTCTGGCATCCCGGGGTATGGAATTCCCGTGGGGGGGGGGGGCAGGATAGCAGGCCAGTATGCTGGGCATGAAGTTTAAATCAGGAGCTTTATGCCACGCATAAAACACAGATTGGACGAGTGTTCGAGCATGCGCCGTGGGAACAGCAGAAAGGTGAAAGGGGGCAATCTGAGGACTTTACACAGGGTGGCATCCTACATCGGATGCAGCAAACTCATTCTTTCTGGTAATGGATGCAAAATTGGCTCTTGATTTAGCCTGATAAGTAGAACCCAAGGTTCTCTGGATGCTAGACTCTGTAGACTCTACCCCCTTTTGGCTCAAGTGTGCCTGGTTCCAAATCGTGACAGCTGTTCCTTACTGTTCTGATTATTTTGTTTGCAGTACCAGAGGTATTCACTGAATCAAAAGAAAAGGATAAAGAAAACTCTGGTCAGACTTGAGGCAGCATCCAGACCAGATTCTGATTTTTTTTTTTTTTGTACCAGCTCACAAAGGGTTAACCGTGAAAAAAAAAAAAACCACACAAAAATTAAAAAAATATATTTTTATTACTGTACTTACCTCCGATTGTAAGCTCTTGTCCCTCGCTGCTGTGCTGACAGATGCCGGTGATCGGCATCCAGAGAAGGGGGAGGCAGGAGATCAGAGGATCTCCTGCCCGCTCCTTCCCCGGGCACCGATCACCAGCATCTGACAGCTGAGAAGGCTGAAGCCGGTGATCTGGACCGGATGACGTCATTAGCCCCGCCCCCAAAGGGCGGGCAAGATGGCGGCCGCCATCGAGGAGGAAAGGGGAGAGAGCCTCCCGGGTAAGTCCTGGGGGGGGGGGGGGACAGCAGTTTTTCCAATGGTACAGCTTAAGTCTTGAACTATTGATCCTCCATTCCCTTCACTTATACAAGTGTCTCTAGTCCTGCAAAAAACATTTACTTAATCCCTTATCAGTGAGAGGCTAGGTTACCCATGGGTTCCCTGTAACAGCAGAACACAATACTATGCAAAGTATCAGTATTGCCGCTTCTAATTGTGCGTTGCGTGCCATATAGTGAAGCACATGAAAGCATGCTTCTTCACGGTCACTTAACGTGTTCGTTTTGTGGTTACATGAGGCACTGCATGCATTGGTCTTTATTCTTACAATAGAGAAGTCATTAAAGCGGACCTTCACTCTGAATAAGAATCTATCTTATATGTTTCCCACACCCGGTACATACAGATTGTCCACATTAAAAATCATCCTACCTGCAACTACTGCATGTTATGAGCCTTTAAACATCCAAGATGGCGGCTTATGGAAGCCGCCATCTTATCAGGCAGCCTGCAAACAGGAAGTGCCTCCTGACTGTGCTGCTCTGCATTCTGGGACTGCTGACCTTTACCTGACCCCAGCTCTGTTCTGTCTGAGCAAAGCACAGCTATAACCCCCCCCCCCCCCTGTACCTTATCCCACTCTTCTCAGTAAGTGTGATGCTTCTGAGTCAAGATGGCGGCGCCCGTATCCTAAATTCCTGAACAGAGTTGCAGCCCAGTGGGGGAAAGAATAATAAGTTAGTGACTAAAAACGTAAAATATATTAATTTTAGATGCTGGGGAACCTTTTAAGAGTTTGGGCTTTTCATTAAATCACGCTGAAGGTCCGGTTTAAATTATAACTTTTTGTGAATTGGGACATTTAAACTTGCTAAATCAAACTTTAGTAGGAGTCGGTGCATTGTTTGCCGACTCCGACTCCAGGTACCCAAAATTTCCTCCGACTCCACAGCCCTGGAGCTTATTTTTCTTTTTTCTTGGCATGTGTGGAAGGAGGAAGCTGTGCAGGTGCAGCATTGTCCGAACCATCCGCTGTAGGTGCTGAAAAATACCATTTTGTGAGTACTCACCTGTAAAATGGGTATTACAAGTATGTCGCACACCCCGCTTCCAACTAGTCATAACACTTGGGATACCAACCTGTAGAGGGCGATCTTTGCAGAGATGACTTGAGAAAAAAAAAATAAAATAAAATAAAAAAGGAGCACCTCCCGGTCCATAAATACCTGGGACCTCCCACCATTCCCCAGTTATAAGACAGCAGTAAGGGGACCAGGAAGAGCCAATTACAAGAGTACAACAGAAAAGTTCACCATATAAAGGATCCCAAAACAAAAAAGGGCGGGGGAAGCGGGGTGTGTGACATACTTGTAATACCCATTTTACAGGTGAGTACTCATAAAATTAAAATTTGTGAATTAAAAATATTCCCAGTATGTCACACACCCCGCTTCCAACTAGTCATAATACAACTCTGTGAAGTACTCACCTGTAGAGTTGGTATTATACGCATACAGCACGTCCTGCTCCAGAAGTAGTAACAACATGTGGGTAGTCCTCCGCCTCCGGTGTCGTGCACTGCAGACATGTAGAAAACAAGCTCCTCCCGGCCCTTCATATACTGGAGGACCTCCCACAAATCCCCAGCATTGAAAAGCAGTGAGAAATAGAGACCAGGAGAAAGCAACCACCCAAAACTGGCAAAAATATCAAAGATAACAGGTGAAACAGGGTGGGGTGGAGCAGGACGTGCTGTATGCGTATAATACCAACTCTACAGGTGAGTACTTCACAGAGTTGTATTATTCTAAGCATACAGCATGTCCTGCTCCAGAAGTAGTAATAACATGTGGGACATCCAATAGCAGTGTCCATAAAGCAAGGTGGGATCCCCAACGGAAGGCAGCAGTCTAAACCACTGCCGCCTGCAGAACCTTGCGGCCAAACACAGCGTCAGCTGAGGCCCGAACATCAACCTTGTAAAACTTAGTAAAGGTATGTACAGAAGACCAAGTAGCGGCCTTGCAAACTTGTTCAACAGAGGCCTGGTGCTGAAAAGCCCAAGAAGCCCCAACAGCTCTAGTAGAGTGAGCAGTAAGACGAAAGGGGGGGGGGGGGGTAGTCTTCCCCTTGGCAGTATAGGCTTGAACAACAGCCTGACGAATCCATTTACTGATGGTAGACTTGGCGGGAGCCAAACCCTTCCTAGGCCCATGAGGCACAACGAAGAGAGCATCCGTCTTCCTAAAGGCCTGCGTGGTAACCAAGACAGACTTGACACACCTGACCACATCCAAGGAATGCAAAACCCTTTCCTTAGGGTTACTAGGATTGGGACACAAGGAAGGAAGTACGATATCTTGATTAAAATGAAATGCAGACACAACCTTAGGCAGGAAGTCTGGCTTGAAGCGAAACACCACCTTGTCCCGGTGTCTCTCAAAGTAGGGAGGCTGAATAGACAAGGCAGCCAACTCAGACACACGTCTAACCGAAGTAATGGCTACCAGGAAGACAACCTTGATCGTGAGCACAGCTAGGGCGGCCTCGTGGATAGGCTCAAATGGAGCCCCCTGCAAGGCCGACAACACCAAGTTCAGGCCCCAAACAGGAACCATAGGTTTCCGAGGGGGGCGCACATGAGTGACTCCCTGAAAGAAGGTCTTGATAAGAGAGTGATGGGCAAAAGTCTTCTGAAAAGATAGACAGGGCCGAAACCTGGCCCTTCAAGGTACTGAGCTTGAGACCTAAGTCTAGGCCATGTTGTAAGAACTCCAGCACCCTGGATACTAAGAATTCCCGGCAGGGAAGAGACCTGGATTCACACCAGTCGATGTAAGCCCGCCACACTCGATAGTAGATGGCAGCAGAAGACTTCTTCCTGCTTGGACCATGGTAGCCACAACAGACTCAGACAAACCTTTTTCCCCTCAAGATGGCGGTTTCAATAGCCATGCCGTCAAAGCCAGAGTTAGTAAATTGGGATGGCGTAGAAACTTTTGGGTCAGAAGGTCTGGTAACCTTGGCAGATCGCATTGATCTACTGCCATTTGAACCACGTCCGCGAACCACACTCTTCTTGGCCACCAGAATCGCGGGTACCCCTTCCAGAGCGATCTTGCGCAGCACTCTGCCCAGAAGGGGAATCGGTGGAAACACATACAGGAGCCGAAACTCCTTCCAAGACATTGACAGGGTATCCGTGGCCAGAGCCAGAGGATCCTGAGACAGGGATACAAAGCTCGGGAGCTTGTGATTGTGACGCAAAGAGATCCACGTCTGGCACACCCCAACGGTGACAAAGTGACTAAAATACCCTGTCACAGAGGGACCATTCCCCCTGACGGGACGACCCCCTGCTCAGAGCATCTGCTAGCAGATTCTCCGTCCCCGGAATGTAGACAGCCGATATGCATTGTACATTGGTCTCTGCCCAAGTTAGAATCAGAGACACCTCCTGGAGAGCACCCTTGCTCCGGGTTCCTCCCTGATGATTGATGTAGGCTACGGCCGTCCTGTTGTCTGAGCGTACCTGAACCGCCAGACCCTTCAGGTGCTGGGTCAATCGTTCCAGCACCAATAGGACCGCCCTGAGTTCCAGGACATTGATAGGAAGATGGGCCTCCTGAGGGCCCCATCTCCCCTGGAAGCGCAGGGACTTCCAGAAACCCCCCCAGCCCGAACTACTGGCATCTGTCGTGACCGTCTCCCAGAAGGGAGCCAGGAAGGATCTGCCCCTTGTCAAATTCCTGTGGTCCAACCACCACGCAAGGGATTGTCTGACCGAGGGGGGAATCACCCAGCTGTCATCCAGAGACGCTGGGTCCTTGTTCCATACTGACAGAAGGTGAAGCTGCAGAGTTCTCAGATGAAACTGGGCATAGGGCACCGCCTCGAAGCTTGCCACCATCGAGCCCACCAACTGCATTCCCTGCCGGATGGAGGGATGAGGGTCCGCGAGCTGGGATTTTGCCTGGGTTATCAGAGCTTCCACCTTCAGCGGAGGAAGGAATATCCTTGATTGAACCGAGTCCAGAATCATCCCCAGAAACTGTGTCACTGAGGAGGGGGACAGAGAGGACTTTGGGTAACTGATCACCCAGCCGAAGGACTCCAGGGTGGACACCACCGACCGAGTGTCCAGCTCTGCCTGCTGCAGAGACTGAGAGGTGATGAGAATATCGTCCAGGTAGGGCAACACACGTATGCCTTTTAGTCTTAAGAGAGACATCACCCCTGCCAGCACCTTGGTGAAGACCCTGGGGGCCGAAGTGAGGCCGAATGGGAGGGCCACGAACTGATAGTGCTGATTCAACAGCGCAAATCTGAGGAACTTTTGGTGCCCTGAAAACACCGGCACGTGCAGGTAAGCGTCCTTGATGTCCACAGATGTCATGAAGTCCCCTGGACGCAGCGAGGCAATGGCCGAGCGCAGAGACTCCATACGAAAATGCCTGCTTCTGACAAACTTGTTTAGGATTTTCAAATCCAGAATGGGTCTGACTGACCCGTCCTTTTTGGGGACCGTGAGCAGGTTGGAATAAAACCCCATGCCCCTGTCTCTTAAGGGGACCTCGCAGATGACCCCGAGCTCCAGAAGGTCCTGCACAGCCAGCATCAAGACCCGAGCTGAGGCAGGATCCTGCGGGATCCGAGACCCGATGAACCTGGTAGGGGGCAGCACAGCGAATTCTATCTTGTAACCGGAGGAGACTACCTCCTGAATCCACCGGTCTGGGACGAGGCGTCTCCAGACATGCTCGAAGTGCTGTAGATGTCCCCCCACCCTGACGGGCGAGGGCGCCCCTTCATGCCTGGGGGGTCTTGGGGGGGGCTTTGGGCTTGGGACCCCAGGAGGAGCCTGGGCGGCGTCCTCTGTTCTTGTTCCAGGGTTCTGAGCGCGGCCCAGAGAAGGACACCCCTCTACCTTGCTTGGTCCCCCGGTAGGGGGTAGAATGGGAGCTTGGACCAGGAAAGGGCCGAACCTGACACTTGCGCTGGGGCAGCTTGCCCCCTTTGGCAAAGATGTCTAGTCTTTCTCCAAACAGGTGCAGTCCTTTGAAAGGAAGCCCCGTAAGGGCCTTCTTGGCGACATTGTCAGCAGCCCAATGGCGTAGCCAGACCGCGCGGCGTATGGCTACCACCAGAGCAGAGGATTTAGCACTCAGTTTAATAGCATTGTCCGATGCAGATAGGATATAATTCACAAAGGTCTCACAGGTGGCCAGAGCATTGGCGGTATCAGAGGGCAAGTCATCCGCCCCTTCCAGAGCAGACGTAACCACAGTCCTGAGCGCCACCGCCGTGATGGCTAAGGCGCAAACCGGGCGGAGCGACGCTCCCCCGAAGGCAAAGGCGTGACAAGCCAATTGATCAACTCGCCGATCCTTTAGATCCCGCAGCGTAGTAGTGTCAGGGGAGTACATAATAGAGGTATTGGACAGACTCAGGATCGGGGCATCGACCTTGGGCGGCGATGTCCAGCACTTAACCAGATCGGCAGGAAATGGATACTTCTTATCCACAGCCTTGGGAATCCCCTGGAGTTTACAGTGATGTTCCCATTCCTTCAGCACTAGGTTATTAAAGAGAGTTTGTTCGGGAAACTCCAACCGCACCCTAGCGGTATGAAACAGATCGCCCTGCTGCCGAGGTGCCGCGGGAGGGGGAGAGCGGGATAAGACATCAAAGATCTGAGATAACAGTCTGTCAATGTCGTCCTGGGACCCAGGATCAGAGCCAGACGACTCCTGACTCCTGGGCTCGTCCTCGTAGGATCCTGAGTCAGATAGCAGTTCCCCTTCCTCTGATAGGGACTGAGTATAGGAAAGCAGCACCTCATCAGATTCTACAGGGAGAATAGTAGCTTCAGGGTTCAAATGACGCTTCTTGGCAGTGGCCTTGCGCGCCATGGAGCCAGCGATAAAGCTTTCCACACTGGCCAATCTAGAGGCCAAATCAGCATGAGAATCCCCACTAGAATTGGGGGTTATGCTCAAGCTTGTGGGAGTAGGGGAAATAAGGCGAGGTGCGGGCCCAGCCTCGGAAGAGGTGGGGAGACCGGCTAGCGCCTGTTGAGCACAAGGTACGCAGACCCGTGAATTGTCACTGCTGCTAGGTGAAACCCCACAAGCTGCACACAGACGGGCTTGTCCCAGAGGGACCCCGTTCGCGATGTCCTGGGATGCCTCCATACCGTGATTATTAACTTCAATGTGCCAGTAGGGATTGACGCTTTAAGCAACCCTGGATGCCCCTAAAACCCGCTGGGAAGTGGGAGTAAAAGCTGAAAGCTGGTCTGGACCGGGCGCTATGTCGGACTAGGGGAAGCCACCGGAGACAGCTGTCTGAAAGACACAAGGGGAAGAGGGGTGTCAGAGCCGAGCGCGAGGAAACTGCTAGTTAAAAAGGGTCGCCCGCGAGGGCACTTACAGTCAGCGAGGGGAGGACCGTCTTCACCACGCGCATGCGAGAAGGAAATGGCGCCCAGCGAACCTCGAAGGGCGGGCAATAGCGGTCGATGACGCGGAACACGCCAGGCAGAACCACGCCCCCCCCTCCCCCCGCCGGAGCGCGCTAAGTAGAAGGCGCGCAGCCAATCAGGAGAGAATGCGGCTACGTCAGCATCACTTCAGAGAAGAGGACGAAGTGAGGAAGGGAAATTGAAAAACGCTGTAGCTTCCCCAAAACGTGCTGCTGTGTGCGCGTAAGGCACAGTAAAACGCTGCGGTCAGTTTAACATTAAGCAAGTAAAGCGCGCTCTGACACCCAGTAGTTGTAAGAGACTAAGGTGTACTAGGGCAAGGAGTAGGCCATCAACACACAGCCCCCCCTCTTTCTCCCCCCACTAACGGGGGAATCTGGGAAGGAAGGTGACCCAATAGAGGGTTCACCGTTAGATGGGGCATGGGGGCACTAGTGCGGGAGGGGCATCCACTGAAGGCTCACCATTCGCCTTTAACCGCCTACCCTATGGAGGGGGATTGCGGTGGAGACTAGCTCCGTAAGCACACTAGGTGCTGCCTACCTTCACCCGACCAACGCAGCCCAGGCTGGGACAGCCAGCATCAAGACCCGAGCTGAGGCAGGATCCTGCGGGATCCGAGACCCGATGAACCTGGTAGGGGGGCAGCACAGCGAATTCTATCTTGTAACCGGAGGAGACTACCTCCTGAATCCACCGGTCTGGGACGAGGCGTCTCCAGACATGCTCGAAAGACCCTTCTCCCTTAGGATGGAGGTTTCAGCAGCCACGCCGTCAAAGCCAGCGTACGTAAATTGGGATGGCGTAATTGACCTTGAGTGAGAAGGACTGAAAGCTGGGGCAGATACAATTGATCTACCGCCAATCGCATGACATCTGCGAACCACAGGCGTCTTGGCCACCTTGGGGCCACCAGAATTGCTGGTGCACCCTCTTGAGTTAGCTTTTGAATCACCATGCTTAACATGCAGAAGGGGGGAAATAGGTACAGAAGACCCAGATTCTTCCAGCGCAGTGACATGGCATCCACTGCCAATGCCAGAGGATCCAGGGATAGGCACACAAAAACCAGAAGCTTGTGGTTGTGCCTTGAGGCAAAGAGGTCCACCTCCGGAGTCCTCCCACTTTTGACACAGGAACTGGAATACCCTGGAATTGAGAGACCATTCCCCTCTCCGAGCTGAGCACCTGCTCAGGGAGTCTGCCTCCGAGTTTTCCACTCCCGAAATTTAAACCGCTGATATGCAAGGAACATTTTCCTCGGCCCAGGCTAGAATCAGAGAGGCTTCCCTGAAGGCACTCTTGCTGCGAGTCCCTCGTTGATTGACGTAAGCGACAGCCGTCCGATTGTTCGATCGGACCAGAATTGGCAGCCCCTGTAAATAAAGAGTTAAACGGGACAGAACCAACCCAATGGCCCGTAGCTCCAGAACATTGATGGAGGTGGGAGCCTCCTGAGGCCCCCACAATCCCTGGAACTGGAGTTTCCTCCAGAAGCCCCCCCAGCCCATCAGGCTGGCATCCGTGGTGACAGTTTCCCAACAAGGGTTCAGAAAGGACCTGCCTTTCAACAGATTGCTCGACACTAGCCACCACTGAAGGGACCGCAGAATGTGGGGAGACAACAGACAAATCTGATCTAATGACCACGGACACTCATCCCAAGTCGTCAGGAGATGGAGCTGAAGTGCCCTCATGTGAAACTGGGCAAACGGGACTGCCCCGAAGGAGGCCACCATCAATCCCACCAGTCTCATCCCTAACCGGATAGACTGGCGAGGGTTGGTTAACAAGAACTGAACCAGATCTTGAATCAGAAGAATTTTTGGCTGTGGAAGAAACACCTTGGCCCGAAAGGTATCCAGAATCATGCCCAGAAATGGAATCTCCCTGGATGGAGAGAGAGAGGGGATTTGGGGCAGTTGATCACCCAACCAAACTTTTCCAGCGTGGATACCACCGTACCGGTGTCCAGTTCCGCTTGGCTGATGGATGAGGCCATTATGAGAAGGTTGTCTAAATACGGGACAATGCGAATACCCTGGATTCTGAAAAGGGCCATCACTCCCGACAGGACCTTGGTGAACACTCTTGGAGCCGAGGTAAGCCTGAACGGAAGGGCCACAAACTGGAAATGTTGATCCCTCTACCGTAAACCTGAGGAATCTTTGGTGTGCCGGAAAGATAGGCACGTGCAGATAAGCATCCTTGATGTCTATGGACGTCATGAAGTCCCCCTGCCGAAGAGGCCGAAGTCCTACTACACATAATCAGTGTCATCCAGAGCAGATAGTATAAAGGACAAGAATAATTCGCTTAAGAGCAGCAAACTCATCACAATCCGGATCAAGACCAGAAGTGTTCAACAGGTCCCTGATAACAGACCTGGAAGCAACTGCCATAAGAGCTGAGGCACCTACAGGCTGTAAGGCTGAACCAACACTAGCAAAAGCGTGGCAAGCCATCTGATCAATACGCTAATCTTCACCATCCTTTAGAGTGGCGGAATCCGGAGAATGTAAAAACTATTAGATAAACCAAGCACCGGAGCATCAACCTCGGGAGGGGATGACCAGCGCTTGACTGCGTCAATAGGGAAGGGATCTTTTTTGTCCCAACCGGAAGGAATGCCTGGAAGCCGAGCAGGCCTCTCCCACTCCTTAAGAATATCTTCAAAGTGTTTCTGATTTGGGAATTCTAAGCGTGGGTTAGAGACCCCAAAGAACTCCCCCTTTAAGGAGGACCCTCTTCTGGAGGAGAAATCGCCAGAACCTCAAAAAGGTGAGCAAGGGCCTTCAGGGTGTCCACAACATCCCCCTGCCCTTGCTCAGTACCAGGACCAACAAATTGCTGATCGTCAGAACCTTCAGAATCTTCAAACAATTCCCCCTCTTCTAAAGGGGAATAATCAGACCAGTCAAGCAACTCGTATTCCTCACCTTCACCAACTGGAGTGACAGGGGTCAAGTGCTTTCTCTTAGCTGAGGCCTTCTTAGCCACAGAGCCACATATACATTTCTCAATGTTCGCCAATCTGGCACACACATCAGGATGCAACTCACCGACTCTGCCCACATCACTAGGGGTACGGGTAAGACAGGGTGGGGTAGGAAAAGGGGCCAGGACCCCTGACCAGGAGGCCTGAGCCCCAGATTGTTGTGCAATAGTCTGCTGAGCGCAAGGTACACAAATAAGCGTATTATCCCCAACAGGGGAAACCCCACAACTCAAACACAGCCTGGGTTGCCCCAAAGGGACACCCAGCCCAGTATCCTGAGACGCCTCCATATGGTGTTTTTATTTAACAGAAGGGTAGTCGCAATACCCAGAGGGATTTATGCACAAAGCTACCAGGGATGCCCTTTCAAGTCCCAGGTGGGAGGATTTAAATTATTTGATAATATATATAAATTAATATATATATATATTTTTTTTTTGTAATAAACATACTATAATAAGGGGGGCCCAAAGGACTCCAAGGACCGGGAGATAACCCCCTTTTTTTTAAGGGAGATTCCACCTGAAAAACATGAGGAATAATATAAGACTCAAACGAAAAATTACATCTAGACAACATAAGAGGACATACCTCTATAAAAATATAAATGCAAAAGGCCATAGTCCAAGAAGAAACGGCTGCTTTCTCTATAAACAGGCCTAATACTCAAAACTTTTTATATATATAAATTTATATCTCCCCCTTTTTTAAAAAAAAAACAAGAAGAGCATAAACAGAGAAAATACCCCCCCCCCCAACCGCGCTGAGCAAAGAAAGGGTTACTCACGGACCACCGTCTGGAGCGAAAAAGGGCGCCGCTCGCAGCATGATAACTTAAATATCAGAAGCCGACAGGCAGCACGAGACGCACGCCGTGTCTAAGCCCCGCCCCCAACACGTAGCCAGAACAACAGCGCATCGCTATAGAGAGAGAGGACGGCCACGTACATGCGCCAGACACCGCCCCCTCAAAGATGTCAGCTGCAATCAGCTGTGGGGGGAAACACCTGCTACAAGCAGCCGGAGAAAACACACAGCTGTAATGGACACAAAGAGGGCAGCAGACAGAAAATCATGTTACACAGCGAGTCCTTCCTCATAAACATATATCCACAATATATATAAAGAATCTAAAGGAAACCCGCACAGCTGGGTGTAAGTGTGGTGCTGGCTTGGTGAGAAGGGTCCACTATTGGGCCCACTAGAACACTAACACAGGGGCCATCCACCAGTATTGGATAGCTGTTATCTCACCCTATAGACTAAGCCGCACACACATTATATTAAATGATTAATCAAGGTTTATTTTGCCAAGGACACATCATATAACATGACAGACAATAACCACATCTAAACACAATAAAATGTGTATACAAATATATACACAGAACAAGGAGCGGGCCCTGCAGATGGGCTATATGGGACTACCAATCACTAATTAATTTAATATAACAATAGGTTCAAGGTATGCCAGGTGTATAATAGCACCCTGAGGAAGTGATCTCTCACGCAACGCGTCGGTGTTTTTGAAGGGGCGTCTGCAGAGGACTGGGACCCATTAATTGGTGACAGTTATATGATGTGTCCTTGGCAAAATAAACCTTGATTAATCATTTAATATAATGTGTGTGCGGCTTAGTCTATAGGGTGAGATAACAGCTATCCAATACTGGTGGATGGCCCCTGTGTTAGTAGCACAATATATATAAAAATGTGTCTATTATATAAATAAATGTATACATGTATATTCCTTTTTTTTTTTTTAATAAGAACCCCCCCCCCCCCTTCTAGATGCCCCAAAGGGCCTGAAGGGCAATGCAGGGGGGATAGCGGAGGAATAAGTTCCAGCCTCCAAGGGAAAGAGGGACAGGGCATCCCAAGCCGGGGGACACCAACCCAGACACCGCCTACCCCTTAGTATGGGGTCTCACAGGGGAAGCTAGCTCCCCTATGCATCCAGAGTTGCTGCTACCATTGCCTGAGCCTGCAGCCTAAGCTGGGAGGCAAATCATCAAGCAAAACTTTAAACAGAAGTCCGGGCAGAAATAGTACTTAAAAAATGCTGGGAGTTACCCCGGGTACCTGCAAGGAGGAGAGAGTCATCTTCTGACTTGCTTCGCCGATCTGCAGAGAAGAAAGACTGGGGAATGGTGTGAGGTCCCAGGCATTTATGAACCGGGAGGTGCTCCTCTTTTTTTTATAAGTCATCTCTGCAAAGATCGCCCTCTACAGGTCGGTATCCCAAGTGTTCTGACTAGTTGGAAGCGGGGTGTGTGACATACTGGGAATAAGTATGGCAGGTGTCACAGGTGCTGCAGAAGGAGTGTCCTCATACATGGTGTAGGGCATGGGATAGGGCATACAGATGCACCTGCCACCGCCATGGGAACTGCCTTTAATGTCTCCTCCCTACCGGGGAATCAGCACCCTTGTACCCAGAAGCACTACTTCCGGGTACAGTGTGACCTCTCGCCGAGATCTTGGCATCATCTTTGGACTCCAGATGTTCCAGCTTTCTGTCTGGCGTGCAACCCTGATCCTGGGTCGCGGCATCACAGGCAGACAGTGGATGCTCTACCAGCCTGGAGGGTCACCCTCGGACCACTGTGGAATCTGTTACCTCTTGCGCAGCTTCATCCCCAGCTGCTTGGAAAACCTTGCCACATGAGAAGCCCACCTAGGCACGGCCTATACCTAACTTAGAACCCTGGAAGAGGTTCCCTAAACCTATTAAGGACCTGTTCCAAACCAGGTTGCCTCCCTATCGGCCCAAAACACTGTACAGGGAGCACTCCAGAGACCTCTGCCTCCTGGGAATCCCCAGCACCTAGGTCAGGAGGTGGGGAGCCAGTTCCTCATTTAGGATTTGGGAAAAAGTGCTGTTCACAAACACTAGAACTATTTTACAAAGCTGAATGGGCAAAAATATCAAGAGTCTAGATGTGCAAAGTTGGTAGAGGTATACCCCAAACAAAAGGAGGTCCAACAAATTATTGACACAAGAGAGCAGAATACAATTCTGTGAAATACTCACCTGTAGAATTGGTATTATACACATACAGCATGTCCTGCTCCATCTATAATACTTACACATGGGTAATCCTCCGCCAGAGAGCGTTGTTCACTGCAGACATGCAAAAACAGGCTCCTCCCGGCCCTTCATATACCGAGGGACCTCCCACAAATCCCCAGCATTGAAAAGCAGTGAGAAAAAGAAGCCGGGAGAAACCAACCACCCAAGTGGAATAATAACAATGGTAACAATCACCATACAGGGGATCCAGAAATGTAAAACCAGGGTGGGGTGGAGCAGGACGTGCTGTATGCGTATAATACCAATTCTACAGGTGAGTATTTCACAGAATTGTATTATTCTAAGCATACAGCACGTTCTGCTCCATCTATAATACTTACACATGGGACATCCAATAGCAGTGTCCATAAAGTAGGGTAGGATCCCCAAAAGACAAGGCACAGCAGACAGTAAAGGCGCTGTCACCTGCAAAACTTTGCAACCAGGTACGACATGAGCAGAGGCTCTAACGTCAATCTCATAACAAAACCTTTGAAAGGTATGAACAGAGACAAGCAACAGTCTAGTAACTTATTCAACAGAAAAACCTGGTGCTGAAGGGCCAAAGGTACCCAAACACCAATATAACGGAGTAAAATTAGAAAGGGGGGATTCTTCCCCCTTAAAGGAATAGGCCAGTGTAACGGCCAACCAACCTACAGGCAACAGAAGCCTCGTGGTCTCCCGTCCAACAGGCGGGAATACTGACCCCTTCATTAGCAAGAAGCCGAAACCTTTACTCAGGACCAGGAAGGCATCCAAGTAAGATCAATCCAAAGGGTGCAGTGGCCCTGGAAGCAAGCGATATCAGGTGCATACATAAGGAGGCGCCCACAGACCCCAAGGGCATCAGTCCCCCTAAGGGACAAGAAACCACCAGGAAAAATTGCAACACCTGTTGAGGGAATGTAAATGCTTTACTTCAGCATTATAAAGAATACTGGTCCATAGTTAGACTAAAAGGACAAACAATGATCATAAAACACCACTTGGAAAAAGAGGTCCCGCGTAAGACGGAATACCACCACGTCATGGTGTGCATATAGACTATTCCGCAGGGCAAACAGAAAGAAAATGGATCCCAACAGGAACCACAGAACTACTTGGGAGATGCCCTTGAGCAAACCCCCAGAGAGCTCCTCACAAGGAAGACTGAACCAGACTTCCACAGGAAGACAGAGAGGAAGAACCTGAATCTTCAGAGTACTGAGATGGGGAGCCAACCCCAACCTATGCTGTAATGACTCTAGAACCCTGGGAACCGAGACGTCCAACAGGGAAACTAAAGACTCATGCCAACCAATATGGGTACACAATAACCCACAATAGATGGAGGAAGAGGAAGCCAAGGAAACTTGCTCCTAGCCCCCCATATACCAAGTCACCCAGAAGATAAGCCCGTCTCCAAGGGGTGAATGAATCAGCTGTCAAGCCCCAGACTAGAGTCTGTAGATTGGGATGACAAAGAAGGGGCCTGACAAGGGCGGAACCGCACTCCTGAGAGAGCGAACAGGTCAGCTGACCTTAGCAGAAGCATCTGCGAACCACAGTTCACTAGGTCACCCGGGGGTCAACAAACTCACAGGTCTCTTAAATCGGCACAACCGTGCGCAGAACCCCACAATGGTAGGGTGAATGAAGAGAAGGTATATAAGATAGAAAATCCAAGCATAATTTTACTAAACCCCCATGACCAGAGTCAGAATATTCTGAGACAGTAAACACAAGGGCGGGGCCCCTGTGGTATAAGCGAGACCCAACAGAGCCACCCTAGCACAACCTGCCACTGAGAAACATCTATTGGGAGCGAAAACAGTTGATGGAGCAGGGGGCGTAGGCCCCCGCCCAGATCCGGAACCCTCCGGAGGGATCATCCTGCCTCAAGCTCCAGACCAGTAATAAAAACAGGCCATTGTCTTCCAACAGGCCAAGATTCCCCAAATAGACATGTCCTAAAATAGGAAAAAGTTCAGCCATATAGAGTCAACAGAAGGCTCATGTTTTAACAAGCCAGTAGGTAAGATGGACCCTCTAAGGGACCTTACCTAGGAACCACGGGGGGTATTGGAAGAATTCCCCCCCCCCCCCCCCCGCGAGACTGGGTCCCCCAGGCGACCCATCACCGGAAGATGCAAGCAAAGAAGGGGGTGCCCCCTGACAGGGCCCTTGAGTATGCTCGCCTCAAGAGGAACCACCATACCCAGAGGATTGAGCACAACCCTAGCTCCAGGGGTGCTGGAACCCCATGTAGGATCACTAACCTAGTGTGCAGAAGAGCCATAGGGCTTGGTATATAAGGAGAGCATCTGATACGCCACCAACGAGCCCACCAGCTGCAATCCTGCCTGGTGAAGGTAATATATCAGCAAAGAGGGACAGAGAATTCGTCCCAAAAGGTCCCCTACCGCCAAAGAAGAAGGAACTAGCCGGAGCCGAATCCAAATGCAATACTAGAAGAGGATATACTGGAAAAAGGGACAAAATAGGAACTAAGGTGACTGAACACCCATCCCCAATAACTCCCCATTGTAGGTAAGGACCACCTAGTAGGTCCTTATGCAGCTGCCCCTTGGTCTCATTCGAGACAGCACTCCCATCCAAGCCGTAGCGAGCACAGGGGGTGGGGGAGAGGCCTAATAACACGGCCACAATCAGGGTGATGATCACCAACACCCACCTGTAAAAGCCACAGTGTCCTGAAGACACATGTGAGCCAAAATAAGCATCTGAGCATTCCACGGGCAGCCAGAGGCCCACTGATTTACAGAGCGCCGAAGGCCCAACTCAGACGCCAAGCGGCAACGCCTGTGGGTACAATCGCCAAACCCATGGAGGGTTAGAATGTGCACCGCCTCATCCTCCAGGAGAAGCAGGAACAAACTGGTATAGAGGCCACTGCCTCTATCTGTGAAGGGCATCCTGTCAAAGAGCACAGACCTAGCAGACCAAGGAAGGCCTGTACCAATACCTGAAGAAATACAGGGACCGGAAGTACCCTGACCCACTCGGGGAAGAACCATCCAACAAACACCGTCCCGCAACCAGAGGGACTACTTCCTGAATCCATCAGAACGAAGCATGGTGCCTCCTGATAGGAGCAAGGTGCTGTGGCTATCCCCTCACCCAGGCGGGTGAGGGCGTCCCATCATGCTTGGGGGTTTTTTGAGAAGAAGTCTGTCTTAGCCCGACCAGAAGGCCCCTGACATTGTCTCCTGGGGCAGGAGTCTGTACCAGGCCCCGGGAGGGGCACCCCTGGTTCTTGTTTAACACTAAGATATAGAGGGGACTGAGACGGCCGCCCTTGATGGGGCGATTTGTCCTCTTTTAAAAATATCCAGACGGGCCCCAAAAAGGCGTTGCCCTTTAAAGGGAAGCCCAGTCAGAGTCCTTTTAGCAGCATCATCAGCCCCCACTGTACTGTCGCAGCCAAAGCAGTCGACGTATAGCCACCACTGGGGCAGAGGTCCTCGCACACATTCTGATGGTGTCATCCAGGGCTAAAATGATACATTTAACAAAAATATCACAACTGGAGAGTGCATTAAACACCTCCCAGGGTAAATCTTCAGGGTGATGCTCAAGCATCTGCCTTATGAGGGTTCTAGCGGCCACTGCAGTGATGGCCGCAGCACAGGCAGGACGCAGCGCTGTTCCTGCACAAGCAAAGGCGTGCGAAGCCAGCCTATCGATGCGCCGGTCTTCGACATCCCGAAGGGTGCTGTAGGCCGGGGCTGTGAAGAAGGGGGGGTTAGGAACCCCAATGATCGGTGCGTCCACCACGGGAGACGATGACCAGCAATCAACCATCTCAGGGGGAAAGGGGTATTTCCTATCCCAGTCCTCTGGGATCCCTGGAAGTTTAGTGGGGCATTCCCACTCCTTAAGAACCAGAGCGTGGAAGTGAGCCTGCTCGAGAAATTCCAAACGTGCAGTCGGCGTATGGAAGCTCTCCCCTCTTGGCTTGGGGACCGCGCCAGGGAGCCAGGGCCTTAAAAATCCTAAGTAACATAACCTCAACGTCAAACTGGCCCCAGTCATCTTGGTCAGAATCATCGCGACTCCTCTGCCTCTCATCAGAGGAACCCGGATCAGAGAACAGATCTCCATCGTCAGATGGAGCACTATCACATGGAGAAGAGAGCTCCTCCGAACCCATAGCAAAGGCCGAAGCCGGGGGCGTCAAGGGCTGCTTCCTGCCAGGACCCATGCGTTCGGTCAACCCCGTAACAATCTGGTCAAGCGTAGGCCGTCTAGAAGACAGGTCAGGTTGTAACTCCCCGCTGGAACATGACTCAACAGGAGTGAGGTTTAGGCCAGGGGAAGAGGGAGGATAGCAGCGAGGTGCAGCCATAGGTGCTGCTCGCAGGGCCAGCGTTTGCTCGGCACAGGGCACGCACACCCGTGCCCCGTCAGCATCAGCATGGGGGAGACCACACGCTATACACAGCCGGTCTTGTCCCAGAGGGACCCCGGTCACACAATCCTGAGATGCCTCCATATGGTGATTATCTAGGCGCAGTATGCCCGTAGGGATTTATGCACTAGGCAACCCTGGATGCCCCAGCGACCTGCTGATTAATGTGGGAGATTTGTAGGAAGGCCCGCTAATAACTATGTATAAATATATATCTATATGTATAGGATATAAATGGCCGGGAGAGGCCGCCTGAGACTCGGCGTCTGGGGGAAAAAAAAAAAAAAAGTGTGTCAGGGCCATGCACAGCAGGAAGAACATATAATGAGAAATCGCCCGCGAGGGCACTTACAGACCAAGGGAGGAGGGAAACAGCTGCCGCGCGCGCAAAGATCGTCAAAATGGCGCCCAGCGAACCTCGAAGGGCGGGCTCAATGCTCGGCCGTGACGCGGAGCGCGTCAAGACAAGTCCCCGCCCACCACGAAGAGCGCGAAGCTCTGAGTAAAAACTAAAAAGGCAAGGAAGAAATCACAAGGATATTGTAGCGAAAAAGTGCCGCGGCATCTAGCAACGCAGTAAACTATGTAGTAGTGGAAAACGGCGGCAGCCAAACAGAATAAAGAGCAAGCAGCGCGGCTCTGACACCTGGATGAGATAGAGGCAGAAATAAAGGATTAAGCGTGACTAACAGTACACTGTCACACACACACCCCCCCTTTCTTTTCCCCCTAACTAGTTGGGGAAAACGGGAGGGTGGCGACCCTGCAACAGGGTCCACCACTACTCAGGGCACGGGGCAGTAGAGCGGGAGGGGCATCCACAAGAGGCTCACCATTAGCCTTGACCGCCTACCCTATGGTGGGGGATTGCGGTGGAGCATGGCTCCGTTAAGCACCCAAGGTGCTGCCTACCTTCACCCGACCAACGCAGCCCAGGCTGGGAGGCATAGTCTTCTCAAAGAGGACGGGTGGAAATAGTCCCGCAGGGCCTCGGGCTGTAAAGCCCCGCTCGCCTGCGAGAGCGTGATACTTCATGTCTTCGCAGTTCAGCACTGCAGAGAAATCTGGGGATTTGTGGGAGGCCTGTTTTTGCATGTCTGCAGTGAACAGCGCCCTCTGGCGGAGGATTACCCATGTGTAAGTATTATAGATGGAGCAGGACGTGCTGTATGCTTAGAATAAGTATATTTTTCTTTACACTTCACAAATACTTGCTACTTTAGTTGCAACAGAAGGCCTAGAAGAAGTACCTTACAGCCCTTGTGGCGTGAGAAATTATCTGAAAGGATTATCTAACTACACATGGTGGAATGGCTGGCTGCGGTTCTTTTATGAGTAAAGCCAGGAAAATCACTCAAAAGCCCCGTCTCTATGATGTTGTTCTTGGTCCATGTGCTTGAGGAAAAGGAGACAGCGGCTACCTTGTCATGCTACCATGCGTCACTTTCTTAAGGGTTCCGTATGGGGATGCGGATAGCGTTCTGACAGCAGCCCCACTGTCACACTGTTCAGCCCCACTGTAGCTTCACAATGTTTTTTTAGCCTTCAGCCCACTATAGGTACCCCTCCTACCTCTGCTGCCACAGGGGCATATTCTTGTGTACCCCTACCACACCCATCTGAAAGAGCAATTTAAGGATGACTATCATTAGAAACCCCTGAAAATCGTATGTTCCTATATTACAGACCTTAGGAAAAAAAACATTTCACCAATATACTTAAGTCTGCAAAAACCACTATACTGTACGCACAGAACTGACACTTAAGACGGGTGAGGTTTTGTGATGAGTTTCTGAATATACAGCACTGTGCCTAAAATCTTTGTGAGCAGACACTGCTCATCCAGCTTCTCTCAGACCTGACAATTCTGTAATTTACAAAAAGGGTTGGGTCTGACAGGAGGATTGTGCACAATAGGTGTTTCAAGCACAGTGCTGTATCTTCAGACACACACATAACAATCCCTCACCCGTCATAAGTGCCAGTTCTGTTCATACCATTTATATGCATTTCACTCCAAATAGTCTACAGTTTGGGAGGATTAAAGCAGACCAAAAACCACATTTTTAGCTAGTATCCTCTGAATTGCTCCCCCCATGAAGAGTACCTTTTGCCTATTGCTACTCTTGCGTCATTCTAATACCAGATAATGCCACCTGTTTTAGCTGTAAAGCTCCGCCTCCTCCATTCATTGCCACTGTTGCATGTGGCAATGATGTCATTGCCACACTTATGCAATCTCTGATCCCATGCAATCTCAGACAGGGACAGCAAAAATAAAAGTGTTCCAGGACAACTCAAAAAGCAAAAATATCCATTTCTAGTTCAGCATTCTAAGAATGGAGTACTGGCTGGGGCTTTGGCCAAACTTAATTCAGTGGGGTTTGGTTTTATTGATAGCTGTCCTTGAATATATATATGGTCATCCTTTGACAAGACTTTGAAGACAAGAGTTTGCAAACGACAGACAGCAAATAGAACCTTTTTGTTGCACAGGACTTTGCCAAGAGTCTGTGGAGGACACGGTTATCAGAAACCAGTCTTTAACCAAGTAATTCAGTACAAATGTTTTTGCAAATGGTATTAATGGTTTCATCAGTGCCTCAAATTGTACTTACTTTGCTTTCATACCGGGTTTTACTTCCACTGTTTTGTCAGACACATGAACAACACGAACGATAACTTCCCCAGCTTCAGGATTATCCTGTCTCCGTATAAAATCATTTATACGATTTTCTAAAAATGTGCCTAACCTTGTACTGGGAAGACCTGGTTAAAAATGAAAAAAGGTACATGATTCAATATATTCAATACTAATAATAGGGGCTAGAATTTGTACTTACTACTTACGCTTTGCTGAAAACTTGTTATCTTTTTTGGTTCGACCACTTTTCTTTAAGCAACCATCGCAGGAAAAGCTGAAATATGCGAACGGAGGGAGGTTATATAAAGATTCACAATGACCTACTTGCACACCAGAAAGGTCATGTTCATGGGAAGGAGCTGGCAAAGGTGGAACACTGTTCAGCGCAGACGGGGTTAAAGTAAACCTCAAGTGCCGGGGTGGGGGGGGTGGGAGAACAGATCCTTTATAGCATGTAATAAAACCCTGGTCTTAACAGAGTTGAAAGAAAATACAATTCTGTGAAATACTCACCTGTAGAATTGGTATTATAAGTATAAGTATACAGTAAGTCCTGCTCCAGATATAGAACTTACACTTGGGTTATCCTCCGCCAGATGGCGCTGCACTGCAGAGACATGTAAAACAGGCTCCTCCCGGCCCCTCAAATACCCGGGGACCTCCCACAAATCCCCAGCATTGAAAAGCAGTGAACAAGAACCCGGGAGAATTTAACCACCCAAAACAACTGGTAACTATAACAATGATAACAATCACCATACCCAGAATAATGCAAAAACCAGGGTGGGGTGGAGCAGGACGTACTGTATACTTATAATACCAATTCTACGAGTATTTCACAGAATTGTATTCTTAGTATACAGTACGTCCTGCTCCAGATAGATTACTTACACTTGGGACATCCAATAGCAGTGTCCATAAAGTAGGGTGGGATCCCCAACAAAAAAGGTAACAGCAGACAGTTTAAACCACTGCCGCCTGCAAAACCTTGCGGCCAAAAACAGCATCAGCTGAGGCCCTAACATCAACCTTGTAAAACTTTGAAAAGGTATGAACAGAAGACCAAGTAGCGGCCTTGCAAACTTGTTCAACAGAAGCCTGGTGCTGGAAGGCCCAAGAGGCACCAATAGCACAAGTAGAATGAGCAGTAAGGCGGAAGGGAGGATTCTTCCCCTTAGCAGAATAGGCCTGAATCACAGCCTGACGGATCCATTTGCTGATAGTAGACTTGGCAGGAGCCAAACCCTTCCTAGGACCAGAAGGGACCACAAAAAGAGCATCAGTTTTCCTAAAGGACGCAGTGACTACTAGGTAATACTTCAGACACCTCACCACATCCAAGGAATGCAAACCCTTTCCTTAGCATTGCTAGGATTAGGGCACAAGGAAGGAACAACAATATCTTGATTCAAATGAAAACAGACACCACCTTAGGCAGAAAATCCGGCTTAAACGGACCACCACCTTATCCTGGTGTCTCTCAAAGTATGGGGGCTGGATAGACAGAGCTTCCAGCTCAGACAAACGCCTGACCGAAGGAATAGCCACCAGAAAGACAACCTTGAGGGCAAGTGCAGCCAGAGCAGCATCCTGAATAGGTTCAAAGGGAGCACCCTGCAAGGCAGACAAGACCAAGTTCAAATCCCAAACAGGGACCATAGGTTTTCGTGGGGGACGCACATGAGTAACCCCCTGAAAGAAAGTCTTAACCAAAGAATGCTGAGCAAAAGTCTTCTGAAAGAAGACAGACAGGGCAGAAACCTGACCCTTCAAAGTACTGAGTTGGAGACCCGACTCCAACCCATGCTGTAAAAACTCCAGAACCCTGGGAACTGAGAACTCCCGACAGGGAAGAGACCTAGACTCACATCAGTCAATGTAGGTACGCCATACCCTATAATATATGGAAGAAGTTTTCTTCCTAGCCTTCACCATGGTCTCAACCACCGAGGCAGACAAGCCTTTCACCATCAGGATGGAGGTTTCAGCAGCCAGGCCGTTAAAGCCAGAGTTTGTAAACTGGGATGGCGTAAGGGGCCCTGAGTGAGCAGATCTGGCAGAACGTACTGTCTACTGCCATCTGCGAACCACACTCTTCTTGGCCACCAGAATCGCTGGCACCCCTTCCAGAGCAATCTGGCGCAGGACCCTGCCCAGCAGGGGGAATGGAGGAAAGACATACAGGAGCCGAAATTCCTGCCATGACATGGACAGAGCATCTGTGGCCAAGGCCAGAGGATCCTGAGACAGGGAGACAAAAGCCTGGAGCTTGTGATTGTGACGGGACGCAAACAGATCCACATCTGGTAGACCCCAACGGTAACACAGGGACTGGAATACCCTGTTGCAGAGGGACCACTCTCCCTGACGAGAGGTCCCCCTGCTCAGAGAGTCTGCCAGTAGATTCTCTGCCCCCGGAATGTACACAGCCGAAATGCATTGAACATTGGCCTCCGCCCATGTCAGAATCCGCGACACCTCCTGGAGGGCCCCCCTGCTCCGGGTCCCTGCCTACTGGTTGATGTATGCAACCGCCGTCCTGTTGTCTGAGTGCACCTGCACAGACAGACCCCGCAGGTGGTCGGTCAACTGATCCAGAACCAATCTGAGCGCCCATAGTTCCAAAATGTTGATAGGTAAGTGGGCCTCCTGAGGCCCCCACCTCCCCTGGAACCGCAGGGACTTCCAGAATCCCCCCATCCTGACAGACTGGCATCCGTGGTGCCCGTCTCCCAGTAGGGGGCCGGAAAGGACCTGCCCCCCCGCAAGATCCTGGGACCAAGGGGGGAGCACACAGACCCCGTCCAAGGACGTTGGGTCCTTGTCCCAAACTGACAGAAGGTGAAGATGTAGAGGCCTCAAGTGGAACTGAGCAAAAGGCACCGCCTCGAAGCACGCCACCATCAGGCCCACCAACTGCATCCCCTGCCTGAGGGAGGGATGGAGACACGACAGCAGGAACCTCACCAGCGCAGTTAGAGCTTCCACCTTCTGTTGAGGAAGGAATATCCTTGACTGAACTGTATCCAGAATCATTCCCAGGAACGGGGTCACCGAGGAAGGGGACAGAGAAGACTTGGGGTGATTGATCACCCAGCCGAAGGACTCCAGGGTGGCCACCACCAGCTGAGTGTTCAACTCTGCCTGCTGTAGAGAACAAGAGGAGATGAGTATGTCGTCCAGGTAGGGCAGCCCGCGGATGCCCCTTGACCTCAGAGACATCCCCCCTGCCAGCACCTTGGTGAGCACTCTGGGAGCTGAAGAGAGGCCAAATGGCAAGGCCACAAATTGGCAATGTTGATCTTCCAACGAGAATCTGAGGAACCTTGGTGTCCTGAAAAACACAGGGATGTGAAGGTAAGCGTCTTTGATGTCCACAGATCTCAGGAAACCCCCGGGGAGCAAGGAGCTGATGGCCGAGCGCAGAGTTTCCATGCGAAAACGCCTGATCTTGACAAATTTGTTGAAGATCTTTAAATCCAGAGTGGGCCTGACTGACCCTTCTTTTTTGGGAACTGTGAAGAGGCTGGAGTAGAGCCCCTTGCCTCTGTCTCTTAAGGGAAATCTGCAATGGACCCCCATACCCACCAGGCCATGCACGGCCTGCACCAACACCTGAGCTGAGACAGGGTCCTGGTGGATTTGGGACCTGATGAATCTTGGGGGAGGCCGCACAGCAAACTATCTTGTAGCCGGAGGACACTACCTCCTGAATCCCCCGGTCTGAGACGTGATGCCTCCAGACTTGAGCAAAGTGCCGCAGCCGTCCCCCCACCCTGACGGGCGAGGGCGCCCCATCATGCCTGAAGGGGCTTGGGAGAGAATTTGGGCTTAGCCATCCATGAGGAGCCAGGACGTTGCCAGGAATCTGCACGAGCCCCCGCGAAGGACACCCCTTTCCCTTGTGTAGCACCATGGTAGGGGGGTGAAGGGGAGCCCTAGCCGCGAAGGGGCCGAGACTGCCGTCTGCGCTGGGGTAACTTACCTCTCTTAGCAAAAAGGTCTAGACCGGCCCCAAACAGGCATAGCTCCTTAAATGGAAGTGCAGTGAGGGCCTTCTTTGCAGCATTGTCCGCACCCCACTGTCGCAGCCAAACCAAGCGGCGTATAGCCACCACGAGGGCAGAAGTTCTGGCACACATTCTGATGGTGTCATCTAATGCTAATAGGACAAAATTTACAAAAACATCACAACTGGAGAGTGCATTAAACTCCTCACAAGGGAGATCATCAGGGGCACTATTAAGCATATTTCTGATAAGGGTTATAGTGGCCACAGCAGTAATAGCGGAGGCACAGACCGGGCGCAGCGCCATCCCCGCACATGCAAAATGTGGGAGGCCAGCTGGTCAATGCGCCAGTCCTCAGCATCCCGCAGGGTAGTAGAATCAGGGGAATGCATGACACCTCAGGAGGAAAGGGATACTTCCTATCCCAACTCATTGGAACCCCGGGAAGTTTACTGGGGCACTCCCATTCTTTGAGCACAAGGGTATGGAAATGTGCCTGCTCTAGAAATTCCCAATGTGATTTTGCTGTATGGAAAAGCTCCCCTTTTTGCCTGGGAGCCTCACCAGGGAGAGAGACTGACAGAACCTCAAAGATCTGGGTCAATCTGTCAGCGTCATCCGGGGCCCAGGGGTCAGAGCCAGAATCGTCATGACCCCTTGGTCTCTCATCAGATGAGCCTGAATCAGAAAAGAGCTCTCCATCAGATGGGGCATAGCCACACAGATTCATAAACTCCTCAGATCCCATAGGGAAAAAAAGAGTAACATTAGGCGTCAAGTGCCACTTCTTACCAGGGCCCTTACGCGCTAAAAACCTCTCAATAATCTGTTCAGCAGTAGGCAGTCTAGAAGACACAGGCTGAGAATCCCCACAAGTATGCAACTCAACAGGAGAGAGATTTAAGCTGGGGGGAGTAGGTGAAGTGAAACGAGGTGCAGCCACTGGCAGGCCAGATTGCAATGCAAGCACCTGCTCAGCACAGGGTACACAGACCCACACCTTGTCAGCGTCAGCATGAGGCTGTCCACACGCTACACACAGCTGGTCTTGTCCCAAGGGGACCCCGGTAACACTATCCCGGGATGCCTCCATATGGTGATTATTAGGCACAATGTGCCAGTAGGGATTGACGCTTTGAAGCAACCCTGGATGCCCCAATGACCCGCTAGGGAAGTGGGAGTAATTATACAAGGCCCAACTATCAATTACACCGGGCCGGGAGAAGCCAATTGATTCGCCCTCTGAAAGACACAATGAGAAGAAGGGGTGTCAGAACCAAACACACTACAATGAGTATAAAGCCGCCCGCGAGGGCACTTACGGACCGCGGTAAGTAAAACCGTCACACGCGCGTGCGACCTGACAACATGGCGCCAAAAGTACCTCGAAGGGCGGGCCAGAGCGAGCCGTGACACAGGGCGCGCCAGGCCCCGCCCCCCGAAGATCGCGAAGTCCACTGACAAGCAGCGAATGAGAATGCAGAAGCGTCTGAGGTAACGCCGCCGCCCGGCGCGGAACATCCAAATGAACGAAAAGCCGCGCGCAGCGGCGGCATTTGCAATAGTAAAAAAGACAAGTCAGCGCGGTAGCTGACACCACATATACTAGTCAAAAGACAAGAGAAAAACGACGTATGACCGAATCACGATACACGCTAACCCACCCCCCCCTTCTTTTCTCCCGAAGGCTACAGGGAGAATGAGGGAGGATAGCGGCCCGCTGTACAGGACCCACCGCTACACAGGGCATGGGACAATAATGCGGGAGGGGCATCCCATAAAGGCTCACCATCAGCCTATACCGCCTACCTTTTGGTGGGGGATTGCGGTGGAGCAGGGCTCCTTAAGCACACATGGTGCCGCCTACCTTCACCCGACCAGCGCAGCCCAGGCTGGGAGGCACATCACATGAAGGACGGGTAGGAATAGTCCAACAAGGCCGCAGGCTAATAGCCCCGCTCACCTGCGAGAGAGTGATAATTTCATGTCTTCGCAGTAAGCACTGCAGAGAAATCTGGGGATTTGTGGGAGGTCCTCGGGTATTTAAGGGGCCGGGAGGAGCCCGTTTTGCATGTCTATGCAGTGCAGCGCCATCTGGCGGAGGATAACCCAAGTGTAAGTACTATATCTGGAGCAGGACGTACTGTATACTAAGAATATCTTGGTTAAAGACCATGGTTCATCTCCTCTTAAATTTTGAGTTTGTTTCAAGAATATTTCATTTCATTATTGCATTTTTCCCTGTGCAATTTGTGTCTGCTTCCCACCGAAATGTGGTCAGCTAGAATGTATGACACAATAAGGTGAGGGCTGGGGTGTCTTAATCACAGTTGACTTTGTTTGACCTATAGTCTTATGCCTACTTATTCAGAGGACAGTATGGAGGGATAAAGGGAGCAAGGACGCTGCCCTTCTGTGCCACCTGACCAAAAGAGGTGACTACCCCAAAACTAAATTATTCCCATCATACAGAGATACTGTGCTCTAAATAAACAGGGATAACACTACATGTACCTACCCCAGATCCAGTGACTACTAAGGCAAGAGGAGTCGACTATTAAGAGGAGACAACTGTTCTGTGTATATATACAACCAGCTCTCACCACACAAGAGGGGCCCACCTAACTCAAGCAACATCTGCTGCAGGGATCATTGCCAGGTGGGGATGAGTGTAGGGCTGGCCTGGCATATGCATTGTAGTTCAGCAAATGCATCTGCCATGGGCAAAATAACTTTTCACATGTCCTAGAAAAAATTCTGTGGCTGTCCTGGGAAAAATAATTCTGATTCTGTCCTGGGCAATATAACTGTGTAACCATATGTTTGAATGGTTGTGTTTGCATTTTGCTTTGTGTTTGTTATTAAACTGCCCTTTAAAAGACACACCCAGAATGCGAATGTGGCCCCGGCTGAAAATGAGTTTGAAGCCCCTGCCTTACACTACAGAGTGGGTGAAAACCAGCAAACAATGTACAGGATCCAAATCCACCTTAAAAGAACGTGTTCCAGAGACCCTGGGTCAGAATTAGGGGGGGATGTTCAATCTATGTTATGTCTTTCCCTCATTCCAGATTCTCTCTCTGGTAATATGGAAGATAAAATTGGATCAGGCAAGGGTGATCCTGATTGCCCGCTGGTGGCCCAGGAGACTGGCACTCCCTACTAAAACAAATGTCAGTACTGGCATGGACCTGAATGAGGCCTGCTAAGGAGCAAGGGGTTTTCTAGTCGAGTCATTAAGACCCTTCTCCAGAGCAGAAAAATTGTTACTCGTAAGATCTACGGGAAAATATGGAAGACGTTTTATTCATTTTGTGCACTACATAACCTGAATCGTTCATGACTGGCTGCAGTTTTGGAGTTTTTACAGGAAGGGGTAGAAATGGGACTAGCCATCGGTACCTTAAAGGCGAACTATAATGAGGCAAGGCAGCCATATATAAAATTCTTGGCTTATGGACATAAGCTGTGGCAAAATAAAAGTAAAAATCGATTAGTTGGTCGTGTGCGGCCATTTATATGGGATGGGTATTGGGGAAACTCTAGAGCCCCATTCAACTCACAAGCTTAACCACTGTCAGATTGTCTGCTTGAGCCCAGACAGGATGACCCCTCAGATCAGATGTCCAGTGCGTGAGACACTATAGAATCTCTCTCAATTCTAGGATATTTATAGTAAGTTTGCTCTTTTTGACCCTATGACCGCCCCCTAAGCAGTTAGGCTGAAAACTGTAGTAACCGTCTTCCACTATACCAGCAGGATTTGCCCATCTGAAGATGCTGGGGGTTCCACCAGGCTAGGGACTGCCTTGCCGAGTGTCACAAAAAAGGGGTGATCCAGAATTTCAGTGGTTCGATCCCATCAAGAGCAATTACGACTGCAGGAATCTTATGTGCAACTGTGCAAAGGGCGCCACCTCAAAGCAAGACACCATCAAGCCAAACTTATTCCCTGACAAATTATGGGATAAGAGATGGTCAAAAGGGCCTGAACCCTGGACTGAAGTGAGAGCCTCTTTTGTTCTAGAAGAAAAATTCTAGCTTGAACTGTGTCCAATTTTCTCTGGAGGCAATGATATAAGACTTTGGATAGTTGACTATCCAGCCAAAGCTTTCTAGCGTCGATAAGACGGTCTCCTGAAAGAATGGGGGCTTGATTAAAAGATTGCCCAAGTAAGGGATTATTTGTATTCCCCCTTTTTCCCCTCGAAGACAGGTCAAACGGCGGAGCCATAAAATGAAAGTGTACCTGCAGGGTTCTTTAGGGAGACCCTATCAGAGGTAGGAATAATAGTATTTAGTAGACCCTACCAGGCGATTATCTGCAGGGTTCTATAGTGAGACACTACCAGAGGTAGGAATAATAGTATAAGGGAGTTCAGAAAACTGATCATTCACCTCAGGAGGGAGACCATAACTCAGGTCTGTGGGAAAAGGGTATTTAGTATCTAGAACTCCAGGAATGGTGGGGTGTTCGGCTTTCTCTCTCTTAGGAACAGGGATATCCAAGATCTCTAAAATAGAATATAATCAGACTAACCATCTGCTCCTTAAACAGAAGTTCCCAGCTCAGAAAACCCTGAATCCGAATTACTCTCTTCCCCATTGGATGAGTTTCCTCCTCTGAAAATTTGAGATTCTATGGCAGCATAAATATCCACCTTGGAAGCATAAGAGTCCTTGGAAATTAAACGTTACTAACGCTAAAGACTTCAAAACCGGAAGCACCAAGGAACCCTTAGGGCAGAAAAAGTAGTTCTTTATGCGGGCCAATCTCTCCACTAAATCAAGCTGGATATAAAATCCTGAGTTATCCAAGTGAGGTGCAGTAAACTCTAAAGGGTAATCCCCAGAGCCTTCCATGGAAAAATACCATTCTGTGAATACTCATCTTGTAGAATGGATATTATAAGTATGCATCACGCCCTGCTCCAGTAATAATCATTACATCTGGTATATAGTCCACAAGAGGACGCTTTACTGTAAAGATGACAAAAAAGAGGCCCCTCCCGGTCCACATATACCCGGGACCTCCCACTCATTCCCCAGTATAATAAAGCAGTAAGGGAACCAGGAGAAGCCAATAACAAGATTAACAATACTTAAAGAAAAAACTTCACCATAGAGGATCCAAGAATAAAAACTCAGGGTGGGATGGAGCAGAACGCGATGCATACTTATAATATCCATTTTACAAGGTGAGTATTCACAGAATGGTATTATTCCAAGTATGCATCACGCCCTGCTCCAGTAATAATCATTACATCTGGGACATCCAGTAGCAGTGTCCAACAATGGGTGGGGATCCCAAAAAGAGCAACAATGTGCAGTTCAAACCACTGCAGCCTGCAGAACTTTGCGGCCAAAAACAGCATCCTCTGAGGCCCGAACATCAACCTTGTAAAACTTGGAAAAGGTAGGAACAGAAGACCGAGTAGCAGCCTTACAAACTTGTTCAACATAAGCCCGGTGCAGAAAGTCCCAAGAGAAACCAACAGCACAGGTAGAAAGAGCAGTAATTAGGAAAGGGGGATCCCTCCCTTTAGCAGAAAAGGCCCTAACAATGGCCTGACGAATCCATTTGCTAATGTTAGACTTGACCGGCGCCAAACCCTTCTTTGGACCAGAGGGTACCACAAACAAGGCGTCCGTCTTCCTGAAAGGCGCTGTAGCCACCAGGTAGTATTTCAAGTTTCTGACAACGTCCAGAGAATGCAAGGCCCTCTCCTTGTCATTACCAGGATTAAGGCATAAGGAAGGAAGCACAATGTCCTGATTGAGGTGAAAGGCAGAGACAACCTTAGGCAAGAAGTCTGGTTTAAAGCGGAAAACCACCTTGTTCTGGTGTCTCTCAAAGTAGGGGGCCTGAATGGACAGAGCCGCCAACTCAAACACGCTGGACAGAGGTGATAGCCCCCAAAAAGGTAACTTTCCAAGTGATAATAGACAGTGCAGCCTCATGCACAGGCTCAAATGGAGGACCCTGAAGGGCAGACAAAACCAAATTTAAATCCCAAACCGGTAACAAGGATTAGCGGAGAGGGCGTACATGAGTGACCCCCTGGAAGAAAGTCTTGACCAAAGGCTGAAGAGCGAAAGAAAACCGCCAAGGCGGACACATGCCCCTTCAGAGTGCTGAGCTGAAAACCTATATCCAGACCATGTTGAAGGAACCCCAGTATCTGAGGGATGGAAGACACCCGACAAGGGAAGGCCCTAGCCTCACACCAGTCAATGTACTGTAGGTCTGCCAGGTCCTGTAGTAGATAGCAGAAGAGGATTTCTTCCTAGCTCTGACCAGAATCTGATCAACCGCATCAGACAGACCTTTACCTTTAGGATGGAGGTTTCAGCAGCCATGCTGTCAAGCAAGCGTTTGTAAATTGGGGTAACAGAGCCTTACCTGAGAGAGAAGAACCGGAACCAGGGGCAGAGGGTACTGGTCGACCGCCAGCTGCACGACATCTGCGACCACACCTGTCTTTGGCCACCTGGGGGCCACCAGAACAGGTGGCACTTTTTCCTGAAACGGCTTGCGTAGAACCTTACCAGAAGGTGAAACGGAGGGAAGAGGTACAGGAAACCTAACCCCTGCCAGGAGACATGGCATCCACAGCCAGAGCCAAAGGATCCTGGGACAGTGAAACAATGCTGGAAGCATGTGATTGTGGTGAGCAATAAACAGATCCACATCTGGCATCCCCCTCCCCCTATGACAGAGGAATAGGAAGACCTCGCTGTTGAGGGACCCTTCTCCCCGGCGAGAGGCCCCCCTGCTCAGGGAATCTGCTCCCAGGTTCTCTGCTTCCGGGAATGTAAACCGCAGCAATGCACGGGACAATGTCCTCGGCCCAAGAGAGAATCAACGACACCTCCCAGAGGGTACTCTTGCCCTGATGAATGATGTAAGCGACCGTGGTCCAGTTGTCGAAGCGAACGTGAACCAGTAAGCCCTGGAGGTGAGGCGTCGGGTGCGCCAGCACCAACCGAACCGCCCTCAGCTCCAGAACATTGATGGGGGCGTGTGCCTCCAGAGGGCCCAACAGCCCCTGAAATTGGTGGGCTCTCCAGTAGCCCCCCCCCCCCAACCTGACATCCTGTCATCCGTAGTGACCGTCTCCCAGCACGGTGTCAGAAATGATCTACCCCCCAGAAGATTCCTTGAGTCCAGCCACCCAGGAGGGACCGTAGGACCAGAGGAGATAGAGCAAAGGCCTGATCCAGAGACAAGGGACTCATGTCCCAGACTGACAGACAATGGATCTGAATAGGTCTCATGTGAAATCGAACATAAGAAACTGCCTCAAAGCAGGCCGCCATCTGTCCCCCAGTTGCATCCCTCGCCGAATGGTTGGATGAGGGCTGGACGGCAAGACATGATTCAGAGCCTGAAGAGAGTCCACCTTCTGCTGAAGGAAGATGATCCTAGCCTGAATAGTATCCAGAGTCATACCCAGGAATGGAGCCACCCGTTAGGAAGAAGGCAAATACCCCGGGCTCTGATAAGGGCCATCACACCCGCCAGCCCCTTGGTGAACACTCTGGGGGCAGAGGCGAGACAGAATAGAAATACCGCGATGGGCAGTGTTGTTCCTCTACTGCGAACCTGTGGAACTGCTGATGCCCTGGGAAGACCGGCACATGAAAATAAGCATCCTTGATGTCTATTGAGGTCAAAGTCCCCCGGGCGCAGGGAGCTGATAGCGGAACGCAGAGTTATCATGCGAAACATCTGGTCCTGAAGAATTTGTTGAGAAGCTCTAGGTTCAGGAGGGGTCTGAAGGAACTGTCCATTTTGGTTACCGGAAAGCGATTGGCCAAAGGTTTTGTACTGCCCGAAACCGGGCCTGAGCTGCCCGAGAGTCTGTAGGAACCCGAGACCCAAGGAACTGGTAGGAGGTCAGTCCGCGAACCCCGCTTGTGTCTGGAGGAGACTACCTCCAGAACCACTTGTCTGAGACTTGAGACCAGTTGAGCCAGGACTGAGCGAAGAGCCGCATCCGTCCCCCCACCCGCAAGGGAGAGGGCGCCCCCCCCCTTGCTGAGCGGGCTAGGTAGTAGGTCTGGGTTTGGCACCCAGGAGGATCCGAGCCGGACACAGTGTCGGCCCTTGCCCCAGAATTATCCCATTTGCACCGCAAAGGCTACCCCCCCTGCCTGGCGTAGGCCCACGACAGGAGGGAGTGAAAAACCCTGAGCCCCGGAAGGGCAGCGGCTGAATTCTTGCGTTGGGGTAACTTACCTCCCTTAGCAAAAGGTCCAACCAATAACCCAACGGGCGCAACCCCAAGGGGAGTCCCATGAGAGCCTACTTAACAGCATAATCAGCTGCCAATGGCGCCACCAGACCTAACGGCAGATAGATACAACCAAGGCCGAGGTCCAGCTCCCGTTCGCATGGAGAAGGCAGAGAAAACATAGGTGATTAACATCTCGCATTATGACAAGGCTATACATTCTGCAATAGAAGGGTCATAATTGGAGCCGTCCAGAAGGCCCTTGCTCAAGTTCCAAATAGCCACGGCCGTAACAGCAGAAGCATCAACCAGGCGCAAGGCCGAACCCGCACAGGCAAAGGCGTGGGACGCCAGTTGGTCAAAACGTCGGTCCGCACTATCCCTCAAGGTAGTGGAATCAGTGGAATGCACAACGGAGGTATTGACAACCCCAAGGCAGGGGCATTCACTTCGGGGGGGAGTTGACCAAACTTTTGACCATACCCGAGGGGAAGGGGTACCTTCTATCCCACCCCTTAGGGATACCGGGAAGCCGGCACGGCCGTTCCCATCCTTGAGAACCAGATTACTAAATGCGTATGTTCTGGGAATTCCAACCTTGGTTTTGCGGTACCACACAACTGCCCCTGCCCCTTAGGTGCCGCTGCGGGACAGGAAATGGAAGGTACCTCAAAAATTAGATACCAAGGTCTATGGGAGTCATCAGCATTCCCATGTTCTGAGCCGGCATCAGCGCCAAGGCAATGCTGACCGTCAGGAGACCTGAACCTGAGACTACTTCCCCTTCCGAAAGGGGGGTATAGTCAGACCATTCAAGGGACTTATCTAGATCCATAGTAAGGCCGGCGCAGCGGGCGCCACATGCCGTATGTTAGCAGGAGCCTTACGGGCTGCGGAGCTAACAATCAGTCTCTCAATGTTGCCTGTCTGGTGGAAACGTCAGATTGAGACTCCCCTCTAGTTTAGTCACAGTAGGGGCCAAAAAATACCATTTTGTGAGTACTCACCTGAAAAATGGATATTGTCAGTGTGCCACACACCCCGCTTCCCCTTTAATTCTTACGATCAGGTTACTCCACCAGCAGGTGGCGACGTTGCAGGGAGAAGTCTTGAAAACGAGCCCCTTCCGGCCTATATATACCTGGGACCTCCCACTTAACACCAGTGATTTAAAAAGCAGAAAGACAAGGTACCAGGAAATCCAACGGTAACCTCAAAATAAAGAAAAGCTTCACCATATAAAGGATCCAGGATACCAAAAAGGGCGGGTGAAGCGGGGTGTGTGGCACACTGACAATATCGATTTTTCAGGTGAGTACTCACAAAATGGTATTATTCTCAGTGTGCCACACACCCCACTTCCCCTTTAATTCTTACGATTGGGACATCCAAAAGCAGTGGCCACAAGGGATGGGTATCCGAAGGCAAAATGAAGCATAACTTAATGACTGCAGTCTGCAGAACTTTGCGGCCAAACACAGCATCCGCTGAGGCCCGCACATCAACCTTGTAAAACTTAGAAAAAGTATGAACAGAAGACCAAGTAGCGGCCTTACAAACTTGTTCAACAGAAGCTTGGTGCTGAAAAGCCCAAGATGCTCCAACGGCGTGAGTAGAATGAGCAGTGATACGAAAAGAGGGAACTTTCCCCTTAGCAGAATAGGCCGCAATAATGGCCTGAAATATCCATTTGCTAATGGAAGATTTGGCCGGCACCAAACCCTTCCTAGGTCCACAGGGCACAACAAAAAAGGCATCAGTTTTACGAAAAGGAGAAGTAGTAATCAAATAGTACTTAACACAGCGTACTACATCCAAACAATGCAAAACCCTCTCCTTCTCATTCTTAGGCTTAGGACACAGGGAGGGAAGAACAATATCCTGATTCAAATGAAAAGCAGAAACAACCTTAGGAAGAAAGTCCGGTTTGAACCGAAAGACCACTTTGTCCTGATGCCTCTCAAAGTAGGGCGCCTGAATAGACAAGGCCGCCAACTCTGAGACACACCGAACCAAAGTGATAGCTACCAAGAAGACAATCTTCTGAGTCAGGGTGGACAAAGCAATATCTTGCAAAGGCTCAAAGGGAGGAGCCTGAAGAGCAGAAAGAACCAAATTCAAGTCCCAAACAGGGAGTAATGGTTTCCTGGGAGGCCGCACATACGTAACCCCCCGGAAAAAAGTTTTAACTAAAGGAAGAAGCGCAAAACGCTTCTGAAAAAAGATAGATAAGGCAGAAACCTGCCCTTTCAAAGTACTCAGCTGAAGACCAGAGTCCAGCCCTGATTGTAAAAACTCCAGAATCCTGGAGACCGAAAAGACCCTACAAGGCAAAGACCTAACCTCACACCAAGCGATATAGGCTTTCCAAGTCCTATAGTAGGTGATAGAAGACGACCTCTTTCGGGCACCAATCAGAGTCTTAATAACAGAGTCAGAAAGACCCTCCTCCTTCAAGATGGAGGTCTCAGCGGCCAAGCCATCAAAACCAGCGTTGGTAAACTGGGGTAAGACAGCCGACCCTGAGTGAGCAGATCGGGCCGAAGAGGCAGAATGAGCTGATTCACTGTCAGCCAAACGATGTCTGCGCACCACACTCATCTTGGCCATCTTGGGGCCACGAGAATGGCGGACACCCTTTCCAGAACCAGCTTCCGTACCACCCAGCCTAGCATGGGTATCGGAGAAAACAGGTACAGAAACCCCAGTTCCCCCCAGCTCAGGGATATGGCTTCCGCCGCCAGAGCCAGAGGATCCTGGGAGAGCGACACAAAGATCGGGAGCCTGCAATTGTGACGAAAGGGAAACAGGACCACCTCCGGTGTCCCCCACCGGAGCGGACTGCAGACTGCCGAGAGACAAGGAACATGTGCCTTCGCCCAGGTCAGGATCAGGGACACCACTCTGAGGGCACCCAGACTGCAAGTCCCTCCCTGATGACTGATGTAAGCAACCGCTGTTTGATTGTCCGAGCGAAGCTGAACCAGAAGGCCCAGACCCTGATGAGACAAAAGAGCAAGAACCAGACGGAAGGCTCTCAGCTCCAGAACAGACGGCCGAGGGTTGGAAAGAAGGACCCAAGCCAACTCCTGAATCAGACAAATTTTGGACTGAGTGAGAAACACCCTGTGTTGACCGGAATCCGACCGCATTCCCAGAAAGGACACCACCCTGGCCGAAGCAAGGGAGGACCTGGGAAGGTTGAAAAACTTCAGATGCAGGACGGGGCAAGCCGACCCGTCCTTCTTGGGGGCTGCGAAGAGAATGGAGCAAAAACCGAGGCCAACCTCTAAGCACGGCACCGGCCAGATGCCCGCCATTTCCAGGAAAAACCATGAAGGAGGGCGAGACTCGAACTCCGGTTTGTAACCGGGCGACACCGCCTCCCAGATCCATGTGTCAGGAATCTCGCGGCCTTAAACCAGGGAGAAGTGTCGCAATCGTCCCCCCACCCGCAAGGGTGAGGGCAGCCCCTCATTGCTGAGCGGGCTTAGCAGTAGGTTTGGGCTTGGCGCCCCAGGACTGACCGGGACGGCCACGAACTCTTCCCCGGGACCAACCTACACCCCCGGTAACGGGAAGGGAAGCCCCTCTGCCTGCTCTGGCTCCTCGAAAGGAGGGACTAAAGGAACTCGCACCCCGAAAGGAGCGACGAGGCTTCTTGAATTGAGGCAACTTACCATCCTTGGTAACCGCATCCAATTTCTCGCCAAAAAGGCGTAAACCTAAGAAAGGCAGCGCTGTAAGCGCCCTTTTAGAGTTAAGGTCCGCCGTCCACTGGCGCAGCCATATAGACCGACGAATAGCCACCAGCAATGCCGCTGTCCTGCTACTCGTCGCAAGAGCATCGTCCTGAGCAGTCAGGACAAAAGAAACAAACGACTCACACTGCTTGAGAGAACTAAACATATCACAAGCGGGATCAAGATCTGCGAGCAGATCCCTAATAATGGATCTAACTGCCAGCAGAAGCAGCACCGAAGCCCAAATTGGCCGTAGTGTCGACCCGGCACTGATAAAATCATGGCGAGCCAATTGATCAACCTGACGATCCTCACCATCCTTAATGGTAGTGGTGCCAAAAAAAATGCAACGCAGCCGAGCCAGTCAACCCTAACACCGGGGTATCGACGTCGGGGGGCACTGACCAAAGCTTCACCAAGTCCTCCGGAAAGGGATAACGCTTATCCCAATTAGGAGGAGTTCCAACCAGGCGCGCGGGTTGTTCCCATTCCTTAAGGACAACCCTCTCAAAGTGCTGTTGCCTGGGAAACACCAAACGCGGCTGGAGTACGTCAGACAACTCACCCTTTGGCAGAGGGACCACCGCAGGCGGATCCAAGGCCAAAACTTTAAACATTTGAGCCAAAATGGAAGGAGTGTCAATGGACACCCCCACAGCCTGATCACCAGCAGTGTGAAACAATAGCTGGTCTGCGGGCTCATCCGACTCCTCAAGGAGTTCCCCCTCCTCAACAGGGGGACAATCGGACCAATCCAAAAATTCAGGTACCTCACCCTCCGAAGCAGGCACTGCCGGAGAAAGGTGCTTCCGCTTTGCCGTAGCCTTCTGAGCCACTGAAGCGGAAATTATTTTCTCGAGGTTGGCCAACCGCGCATGCACCTCGGAATGCGAATCCCCATTTTTGACAATGTCACACGGGGTCCGGACTAGGTTGGGGGGGATAGGGGATGACGGAAGTTGCGAGGAGCCAGAAGCCGGAGCAACGGACTGGCGCGCGATGTTCTGCCTTGCACATGGAACGCATAATATGACATCGCCTGGGAGCGGAGCCCCACAACCCCCACACAGCCTAGATAGCCCCGAAGAGCCATTTCCGGTAACGTTGGAAGCCTCCATATGGTGAATTTGTGGTATTCGCAACAACCCAGGGTTTTACGCATTAAGCGACCCGGGATGCCCCTTTGTAATTAAAGTCCCGGAAGTGGGAGGATTTTTTTTTTTTTTTTTTAAGCCTAGGAAAATCCCAATTTAGAGACTAAGACTAGCCAGGTATAACAGACCGGGAGAGCCACTGCAGTGAGGGGATCCCAGAATCTGTGGGGGAAAAGAGACCACAGTCAGTCCCCCAGCCAGAATGCACCACATTCATACATAACCAACAAGGCAAACATATATGAATAGTTTAAACATCCTGAATAAAATATACATGACACATGCTATTTCAAGGCAAAGCCAGAGAGTGCATCAATAAAAAAATCAGAGTATACATGGCAGGCAATAACAGAGTACAAGGACGGCCCCACGTGCGCGATGGTGGGGACCGTTTAGCTCCACAGCTCAAGCCGCACTGGACGCGTCCTCTTCCCCCACCGGCTGTAGCACACCTGTCTCTAATGAGACAGGGGAAGTGAAGGGCGGCCCGGACACAGCGCGCCCCGGCCACGCCCCCTTGATCACCGAGCGAGGCCCCGCCCCCCAGTGACGCAGCTCGCCCAATGGCGAGGCCGCAATCAAAAAAGAGGGAAATTTGAAAGTGCAACACAAAGGCCCCAGCAGCCCAAGCCACGCGCCGCCACCGCAGCGCTGACACCTGCCAAAGCACTTCCACACATAACATCAAGTAAAGCACCTCATGCAACACGCACCCCCCCCTTTAGCGAAGGGCCCGAGCGGGAGAAGGTGACCTAAAGGGAACATCGGGACAGGGGCATCCCAAATCCGGATCACCATGCCGGATAGCCACATTGCCCCACAAGTGGGGTCGAGTGGAGGAGATAAGCTCCTAGGCACCTAAAGTGCCATCTACCTTTGCCCAGCCAGCAGCCTAGGCTGGGAGGCTTCCGTTTAACTAGGCATAAACAACACAATAGAACTGGCCCGAAATAGACCAAAAGGGGATGCCGGGTTTGACCCCGGCTACCTGCAAGCAGGAGACTTCTTTCTTCTGTCCTGTCGCTTCATGCAGAGAGAAAAAACTGGTGTTAAGTGGGAGGTCCCAGGTATATATAGGCCGGAAGTGGCTCGTTTTCAAGACTTCTCCCTGCAACATCGTCACCTGCTGGTGGAGTAACCCGATCGTAAGAATTAAAGGGGAAGCGGGGTGTGTGGCACACTGAGAACAACAAGCGAAGGGGTGTGGGGGACGGGACAGTGGGTGCCGACCCAGGCACGAGTCCTAGATTGCCGCGCAGTCGTTAGTCGGGCGCAGGGTATCACAACCCGCATATCAATGCCCACATGGGGGGCACAGCCGGGCTTGCCCCGAAGGGACCCCGAGCACAATTAATGAGATGCCTCCAAATGGTGAATTTTTGAGTCACAATGACTAATGGGAATTAGGCTGTACAGCTACCCGGGATGCCCCTTAATGTCCGCTAGTGGGAGGATTTATCAATTAAGCCCCCAATATGAATGTGACTAGATAGGGAACAGGACCGGGAGAACCACTAATTGGGATATCCCGCCTGAAGGCACAAACACACATGCAGTCTGCATAACAGAAAAAAAAAATATATATTAATGCACCCTTACAAAAAAAAGTGAACCAATAGCAGAGCCCGTGGAGGGCACTCACCGACGCTGTAGCAGACATACGGGCAGGCTGTCCCGGCAAGATGGCGCTGAACAACGCGCTGTAAAGAGACTGGAATAGAAACACTGACCTCTCTCTCCCCGAAAGACCTGACAAATGACCCCCATGGCCAGAAGGTTTTGTACCACCAGAAACAGACCCCGAGCTGCCCGAGGGTCCATAGGAACCCGAGACCTGAGGAATCTGGGAGGAGGCCAGTCCGCGAACTCCAGCTTGTATCCGGAGGAGACAACCTCCAGAATCCAATTGTCTGAGACTTGTTGAGCCCAAACCCGAGCGAAGAGCCGCAGCCATCCCCCCCACCCGCAAGGGTGAGGGCGCCCCATCATTGCTGAGTGGGCTTGGCACCCCAGGAGGATCCGGGCCGGGCACGGCCTCTCCTTTGCCCCAGAAATCTCCCCTTTGCCCCGAAATGGTCGCGGCTGCTTTTTGCGTTGGCGTAACGTACCTCCCTTAGCAAAAAGGTCCAAATGATCACCGAACAGGCGCAGCCCCTTAAAGGGGAGCCCAGTGAGCGCCTTCTTAGCGGCATTGTCAGCTGCCCACTGGCACAACCAGACCGAGCGGCGGATAGATACAACCAAAGCCTAGTTCCTTTTACACATCCGAATGGTGTCATCTAAGGCAGAAAGAACATAGGTGATGAACATCTCACATTGTCATAAGGCTCTAAATTCAGCACTAGAAGGATCCTCATGGGAGCCATCCAGAAGGCCCCTGAGCAAGGATCTAATTGCCACGGCCGTAATAGCGGAAGCAAAAACCGGGGGCAAGGCCGAACCCACACATGCAAAGGCATGGGAAGCCAGCTGGTCAATACGCTGGTTCTCATTATCCTTCAAGGTAGTGGAATCAGGGGAATGCACCACAGAAGTGTTGGACAACCCCAACACAGGGGCATCCACCTCTGGGGGAGTTGACCAACATTTGACCACATCCGAGGGGAAGGGATACCTCCTATCCCACCCCTTAGGGATACCGGGGAGCCGGCTAGGCCTCTCCCATTCCCTGAAAACCAGATTAAAATGCGTCTGTTCTGGGAATTGTCTATGGGTGTTATCAGCATCCCAATGCTCTGAGCCGGCATCAGCGCCAATGCAATGCTGATCGTCAGAAAGATCTGAATAATTCCCCTTCCTCAAGCGGGTTAAAGTCAGACAAATCAAGGAAATAGTCTTGTTCCATATTAACGGCCGGCGACACATGTCGTCTTTTAGCTGGAGCCTTACAGGCTGCAGAGCTAGCAATCAGCCTCTCGATGTTAGCCAGTCTGGCGGAAACATCGGATTGAGACTCCCCACTAGTGTTAATGTCACTAGGGGTCATAATCAAGCGAGGGGGCGTGGGGGACGAGACAGTGGGTGCCGACCCAGACGCCTGAGGCCCAGATTGCCGCGTAGGCGCTTGCTGGGCGCAGGGTACACAGACCCGCACATCATCACCCACATGGGATGCCTCGCGCACCACACAGCCGGGCTTGGCCCGAGGGGAGAAGCCTTCATATGGTGATTTTAATGTCACGATGACCAATGGGAGTAACGCTGTGCAGCTACTCAGGATGCCCTTTAAATATCCGCTAGTGGGAGGATTTCACAATTAAGCCCCCAATTTAACAATGTTTAACCTAGGGCCCAGGACCGGGAGAAACCTCCTATTAGGTTATCCGTCTGAAAGACAATCATCAAAACACACACTCAGTATGGCAAGACCGTATTTAACAGTAAACACACATAGCACATTAAAGTGAAGTAAACGTAAAGATAAAAAGCCAGCAGAGGGCACTCACAAAACGCCGCAGAGCTAGCAAATCGAGACGGTGCCCAGGCAAGATGGCGCCGATCAGCTCCAGAACGCGGGGACATGCCAGAGAAGAGCGGCCCAGCGGCCAATCACACAGCCGCTGGCAGCTGTGCCGTCACCGGCCCACCGTCGAGCGCACGCGTGGGCCATTCAAGAAAACCTGAACATGCCCGAACTGTGAACAGAGGAGAGGAGGAAAGAAGCGCTGAGCCAAGTGCCAGCACTCACATCACAGTGTCAAAGACAGTACAAAGTCACAATACACATCACAGACACCGAACACCCCCCCCGACTAACCGAGCAACGGGAGAAGGGGGGGTATAAGGACCCATATTCACATTCGGGTTATGTGCAGAGGGTCAAAGCAGACGGGGCATCCCATACCAGGCTCACCAAAAAACCTGTGCCACCTACCCTTTGGTGGGGGATTTGCGGTGGAGCAATGCTCCATTAAAAGCACCTCTAATAGGTGCTGCCTACAGTCACCTGACCATGCAGCCAAAGCTGGGAGGCATGTAAGGAATGGAACGGGTGGGAATAGGACACAGGGCCAGGGGCTGTGCAGCCTGGCTTACCTGCGAGGAGAGAAGCCATCATCTTGACCTTCGCAGCCCACTGCAGAGACTAAACTGGGGAATTTAGTGGGAGGTCCCAGGTATTTAAGGACCGGGAGGGGCCTCTTTTTTGCCATCTCTGCAGTAAAGCGCCCTCTTGTGGACTATATCCCAGACGTAATGAACTGGCTCCATTACTGGAGCAGGGCGTGCTGCATACTTGGAATATAAATGTTGTAGGCCAGGGGTGAGCAATTATTTTTTCCATGGGGCCACATGAGAAACTAAAAATATTGTGGAGGGCCGGGCCAAAAGGCTGAACTCAATTCTGCATAAAATTAATTGTATTTCTTTATAATTGTTTTGACAAAATGGTACGAGTATATGTTATGGTTAAACAATGTAAAAGTGAGGTATATGTTCACATGCATTGTTTATTTTCACGCAGTTGATTCTCATACACCTGGCATATTTCAGAGCATAATTTATAGACTCCAATATTATATTTATGCATAGTTTTTAATAGTCCTGCATGGTTCACCCACAGCGCCTGGTCATTGGTCAATGTAATAAAATAAAATCTAGTTATCAGTTTAGATAGTGTGTGCGGCTTGTTCATATGGTGAGAACACAGCGATCTAGACTGGTAGATTGCAACCAAAGATAGTGTATTTGTGGGCCTGGTGCTCTGGGCCTTTTCTCACCTAGCCAGCACCTGGAGTATTCTCAGCTGTGCGGGTTTTTCATATAGGATTTTGACTAAAAGTGAGGTTGCCTTACAAAATGTAATTTATTAAATAAACCACATTGTGTGTCCAGTGAGGTCTCAAACAGCAGGGCATCCCAAATTGGGATACCCCAGTAGCATGCTGCCTGTAACCCAGCCCTGGATTCCTTCACACTCCAAAGGGCTGGGTTACATGTGTTTTGGTCTGCTTTAAAGCATGACCAAATCAGGTTAGGATGGAATAACCCCTTTACATTCTTACACTTTTTACTCAGTAGCAATGTGAACAATTGCGGATTCCCTCACAAAGCAGAACAAAACCCAGAGCGGCCACTGGTCTGTGAAACCCTTTTTACTCAGTAGCAACATGAAAAATGGCAGACTCCCTCCCTTAAAGCGGAACAAAGCCCCGATCTGGGATGCCCAGGTGGAAGACCAGTGGCTCGCTCTGGGTTCATTTCCACTTTAAGAGGGAGTCCACCATTTGTCAAGTTGCTACTAAGTAACAAGGATTTCACACAGTGGGGCACCCTGATCTGGGATAACCAGGGGGAAGACCAGTAGTCGCTCTGGGTTTTGTTCTGCTTTCAGAGAAGGAGCCCGCCTTTTTTTACGTTGCTACCGAGTAAAAACGCAATTCTATGAGGTACTCACCTGTAGAATTTTTTTTTTTTTCTCAATATATCTTTTATTGAATTTTTCAATTAAACAGAACAGTATTTAGAAACAAGAGAACAGGGAGAAAGTCACACGGCGGTCAAACACAACACAGCATACTTGTTCGGCCTGCAGGGATCAGATCCCTATCCCTTCCTCATCACAAAGTGTAACCTATTCCGTGTGTTAGGGATCTCTAATCTAACATCTGCGAGCACCACTTGTGATGCTCCGGATCCCCCATGTTGTGTGGTGACCATCACCTTACATATAGTCCCATCCCTTCCAGCATGTGAACCGCCGTGTCCACTCCACCCCGACATCAGAAGAGGAAGCGTAGAAGATAGAGGGGAAAGGAAGAAAGAGGAAGAAGGAAAAGAAAAAAGGGAAACAAGAAAAGCAGATAAGAAGGAATAAAGAACCCTGAGGCCCGATGTCCCACGCCTGGACCCCACCTCCCCAACCCATCACACCACACTCCGACCATAAGTAGAATTGTTTTTTCTGGGAATCCATTCCATACACTCCTTACTCTTAGGTTTCCTCCTCCTTGCTGATCATGTGACTGCAAGAAAGAAAAACAGGCGTGGCCCTCCCGGCCCATAAGTAGCAGCTGCCCCTAATCAGATCAGTTTACTTAAAAAGCAGTAAAATAATTTAGAGACAGGCCGGGAGGCCCTAAAAAGAGTCCATGTTACTACACATCAAACTCAACCAAAAAATGCACTAAAAATTAAGTCCTATTACTTTTTTTTTTTCAATATTATGAATTAATAATCAAAAAATGGATTAACACCTCATCAGAAAAACATCGGAAGATAACATGACCCAGAACGGGTGGGCCGGAGTGTATGGAATGGATTCCCAGAAAAAACAATTCTACAGGTGAGTACCTCACAGAATTGTGTTTTTTCTTCCAATCCATTCCATACACTCCTTACTCTTGGGATCTCCAAAAGCAGTGCCATCTATGGGCGGGATCCTCTAACGCAGAACGGCAGGAAGTTCACTTCACTACTGCCTGTAGAATCTTCCGACCCACAACAGCGTCAGCTGAGGCTCTAACATCTACCTTGTAAAACTTGGTGAATGTATGCACCGAAGACCAGGTGGCAGCTTTGCAAACCTGTTCCACCGAAGCCTGATGTTGAAAAGCCCAAGAAGCACCAATGGCCCTAGTGGAATGGGCCGTGACCTGAAAAGGGGGTTCCTTCCCCTTGGCCGAATAAGCTCTAGCTACTGCCTACCTAATCCACTTACTGATCGTGGCTTTAGCTGGCGGAAACCCCTTTTTTGGTCCTTCTGAAATGACAAAAAGAAAATCCGTCTTGCGGAAGGCATCTGTAGCTGCCAAATAATACCTGATGGCTCTAACTACGTCTAGAGAGAATGAAGTGCCATTTCCTTAGCTGGAACTGGGCATAAGGAGGGTAGAATTACCTCCTGATTAAGGTGAAAGGGAGAGACAACCTTAGGTAAAAAAGCAGGCTTAAAACGAATAACTACCTTGTCTCTATGTAACTCAAAATAAGGAGACTTCATACATAAGGCGGCTAAATCCGAAATACGCCGCACAGAAGTAATTGCCACAAAAAAAAACTACTTTAAGCGTCAAAATGCACATTGGGGCGTCAATCATAGGTTCAAAGGGAGCGTCCTGTTGAGCCGTCAACACCAAATTCAAGTCCCACACCGGTAATGTAGACTTGCGCGGTGGACGGACATGAGTGACTCCCTGAAAAAAAGTTTTGAGTCTATTACAAGCGATAGACCTCTGGAAAAAAAATAGATAAGGCCAATACCTGCCCTTTTAGGGTACTTAATCGTAGGCCCATTTCTAAGCCATCCTGAAGAAATTCTAGAACTCTGGAAATGAATACGTTCTGCATGAAAATTTCCTAGCCTCACACCAGGATATGAATGACCGCCAGACCCTGTAATAAATCATGGAAGACGACTTCTTCCGGGCCTGGATCATGGTATGAATGGCCTTAGCTGATAATCCTTTCTCTGCTAGGACCACGGTCTCAACAGCCAAGCTGTCAAAGCCAGCATCTGTAAATTCGGGTGCCGAAGCGCCCCTTGGGTGAGAAGATCTGGCTCGACCGGTAGACGCCATTGGTCTACCGCCATCCTTGTAACGTCCGAGAACTTCTTCTTGGCCAATGAGGAGCTACTAGAATGGTGGGTACTCCTTCCTGAATTATCCTTCTTAGCACTCGACTCAGAAGCGGAAACGGGGGAAGCTTGAACCTTGCCCAAGGGACTGAAAGGGCGTCCGTGGCTATGGCCAGAGGGTCCCTTGACAGGGACATGAATTTTGCCCACTTGTGATTGTGTCTGGACGCAAAGAGATCCACTTCCGGACGCCCCCAGCGAAGACAAAGAGCTTGGAAAACCTTCCGAGGGACCATTCTCCCCGGCGCCGGACCTTCCTGCTCAGAGCGCCGGCTCGGGATGTAAACTGCCGAGATGCAGGGAACATTCTCCTCTGCCCAGATCAGAATCCGGCCTACCTCCAGAAGAGCACCCTTGCTCCGGGTACCCCCCTGATGATTGATATAGGCTACCGCCGTCCGGTTGTCCGACTGGACCTGGACTGCCTGCTCCTTCAAGCAGGGGGTCAGATACTGAAGCACTAGACCGATGGCTCTTAATTCCAATACATTTATGGGGAGCCGATTTTCTCTTGGTCCCCATTGGCCCTGGACTTTGAGTATGCCAGACGCCACCCCATCCTGTGAGACTGGCATCCATGGCAACAATCTGCCACTGTGGAGTCAAGAAGGTCCTGCCTACAGACAAGTGAAGAGGGTCCATCCACCACAGAAGAGAATGTCTTGCCAAGGGCCTAGTGCAAAGACTTGATCCAGCGACTGTGGGGCTCGATCCCAGCTTGCCAACAGATTCCATTGAAGGGGCCTCATGTGAAACTGGGCAAAAGGTACCGCCTCGAAGCAGGCTACCATCAGGCCTATTACCCTCATACCCAGCCAAATAGTCGGCTGCCAGCAAGCCAGGAAGCACTCTGACTTTGAATTAGTCGAGCCTTCTGTTCTTGCAGATACACTTTGACTTGGACAGTGTCCAGAATCATACCTAATTAGTTCCTTACTGGCGCCAGAGTGTTATTAGACTTCGGGTAATTGATCACCCAGCCGAATTCCTCCAGAGTCGATCGGACCGTCTGCGTGTCTCTCAGGATCTGCTGCTGCGATCCGGCTGATATTAGAAGATCGTCCAAATAGGAGACAATACATATCCCCTGGCTCCTGAAAATTGCCATGAGACCTGCCAAACCCTTGGTGAATACTCATGGAGCCGAGGATATCTCGAATGGGAGTGCCACAAACTGGAAATGCTTGTCTTCCAGGGCAAACCTCAGGAATCCTGAGCTGCAAACTCGATTTTGTAACCTGAGGACACTACATCTTGGATCCACTGATCCCTTACGTGGCGCCTCCAGATGTGAGCAAAATGCAAAAGCCGTCCCCCCACCCACTCGGGTGAGGGCGCCCCCTCATGCTGGAGTGGACTTGGCTGGAGGTTTAGGCCTACTTCTCCCGGCCCCTCCTGCTCTATTACGTGCTCTGCCTCCACCCCAAAAATGTTTACGGGAGCAAGGCTGAAAAGTCCCTCTGCCCCTCCGGAAGGGCCGAAAAGATGAGAACCTCTGAAAAGGCCTAGTCGTTCTTTTCCTCTGAGGCAGTTTGCCATCTTTAACCATACCGTCCAGCTTTTCTCCAAAAAAGTCTGCTCCCTACAAAGAGTAGATCCGTCAGCGCCTTTTTAGCGGCGGTGGCCGCCGACCATTGTCTAAGCCATAATGAGCGGCGCAAAGCCACAAGGAGCGCAGAGGTTCTGGCCGCCAGCCTGACCACATCTTCCATTGCAGTAATGGCAAATGCATTAAAGTCCAAACAGTCCTTAAAGTCCTTAGATTCTTGTGACAGCCTGCGCAACTTGGCCCTGGCTAGATTCTTCATCTTCTTTCTCAAAGCCAGGGACACAATGGCCATGGCACAAACCGGGCGGAGAAAGGAGCCTATCATGGCGAAGGCATGGCAGGCCAACTGATCCATACGCCTTTCTGTGGGATCTCTAAGGGACCCCATTGTAGCGGATGGCATCACTGAAGTGTTAGACAACCCTGCCACTGGAGAGTCCACATCAGGCGGATAAGACCAAAGTTTGATCATGTCTGCCGGGAAAGGATACCTGTCATCTAGGATTTTAGGAACGGCCAGTAATTAATTAGGATTTTCCCGCTCCTTAAGAATCATTTTAGAAAAGTTCCGGGAACACCTGCTTTTGCCTAACAGGCTTAAACAGATCATCTTTTTTCCTTTTCACTACCTGAGGGGAGATATTCAAGGTATCAAAAACCGCCGACAGTAGACATTCTGTCTCATCCACAAGGAGAGGATCTTCATCGGATGAAAACAGAATGGAGTTACTATCCTCTTCCGAACGCAGCTCGCCCTCAGAGGCCTGCTCGTCCATAAAATCCTCATCCTCTTCTTCTCCAAAGGAGGCAAACATATTCTCCTCTGCCACAGGTTCTAAATGTCTTTTCTTATATGCGGCCTTCCTTGGCAAAACAGAAGACAACTGTCTTTCCAGATTATCCAGCCTGTGAGCAATATCTGTGTGCCCCTCACTGTCTTCTCCCCCTTGAGGGGAAACAGGGGATGGATGAGCCGCCCTGCTCCCACCAGCACTCGCTGGACTAGATACTCGGTCAACCGCTCTGTTGTAATCTAGGCCGATCCTAACGGCACAGGCGGAACATACTGTGCCAAAACTGCCTAGACGATCCTGTTTGCACAAAGGGCAGATCTTGCCCTGCTCCAGAGTGATGCCCGTATCGCTATCCCCCGATGCCTCCTCATGGTGTTTTTTTTATATATAGGCCAACCGATCCAAGAGGACCTGAGCCTAAACCAATCCCCCAAAAAAGGGACCGGGAGGAACCACAACCCTGTTTTTTATCCTTCCAAATCTAAAAATAAAAGGAGAGAAAAAAATGGATTTACTAACTCATCTCCCTATACATAAGAATATTAATAGTAACTTTAATCATGAAAATAGATAAAGCAATAATATAAATATTAAAGATATAATAATAATAATAATAATAATAATAATAAATAATAATAACATTTGGAAAATGTTTAAAAATATTTAAAAATGTTTAATAAAAACTGATCCTTAACCAGCCAGATATTTACATTCTATAAAAATATATCAATATTGATAGGCAAACAGAAAAAAAGAATAAGACGATCCACTCACCCTGCTGCAAGTCTTCACCTGAAAGCAGATGCCAGAATAAAACCACACAGGCACACAGCTACTTATTAATGAATCAGGCCTCACCTGCGACTCACAAACCCCCTACACACAATATCCCCCTGGCCACAGAATGGCCGCTGATCCGACCCGCCGCGCGGCCATGCTAAGACCACGATCTGGCGGCGCTGCCGGGGGGTCCACCGATACATTGAAAAGGGGAGGGGAGGGAGGTCTGGGGGAGAGGCGCTCGGCACGCCTGGAACAGCCTCGAGTATCATGGGGGGGGGGACCCAGGCGTCCACCTAGGCTGCGCTGCTACACGGGGTAAGGGGAGGAAGAGAGCCGTCGCTTCTTACCTGGTCATCAGAGACTAGCAACCTCCACCTCCCTCCGCAAGAAGGAGGAGTAAACAGGCCATGTGGGTCAGATATAACTCCGCCCCCTGTGTGACGTCAGACCTCTTAAGGGCATATACACCAACAAAAAAATTCACTTTTTTTTTTTTAAATAAAGCCTACCTAACTGGAAGGAAGGAAGGGTTGGGTGAGAAACCATCCTCAGTAGGTACACCAGAGAGAAACCTGCGGCTGACTTGCTTTTTGAGAAGCCTGCAGCCCAGAGCATACACTCTGTAAGCGCCCCAAGACCCCGGCGCTTCCACCTTACCTTCACGGACCCCAAAACAGCCAACGCTGTGGAGGCATAAACTTGGGTCTTGAGGGATCCGTGGGAATAAGGCTCTGCAGAGAGCCGACAGAGTTTAGTCCCCGCTTGCTGCCAAAACCTTGAGAGCTACCTGAATCCTCAGTCAGTCATCTTGCCACTGCAAGAAAGAAAACTGATCTGATTAGGGGCAGCTGCTACTTATGGGCCGGGAGGGCCACGCCTGTTTTTCTTTCTTGCAGTCACGTGATCAGCAAGGAGGAGGAAACCCAAGAGTAAGCAGTGTATGGGTTGGATTCGAAGAAAAAAGATTTTCAAAAAGTGGGGCATCCCGATTTGGGACGCCCGGTGGGGGGGGGAGGGAGACCAGTGGCCGGCCTTGGATAAAAGGCTGTGTGAAACCCTTCCCACCTTGCAGCATGGTCCCCCCGCCCTCCCAAAGGCTTTGGTCTGGCCAGAAATGGACTACGAGAGCCAGGCGACTGACACATGCCACATAGTACAGGCCAAGGGCGGAAAGAGAAACTCCGCCCACAGCCAAACCTTCAATAGGACAGCAGGCTCTAATCCACACCCCCCCCCCCCGCTACATTAAACTCACTACAGAGGGGCAAAAGTGCTATTCAAACCCTCTTCTGGCAAGACTGCACGGAAAGTGGGTGGGACTGAGTGGCGGGGGTGTCGGCAGCGTGCGTCTGCGCAACTTACAGGGAATGCTGGTCGCAGAGCAAATCAAAGGGCCTTACAATGCCCAGGTCTGCTGTAGGCAGTGGCAGAAGGTTAAACTCAAGGTACTCTTAAATCAAATATTTCCTATCATATTGCTACCCAGTTTCTAGATTCTAATAGATTCAGTAACAATCGTATTTTCTTTATACTAAAAGATTTTAACCAATATTTATAAGCTTTACATAAAGAAATTAGAGCGTGGTAATGAAAATACATACCCTAAAGGCCATATAGTCTCATTGTGAAGAGCACAAATTTGGTGCATTTTCCTACCGCAGTCGGAACATTCAACAAACCTAAATAGGGGAAAAAAATTAAAAGTATTTTAAATCGTATGTCAAACCATAGAAGCTTCTCACCGAGTGCAGAAACTATTCATGCTTTATGCATGCTGCATAAAGTGGTTTCACTACATAAACATTAAAGGAGCACTAGCATGAAAAATAGGCCAATGATAAAAATCCATATAAATATGCTGGATGGCCGCAGGAGAGGTCACATACACCTGGAATCAAAAAAATATTTAGCCAGGCCTGCTTCTTTTATGTTAATGGAAGGAAAAGGACATCCAGGGTAACAGGCTCCGTCACCCTTCATAGACTAAACCAGTCACTCCTAGATTTTATTCCTACCATGAGAAAATGACAAGCTTGGCAGGAGTTTTATTCAATTCGGGTGTATAAGTGACCCCCTCCCCTCAGCCCATGTGTTTATATGGATTTTTAATATTACACAATTTCACGATAGTGCTCTATAAGTTTGCCTAATAAAAATGCTATAGTTGTGAAGACGAATGGAATGTGACCAGCATATAAACCGGATTGAACAGAAGTACCACAGGCCCACCAGAGGAAATCATTCTGTGGACTCAAACATAGGGATCCTAAATAAGCCTTGGGAGAAAATGTTAGCATTTCTATAATGCAAGGATCACAGGCAGCAGAAAGGGGTGGGAGAAGTTCATCTCATATACCTGTGGTTCACTTAAAAGCAAAAATACAATTCTGTGAAATACTCACCTGTAGAATTGGTATTATAAGTATACAGTACGTCCTGCTCCAGATAGATTACTTACACTTGGGCTATCCTCCGCCAGATGGCGCTGCACTGCAGAGACATGTAAAACAGACTCCTCCCAACCCCTCAAATTCCCGGGGACCTCCCACATATCCCCAGCATTGAAAAGCAGTGAACAAGAAGCTGGCAACTATAACAATAACAATCACCATACAGGGGATCCAGAATAATGCAAAAACCAGGGTGGGGTGGAGCAGGACGTACTGTATACTTACAACTCTGTGATTACTCACCTGTAGAATTGGTATTATATTATTCTTAGTATACAGTACGTCCTGCTCCAGATAGATTACTTACACTTGGGACATCCAATAGCAGTGTCCATAAGGCAGGGTGGGATCCCCAACAAAAAAGGTAACAGCAGACAGTTTAAACCACTGCCACCTGCAAAACCTTGCGGCCAAAAACAGCATCAGCTGAGGCCCTAACATCAACCTTGTAAAACTTTGAAAAGGTATGAACAGAAGACCAAGTAGCGGCCTTGCAAACTTGTTCAACAGAAGCCTGGTGCTGGAAGGCCCAAGAGGCACCAATAGCACGAGTAAAATGAGCAGTAAGGCAGAAGGGAGGACTCTTCCCCTTAGCAGAATAGGCCTGACTCACAGCCTGGCGAATCCATTCGCTAATAGTAGACTTGGCAGGAGCCAAACCCCTCCTGGGCCCAAATGGACCCCTAAAAGAGCATCAGTTTTCCTAAAGGACGCAGTGACTACCAGGTAATACTTCAGACACCTGACCACATCCAAGGAATGCAGAACCCTTTCCTAAGCGTTGCTAGGATTAGGGCACACTGAAGGAAGGACAATATCTTGATTTAAATGAAAAGCAGACACCACCTTAGGCAGAAGTCTGGCTTAAAGCGGAACACCACCTTGTCCTGGTGTCTCTCATAGTATGGGGGCTGAATAGACAGAGCCGCCAACTCAGACACAGGCCTGACCGAAGTAATGGCCACCAGAAGACAACTTTGAGGGTAAGCATAGCCAGAGCAGCATCCTGCAAGGCAGACAAAACCAAGTTCAAATCCCCAAACAGGGCGCTTTACATGGGGGACGCACATGAGTAGCCCCCTGGAAAAAGGTCTTAACCAAAGAATGCTGATCAAAAGATTTCTGAAAGAAAAAACAGACAGGGCAGACACCTGACCCTACAGATCACCGAGTTGGAGTCTCGACGCCAACCCATGCTGTAAGAACTCCAGAACCCTGGGAACTGACAACACCCGACAGGGAGGAGACCTAGACTCACACCAGTCAAAGTAGGCACGTCATACCCTGTGATAGACGGAAGAAGAGGCTTTCTTCCTAGCCTTCACCATGGTATCAACCACCGAGGTGGACAAGCCTTTCTCCATCAAGATGGAGGTTTCAGCAGCCAGGCCGCAAGCCAGAGTTTGTAAATTGGGATGGCGTAAGGGGCCCTGAGTAAGATCTGGCACCCCTGGCAGAACGTACTGGTCTAGTATCAGCACCACGTCTGTGAACTACACTCTTCTTGGCCACCTGGGGGCCACCAGAATCGCTGGTACCCCTTCCAGAGCAATCTTGCGCAGAACCCTGCCCAGCGGGAAAATCCTGCCATGACATGGATAGAGCATCCGTGGTCCAGGCCAGAGGATACTGAGACAGGGAGACAAGGGCCGGGAGCTTGTAATTGTGACTGGACGCAAACAGATCCACATCTGGTAGACCCCAACGGTGACACAGGGACTGGAATACCCTGTTGCAGAGGGACCACTGTCCTTGACGAGAGGTCCCCCTGCTCAGAGAGTCTGCCAGTAGACTCTCTGCCCCCGGGGATGTACACAGGCGAAATGCATTGAGCATTGGCCTCCGCCCATGTCGGAATCCGCGACACCTCCTGGAGGGCCCCCCTACTCCGGGTCCCTCCCTGCTGGCTGATGTATGCAACCGCCATCCTGTTGTCTGAGCGCACCAACATTTAACCACCTCAGGGGGAAAGGGATACTTCCTATCCCAACTCCTTGGAACCCCGGGAAGTTTACTGGGGCACTCCCATTCCTTGAGCACAAGGGTATGGAAATGTGCCTGCTCTAGAAATTCCAAACGTGATGTTGCTGTATGGAAAAGCTCCCCTTTTTGCCTGGGAGCCTCACCAGAGAGAGATAGACAGAACCTCAAAGATCTGGGTCAATAATCTGTCAGCGTCATCCGGGGCCCAGGGGTCAGAGCCAGAATCGTCATGACCCCTTGGTCTCTCATCAGATGAGCCTGAATCAGAAAATAGTTCTCCATAAGATGGGGCATAGCCACACATATTCATAAACTCCTGAGATCCCATAGGGAAAACAGTAACATTAGGCATCAAGTGCCACTTCTTACCAGGGCCCTTACGCGCTAAAGACCTCGCAATAATCTGTTCAGCAGTAGGCAGTCTAGAAGACACATCAGGCTGAGAATCCCCACAAGTATGCAACTCAACAGGAGAGAGATTTAAGCTGGGGGGAGTAGGTGAAGTGAAACGAGGTGCAGCCACTGGCAGGCCAGATTGCAATGCAAGCACCTGCTCAGCACAGGGTACACAGACCCACACCTTGTCAGCGTCAGCATGAGGCTGTCCACACGCTACACAGCCGGTCTTGTCCCAAGGGGACCCCGGTAACACTATCCTGGGATGCCTCCATATGGTGATTATTAGGCACAATGTGCCAGTAGGGATTGACGCTATGAAGCAACCCTGGATGCCCCAATGACCTGCTAGGGAAGTGGGAGTAATTATACGAGGCCCAACTATCAATTACACCGGGCCGGGAGAAGCCATTTGATTCACCCTCTGAAAGACACAATGAGAAGAAGGGGTGTCAGAACCAAACACTACAATGAGTATAAAGCTGCCCGCAAGGGCACTTACGGACTGCGGTAAGTAAGAACGTCACACGCGCGCGCGACCTGACAGCATGGCGGCAAGAGTACCTCGAAGGGCGTGCCAGAGCGAGCCATGACGCAGGGCGCGCCAGGCCCCGCCGCCCCGAAGAGTGCGAAGTCCACCGACAAGCAGCCAATGAGAACGCAGAAGCGGAACATCCAAATGAAGGAAAAGACGCGCGCGGCGGCATTTGCAATAGTAAAGAAAAAGACAGGCACGAAGGCTGACGCCACATATACTAGTCAAAAGACAAGAGAAAACGCTGTATGGGCGAATCATGATACACACTAACCCACACCCCCCCCCCCCCTTTCTTTCCCTCCCGAAGGCTACAGGGAGAATGAGGGAGGATGGCGGCCCTCTGTACAGAACCCACCGCTACACGGGGCATGGAACAATAATGCGGGAGGGGCATCCCATAAAGGCTCACCATCAGCCTATACCGCCTACCCTTTGGTGGGGGATTGCGGTGGAGCAGGGCTCCTTAAGCACACATGGTGCCGCCTACCTTCACCCGACCAGCACAGCCCAGGCTGGGAGGCACATCACACAAAGGACGGGTGGGAACAGTCCAACAGGGCCGCAGGCTAATAGCCCCGCTCACCTGCGAGAGAGTGATAATTTCATGTCTTCGCAGTAAGCACTGCAGAGAAATCTGGGGATTTGTGGGAGGTCCCCGGGTATTTGAGGGGCCGGGAGGAGCCCGTTTTACATGTCTCTGCAGTGCCGCGCCATCTGGCGGAGGATAACCCAAGTGTAAGTAATCTGGAGCAGGACGTACTGTATACTAAGAATACATACAATTCTGTGAGTACTCACCTGTAGAATTGATTTTGTAGTATACAGCTCGTCCTGTTCCACTTGATTCCTTACACTTGGGTATACCACCACAAGGTGGCACAGCTGGACTGCATATAAGACTTGTGGCCACTACCTGTCCCATAAATAGCCAGGAACCTCCCACCAATTTCCAGTGTTGACAAGCAGTTATGACAAGAAGCCGGGAGAATCAAAAATGGATAAGAACCCAAAATGAACTGATGAACAATCACCATACAGAGGTAACCAAGAAAAAATACAATTCTGTGAAATACTCACCTGTAGAATTGGTATTATACGTATACATTACGTCCTGCTCCAGATATAATACTTACACTTGGGCTTATCCTCCGCCAGAGGGCGCTGTGCACTGCAGACATGCAAAAAACAGGCTCCTCCCGGCCCTTCATATACCCGGGGAACTCCCACAAATCCCCAGCATTGAAAAGCAGTGAACCAGAAGCCGGGAGAATATAACCACCAAAAAACAACTGGTAATGATAACAATGACAATCACCATACAGGGGATCCAGAATGATGCAAAAACCAGGGTGGGGTGGAGCAGGACGTACTGTATACGTATAATACCAATTCTACAGGTGAGTATTTCACAGAATTGTATTATTCTAAGTATACAGTACGTCCTGCTCCAGATAGATTACCTACACTTGGGACATTCAATAGCAGTGTCCATAAAGTAGGGTGGGATCCCCAACAAAAAAGGCACAGCAGACAGCAAAAGCACTGTCACCTGCAAACCTTGCTACCAAGAGCGACAAGAGCAAAGGCTCTAACGTCAACATCATAAAAACCCTTGAAAAGGTACGAACAAAAAAGTAGCGGTCTAGCAAACTTGTTCAACAAAAGCCTGGTGCTGAAAAGCCCAAAAGGCACCAAAAGCACGAGTAGAATAAGAAGAGAAGCGAGAAAGAAGATTCTTCCCCGCAGTGGAAAAGGCCTGAGTAACAGCCTGACAAGTCCAAACGCCAACAGTAGCCTTGGCAGAAGCCGAAAACCTTTCCTAGGACCAGAAGGAACCATCCCATCCAAGTAATGACCAGGCCCAAAGCCGCCTAACCCCCCGAAAACAGACGAGATTGGGCACATACAGGCTGGAGTTGGCCATAGACCCAAAGAAGCATCAGTTCTCCTAAAGGGCACAGTGACTACCAAGGAACACTTCCAACACCTGTTCAAGGAATGCAGAACCCTTTCCTCAGCGTTGCTAGGAAAAAGGCACAGAAGGAAGAACAATATCTTGAATCAATGAACATAAGACACCATCTTAGGCAGAAAGTCCGGCTTAAAGCGGAACACCACCTTATTCTGGTGTATCTCAAAGAACGGAGGCTAGATAGACAGAGCCGCCCGCTCAGACACACGTCTGACTGAAATAACAGCCACCAGAAGGACAACTTTGAGGGTAAGAACAGCCAGACAGTATCCTGAAAAGGTCCAAAGGGAACACCCCGCAAGGCAGACAGAATCAAATTCAAAACCCATCAGGGACCATAGGATTATGTGGGGGACGCACATGAGTAACCCCCTGAAAGAAGTATTAACCAAGGAAACTGAGCAAAAGACTTCTACAGGAAGGCGGACAGGGCAGAACCTGACCCTTCAGAGTACCGAGTTGGAAAATTCCAACTCCAACCCATGCTGTAATAACTCTAGAACCCTGGGAACAGAGAACCCCCGACAGGGAAGAGACCTAGACTCACACCAATCAATATGGGTACGCCATACCCTATAATAGATGGAAGAAGAAGAAGCTTGCTTCCTAGTCTTCCCATAGTCTCAATCACCGAGACAGATAAGCCTGTCTCCATCAAGATGAATGTTTCAGCAGTCAGGCCGTCTAGGCCAGAGTCTGTAGATCGGGGTGACGTAAAGGGGCCCTGAATGAGCAGAGCTGGCACTCCTGGAAGAACGTACAGATCTACTGTTCTCAGTACCACGTCTGCGAACCACACTCCACTAGGCCACCCGGAGGCCACCAGAATCACTGCCCCCCCCCCCCCCCCCCATCCAGAGCAATTTTGCGCAGAACCCTGCCTAGCAGGGGGAATGGAGAAAAGACATACAGAACAGAATTTCCTGCCATAACATTACTAAATCATCATGACCACGGCCAGAGAATCCTGGGACAGGGAAACAAGGGGCGAGAGCTTGTGATAGTGACGGGGCACCCACAGATCCACACTGGTTGGACCTCATAGTGACACAAGGATTAGCACATCCTGTCGCAGAGGGACCTCCACCGGAGCGAATACCACTGATATGCAGGGAACATTGTCCCCACCCAGATCAGGATCAGAGACACTTCCCGGAGGACCCTCCTGCTCCGGGTCCCTCCCTGAATATTTAATGTAGGCCAAGGCCATCAGATAGGCCTAGCTCCCCCGAACAGGCAGGCCCTGAAGAGGAGTAGGCAAGCGAGTTAGAACCAACTTGAACGCTCATAGATTCAAACATTGATAGGTGTAAAGGCCTCCTAAGGGCCCCACCTCCCCTGGAACTGTAGGGACTTCCAGAAGAAGACCCCCCTCAACCTGATAGATTGGCATCCATGGTGACCGTCTCCCAGGAAAGGGCAAGAAGGGACTGTCCCCAGACAGGTTCCTTAAGTTCATCCACTACAAAAGGGACCTCCTCACCAGGGATGAAGGCACACATACCCTGCTCCAGGGATGCTGGGTCCTTGTCCCGTAGGACAAATAGGAGAAGTTGCAGAAGGCCCCAGGGGGGACTGAGCATAAGGGACCTCTTCGGAGTACGCCACCAGCGGGCCCACCAGCTGCATCCCCTGCCTGGTGGAGGGACGGGGACAGCTATGAGGGACTGAGCCCATAAAACCAGATTGTCCACTTTATTGCTGAGGAAGGAAGATCCTTGCTTGAACTGCATAAAATTCATTCATAGGAATGGAGTTACCAATGAAGGGGACAATAAGGACTTGGGGTGTTTGATCACCCCTCCAAATGACTCCCAAATGGACACCCTCCAGCCAAGTATCCAACGTAGCCAGACGTAGAGACTGGGAAGTGATGAGGACGTCCAGAAAGGTCATCAATCGGACGCCCCTTGGTCTCAGACACCACACCCCCGTCAGCACCTTGGTGAGCATTCTGGGAGCTGGAGAGAGGCCAGATGACAAGGCCACAATTATCAGTGTTGGTCAACCAACGCGAATCTGAAGAACCTCGGTGTCCAGAAAGTTAAAATAAGCAGCATTGAGCTCCACAGACGGCAAGAAGCCCCCGACGCGCAAGGATCTGATGGCCGAGCGAAGTTTTCCATTGCAGAAACCGCCTGTAATTGACGAATTGCTGAAAATCAGATTGGGCCAGACTGACCCATCCTTTTGGGGAACTGTGGAAAGCTTGGTGTAGCGGCCCCTGCCTCTGCCTATTAAGGGCAATCTGCAAGAGACCCCCAGACCCGCAGGCCTTGCATGGCCTGCACCAGCACCTGAACAGAGGCAGGGACCAGGAGCACCCGGGACCCGATAATCTTGGGGGGGGGGGGGGGCGCACAGCAAACTATCTAGAAGCCGGAGGGCACTGCCTCCTAAATCCACCAGTCGGAGGCGTGATACCTCCTGGCATGAGCAAGGCGGCCCATCATGCTTGAGGGGATTTTGGTGGAAGATTTAGGCTTAGCCCCGCCAGAGGGGCCAGAGGGGTTACCCTGCCCCGAGGGGCAGATACGGCCACCTACGTTGGGGTGATTTGCCCTTTACCAAACAGGTCCAGACGGGCGGTAAGCCCACTGTCGCAGCCAAACCAAGCGACGTATAGCCACAACAAGGGCAGAAGTCCTTGCACACATTCTAATGGTGTCATCCAGTGCTAATAGGATACATTTTACAAATACATCATAACTGGAGAGCGCATTAAGCACATCCCAGGGGAGATCCTCAGGGTGATGATCAAGCATCTTTCTGATGAGGTTTCTAGCGGCCACTGCAGCAATGACCGCGGCACAGACCGGGCGCAGCGCCGTCCCTGCACAAGAAAAGGCGTGGGAGGCCACAGATCAATGCGCCGGTCCTCAGCATCCCGAAGGGTACTATAAGCAGGGGCTGTAATAAAGGGGGGTGGGGGGGGGGTGATGACTAACAATTGATCACCTCATGGGGAAAAGGGTATTTCCTATCCCAGTTCCCTGGGACCCCTGGAATTTACTGGGGAATTCCCATTCCTTGAGTGCAAGAGCATGGAAACGAGCTGCTCTAGAAATTCCAAGCGTGCAGTCGCTGTACGGAAACGCTCCCCTCTCGGCTTGGAGGCCTCACCAGGGAGAGAGATAGACAGGACCTTAAAGACCTTAATCAACAAATCTCACACTGGCCCCAGTATTCAGGGCCAGAATCGTCATGACTCCTCGGCCTCTCATCAGATGAGCCTGAGTCAGAGACCAGCTCTCCATCAGAAGGGGTATAGTCACACGGAGTAGTGAACTCCTCAGTTCCCATAGGACAAACCGAAAACAGGAGGCGTTAAGGGCCACTTCTTACCAGGGCCCCTGCGCCCTGACAACCTCGCAATAATCTGATCAGCCGTAGGCAGTCTGGAAGCACAGCAGGCTGCAAATCCCCACTTGTATGCGACTCAGCAGGAGTGAGATTTAAGCATGGGGAAATAGGTGTATTAAAACGAGGTGCAGCCACTAGCAAGCCTGATTGCAGGGCCAGTGCTTGCTCGGCACATGGTGCGCAGACCCATGCCCTGTCAGCATCAGCATGGGGTTGTCCACACGCTATACACAGCCGGTCTTGTCCCAGAGGGACACATAATTCTGAAATGCCTCCATATAGTGATTATTTAGACACAATATGCCAGCAGGGATTTACGCAATAGGCAACCCTGGATGCCCCAAAGACCCGCTAGGAAGGTGGGAGAATTTTACAAGGCCCGCTATAATTTAACCCAGGCCGCGGAAGCCACTGGATTCAACCGTCTGAAAGACATACTGGGAATAAAGGGTGTCAGAGCCATGCACAGTAATAAAGAATCATGAAAATCGCCCGCGAGGGCACTTGCGGACCAAGGGAGGAGGAGGGCCGTTACCGCACACGCGACTAGCATCAAAATGGCGCCAAGCGAACCTCGAAGGGCGGGCCATGACGCGGAGCGCGCCAAACCAGGTCCCCACCCCCCCCGAAGAGCGCGAAGCTCTAAGACAGTAGTCAATATTGTCAAGAGAAGCAAAGTGTATGACACACACATAGAATAGATGATTTTGCCAATGGAGACGCCGCAGCGTCTGGGGCAACGCCGCAGCCCGGCGCAGCACATCCAATCCACACCCCTTTCTTTCCCCCCTAGCTACGGGGGGGGGGGGGGGGGGGAACGAGGGAGGATGGCGACCCTTTGGATAGGGCCCACCGCTACACGGGGCAATAATGCGGGAGGGGCATCCACTAGAGGCTCACCATCAGTCTAAACCGCCTACCCTTTGTTGGGGGACTGCGGTGGAGCATGGCTCCATAAGCACGCATGGTGCTGCCTACCTTCACCCGACCAGCGCAGGCCAGGCTGGGAGGCACATCACAAGAGGACGAGTGGGAATAGTCCAACAGGGCCGCAGGCTGAAATAGCCCCGCTCACCTGCGAGAGAGTGATACTTCATGTCTTCGCAGTCAGCACTGCAGAGAAATCTGGGGATTTGTAGGAGGTCCCCGGGTATATGAAGGGCTGGGAGGAGCCTGTTTTTTGCATGTCTGCAGTGCACAGCGCCCTCTGGCGGAGGATAATCCCAAGTGCAAGTATTATATCTGGAGCAGGACGTACTGTATACTTAGAATATGATAACAAGGGAGGGATGGAACAGGACGTGCTGTATACTACAAAATCAATTCTACAGGTGAGTACTCACAGAATTGTATTTTTCCAAGTATACAGCACGTCCTGTTCCACTAGATTCCTTACACTTAGGACATCCAAAAGCAGTGTCCGTAAGGTAGGGTGGGATCCCCAAAGAGCAACGGCAAGCAGTTTTAACCACTGCCGCCTGCAGAACTTTGTGGCCAAAACCAGCATCAGCTGAGGCCCCAACATCAACCTTGTAAAACTTGGAAAAAGTATGAGAAGACCAAGTAGCGGCCTTGCAAACTTGTTCAACAGAAGCCTGGTGCTGAAAAGCCCAAGAGGCACCAATAGCACGAGTGGAATGAGCAGTAAGGTGGAAGGGAGGCTCCTTCCCCTTAGCAGAATAGGCGGGGTGAGGCGAGTTTTCGGGGGCTTTCTGGGGGGTTTCACACAGCGGGGCACCCCCGATCGGGGTGCCCCACCTGAAGTGGACCAAAACCCAGGATAGTCAAAATCCTGGGTGTTGGTCCACTTTAAAGACTCAGTAGCTACCAAATAAAACTTCAAGGTCCTGACAACATCCAGAGAGTGTAAGACCCGCTCCTTAGAATTACTAGGGCACAGAGAAGGCAAAACAATGTCTTGATTGAGATGAAAAGCAGACACACCCTTAGGCAAGAAATCTGGCTTGTACCGCAACACCACCTTGTCCTGGTGTCTCTCAAAGTAAGGAGGTTTAATTGAAAGCGCCGCCAACTCAGAAACACGCCTAACAGAAGTGATAGCCACCAAAAAAGGCTACCTTAATAGTCAAAATAGGCAAAGCAGCCTCACGAATAGGCTCAAAAGGAGACCCCTGCATGTCGGATAAAACCAACTCAAATCCCAGACTGGTAACAAAGACTTACGTGGCGGGCGCACGTGAGTAACACCCTGGAAAAAAGTGTTAACCAAACGGTGCTTGGCAAAAGACCTTTGGAAGAAAATAGCCAAGGCTGAAACATGGCCCTTGAGGGTACTAAGTTGAAGGCCCAAATCCAAACAAAGCTGCAAAAATTCCAGAATCCTGGGAATAGAAAACACCCTACAGGGAAAAGACTTAGACTCACACCAGGCAATGTAAGCATGCCAGACCCTGTAATAGATAAAAGGACAAGGACTTCTTCCTAGCCCTAATCATGGTATCAACAGAGGCAGGCCACCCCTTTTCCATCATGATGGAGGTTTCAGCAGCCAAGCCGTCAAAGCTAGCGTTTGTAAATGGCACAGCTGCCCCTGAGTGAGCAGATCTGGATCCTTGGGCAGGACGTACTGATCTACTGCCAACTGCACGATGTCTGCGAGCCACACCCTTCTTGGCCAACAGGGGGCCGGCACCCCCTCCTGGGCTATCTTGCGCAGCACCCTGCCCAGCAGAGGAAACGGAGGGAACACAGAGGAATAAAGCTCTTCCAAGACAATGCTAGTGCATCCATGGCTAAGGCCAGAGAGTCCTGGGACAGAGACAAAGGCTGGAAGCTTGTGATTGTGACGGGACGCAAACAGATCCACATGCGGCTGACCCCAGCGGTAGCACAGAGAGCGAAACACCCTGCTGCTGAGGGACCATTCTCGCAGACGAGAAGTCCCCCTGCTCAGGGAGTCCACCTCCAGATTTTCCACCCCCAGGATGTACACTGCCGAGATGCAGGGAACATTCTCCTCCGCCCAGGACAGAATCAGAGACACTTCCTTGAGGGCCCTCTTGCTCCGGGTACCTCCCTGATGATTGATGTAGGCAACCGCCGTCTGGGTGTCCGAGCGGATCTGAAAAGCCCGCTCCCGAAGGTGTGGGGTCAATTGTGTGAGATCCAACCTCACCGCCCTCAGTTCCAGAATGTTGATAGGGGTATGGGCCTCCTGGGGGCCCCAGTGACCCTGGAATTTCAATTTCGTGAATAGATTGGAGTAGAAGCCTCTGCCCCTTTCATCGAGAGGCACCGGGCAGATGACCCCCAACTCCATAAGGTTTCGGACCGCTAGACGCAAGCCCTGAACTGACAGGGGGTTTTGAGCCATCCGGGATCTGATGAATCTTGGGGGCGGCCAGGCTGCAAACTCTATCTTGTAACCAGAGGAAACCACCTCCTGAATCCACCTGTCTGCTACGCGTAAACTCCAGACGTGAGCAAAGAGCCGAAGCCGCCCCCCCCACCCGGATGGGTGAGGGCGCCTCCTCATGCCTGAGGGGGCTTGGGGGGAGGATTTGGGCTTGGGACCCCATGACGGCCATGTCCTCTACCCCTGCCCCAATAGTCTCCGCGTGTCCCAGCAAAAGGCACCCCTCAACCAGCCCTGGAAGCACGGAAGAAGGGGAGAGAAGCACCGCCCCCCCCCCGAAAGGGCCGTGGCGGCCTCCTACGTTGAGGCAGCCTACCGCCCCTGGCAAGAAGGTCCAAGCCTTCACCAAAGAGCCGTAGCCCCTTAAAAGGAAAACCAGTGAGGGCCTTCTTAGCAGCATTATCAGCAACCCACTGACGTAGCCAGACAGAGCGGCGAATGCCCACCAAAAGGGCAGAAGTTCTGCCACACATGCTAATGGCATCATCCATAGCAGAAAGAATATATGCAACAAATTCATCACAAAGGAGGAGAGATCTATACTCCTCACCTCCCACGTTATCAGAGACCCCATCTAAGAGACACTTAAGCAACCCTTTAATAGCAATAGCCGTTATGGCAGAGGCACAAACCGGGCGCAGCGCAGTCCCCACACAGGCAAAAGCATGACAGGCCAACTGATCCATGCGCCGGTCCTCACCATTCCTCAGGGTAGTGGTGTCAGGTGAATGCATGACAGATGTATTGGACAACCCGAGAACGGGCGCATCCACCTCGGGAGGGCATGACCAACGCTTAATCACATCAGCGGGAATGGCGTACCTCCTGTCCCGACTCTTGGGCACCCCAGGTAGCCTACTAGGCTGTTCCCACTCTGAGTATCAGATTATTAAAATGATTCTGCTCAGGGAACTCCAAGCGTGGTTTAACAGTATAAAAAAGCTCACCCTGCTGCTGCGGAGCCAAAGCAGGAGGAGAAATACAAAGCACTTCAAAAATATAAAACAATAACCTGTCAGTATCATCTGGGGACCAATGATCCTCTCCAAAGGGAGACCCGGTACCACCATATGCTCTAGGTTGTTCCTCAGATGATTCTAAATCAGAAAATAACTCCCCCCTCCTCGAAGGGACAAAAGCCAGAAAGTGCAACAATTTCCTCAGCCTCCATAGGGAAGAGGGAAACTGGGGAAGATAAATGCTGCTTCTTGGCAGAAGCCTTACGCGGGCCTGACCCAGCAATATGCTTTTCAATACTGGTCAGCCGTGAAGCCAAGTCATATTGAGACTCCCCGCTAGTGTGCTCCTCGCTGGGAGTCAAATGTAAGCGTGGGGGGCAGGCGAAGCAGAAGGGGGCGCAGCACTGGGACCCTTAGCAGACGACCCAGGCTGAAGCACAAGTACATGCTGGGCGCAGGGTAAACATACCTTGACACCATCACTCACAGGGGATACCCCACACGCAACACACAGCTACAGCTGGGCTTGTCCCGAAGGAACCCCAAGCACATTATCCCCGAAACCCTCCATATGGTGATTTTGGATACAGGCGTAGAAGCTAGAACAGGGACACAGCTAGCAATAACCACCCTATTTGGGATGCCCCGCAAAGCCCGCTAGGGAAGGTGGGGGATTGGTAAGGGGCAGGGCCGGGAGAACCACAGTCAAAGTGACCCGCCTGCAAGACCCAACAAAACGCATAATAAGTATCCCCAGCACATACAGAGTAAAAACCAATATAAAACCCCCCCGTAAGGGACTCACGGACCCAGATATCAGCGTACAGTCAGAGTCGCAGCACCGCAAGGACGAGATCACAAAATGGCGCCGGCAGAAATACCTAGAGGGGCGGACCGCGAATGCATGACGCAAAACGCGTCAAACCGCGGTTCCCGCATTCCCCCCCGAAGAGTGCGAAACTGGTCACCTGAGACACCGGCGCCATGACAGAGGTCAAAATTACATAACGCCAACCACCGCGGAGCGCCGTACAACGGTCCGCGCACACTAAAGTAAAAGCCATAAACACACAATCACTGACCCCCCGGGCGCCCCCCTGCCAGCCGCGCGGGCCACAGCATAAGGGGTCCCGCACAACCTTCTAGAGGGGAGGGGGGACAGGGTGAGGGACCAAGGAGCCAAGGTTTGGGGCAGGGGCATCCCAATGAGGCTCACCATAGAAAAGCCTGTCGTCGGCTACCCTTTGGTACAGGGTCTTGCGGCCCGGAGCAGCGGTCCTTCAGCACCTGACCCTAGTGCTGTCCTACCTTCACCTGAACCGACAGCCAAGGCTGGGAGGCAGTGGGTCCAGAACGGGTGGGAATAGGCCTGCAGGGCCCTAGGCTGAGAAGCCCACATCCTCCGCAGTAGAGAGACATCTTCTATCTGACTGCAGAAAAACTCTGGGAAATTGGTGGGAGGTTCGTGGCTATTTATGGGGCCGGGAGTGGCCACAAGTCTCACCTGTAGAATTGATATTTGTATACAGTAGGTCCTGCTCCAGATATAGTACTTACACTTGGGTTATCCTCCGCCAGATGGTGCTGCACTGCAGAGACATGCAAAAACAGGCTCCTCCCGGCCCTCAAATATCCAGGGATCTCCCACAAATCCCCAGCATTGAAAAGCAGTGAACAAGAAGCCGGGAGAATTAATCACCAAAACTGGTAACGATAACGATGATAACAATCACCATACAGGGGATCCAGAATGATGCAAAAAACCAGGGTGGGGTGGAGCAGGACGTACTGTATACAAATAATATCAATTCTACAGGTGAGTATTTCACAGAATTGTATTATTCTTAGTATACAGTATGTCCTGCTCCAGATATAGTACTTACACTTGGGACATCCAATAGCAGTGTCCATAAAGTAGGGTGGGATCCCCCAACAAAAAGGACAACAGCAGACAGTTTAAAACCACTGTCACCTGCATAACCATACGGCCAAGACAGCATGAGCTGAGGCCCTAACATCAACATCAAAAGGTAAGAGCAGAAGGCCAATGTAGTGGGCTAGCCAACCAGTTCAACAGAAGAAGAGGGTTTTTTTTTCCTTTTAGGGTTCCACAGGGTGCCCCAATAGGACCCCGGGTGGTAAGATATGTCCAAGCGGGGATCCCCTTGGGGACCTGTGGGACCCAGGGAAAAAAAGGGACACCTCAATACTTTTTCTCTGGCTAGTTACATTAAATTAACAATTATATTCCGTTGTATGCACACTAAGTGATAATACTTGTTCAGATAAAAATTTTGGAAAATTATTATCTGAACAAGTATTTTGCAAAATTATTATCTCTTCCTAGCAAGCACCAACGGGCCCACCAGCTGCATCCCTGCCTGGTGAAGGGACCGGGACAGCAATGAGGGACTGAGCCCATATGACCAGATTGCCCACTTTATTGCTGAAAAGGGGAGATTCTGTTTTGAACCTAATCCAGATTCATACTCAGTAATGGAGTTTCCATTTAAGGGGACAATGAGGACTTGGGGTGATTGAGCACCCATCCAAATGACTCCCAATGGACACCACCAGCCGGGTATCCAACTTACCCTGACGTAGAGACTGGGAAGTGAGAAAGGACGTCCAGGTAGGTCATCGCGTGGACGCCCCTTGGTCTCATCAGAGACATCACCACCGTCAGCACCTGAGTGTGCACTCTGGGAGCTGAAGAGAGGCCAGATAAGGCCACAATTAGCAGTGTTGGACTACCAATACGAACCTGAAGAGCCTCAGTGTCCTGAAGGCACAGGGATGTAAACATATGCATTTAAGAGCTCCCCAGACGGCAAGAAGCCCACTGGGCACAAGGCCCATCTCAGAGTTTCCATGCAGAAACTGCCTGTAATTGGAGAATTGCTGTGAATCCAGAATGGGCCAGCCTGACCAATCCTATTGGGGGACTGTGGAAAGGTTGGTGTAGCGCCCCCTGCACCTGCCTGTTACGGGCAATCTGCAAGAGACCCTCCGACCTTGCAGGCCTGTGCCAACAACTGAATAGCGGCAGGGACCAGGAGTACCTGGGACCTGATAAAACTGGGGAAGGCCGCGCAGCAAACCATCTTGTATCTGGAGGACGCAACCTCCTGAATCCACCGGTATGAGGCGTAAAGCCTCCTGACAAGAGCAAAGTGCCGCAGCTATCCCCGCCCCCAGACGGGCAAGGAAGCCCCATCACGCCTGAGGACACCCCTGGTTCTTGTTTAACACCAAGGAAGGGGGAAATAGGGGAGCCCCTGCCCTGAGGGGGCCTAGACGGCCGCCTGCGTTGGGGTGACTTACCCTTTTTTGCCAAACAGGTCTAGATGGGCCCCAAACAAGCGTTGCCCTCTAAAGGGAAGCCAGTAAGAGTATTTTTAGTAGCATCGTCAGCCCCCACTGTCGCAGCCAAATCAAGCGACGTATAGCCACCGCAAGGGCAAAAGTTCTTGCACACATTCTAATGGTGTTGCCCAATGCTAATAGGATGAATCTTACAAACATATTACAGTTGGAGAGTGTATTAAACACCTCCCAGGGGAGATTATCAGAGTGATGATCAAGCATCTTTCTGACTAGGGTTCTAGTGGCCACTGCAGTAATAGCCGCGGCACAGACCGGGCGCAACGCCGTCCCTGCACAAGAAAAGGCGTGGGAGGCCAGCAGCTCAATGCGCCGGTCCTCAGCATCCCGAAGGGTATTATGAGCAGGGGCTGTAATAAAGGGGGGGTTAGGAACCCCAATGATCGGGGCATCCACCACGGGGGGAGATGACCAGCAATTAAACACCTCAGGGGGAAAGGGGTATTTCCTATCCAAATCCCCTGGGACACCTGAAAGTCTACTGGGGCTTCCCATTCCTTGAGAACAAGAACATGGAAGTGAGCCTGTTCTAGGAATTCCAAAACGTGCTGTAGCTGTAAGGAAACGCTCCCCTCTCAGCTTGGAAGCTTCACCAGGGAGAGAGATAGACAAAGCCTTAAAGACCTTGATCAACAAATAGTGTCACACTGGGCCCAGTATTCAGGTCCAGAATAGTCATGACTCCTCGGCCTCTCATCAGATGAGCCTGAGTCAGAGAATAGCTCTCCATCAGAAGGGGAATAGTCACACGGAGTAGAAAACTCCTCAGTTCCCATAGGAAAAACAGAGACCGGAGACGTCAAGTGCTGCTTCTTACCAGGGCCCTTGCGCTCTGACAACCTCACAATGAACTGTTCAGCCGTGGGCAGTCTGGAAGACGCAACAGGCTGCAACTCCCCTTTTATATGCGACTCAGCAGGAGTGAGATTTAAGCAAGGGGAAATAAGTGAAATGAAGCGAGGTGCAGCCACTGGCAGGCCTGATTGCAGAGCCAGTGCTTGCTCGGCACAGGGTCCGCAGACCCGTGCCCTATCAGCATCAGCACGGGGTTGTCCACACGCTATACACAGCCGGTCTTGTCCCAGAGGGACCCCGGTCACATAATTCTGAGATGCCTCCATATGGTGATTATTCAAGGCACAATATGCCAGTAGGGATTTACACTATAAGCAACCCTGGATGTCCCAAAGACCCGCTAGGGAAGTGGGAGAATATTGCAAGGCCTGCTATAATTTTACACCGGGCCGGGAGAAGCCAATGGTGTTCACCGGTCTGAAAGACACAAAGAAGAAAATGGTGTCAGAATCAGAAAAAAACTATAATGAGAATAAGCCGCCCGCGAGGGCACTTATAGTACCGCGGTAATCAGGAGCGTCCCACGCGTCACGCACGAACAGGCAAAATGGCGCCGAGTACCTCGAAGGGTGGGCCAGTGGTCCATGACGCGGAGCGCGCCAAACCAGATCCCGCCCTCCCGAAGGGCGCAAAATCTGACAACAGCCAATGAGGACACGTAGGTGTCTGAGGTAACGCCGCCGCCGCCCGGCGCGGAGCCTGCAGTTAAGGAAGAAGCGCGTGCGGCGGCGGCAGTCCGCAAGTAAAATACATAGAAAGGTCGCGTCGGCTGACGCCTTATCTATAAAAGTCCAAAGACAGACAAGGTCATATAAGTGCAAGGGTCCAATACAGACCATACATAGAAAGGGCGCGGCGGCTGACACCATATCTATAAAGGTCCAAAGACAGACAAAGGCCATATACCTGTAAGGATCCAATACAGACCACACAGGCACCCCCCCCCCCCAACCTTTCTTTCCTACCGACTACGGGGGGAACGAGGGAGGATGACTGTCCTTGGTACAGGACCCACCGCTACACGGGGCAGTAATGCGGGAGGGGCATCCCATCAGCCTACACCGCCTACCCTTTGGTGAGGGACTGCGGAGGAGCAGCGCTCCATAAGCACACGTGGTGCTGCCTACCTTCACCCGACCAGCGCAGCCCAGGCTGGGAGGCACAACACAACGAGGACTGGTGGGAATAGTCCAACAGGGCCGCAGGCTTTAATAGCCCCGCTCACCTGCAAGAGAGTGATACTTCATGTCTTCGCAGTCAGCACTGCAGAGAAATCTGGGGATTTGTGGGAGGTCCCTGGGTATTTGAGGGCCGGGAGGAGCCTGTTTTTGCATGTCTCTGCAGTGCAGCGCCATCTGGCGGAGGATAACCCAAGTGTAAGTACTATATCTGGAGCAGGACGTACTGTATACTAAGAACACCCATCCATTCCTATTTCATTATTCATGGCAATTAGAAATAGGGCATATCGTCTGCTGGTGGTCAAGTGAGGCATGCGAGTGCAGACCCAGCAAGTTTTTTGCTTGGCATCCTAGATGTTTATCAGCCTATGGCATTCTAATCTGGGTTTCGTGCTTGGGGCAGCCAACAAAATGTATCCATTGGCTTGAAAAGTCAGCCAGAAAAACTAGCATCGATGTAGACAGGCATGGGGGCTAGACATTGCCCTTCCTGTGGTCAATGTGCCACTGCCTATGTGGGAGAACCAGACTGTGCCCCACACACACATTGTAGCATCCAAAAGCAGTCTCAACAGGACTGCTGATGGGCAACTGTGTGGTCGTATTTCACTGAGGTAAATGGAATTTTCCCTACTACTCCCCCAGTTCTATTTTTACCTCCCAAAAAGAAGCATAAATGCAGATTGGTAACATGCTGTGATGGATTTTCATTAGACAGCAAGCTTGTACATTTACAAATAAGAGCATGTGCATACAATTCTAATACAAAATATTACATACAGTTCCGGGTCGAGAGTGTCATTCTTCTGTTTGGAAAACTGATCCTTGTTGATAGTACTAAATCAAATAAAGAGAACATGATAAAAAATAAATTCTATTAAGATTAAGACTCCCTGCCCAAGCACACAACAACTCTTATCTCACCCCCCTTGCAAACAGTAAAAAATAAGCACCTGAAAGTGTCCGACTGTATCTAAGTAGCTTATGTATGCTAAACAAAACATATTTCTTTGCTTTCTGGGCCCTGGCTGAGCTTGGAAGGGCATTTCACAGTGCAACTTTATGAGTCATGAGTATGTTCTGCTGTGGTCAGAAAGCTGCTAGATTTGCTGTGCACACTTCCGCTGAGAGCACGCAGTGCAGTGCCACTTTCGTGTGTGGCTCTAGAGGAATAACCCTGAAAAAAGGGCAAACCTTGGAGCTCTGCTATGGCTTTTACCCTAGGCTGCTGGAAAGAAAGGGGAGGCATATCAGACAGGCATCTTGTCAGCTGCTTGCTGGCTAATTATTGTGGTCCACTACAACTGTATTTTATTATTAAACCTTACAAACAGTAAAGTCTGACTATCAGCCGGTTTGTTTACAAGTGGCTTCAGCAGCACAGGAGTATTCCTAACACAGCAAGACTTAAAACCAGTCTTAGACTCCAGGGTATTTTCTTCCTATGCCACTAGTGATAGACTAGACTAAAGTCACTCCCATCACAGGCAGCACAGGAGGTTAACATTTATTTTTAACTGGCAACATAGCTTCATTTTTAAAAAGGAAAAAAAATAAGCATCACCATGTGTAGCCCTAAACAGCAATAATATTCTGTGCCTAGACAATGGCTAACATTTGCATGTTCCTGAAAACTCTACTTGCAGAACTCCATTGTATTGATGGAATAACCCCCCCAACCCGGGCATGAACTTTCACTTCAGCATGAGAATGCAGGAACTTGACCTCTAAATTAGCAGTTTTTATAGAAACTTTAAACTGATCACGACTATACAATGATCAAGAGCCAACATCTAATTCATGGCAAGGAGTTTTAACTTGCTAAAGAAAGGAAGGCTGCTTTAAAAGGACTACTGGTAAAGTTTCTTCTTAGGAAAGACCCTTCAAGTTCAATAAACTACAGTTATATTACTCACAATAGATGAACATATACATACTACTGAAAAAAATATTTGCAAAAAGATCACTTACGTCTGTGGTTGTGTAGGGTCATCGCCCAGAGATACATTCTCTCCTTGGATCTCGTTGAAGCACTTTTCACAGAAGTGGTACCTATCGGCAAGAAGGCCATATTTGGGTGAACTGTTTGTTCACGCAACCACAGCCGAACCATGTCAGACGAGAAGCCATCAGCCAGCCAGAGGATGTTGCAGTAGAGACACAGGATGTGCGCAGGAGGTCATCAGGCCCAGTCACATGCCCAGTAAATTTGGATTTTTGGATGTGATTTAGTTTTTGTATTGAATTCAGGGCAATCAGTCACCACAGATTCAGGCATGGAGAGGGGAGGGTAACAAAAATGTACACAGAACAGGGAGGGAAAAAGAATGTGGGAATGACAGACAGAAGCCAGACAAGACAAAGCAGAAAGCCAATGCAAAGCACAGATTAGCAAAGGATTCATTTGAAATGGGATTATAAGCAGCAAATCACAGCAAATTAAAAGGAAAGATTTTACAAAAACTAATACATCACAGGGTTGCAGGGTGAGGCCAAGTTTGTGTACCAGCTCCGTTGTTATTAAATGTATATTTACATATACACGGTTAATCTGTTATATTATACTCTAGCAAATATTGCAGAGTAGACCTGCCACAATCCTATTCTGAAATCGTAATAAATAAAAGGTTAAACTGAGCAAATTTGGATTGAAATTTGGACAGAATTTTTTTCTAATGCTGGTGCAAATTGTTCAACATGTTAAAGCGGAACGTCAGTCAAGTATAACCCAACGCACCAGAGGATGAGCGTGGGCGACTAGATAAGGTGCTTTTTAAAAATGTTATTTGTAACCACCCATCCTGCCTCAGTGCCAGGGTAGAGCGGCAGGGTGGGGGGCATGATTTGGCAAAATTTCTGCTTTAGGTATCAATTGCAATTACAGTAAACAGGTCTTTGAATACAAGCAGAGCAAGCCACAGACAGAGCGCACTTTTAACATGACAAATGGAAGTAGTCGTTAAATGAGGCTAGTAATGTTGCAGTGCCAAAGCAAGGTTGATTGAAAAAAAACAAAAAAAAAAAAACAAAAAGACACCAAGCTGTGAAAAGCCACAAGTTCCTTCAATCTTACCAAGCGCTCAAAGTAAACAATACAAAAATAGGATTTTGTTACTTACCGTAACATGGGAACAGAACATATAAAAATGATCTATACTAAGATCTGCAAGACAATAGACCCACCAAGCACCAATATTTGGCTAAGCAGTAAACGTTCCAAGTTTTGTAGAAAACACTGACTGAAGAGGTGGGGCAGAGACCAGTAAAGAAGAAAACTACAAAAAGGGGTTCTTCTAGCCAGGGAAGTAAGAGCTCATCTGTGGATGGTGAAACACAGGTGCCATCAAGCAAGCACTGTTGGCTGTGAGGACAATGACTGGGCACAATCCAACAAGGGCTTAGAGTCCAGCGCCCTTGGTGGAGAATGACATAAGGTGAGAGCAGGATCCAGTGCAAGCAAGCTGCTTGCTTGTCAAGATGGCCTGATGCACTAGCACCAGGGATCCCTATGCAGTCCCAGAATGATTTGGACGAGCGGGATTCTCTTGTGCCACTGCACTGAGTGAGCAAGTAGGGGCCTGAAAACAGGGTGTTCAAACAGGTAGACCCACCCCCCCTTCAGCAGAAGGCGGCATCTCCACAAGTTGCAGGCGATAGCTTATCCCTAAATCTGGACACAGATGCTTAACAGGCAGAATATATTGGGATATAGGTTTGTCTCAAAGACCACACTTCCAAGAATGGTGCAGGCATCTGGCCCAGCACATTTGTACTTGACAAGTTTGAGTAGGAAATGGGACAAAAAATTAAACCTCATAGAAGGCACAGAAGAGGAGGAAGTGTAAATCACGTTTGGACCCTATATGGAGGAACAAATGAAAATCAAAAGAAGCACAAAGTACTGTTAGACAGTAACAGGGACTGGAAACCACAGTTCCTGGAAGGAAAGAGAAAGTCTGCTATGACGCAGAGGGAGAGACTGAGGAGGCTCTCTCAGTGGTTTCACATGGGGGCATCCCATATTGGCCCAAAAATCCAGGGATTGGTCCACTTCGGGGAAAAAAAAAAAAAAACACATACAACTAATGCAATGGTATATGACACGATCGAACCTCTAGGGCTTGCCCTGGAACATCAGCAGCTTGCTTTAGAAATGTTGATACTGAAGGACATGTGTTCCATATCTAGCGGACATGACTTAAGGTTCACTCATTGTGGAGGAGGATTATGAACATGATTTCCAAGATAGCATATAGTCACCCCGCTAAGTCCCTGGGTTCTTCCTGCTTCACAGTGTCTCTGCCAGTGGCTAAGCATGTTAAGAAGCTAAACGGTTTTGTGATACTTGCTAAGATAGCCACTTCATGGCGAAAAGCGTACATACCCATAAGTATAGTACACCAGAAAATTGACTGAATTATGATTAATGAAAAGATCTCATGAATCCAAATTCATATGAGTCTCTTTAACATGGCACTCCTGGATCAAATAAAAAGGAGTAAGGGTATAAAAACATTAGCTGGAGGGCTCCTGGTGGTGTCAGGATGGGGGGGTGGATCTTATCTGCGGACAACCCTTTCTTTCTCTTTTCTGGTTTGGGCTTTCCTCTTTCTATTGTCTCTCTACTATTCCTCTCTTTCCTCCTCCTTTGGGTTATGGACCTGTGGACTCGTGGGAGCCAGTGTATGTTATAATAGACACATTGGGGTGAACCAGATCTGAGCAATTATAATCCATGTGGGAGAAAGGATCTCATGTTATGTAGTGAAATGAGAAATAAGTTATGATTGTGATTTATTATGTATCTACTCGCCACAACATCTTTTTGGAGATGTATATATATTGATGGTCCTTCCTGTGCCCTTTGATACATAAGCTAGATAGAGGGTGGTACTAAAACCGTGCATCAAAAAAATATGGCTAAGTCAGTTTTTTACTGGAAGTAAAACAAATCGTAGATGACCATTTAAACCGGACCTTCACCATGATTTATTGAAAATGCCAACCCCCTAAAAAACGATTCCCTAGCATCTAAAGTTAATATATTTTAGGTTTTTAGTCACTTACTTATTCTTTACCCCACTGGGCTGCAACTCTGTTCAGGACTTTAGGATACGGGTGCCGCCATCTCTGAGGAGAGTGGGATAAAGTACAGGAGGGCGGGTTATAGCTGTGCTTTGCTCAGACAGAGCATAGCTGGGGTCAGGAAAAGGTCTGCAATCCCATAATACAGAGTAGCACAGTCAGAAGGCACTTCCTGTTTGCAGGCTGCCTGACGTTCCATGAGCCACCATCTTGGATGTTTAAAGGCTCATAACATGCAGTAGATGCAGGTAGGATGATTTTTAATGTGAACAATCTGTATGTGCAGGGTGTGAGAAACATATAAGATACTCTTATTCAGGGTGAAGGACCACTTTAAGCATACCACTTTTCTTTTACAGTGAGAATGGTCGACTGAGCAAGCCTGCACTGCAATGACTTATTTTTACTGCAATTCTTCTGATAAGAGTAGAAGTTTTATGAGGAAAACTCATGCTTGACATGGTAGTCTACCTTATTGTTTTCCTCTTTTGAAATGTAAAATGAATTTGTGTTAGGATTATGCCCCCAGACCTGTGATTTATCAGCATGTTTCATATATTCCCATGGCTCTGTGTTGCCAAGCAGAATTGACTTTCCCGGCCTTGAGTAGTATAGCTGCCTACTACAAATACTAGAATCCTTGTACTGGCAAGGGTGAGCTCCCCTCCACCAACAAAGCAGAACTTTGAAAAACCAGAAGTTATATATACTTCTGGCTGCTCTCCGCAATCCAGTAATGGAAAAGCAGAAGACACAGCAGCCCGGGAAGATAAGGCGTCCTAAGGAGCCCTATGTCTTGTTGGGGACAAAGGATAGACTAGACAAGCCCCTCTTCCCATCCATTTTTTTTTTATGTCGATCAACTATTTACATAAACAAGCACCACTAGGACTATAGCATCCAAAGGATCGAATATAGTAGTCTAGCAGACAGTAAAGGTCTGACATCATGGAGTGGAAGGAAAGAGAAAACTATTCTACTGGTGAGAGTCACAGAATTGTATTTTCTTTCATATTCCACTCTAGGGCCTCAGGAAACCAGAAAAGAATGGGACCTCCAAAGGAAGTGCCCTTAATTCAGAGTGGGATCCCAGGTGTTAACCTTATTCCCTTACATGAGGAGTAAGTCATTCCAGGAATCAGACCTTAGCTGATGTGCTTACTACTGTCTGTAATACCTTCTTACCAATTGGTAAATGTATGAATTGAAGACCAAGTAGCAGCCCAGGACGATCCAATAGCTTGTGTAGAGTGGGCTGTAACCTGAAGAGAAGGATTCTTCCCCTTGGAGATGTAGGCCCTTATCACTGCTTGTCTAATCCATTGGCTGATCGTAGATTTAGCTGGTGGTAGACCTTTTTGTGGCCCTTCAACTGTAATAAACAAGGAGTCAGACATGTGGATGGTCTGCGTAGCAGAGATAATATTTCAGTGCTCTCACCAAGTCCAGGAAGTGAAGGACCCTCTCCTTATGGCTGACCGGAGCGGAACATGAGGGTAAAACTGCCTCTTCATTAAGATGAAAAGGGGAAACCACCTTAGGAAGAAAGTCCTACAGAAGACAGCCTTGTACTTGTGTACAACTAAATAAGGAGGCTTAACCATTAAGGCTGCTAACTCAAACCCTCCGCACCAAGGTAATTGCCACTAGAAAGATCACTTTAAGTGTCATTAAGTTTAGTGACGCTACTACCAATGGTTCAAAGGGAGGACCCTGAAGAGCTGACAAAAGTAAATTCAAGTCCCAGACAGGCAGAAAGACTTACGGGGAGGGAGCACATAGGTGACCACCTGCAAAAAGTCCTAATAAGCTTATTTTCAGCAATCGGTTTCTGAAAAAAGATGGATAAAAGCAGATACTGTTATTTTAGAGTGATCAACTGAAGACCCCTCATCGAGACCTTTCTACAAAAATTCCAAAATTCTGGAAACTGAAAAGGTTCACCAAGCAATACATCTCCAGGCTCTCATATTTTTGATGAAGTCTGCTTTTGGTCCTGAATCATGGTCTGAATGACCAAGATGGAGGTTTCAGTAGCCAGGCTCTCAAAGCCAGAACTTGTAAATTGGGGTGCCGCAGAGAGCCCTGTGTGAGGAAATCTGGATCATTGGGCACCTGGCAATGGTCGCCTTCAGACATCCTTACTATGTCTGAAAAACAACTTCTGCTTGGACAGTGAGTCTCCTTTGCGGGCTTTTTTCATACTCGACCCAGGAGTGGAAACGGAGGAAACAGAAGCCTGAATGCTGACCAAAGAAGGGTCAGTGCATATGTTGCTATTGCTAGAGGGTCCCTGGACCTGGATCTCGGAACCTCCCGATTGTGGTGAGACGCAGAGTTCTACATCTGGGAGCGCCCAGCACATGCAAAGTAACTGAAAACCCCTCTGACTGAGGGACCAGTCAGACTGCTCTGATTAGATGATCGACTTGCATGTTGTCCACTCTGGGACATGCATCACCTAGATGCATGGAACATGCTTCTCGCCCCAAAGAAAGATCCGGCTCAGCTCCTTGAGAGCCCTCTTGCTCCTGGTGCCCCCTAGTGGTTGATATATGCTACCATCAGGTTGTCTGTTTGAACCCTGACGGTATGACCTCTAAGATCGGGGGTCCAATGTGTGAGACTGTAGAATCACTCAGCTCCAAATTAAATATGGGGAGTCTGCTCTCCTCTGAAACCTACCAGTTAGGCTGGCATCCGTTGATGACCGCCTTCCATTGTACCGGAAGAAAAGTTTTACCCATACGGACCATAACCTAATCAGGTATAAGGAACAAGGGGTATTTAGTATCCAGAACTCTAGGAATGAGCCTGCTCTAGAAACAGCTGCAATTCTGTGACACTCACCTGTAGAATGGTTTTCTCTACAACATCCATTCCGTCAGCTTCAGTCACGAAAGGGTTAATTCCTGCCCAAAGGACGTAGACTGCTCCTCCCGGCCATATAAACAGCCGGCTGCTTCTGACCAAGCCAGTAATTTAAAAAAGCACTAGAATCACCTACCAGGAGGTTAAGGCCTACTATGTATAGGAGACAATGTTACACCACACCGATCTTTGCTTATTTTCTTTCTCAGCTTTTTTTTTCATGCTAAATACTTTTTACATATGTACAGGTACACCAAGAGAAGGCATCTAAGGAGTAGGACCGTAACCCAGTAACAGGGGGGGGTCTGACCTCTAGAATTGTTTTCTCTACTATATCCATTCCAGGCCGTGAGAGTCACAGAATTGTGTTTTCTCTCCCAATCCATTCCAGGCAGTCAGCTTCAGTCACGAAAGTGACCTCCAAAAGCAGTGCTCACATATCGGCGTAATTCCGAACGAAGCAGCAGCAGGTAGTTCAATTCACTACCATCTGTAAGACCTTCCTACCAAAAACAGCGTCTGCCGAGGCCCTAACATCTACCTTGTAAAATTTGGTAAAATGTATGAACCGAACACCAAGCCTTACATACTTGTTCCACCGAAGCCTGAAGCTGAAAGGCCCAGAAAGCACCAATGGCCCTAGTGCAATGAGCTGTGACCTGAAAATGGGGTTCTTTCCCTTTGGCAGAATAGGCTCTTACTACCACCTGTCTAACCCACCTGCTGATATTGGATTCAGCAGGCGGAAGCCCATTTCAAGGTTGCATGGCGGACGAACATAGGTGACTGCCTGAAAGAAGGTCCTAACGATTCTATTTTCAGCAATTGGCTTCTGAAAAAATGGATAAAGCCGAAATATGACCATTTAGCATGCTTAGCTGGAGGCCATCTTCTAGGCCATTCTGCAGAAATTCCAGAATTTGCTGCCGTTGGCCAGAGGGTCACAAGATAGGGACACAAACCCTGGAAGTTTGTGATTGTGTCTGGACGCAAAGTAGAAGCAAGGGCTTGAAAGACCTGTGACAGACAATTCCCCCCCGACGCAGAGTTGTTCTGCTTAGGGAGTTGGCCTCCTAGTTTTCTTCCCCCGGGATGTAAGCTGCCGAGAGGCAGGGGACATTCTGCTCTGCCCATAGCAGTATCCAGCAAACCTCCTTTAGAGTTCTCTTCCGCTCCTTGTACCCCCCTGCTCTCAATTCAGACACCTCCCCAGCCTGTCAGACTGGCATCCGTGGTGACGATCTCCCAGAGGGGCGTCAGAAAGGACTTGCCTACTATTAGGTGTAGGGGATCCAACCACCACAGGAGGGATTGCCTGGCTAAGGGGGTTAGAGCAACTGTCTGATCCAGAGACTCCGAGGCCCAATCCCAGATCGACAACTGCTCCATCTGTAGAGGCCTCATGTGAAGCTGAACAAAAGGCACCGCTTCGAAGTAGGACAACCATTAAACTTGTTCTGGGAGGGAAAAAAAAAAAAAAAAAAAAAACACTCTGGCCTGGGCAGTGTCATCCCCAAAAATACCATTTTGTGAGTACTCACCTGTAAAATGGGTATTATGAGTACATACACCCCGCTTACAACATTCATGACACTTGGGTAACTACCCTGTAGAGGGCGATCTTGCATAGATGACATGAGAAAAAGGAGCCCCTCCTGGTCCATAAGTACTATTCCTCAGTCTTTTAAAAAAGCAGTGAAGAACCAGGAAGAGCAAATTATATAGTGTAAAATAATAAACACCATATAAAAGGATCCCAGAACAAAAAAGGGCGGGGGAAGCGGGGTGTGTGACATACTCGTAATACCCATTTTACAGGCTAGTACTCACAAAATGGTATTATTCCTAGTATGTCACACACCCCGCTTCCAACATTCATGACACTTGGGACATAGCAGTGTCTATAATGGGCGGGGAGCCCACAAGGAAAATAAGGAATAACCTAAATTACTGCAGCTTGCAGAAACTTGCGACCAAAAGCAGAAACCGCTGAGGCCTGCACATCAACCTTGTAAAACTTAGAAAAGTGTGAACTGAAAACCAAGAAGCCTGGTGCTGAAAAGCCCAGGACGCCCCAACAGCACGAGCAGAATGAGCAGTAACACGAAAAGGGGGAACCTTCCCCTTAGCAGAGTAGGCCCCGACAATGGCCTGACCAAATCATTTACTAATGGAAGATTTGACGGGTGCCAAACCCTTTCTAGGCCCAGAAGGCACAACACAACGAACAACATCTAAAGAATGTAAAACCCTTTCCTTGTTATTACTAGGATTAGGGCACAATGAAGGAAGAACTATATCCTGATTTAAGTGGAAGGCAGACACCACTTTAGGAAGAAAATCTGGTTTAAAACGGAAAACCACCTTAACCTGATGCCTCTCATAGTAAGGAGCCTGTATTGACAGGGCCGCCAATTCAGAAACCCGACGGACAGAGGTAATAGCAACCAAAAAGGCAACTTTCTGAGTGAGAATATGAAGAGGAACCTCCTGTAAAGGTTCAAAAGGAGCCATCTGCATAGCAGAGAGCACCAGATTAAGATCCCAAACTGGAAGCTTTCTAGGAGGCCGCACATGCGTGACCCCCTGGAAAAAAATCTTAACCAAAGGGTGAAGAGCAAATGATCTTTGAAAGAAAATAGCCAAAGCAGAAACCTGCCCTTTCAAAGTGGAAGCCCAAATCCAGACCCCGTTGCAGAAACTCCCAAATCCTAGGGATAGAAAATACCCTGCAAGGCAGGGACCTAGACTCACACCAGTCAATATAGGACCTCCAAGTCCTGTAATAAACCACAGAGAAAGCCTTCTTTCGAGCTCTAACAAGAGTCAGAATGACAGCATCAGAAAGGCATTCATCCTTTAAGATGGAGATTTCAGCAGCCACGCCGTCAAAGCCAGCGTTGGTGAATTGGGGTAACAAAGTTGACCCCGAGTTTAAGAGATCTGGAAGAGGAGGCAGAGGCAACAGATCCTCTGCCAGCCTTGTGACCTCTGCGAACCACAGGCATCTTGGCCACTTTGAAGCCACCAGACATGGCATCCACTGCCAGAGGATCCTGGGATAGAGACACAAAGGCTGGAAGCTTATCATTCTGGCAAGATGCAAACAGGTCCAACCACGGTGTCCCCCACTTGTGACAAACGAACTGAAAGACCTCGGGGTTAAGAGACCATTCTCCCTGGCGAGCGCATGCTCTGCTCAGGGAGTCTGCTTACACCTTCTCTATCCCCGGAATGTAAACTGCCGCTATGCAGGGAACATTGATCTCTGCCCACTGAAAGATCAGAGACGCTTCCCGGAGGGCACCCCAACTGCGAGTTCCTCCCTGGTGATTGATGTATGCAACTGCTGTTCGGTTGTCTGACCGAATCTGAACCGGCAAACCCCGCAAGAGATGAGTCAGAGCAGCACAAGACGAATGGCCCGAAGTTCGAATAAATTGATTGGGGAATGAGCCTCCAGAGGCCCTCACAACCCCTGAAACCGGTGTCTCCTCCAGATGCTCCCTCCAGCCCGTAAGGCTGGCATCTGTGGTGACCAACTCCCAACAAGGGGTCAGAAATGATTTGCCGTCCCTGAGATTGCTCGAAATCAGCCATCACTGGAGGGACTGCAGGACAAGGGGAGACAACAGACAAGTCTGATTCAAAGACAACGGGTGCTTGTCCCACTTCGCCAGGAGAAAGAGCTGAAGCGTCCTCATGTGGAACTGAGCAAAAGGAACCGCTTCGAGCGTGGCCACCATCAATCCCACTAATCTCATCCCCAAGCGGATAGGCTGATGAGGACTGGACAGGAACAGATGAATTAAATCCTGAATCAGAACAATTTTGGACTGAGGAAGAAATACAGTGGCCTAAAGGGTATCCAGAATCAAGCCCAGAAAGGGAATCTCCCTTACGGGACAAAGAGGATTTGGCATGGTTTATCACCCAACCAAACCTCTCTAGTGTAGTCACCACTGTTCTGGTGTCCAGTTCCGTCTGATTGAAAGATGACGCTGTGATGAGCAAGTCGTACAGCAATGGCACGATGCGAATGCCCTGGACCCTGAGAATAGCCATTACTCCTGCCAGGACCCTGGTAAACACTCTTGGGGATAAAGTGAGACCGAATGGAAGAGCCGCAAACTGAAAATGGTGGTCTTCTACTGTGAATCTGAGAAACCTTTGGTGAGCGGCAAAAATAGGAATGTGCAGATAAGCATCCTTGATGTCTATGGACATCATAAAGTCCCCCTGGCAGAGAGCGTCAATCGTTGAACGCAACGACTCCATGCGGAACCTTCGGAAACGAATAAAGTCGTCTCAAATCTAGAATAGGCCGAACAGAGCCGTCCTTTTTTGGGAACCGTAAAAGCTGGAGTAAAACCCCAGACCTCTTTCCGCTGGAGGAACCTGGCGGATAACATCCATGTTTAAAAAGTTCGCCACAGCCGCCCGGAGCCCCTGTGCGATCACCGGATCTGCGGGCATTCGATACCTGAAAAAATCTGGGAGGAGGCCGAACCTCGAATTCCAGCTTGTAACCGGAGGACACAACTTCCAGAATCCATCTGTCTGATACCTCTTGACCCAAGCCTGGAAAAAAGAATCGCAGCCGCCCCCCCACCCGTATGGGTGAGGGCGCCTCCTCATTGCTGGGCAGGCTTGGAAGTGGACTTGGGCTTAGATCCCCAACTCTGACCTGGACGGCCACGTCCTCTTCCTCTGTTCCATGCAGTCCCCGTTGGGGCTGAAAAGGGCCGATCCTCTGCCCGTTCTGGAACCACGAAAGGAAGGGTCAAAAGGAAGCCGATCCCCGCAAGGAACGACGTTGCTTCTTACCCTGAGGCAATTTGGTGAGAAGTTGGATTCTGTCATTAAAGGAGACAAAGAGGCGTAATCCCCCAAAGGGAAGCGCTGTAAGCGACTTCTTTGCCACCGTGTCAGCCGCCCACTGGCGTAGCCAAATAGACCGCCGAATTGCAACATGCAAGGCAGAAGTTCTGCTACACAAGACCATGGAGTCATCTAAAGCAGAAAGTACAAAAGACACAAATAAATTGCTTGAGAGCGGAAAACTCATCAGAGGCTGGATCAAGCCCTGAGGTATTCAATAGGTCTCTAACAACAGACCTAATAGTGACTGCCATAAGTGCCGAGGCACCCACAGGCCGCAAGGCCGAGCCAACACTAGCAAACGCATGGCAAGCCATTTGTTCAATACGTTTGTCCCCATACTTTAAGGGAAGTAGATTCCGGAGAATGCAAAACAGAGGAATTGGACAAACTGAGCACAGGTGAATCCACCACAGGGGGGATGACCAACGCTTACAGTGTCTGCAGGAAAGGGAGATATATATTATATATATATATATATTTTTTTTTATATCCCAGCCCAAAGGAATGCCAGGAAGCCGCGCAGGCTTTTCCCATTCCTTAAGAATGTTTCTGATTAGGAAATTCAAAACGAGGCTTGGAGGCTCCAAAGAACTCCCCTTTCTGAGGAGTGACTGCTTCTGGAAAATCGATAGCCAAGACCTCATAATTGAGCAAGAGCTTTAGGGGTGTCAAAATTCTCCCCTTCACCTTGTTCAGCGTCAATACCCACAATTGCTGAACTGAAACATCAGATTCTTCAAAAAATTCTCCCTCTTCAAACGGAGATCAATCAAAAATGGTCGCTACAATCAAGCTCATTTGCCTCAACGACCAGAGCTAAATGTTTTCTTTTCGCTGAAGTCCTCTTGGCCACAGAGCTAGACATTTATTTTTTCAATGAGAGCCAATCAGGCACATACATCAGAAAGCGACTCTCTACCCATGACAATATCACTGGGGGTATGAACAAGACAAGGCGGTGTGGGGGAAGAGGCAGGAGCCACCTACCCTGATGCTTGGGCCTCATACTGCTGCATTATAACCAATTGAACACAAGATACAAAAAAAAAATGCGTTATCCCCAACAAGGGATGCTCCACATCGCAAACACTGCCGAGTCTGTCACGCAGGTACTGAAAAGCCAGTATCCTGAGATGCCTCCATATGGTGTTTATTAAAATAATAAATTTTATATAGTCGCCAAGTATATGGGATTTTTACAGTCGAAGCTACCCGGGATGCCCCTTAATAGTCCCTAGGTGGGAGGATTTTAAACAAGGACCAGAAGAAACCCCTATTAAGAGAGTTTCCCCCTGGAAGATAAAGAAAACACAATGCATATGCAAGAAAGAAATGACAGTAAATAAAAAAGATTTCCCTTTAGTAGAACTAAAAGGTACTCACAGTGACCACAACGGCCCAGCGACAGCCCTGCGACCAATCGATATAAGAAAAGCCCAGCAGTGGCACCAACACAGCAGCCAGGACCAGTGGAGGCCAGCACCAGAACAGGAACCAGCAAACCACATGTCAAACAGGAAGAGGAAGCAGAAATGCGATGCCGACTCGAAGCCCCGCCCACCACCTAGCACTGCGCAGAGAGTAGAGGGCGGGTCAGCCAAAGACAATAGCATGACATCATAGAACGGGGCCGAACGAAAAAAAGAGGGAAATTTAAAAAACCCAAAACAGGTATGTCACTTTCTTATCTTTTCCTCTTTAAAAAAACAAAAAAACAAAAACAAATGCATAGGCCAAAAGATACTCCCTAAATAAAGATCCCCCCCCCCTTCACCCCAGCAGGGTCCAGGAGGGCCAAAAGGGGGGAATACAAGCACCCAATAGGCATAAGGAGATTTAAAGGGACGGGGCATCCCATGCCGGGGGACACCAACCCGGATTCCGCCTACCCGTTATTTGAGGTCTCACGGAGGGAGCAAGCTCCCATATACACCCAAGGGTGTATCTACCTTTGCCCGAGCCCAGCAGCCAAGGCTGGGAGGCATAACATAAGTATCACAATACAAAAATGTGGCTTCAGGCAGAAAATAGAAAAAGGCCGGGCGTAACCCGGCTACCTGCAGGAAGGAGTGTCATCTTCTGAATGCTTCGACTGCAGAGACGAAAAGACTGGGGAATAGTGGGAGGTCCCGGGTATTTATGGACCAGGAGGGGCTCCTTTTTCTCATGTCATCTCTGCAAGATCGCCCTCTACAGGCTAGTTACCCAAGTGGCATGAATGTTGGAAGCGGGGTGTGTGACATACTAGGAATAACTACCTTACTGTCGACCGGGTGATGTGCCAAACCTCTCTAGGGTTGACACTGTCTGTGTGTCTTTCTCGATCTCCTGATGTGTGTCTCTCGATCTCCTGATGAAGAGACAGAGCCGAAATCAACAGATCGTCCAGGTAAGGGTTATGTAAATCCCCTGATCCCTCAGGATGGCCATGACCCCAGCCAGCACCTTGGTGAATACCCTTGGGGCTGTGGATAGACCAAAGGGAAGAGACAAATTGAAAATACTGCCCATCCAGGGCAAATCTCTGAAAAAAAAAAAAAAATAGGGATGTGAAGATATGCATCCCTTATATCCACAGTGGTCATGAGATCCCCGGGCTGAAGTCTTCTTACTGCCGGCCATATCATCCATAGCAGTGATAAGTGATGATGCTATTCAACTCTAGACAAATTCTGAATGCCCAGGAACCCGAGTCCTGAAAACGCCCTCGCCAAGGATACAACTGAAGTGGCACAGGCATGAAGCAAAAGAGAACCCGCCAGCTAAGCTAGCTAAATGATCCATGCGCCTCTCAGTAGGATCTCTTAAAGAAGCGTTGGAAGCAGAAGGCATAATAGTGTTGGACAGGCCCAGAGGGTGGGTCCACCTCAGGAGGGAGGGACCATAACTTAACCATAATCGGAAGGAAAAGGATACCTATAATTTAAGATCATGGGAACAGGAGGAAGCCCATTAGGTTTTTCCCACTCCTTAAGCACCAATTTGGAAAAATGAGACTGTTCCGGAAAACCCTTGGCCTCTCAGGCCTACACAAGTCATCCTCCTATTGGGGGCTTTAGGAGGGGAAATCTCAAAAATAGAAGACAGTAGGCCCTCCATCTCATTAGAGACTAAAGGATCCTCATCAGATGATTAGAAATACAGTCTCTCACTGGAGGGCAGCTCGCCTTCCGATAGTGGCTCCCCCTTCTCACCTGACCTGAAGGAAGCATACAAATCTTCAGAAATAGAGGGCTCCAAATGCTTCTCTAGGCGCGCTAATCTCTCCGCCATTTCTGACTGAGCCTCATTGCCCCCCCTCCTCCTCCGGTCTGCCTGGGGAGGCTGAACCTTTAAAGAGGCCCTAGGTTCCAAGGGACCGGTGACCGTGGCAATAGCCCTGCTATGGTTGGAAGCAATATCTTTGGCACAAACAGAACATACCATGCTGAAACCGCCCAGGGGATTCCGATTGCACAAAGGACAGACAGAGACCACCACCGTATGGGGCTAAGACTAATCCAAATTATATAAAACATTATATATATATATATTTCACCAGACAAAAACCTGCGGCTGACTTGCTTTTCCATAAGAAAGCCTGCAGCCCAGAGTGAAAACACCCTTAAAGTGCCTCAAGCGCTTACCTTACCGAGCACAGATCCCAATCAGCAGAGTTGGAGAGGCAAAATTGAGTAAGAGAGGCAAAATTGATCAGGAGATCCGTGGGAATAAGGTGTGCAGGAAGCTGAAAGGGTAAATCCCCCGCTTCCTGCCAATACCTACAATTGAGAGAGAAAATCCAAGCTACCTTCACAGTCCAGTCAAACTGCAAGAATAAAACTGGCTTGGTCAGAAGCAGCCGGCTGTTTATAGGGCCGGGAGGAGCCACAGCTCTCAATCTTTAACCCTTTAAGGATTTAACCCTTTTGTGACTGAAGCCAACGGCCTGGAATGCACCCTAGGAGCAGAGATTTCCAAAATTTGTAAAATAGAAAATTATCAGACCTTCTCTCTGCCCGAGATCATCCGCATGTGGAACGCAACGACCGCCAATGAACCCCCCCCCCCCCAAGGTCTAGAGGCAAAAGAGCAGGACGACCGCAGCAACGGCGACCCAAGCTATCAAGGGTATGCTCGGTAGCACAAGAAAGGCACTATACAAGAAGCGGGCAGTGGCAACATGGCCACCACCCATGGCCACCACCCAGGTGTTCCCGTCCTCTTAAAATGTGCGAAACTCAAGCTCAAAAAGTGCCAGACTACAGGTGCAAAACACCTAAACAAAAATGGTATAATGTCAGAAGGCAGCTGGTTGTCCCTTCGAGTATGAACTCCTGCCCTTGGGGGTCAGCTTTTTTTTTTAAAACCAAGACACCCCATAGCACTCCAGGAACATGGCGCTTACCCCTACCCCTAAATCCCCTTGATCAGTTAAACCGGTCAATGGGTGGGTGCAGCGGATCAGTGGGATCATAGGGACCTGGAAGAAAGATGGGGTTAATTTAAATCCCTGTTTCCTGAGTAAAAACCTATAAAAAAAAAAAAGAATACATAAAAAAATAAATGAATTAGAGAAAATAAATCTAGCACACCTAAGCAGTCCAGTCCAACTGCAGGAATGAAACTGGATTGAGAACAGCCGGAAGAATATATAGGCCGGGAGGAACCACACATTTTGTCTTGCAGTCCCTGCCCTTTGACACCCTGGAGTGGAATATGAGAGAAATACACCCCTTAAAAAGGAGTGACCTTACAATAAGGCAACAGATTCAGTCATTAAGAAAAGGAAGCCTTTTGAGTCAAGTAATGCAACAGAATCGAGTCACTCAAAGGGCAAATGCTGTAACATGGAGCATGGAGGAACCCAAATTAAGGTGTCAAGCCTCCACGGATATCTTAAACTTAAATGACAGCAGCTCCAGGTTAAAAAAAAGTCTTGAAAGAGTAATAAGATGCCAGATTTTGCTAAAAAAAAAAAAAAAAAAAAAAAAAACCTTGTGCTAAACTTGATCTTCTTGCTTACTACTACAAATTGAAGGCTTGAAATTCTTGGAAAATTAAATCCACAGAGCGGACAGCCCATATTCTCACACCATTTGAAACACACAGGTGCCTCTTTGCAATTCTTTAGCAGTGTGCTTATCGCCACCAGAGATAATTTCCCTTTCTTTGCGAACCAGCCAGCCACACCCATAAGAGGCTGAAAATTTAGATGCAAAAGACCAGGATCACAATGTCTGCATACCGTGTGCACTAAGACCAGCCTAGAGTGGCAAAACCACACAGACAGGTTCACAGCATAGCAATCTAACGATGAGTTAGTGTAATTTAGGTAAAACACACTAGACTGAACACAGATGAAGCCATCACAAGTAGATCCATTCCCGATGGTTGTCCCTCATGCTGCCCAAGACAGGCTTTGACATTCCTGTTGTGCCTGAACACAAACCAATAAACTTCAGGAACCAACCTATGCTTGCAAACACTTAAAAACAGATTCAGTTGCAAATTTGTGGCATATCTGACAAAATTCTAACGAAGCATAGCAATCTCTATTAGGGGAACAGCATAAATCTTGCTTTCTCAATATGAATAATCCATTAAGATGGAATTAAGGACAGCTTCTTTTGATCCACTAACCTCCGCCACGTCACCAGTGGTCAGGATGAGCTTGCTCTAGAGCTAGTTTCTGACAACCCCCTTAAGGGAATTGTCCAGATACAGAAACACTAGAATTGCTTGCATGTAGGCATGTTTGAGGTCTATAGATGTCGGATACTTCTCTCTTTCCCCCACCTTCCATCTGATTCTAGGGAGGCCAAAAATGGTTCCAAGAAGATCCATATGGTTGAAAATAAATATTCAATATCTATTCCTTTTGGGGATAAATAGCACTTTCCATTGAAAGACTTGCCTCTACAATAAGTGATGTCATTCCAAATCAAATTTCCTGAAATTGCACAACGTAGGCTCAATTTCTAAATTATGAGACCTCTCTATTTCAGAACCTAAATAAAAATGTAACAATTTGACATTGTTCATGCTGTAGGAATTTCTGTTGGAATAGACATTTAGTTGCAGATACATCTGAAAACTGAACACCTGAATTGGTCAGAGGACATCAATGTATTATGATGCCATCATGTCTTCAAACAATGACAAATGTCTTGCTGCATGTTGTAAAATATCTTGACTGCAGAATTCTTAGCAAGTGGAACAATCTCACAAAGTAAATGGTTTACAGTGTAAATGTTGCATAAAGGGAATTAAAAATAAAATTTGACAAGTATATATAAATTTTGTCCACAGATAAGTGTGTGAGAAATTACTTAAAAAAATACAATTCTGTGAGTTCTCACCTGTAGAATCGATTTTGTAGTATACAGCACGTCCTGTTTCACTAGATTCTTTACGCTTGGGATATCCGCCACAGGGTGGCGCAGTGGACTGCAGAAAAGACCTGTGGCATCTCCCGGCCCTATAAAAAAAAAACAAAAAAAAAAAAAAAACAGGAACCTCCCACAAATACCCAGTGTTACAAAGCAGTTAGACAAGAAGCCAGGAGAATAAAAATGAAGGAACCCCAACCAAACATCTGAACAAATCACCATACAGAGGTAACCAAGAATAATGATAAGGGAGGGGTGAAACAGGACGTGCTGTATACTACAAAATCAATTCTACAGGCGAGTACTCACAGAATTGTATTTTTCCAAGTATACAGCACGTCCAGTTTCACTAGATTCTTTACACTTGGGATGTCAAAAAGCAGTGTCCGTAAAGTAGGGTGGGATCCCCAAAGAACAACGGCGGGCAGTTTAAACCACTGCCGCCTGAAGAACTTTGCGGCCAAAAGCAGCATCAGCTGAGGCCCTAACATCAACCTTGTAAAACTTTACTATACTAAAAAGTATAAACAGAAGACCAAGTTGCAGCCTTACAAACTTGTTCAACAGAAGCCTGGTGCTGAAAAGCCCAAGAGGCACCAATATCACAAGTGGAATGAGCAGTAAGGCGGAAGGGAGGTTCCTTCCCCTTAGCAGAATAGGCTTGCACCACCGCCTGACGAATCCACTTGCTGATAGTGCACTTAGCCAGAGGCAAACCCTTCCTAGGACCAGAAGGAAGAACAAAAAGAGCATCAGTCTTCCTGAATGATTCAGTAGCTACCAAGTAAAACTTCAGAACCCTGACAACATCTAAAGAATGCAGAGTCCTCTCCACGGAATTAGCAGGATTAGGACACAAGGAAGGCAAGACAATGTCCTGATTGAGATGAAAAGCAGACACAACCCTAGGCAAGAAATCTGGCTTAAACCAAAACACCAACTTGTCCTGGTGTCGCTCAAAATAAGGAGGTTTGATGGAAAGCGCCGCCAACTCAGAAACACACCTGACAGAAGTGATGGTCACCAAAAAGGCTACCTTAAGAGTCAAAATGGGCAACGCAACCTCACGGAGAGGCTCAAAGGGACGACCCTGCAGAGCAGATAACACCAGATTCAAATCCCAAACTGGTAACATAGGCTTACGTGGCGGACGCACGTGAGAGACCCACTGGAAAAAAGTCTTAACCAAATGGTGACTGGCAAAAGATCGTTGGAAATAAATAAATAAATAAAAAATTGCCAGAGCTGAAACGTGACCTTTGAGGGTACTAAGTTGAAGGCCCAAATCCAAACCATGTTGCAAGAATTCCAGAATCCTGGAAATCGAAAACACCCGACAGGGAAGAGATTTAGACTCACACCAGGCAATGTAAGCATGCCAGACCCTGTAGAAGATAAAGGACGAGGACTTCCTCCTAGCCCTAATCATGGTAACAACAGAGGCCGGCAACCCCTTTTCCATCAAAATGGAGGTTTCAGCAGCCAAGCCGTCAAAGCCAGCGTCAAGCCCTGAGTGAGCAGATCTGGGTCCTTGGGCAGGACGTACCGATCTACTGCCAACTGCACGATGTCTGCGAACCACACCCTTCTTGGCCAACAGGGGGCCAACAGAATGGTTGGCACCCCTTCCTGGGCTATCTTGTGCAGCACCCTGCCTAACAGAGGAAATGGAGGGAACAGAGGAGCCGAAACCCCTTCCAAGGCATTGCTAGCGCATCCGTGGCAAAGACCAGAGGGTCCTGTGACAGAGACAAAGAATGGAAGCTTCTGATTGCGAAACACCCTGTTGCTGAGGGACCACTCCCCCTATCAGACTGGCATCTGTGGTGACAGTCTCCCAGCACGGGGGCAGAAAGGTCCAGCCCACTAGGAGATTCCTTGAGTCCAGCCACCATTGAGGGACTGACTGACCAGAGCAAATTCCCGATCCAGGGACGCAGGGTTCCAATCCCACACTGACAAAGATGTCTCATGAAAAACTGAACAAAGGAGACTGCCTCGAAGCAGGGCACCATCAGGCCCACCAACTGCATCCCCTGACGGATGGAGGGATGAGTACATGATAGCAGAGCCCGAGCCTGCATCTGAAGATCCTCTACCCTCTGGTATCCAGAGCCATGCCCAGAAAGGACTTCACCAAGAACAGGGACAGAAGACTTGGGAAAGTTGAACACCCAGCCGAAGGACTCCAGAGTGGAGGTCACCATCTGAGTGTCCTGCTCGGCCCAAGGAAAGGACTGGGCCACAATCAGGATGTTGTCCAGGCAAGGAATGATGCGGATGCCCTGGCTCCGTAGCAGAGCCAACACTCCCGCCAGTATCTTGGCGAATACCCCAGGTGCCACCGAAGGGCAGAGCCGCAGATTGGTAATGCTGATCCTCCAGTGCAAACCTTAGAAATCTCTGATGACCTGGAAATATAGGCACATGAAGATAAGCATCCTTGATGTCCTCAGTGGTCATGAAGTCGCCCGGCCGAAGGGTACTGACAGCAGAGCGTAGCGTCTCCATACGAAAATGCTTGAATCTGACAATTTGTTAAGGCCCTTCAGACCTTGTAACCGGAGGACAATACCTCCTGTATCCATCGGTCTGAGACGTGAAGCCTCCAGGACGTGAGCAAAAAGCCAAAACCGTCCCCCCACCCGGATGGATGAGGGCGCCCCTTCAAGCCTGAGGGGGCTTGTGAGAGGGTTTGGGCTTGGTATCCAGGAGAGACCGGGACTACGGGATCTGCCACGCCCCAAGAATCTCTGCACCACTAGAGAAGAGGGAGCCACGACCTCCTCTGGGAGCCGAAAGGAAGGGAGGAGGATGGAGGACCCCCGAAATGTCCTCTAAATCAGAACAAAGTACTATAGTCCCCCCCCCCCCCCCCCCGCTACCAGACGTAGCACCATCAAGGAGACGCTTGAGCAGCCTCTTGAGGGCATTAGCAGTAATGGCAGCTGCACAGGTCGGACGCAATCCAGCCCCCACACAGGTAAAAGCATGGCAGGCCAATTGATCCATGTGTCGGTCCTCACCATCCCTCAGAGAGGTAGTGGCAGAAAAAGGCATGACCAAAGTATTGGACAAGCCTTCTTAACAAGATCAGCAGGAAATGGGTACCTTTTATCCAGCCCTTGGGAACAGCAGGCATTCTGCTAGGTGCTCAGGGAACTCTGGACGCTGTTTACCAGGGTGAAAGAGCTCCCCCTGCTTTCTCTTAGCCACCTCAGGGGCAGAAATGTGCAATATATCAAAAAATACAATTCTGTGAATACTCACCTTGTAGAATTGTTATTATAAGTATGCAGCACGTCCTGCTCCAGTAAGGATTCATAACAACTGGGATATAAAGAGGGCACTTAACTGCAGAGATGGCAAAAAAGAGGCCCCTCCCAGTCCATATATACCCGGGACCTCCCACTAATTCCCCAGTATAAAACAGCAGTAAGGGAACCAGGAGAAGCCGATAACAAATGTAACAATTTTAACAAGGAACCAATCACAATATAGAGGATCCAAGAATAAGTACTCAGGGTGGGATGGAGCAGGGCATGCCGCATACTTATAATACCAATTCTACAAGGTGAGTATTCACAGAATTGTATTATTCCAAGTATGCTGCTCCAGTAATGATTCATAACAACTGGGACATCCAATAGCAGTGTCCAACAAATGGGTGGGGATCCCAAAAGGCAACAAGGCGCAGTTTAAACCACTGCCGCCTGCAGAACCTTGCGGCCAAAAACAGCATCCGCTGAGGCCCGAACATCAACCTTGTAAAACTTAGAAAAGGTATGAACAGAAGACCAAGTAGCAGCCTTACAAACCTGTTCAACAGAAGCCTGGTGCTGATAGGCCCCAAGAAGCCCCAACAGCACGGGTAGAACGAGCAGTGACTCGGAAAGGAAGATCCTTCCCCTTAGCAAAATAGGCCCCAACAATGGCCTGACGAAACCATTTACTAATAGAAGACTTAACCAGAGCCAAACCCTTCTTGGGACCCGAGGGTACCACAAACAAGGCGTCCGTTTTTTTGAAAGGCGCTATAGCCACCAGGTAGTATTTCAAATTCCAGACAACGTCCAGAAAATGCAAGGCCCTCTGCTTGTCATCACCAGGATTAGGGCACAAGGAAGGAGGCACAATGTCCTGATTGAGGTGGAAGGCAGAGACAACCTTAGGCAAGAGGTCTGGTTTAAAGCAGAAAACCACCATGTCCTGGTGTCTCTCAAAGTAGGGGACCTGAATAGACAGAGCCGCCAACTCAAACAAACAGAGGTGATAGCCACCAAGAAGGCAACCTTCCAAGTAAGAATAAACAGCGCAGCCTCATGCACAGGCTCAAATGGAGGACCCTGAAGGGCAGAAAATACCAAATTCAAATCCCAGACCACTAGCATGGGTTTGCGGGGAGGGCGCACATGAGTGACCCCCTAGAAGAAAGTCTTGACCAGAGGATGAAGAATGAAGGACCTCTGGAGCGAAACAGCCAAGGCGGAGACGAGCCCCTTCAGAGTGCTGTGCTGAAAACCCATATCCAGACCATGTTGAAGGAACTCCAGTATCCGAGGAATGGAGAACACCCGACAGGGAAAGGCCCTAGCCTCACACCAGTCAACGTAGGTCCCCCCGGTCCTATAGTAGATGGTAGAAGAGGATTTCTTCCTAGCCCTGACTGAGTCTGAACAACCGAATCAGACAGACCTTTCTTCCTTAGGATGGAGGTTTCAGCAGCCAGGCCGTCAAAGCCAGCATTTGTAAATTGAGGTAACAGAGCCGTCCTTGAGTGAGAAGATCCGGAACCAAGGGCAGAGGGTACTGATCCACTGCCAGCTGCACGTCTGCGAACCATACCTGTCTTGGCCACCTGGGGGCCACCAGAACAGCTGGCACCCTTTCCTGAATCAGCTTGCGCAGAACCTTGCTCAGAAGGGGAAACGGAGGGAAGAGGTACAGGAGAACGAACCCCTGCATCTACCGCCAGAGCCAGTGAATCCTGGGACAGTGAGACAAATGCTGGCAGCTTGTGATTGTGGCGAGAAGCAAACAGATCCATGTCCGGCATCCCCCACCTGTGAGAAAGATAGGAAGACTTGCTGTTGAAGGACCATTCTCCCCGGCGAGAGGCCCCCCTACTCAGGGAATCCGCTTCCAGATTCTCCTCTCCCGGAATGTAAACCGCAGAGATGCACGGGACATTGTCCTCGGCCCAAGACAAGATCAACGACACCTCCAGGAGGGCACTCTTGCTCCGTGTCCCTCTCTGATGATTGATGTAGGCGACCGCAGTCCGGTTGTCGGAGCGAACCTGAACCGGCAGGCCCTGGAGGTGAGGCGTCAGCACCAACCAAACCGCCCTCAGCTCCAAAACATTGATGGGGGCGTGGGCCTCCTGGGGGCCCCACAGCTACTGGAATTGGAGGGCTCTCCAGTAGCCCCCCCCCAACCTGACAGACTGGCATCCGTAGTGACAGTCTCCCAACATGGTGTCAGAAATAACCTGCCCCCCAGAAGATTCCTTGAGTCCAGCCACCACAGGAGGGACCGCCGGACCAGAGGAGATAGAGCAAAGGCCTGATCCAGAGACAGGGGAAACTTGTCCCAGACTGACAGAAGATAGAGCTGAAGGGATCTCATGTGAAATAGAGCATAAGGTACAGCCTTGAAGCAGGCCACCATCTGTCCCACCAATTACATCCCTTACCGGATGGAGGGATGAGGGCTGGACAGCAAGAAATGAACCAGAGCTTGAAAAGAGTCCACCTTCTGCTGAGGAAGGAAAATACTGGCCTGCTGGAGTGAAAAGGACGTAATGAGACGGTCGTTCAGATAAGGAAGAATGCGAATACCCAGGGCTCTGAGAAGGGCCATCACACCCGCCAGCCCCTTGGTGAACACTCTGGGGGCAGAGGTGAGACCGAAGGGAAGTGCCACAAATTGGTAGCATTGTTCCTCCACTGCGAACCTGAGGAACCGCTGGTGCCCTGGGAAGACCGGCACATGAAGGAAAGCATCCTTGATCTCTATTGAAGTCCTGAAGTCACCCGGGCGCAGGAAGCTGATAGCGGAGCGCAGAGTTTCCATGCGAGAACGTCTGGTCCTGATGACTTTTTGAGAAGCTTTAGGTCCAGGATGGGTCTGATGGAACCATCCTTTTTGGGCACTGTAAAGAGATTGGAATAGTAGTTCTGACCTCTCCCTCCCGGAGGGACCTGCCAACTGACTCCCATGGCCAAGAGGTTTTGTACCGCCAGACAAAGACCCCCAGCTGCCCGAGGGTCCGCAGGAACCCTGGACCTGAGGAATCTTGGAGGAGGCCAGTCCGGAGGAGACAACCTCCAGAATCCAATTGTTTGAGACTTGTTGAGCCCAGACCCGAGTGAAGAGCCGCAGCCGTCCCCCCACACGCAAGGGTGAGGGCGCCCTTTCATGGCTGAGTGGCCTTGGCAGCAGATTTGGGTTTTGAGCCCCAGGAGGATCCGGGCGGGGAACGGCTCCGTGAAAGGAGGGAGTGAAGGACCTGGAGCCCCGAAAGGGTCGCAGCTGCTTTTTGCGTTGGGTCAACTTACCTCCCTTTGGGTCCAAACGAACACCAAAAAGGCGCAGCCCCTTAAAGGGGAGCCCTTCTTAGCAGCATTGTCAGCTGCCCACTGGCGCAGCCAAACCGAGCGGCGGATAGAGACAACCAGAGCCGAGGTCCTGCTACACCTCCGAATGGTGTCATCTAAGGCAGAAAGAACATAGGTGATGAACATCTCACATTGTGACAAGGCTCTAAAATCAGTAGTAGAAGGATCCTCATGGGAACCTTCCAGAAGACCCTTGATCAAAGTCCTAATAGCCACGGCCGAAATAGCGGAAGCACAAACTGGGCGCAAGGCAGAACTCACACAGGCAAAGGCGTGGGAAGCCAGCTGGTCAATACGCTGGTCCTCACCATCCTTCAAGGTAGTGGAACCCGGGGAATGCACCACGGAAGTGTTGGACAACCCCAACACAGGGGCAACCACTTCGGGGGGAGTTGACCAACATTTGACCACATCCGAGGGGAAAGGATACCTCTTATCCCACCCCTTAGGGATACTGGGGAGCCGGCTAGGCCGCTCCCATTCCTTGAGAACGAAATTATTCAAATGCGTCTGTTCTGGAAATTCCAAACATGGTTTTGCGGTACCAAACAATTCCTCCTGCTACTTAGGTGCCGCTGCAGGAAGGGAAATGGAGAGTACTTCAAAAATTTGAGTCAAAAGTCTATGAGTGTCATCAGCATCCCAATGTACTGAGCCGGCATCAGCGCCAAGGTAATGCTGATCATCAGAAACATCTGAATCTGAGAATAACTCCCCTTCCTCTAGAGGGGTATAGACAGACAAATCAAGGAAGTCATCCTGCTCCATGGGAAAGGCCGGCGCAGCAGGCGCCAAGTGCCGTCTTTTAGCTGGGGCCTTACGGGCCGCAGAGCTAGTAATCAGTCTCTCAATGTTGGCCAGCCTGGTAGAAACATCAGGTTGAGACTCCCCACTAGTGTTAATCTCACTGGGAGTCATAATCAAGCGAGGGGGTGTGGGGGAAGACACGTTGGGTGCAGACCCAGATAAATGCAGCCCCGAGTGCCGCGCAGGGTACACAGACCCACACATCGCTCACATGGGATGCCCCACACACAGCCGGGCTTGCCCCGATGGGCCCCCGAGCACAACATCCTGTGAAGCCTCCATATGATGAATTTTTGGTGTCACTTTTACCAACGGGTTCTACGCTGTGCAGCTACCCAGGATGCCCTTTAAATGTCCGCTAGTGGGAGGATTTAATAAACAACTATTAATAATTAAGCCTCTAATGCCAATAGGAATAATATAGGACACAGTACCGGGAGAAACCTCTAATTAGTTTGTCCCGCCTGAAAGACACTTAATCATAATATACACAATATATGAAAAACAGATCAAAAACAGGCCCGATGAGGGCACTCACGGACGCCTAAGAGCTTACACGCTACCAGACCGCAGGGACAAGATGGCGCTGAGAGGCTCAGGAGGGGCGGGCCACTGTTAGAACGCACCGAGCGCTAGGCCACGCCCCCTCCAGGAACACGGGGACAGGCCGAAGACAGGCCACCCCTCAACCAATCAGCGTGCAGCCAGCCCCGTGTGACGACACCTCCCCGTGGACGCCGGCGAGCGCGCGGGCCAAACAAGCACACAGGAGGAGAAGGGAAAAAACGCTGAGCACACTGCCAGCGTAATCATACTGTGTCACAAAGCATACCGAGTTTACAGAGTAAAGCAATCACTCACACAGGAGGAGAATGGGAGGGTCACGGTCGCAACCCTCCTGCTGGTTCCCAGAGGAGCCAGAATCTTGGGAAAGTCCCCCCATCTCAAGGGAGTGACAGCCACCAAACTCAATCTCCACATACACCTTAGCAAGGGGGAGGGCCTGGGATCCAGGGGCAGCTTCTTGCCAGAGGCCTTCCTAGGAACAGGCCTGGCAAGCTGCCTCTCAATGTTAGCCACCCGCAGAGCCAAATCAGAATGAGACTCCTTGCTAACAATGCCCTCACAGGGGCCTAGTTGCAGGAGCGGAGGAGTAGGTGAAGCAGAGGGAGGCACAGAGCTGGGAAGCGAAGCAGGCAAAACCAGCTTGTAGCGCAATGACACTGTCAGCACATGGCATTCGCACACCGTGACACTGTTAATCACAGGGGATACCCACACTTGGAACATAGCCAGGGCCCCCAAGCACGCTATCCCCTGAAGCCTCCATATGGTGATTAACACAGGCGCAATATAGACCAGTAGTGGGTAAAGGCTTAAGACAGAAGCCGCCAGGGATGCCTTCCCACGGGATGCCCCCAGAAGTCTATTTTGTGAAGGGGGAGTGAGGAGGAGGAAGGAGTAAGCACAACCCAATGGTATCCCGCCTGAAAGACAAGCAAAAATACACATGAGCATCCCACAGCACATGAAAATTCCAGGGTCAATAAACACCCCCCCCCCCCCCCCCCCAAGGGGGACTCACGGACCAAAGACACCGCGGGGTCACTCAGGCACAGACCGCTAGGTAAAGCGACACACCAGGGAAAGCAGCGCTGCAGCCGGGAATGAAGAAAACCAGACACACAGGTTGTACAAAATGGCGCCGGCTGAGGTACCTCGAGGGGCGGGCCGCAGGGGAACAGCACGATCCACAGCATCACTAGGCCCCGCCCCCCCTTCGAAGAACGTGAAAACAGCGCTCACGTAACCCGGCCGGGGCCATGACAAAGCAAAATTACCTCAGGTTATAACGCCCACAGCCGCGGAGCATAGCACAAAGCTGTGCGGCAGCTAAAAACACACCAAAATCGCCAAATTACCTCAGAACACCACCACAGGTGATCTGGCCGGCGCCATGACAAAGCAAAATGACCTCAGGTTATAGCGCCCACAGCCGCGGAGTGTAGTACAAAAGCTGCGCAGCAGCTAAAAACACCAAAAATCACCAAATTACCACAGAAAACACCACTTACCACCACTGCGAGACGAGGGAAGGCAGCGGGGAGTATCCATGGCCAGGGAGGGGAGGAGCCCCAGAAGTAAAAGAAGAGGACATAGTCCCCAAATAGCTCACCCCCTCAGAAGGCAGTGCATGAACTCCGCATCCCAATCAGGCTCACCATAAGGCCTATGGCCGGCTCCCCTTTGTGGTTAAGGGTCTGCAGCTTGGAACAGCGCTCCTGGAGCACTTAACCCTGGTGCTCTTCTACCTTCACCCGATCTGTCAGCCGAGGCTGGGAGGCAGTGGGAGTCCAGAATCGGATAGGAATAGACTTGCAGGGCCGCAGGCTTGGTTGCCTAGCTCACCTGCGCAAGAGAGAGAGACATCTTCTATCTTCGCAGTCCAGACTGCAGAAGGAAACTGGGAATTTGTGGGAGGTTCCTGTCCTTTTATAGGGCCGGGAGATGCCACAGGTCTTTTCTGCAGTCCACTGCGCCACCTTGTGGCGGATATCCCAAGCGTAAAGAATCTAGTGAAACAGGACGTGCTGTATACTTGGAAAAAACGATCTAGTAGAGCAGAAATTTACTCCACTCCAACTGAAGACTACAAAAGTGTGCATACCCTGCATCCTTGGCAGAATTGAAACCAAATTTCCTTAATTTAGACATACGTTGGACCACATCCGCACCATGCAAGAGTTTCAGACAAGTGGCTGACATCCCTCAACAGGCACGTTAGGAAAATTTGAGGGGGGGTATCAAGATGTGATGCACTCTAAATGTGGCCAAGTGCAGGAGTATTTAAATAAAGAAAATAAGTAGAAATAAAAAGCAATAAAATTGGTCTCTTGGCAGCCCTGCCGTGGTTCGCTCCGCTGCAGTACACTAGCCAGAACTGGAAGGCCCAATACATCCAGAGGCAAACATCTGTTTTGGTCTTTGCTGATCATGTCTATGATCTTTGAGGCACAAAATAAAGAAAAATTCAAGCATGCATTCTCCACAATTATTCTGAATAAAATTGACTGCCCATCACAGATACCACTTATGCAAGACTCAACAAACCAGAGATATCACTGAAGCCAGCTAGCGATTAATTGTATGCAACATTAGTCTGAACTATTAGGTTCCCCCAAGGAAGAGACTAGGGCAAGGACACAGTAGCACAAAATGCGTAAGACTATGACCTGCCTGTCTTAAATTTGTAGAGGCAAACTCAGCGGGCAATTCCAGATCAAAAAAAAAAAAGTGTAGTCACACAGAAAGGGCAAGTAGAGCCCCTTACTGGGCGAGAAAAATACAGGCTCCCAACAGAAAAAGCCAAGGAACCCAGAGAAGGCCAGACTGAAGAGGGAAGGGAAAAAGGCCCAGACTCATTAGGAAATTTAGGAGCACACAAGACAGAATGCAACGGAGACAAAGCATTACTTACTCTGTATTTGTAAAAAAAAAAAAAAAAAAAAAACACAAAGAGCTCCAAAAGCACAGTTGAGTATGTCATCTGGGATGCTAAATTCCACTAAAAATGCTTTCAGAAGAAATGCCAAAACGTGACAAAGAAAGCAGCACAGTATCCACTGAAAGAGCAAATACTACAGAGATTTTCCCTGCTAAGCCATCTATATAGACAATGGGTGGGTCTATTGTCTTGAGTTGGGTCTGCCGCCTAACGATAGTTAACGTGATCCCCTTGGATCCCAAGCCTAGTGCCCCAAAACTGCCAGTTTGTTTATTTAATAGTATTAATATTATTGCTTTAGTTTTTTAAAAAAAACACACCAGGATGCAATAAGATGTTTGAATGGCAGCCATATTGCTCTCTGGCCATGTAGCAGAACCCCCTGGCGCTCTCCGTGATTATTCAGTTACACACTGTCCAACATTGAGGGACAGCCTTATCAGTTATAACTGCAATAAATCTGAAAGCGCTACAAGCTCAGTAAACCATGTGGCAGTTTAGCTTGTATGGAACAAATTATTGGTGGGGGGCACCAGAGGGTGCTGAATGACAGGGAACCATATGGCCACCATTAGAACATCACACAACCAGTTAGTGTACTGGGCAAAGGCATTAGTAAAAAAAATAGGCAGTTTTGATGCACTGAGCTGGGGTAGAAGGTGGTAAACCTTCTTCCTGGATATAGGAATACTAATGTTTTCTGATTTGAACACATTATTACTACTACTACCAACCTACTAAGAGGAAATGAATAAACCAAGTTTATTAAATTGTGTCAAAAGTGAGTCAATGTCTACAACTCAGTGTACCGTAATCATCATAATGTGACCCATTGTGAATAAATGAAACTTGTAACTATCAACCTGTACCATGATTAACCCAAAGAAAGCAAACAAGTTGTCATTTTTTAAACTATTAATCCATGTTTAATTTACATAAAATGGCCAGCATGTCCTGCTACTTAAACAGGAAAATTATAGGTATTGGGCAGCTAATAAAAACTCCCCAAACCTGGCTTGCTCTGCCCCGCTGCACCTCCACTTAAAAATGTAGTAGTTTAAAACTGCTTCAGTCCCGCGCCATCTTCTGTTGGGCAGAGTCATCTTATCTACCTCGTCATGCACTGCGACGCCCCTCAGATCTCACACATGCAAAGTGTCATTGCATAGGATCACGCAAAATTTGATGAGCGGCGCTGACATTTGACAAGCAGACAGTGAAGGGCAAGTACAGCTTAACCCCAGCCTTCATTCGGCGATGACTAGGGGGGGGAGAAAGGGGGTTGAAAAGGTGCCAGGAATACTGCCAGATGTCTGTTTTAGAGAAGGACTACATACAAAAGGCAGTGAGGGAGGGGGGAGGGATGTTTACAGAGGATCATCAGAAAAAATCTGATATTCCTCTCTAAAGGGACATTTCAGGCAAAGGGTTAAATCAGCCTGCTTTTTGCTTGCTGCCAGGCATGACATTTTTCATTCACCAACATGTCCTATAAAGCCTAGAAGCCCTCCTTCTATTTTACACCTTCCCTCCTTGTTTCTGGTCCACATGTCCCAAAGCCTATAAAACTTGCTACCTTCGGCTGACTCATTTTTCAGGGTCCCCAAAAAAACACGTAAATATGTCTGTCTTTCAACACATTGACACTCATAGCAGTCAAACTGAACATTGGAAATGTAGCTTTTCACAGAAAGACCTTTTAGAAGAAATTAGGAGCCTGACCACATGTAACAGTAATATTGTGTAATTTTAGAGATGACATTTAAATGTAGTATCTTTTTACTGTATGCTTAGACAGAGCACAGCAGTCAAGACAGGAAATGACTACAGGCAGGGTATAAGCAGAAAGCGGGAAACAGACAGCCCATTTCAGAAACCAAATGTTATAAACATATCGAAAGGATGCATTGTTCTGTCCTCCCTGCTTAAGTTACCAAAATATCTATCTCTACTGTGCTTCTATGGCAACAAAGACAAATTAAAATTGCTGGCCAGGCTATTTTGATCAACATACCTGTTTTGATAACTGTAATAGGTAGCATCACGAGGAATTGTGCATAACTGTTTCCCGTAGCAGCATAAAGTTTGTGGAGAAAATTCAAGCTGTGTTTTTAAGGAAAACAAAAGAATTAAAAAATGAATGTTCCACTGCAATGTGAAAAGTTAATATTCTCATGAGCATTAGCTGTATTTATTTTGTTTCACTTAAAGGTAAACCGCACCTTTCCAAAGATCTCAGATTAGGATGTGCACAAGACCACCTTGATTATCTGCCACCCACTCACACCGTGCTGATATGAGAAGTTTGGCTGTTAGGTGGCAATGTCTATGTACATATTTACTCCCATTAAGAGAGCCCATTGTTAATGGGAGCCTTACTAACACAAGTGCTCATAACCGAGCAGCAGGAGATCAACAGCACAGGAACAGCTGGCAGGTAAAAGGGGTCTTATTCCTCATGGCACAATCAGTAATTGGACTTCATTTTATGCCACTTTATGCCAAGGGCTCTTTTCACACTGGGGTGGGCTACAACTCGCTCCTGTGTACAGGGGATTGATCAGCGTTTTGGTAGCATTCGAGTTTGTGAAATCACAGCTGCAAAAACTCTGCTTGCAGGGCGTGTGGAAACACTCCACCGTCTTGTGAAAAGCACCCACAGATCTCTTTGGGCAGCGTTTCGATGGCGATAGCCTTAGGAAAAATAGGAATGTTGCATATTCACCCCACCAAGATTAAGTTACAGAGAATGGGCAGGCACACAAAAATATAATCCCCATAAGACTTACCAGTGACGTTTTTTCTAGTCCTTCAGGATGACCCATGGGGAGAGCAGTCCCACCCCCTGGGAGAAAACACAAACTGAATAGAGGTTAAACCACCCCTTAGTGCCCCCCTCAATCTTAATCAACATAAGGTATACCGTAGGACAACGGAAGGGAACTAAGGGGTCGTCCTGAAGGACTCGTGGAAAAACCACAGTTGGACTTACCGGTAACGGATTCCTTAGGAATCCTTCAGCACGACCCCCAGAAAGAGGCTCCACCCCCTGGGAAACAAAACTGTACAGAGGTTAAAAGCCCTAACCTTCCTTCCCACATCAGTTTTAAGCAAGTAACATTAGGTAAACCATAGGATATGGGAGGGAATTAAGGGGTCCTGCTGAAGGATTCATAGAAAAATAGTTACCGGTAAGGATTTTCTCCCATCATCCTTCAGCAAGACCCACGGGGTGGGAAGCTGCAAGTAAGCCCTTCTACCAAAAGCCTTATGCTTTGCAGACAGGAGATGTCTATAGTGGTTGATGAAGGTGTGGGGGTGACAACCACATTGCTGCTTTACAGATCACTTATCTAGAGGCACCTGTCCTTTCTGCCCAGGAAGTAGATCTAGCTCTGGTTCAGTGCACAGACACCTGCGGTGGAAACTATCCTCTGGAAGTATAAGCCTGCACAATAGTTAGTTTTATTCAATGGGCAATAGTTTTCTTTTGCCATTGAAGGTTATCAAAAGCCGTTTTGCTACTTGTCATTCTCTAAAAGTTTCCAAATTAATGCTCTTTTTACTTCCAAAACCAAGATCATCTTCTGATCCCGCTATAACTGTCACTATCGGGAGCACTATGTCCTGGGACCAGTTTACTGATGCAGCAATTTTAGGTAAAAATAAGAGATTAGGTCTCACGCAGTAAAGTAAAATTTTAAACAGCCATTTTTCTGGCACTTCTCTTCCAAGGGCTCAAATGGAGGTTCTAGTAGTCCCTTCAATTCTATAAGGTTACTGGCCTCTTAAGGATAATTTCTTTAAAAAACAAACAATTGACTAGTTGATCTTGTCTCAACTGACAATCTAGATAGACTGGTAATGCTGACAGCTGTGTTTTCAGTGTACTTGCTGTCAATCCTTGATCAAAACCTTCCTGCAGAAATTCAAGAACCGTTGGTATTTGTTATCTTCACAAAATGAGGAAACACTTCCAGATTTTTGCATAACTGCGTCTCGTCAATTTTCGACTAAGTTTCAATCACTCTGGTCGAACAGCCCTTTTTCTCCTTTTTCTTTAAGATGCTCCCTCAAGATCCAGGCCGTCAGCCAAAGCATTTCTGTGCTGGAAACAGAATGGGACCCTGATGAATTATATTCGGGATACTTGGTAGATGCCATGGCCCCTTCTTTACCATCCTTTTTAGCTCGGAGAACCATGATCTTTTCGGCCAAAACGTTGCTATGAGGATAAAGTCAATTTCTCCTCATGCCTTCTTCTTATCACCTGTGAGCTAGGGTATCCACTGCTAACAAACCCTTCTCACTCGTCAGTGTGTGTGTCAGTAGTGCCTCTTCTCACTTGTTCAGGAGTAAAAGATCGTCCAGTTAAGGAATAATTGTAATTTCTTCCTGTCTGAGGTGTGCCACTGGTTCGGCTAATATTTTTGGTCGGTCCTCAGCCCCAAGGATTTTTACAAAGGGCAGGGCTCTGTACTGGTAATGACAGGCCCCACTGATCTGTCTGGATTGCAAACCTCAAACGTGCAATGAAATGCAAGGATTGGTATCCTGTAGGTCTAGAATGACCTTGAGGGCCTGTTATATAAGGATGTTCTTTACAGAGTATATTGATTCCATCCTGAACTTTTTGTACCTGATGAAATTGTTTAACTTCAGATTCGGATCATCCTATATTTTCCTGATGGCTTTAGCACCAGAAAAATGTGAGAATAGAATACAGGCCACCAGTGCGTGAGACGGGACTGTAACACATTCTTGTGAGTTAACTCCTGTATTACCAAAGGAAAGGCTCGCCAGGTGGCTACAAACCTGCTGAGCCTTCCCCATAATGGGTATTGTGTAAGGAAAGAGGTTTGGGGCTCTCTTGGGGCTTGCCAAACAAACTAACCTTTTTATGAGGTCTAGTCTGTGCCCAAAGTTTCTTTTGGTTTTGTTTACCCTGCAACTGTCAGAACTATCTCACTTCTGAGCGAGATACAACCCTGATATTTCTGTTTTTGTTAGGGAACCCTTTACTTGAGACATTAGATTAAGTTAAAATAGTGTCTAGGTCCTACCCAAACAAGATATTACCACGGAATGGGATGCCACACAATTTAGCCTTAGAAACCAGATCACCCGACCAAGTTTTTAGCCTTTTCCTTCTGGCGCAAGCTAATAAGGCTGTAGATTAAGCAGTGTAGCTAAAGCAATTATGTAGGAAACTGCTCTAACAAGAGTAGGTAAAGTATCTAAAAATACTGTTTTGTGAGTACTGACCTGTAAAACGGGTATTATGAGTGTGCCATACACTCCACTTCGATCTTCATGACATGTGGGTAATCTCCAGTAGAGGGTGAACTTCTGCAGAGATGAATATGCAAAAAAGAAAGCCTCTCCCGGTCCATATATACCTGGGGCCTCCCACCAATTGCCCAGTGTAAAAAAGCAGTAAGGGGACCAGGAACAACCAATTATAACCATAACAATCAAAACCAATGGTTCACCATATAAAAGCTCCAGAATACCTGAAAAAAAGGGGGTGGGGCGAAGTGGAATGTATGGCACACTCATAATACCCGTTTTACAGGTACTCACAAAACGGTATTATTCTAAATGTGCCATACACTCCACTTCGATCTTCATGACATGTGGGACAATGAATAGCAGTGTCCGTCATGGGTGGGAACCAGAAACAGTAAAGAATGTACCAACTCAAACCACTGCAGCTTGCAGAACCTTGCAGCCAAAAACAGCATCTGCTGAAGCCCGCACATCAACCTTGTAAAACTTGGAAAAAGTATGAACGGAAGACAAAGTAGCAGCCTTACAAACTTGTTCAACAGAAGCCTGGTGCTGAAAAGCCAAGGATGCACCAACAGCACGAGTAGAGTGCGCAGTAACCCTAAAAGGGGGAGTCCTCCCCTTAGCAGAATAGGCCCCAACAATGGCCTGACGAATCCATTTGCTAATCGTAGACTTAGCAGGCGCCAAACCTTTCCTGGGCCCGCAGGGCACCACGAAAAAAGCGTCCGTCTTGCGGAAGGAAAAAGTAGTCACCAAATAGTACTTCACACAGCGATCATCATCCAAATTGTGCAGAACCCCCTCCTTGTCATTGTTAGGCTTAGGCCACAAGGAAGGGAGAACAATATCCTGATTGAGGTGGAAAGCAGACACCACCTTAGGAAGGAAATCTGGCTTAAAATGAAAAACCACCTTATCCTGGTGCCTCTCAAAGTAAGGGGTCTGAATCGACAGAGCCGCCAACTCAAGACAAACGCCGAACAGAGGTAATAGCCACCAAGAAAGCAACCTTCTTTTGAGCCGTTACAGGATATTGCTCTTTCGGTTCTCACTTAGGAGGACCCTGGAGAGCCGAAAGAACCAAATGCAAATCCCAAACAGGAACCACAGCCTTCCGAGGGGGGCACACATGCGCGACCCCTTGGACAAAAGGTCTTAACCAGCGGGTGTAAGGCAAAAGACCTCTGGAAGATAACCGACAGAGCAGAAACCTGTCCTTTCAAAGTACTAAGCTGGAACCCAAGATCCAGATTATGCTGAAGAAACTCCAAAATCCTAGGAATCAAAAACACCTTACAAGGCAAGGCCCTAGCCTCACACCAATCAATATAGGACCTCCAAGTCCTATAGTAAATGCCAGAAGAGGACCACTTCCTAGCTCTAATCAAGGTCTGAACAACGGCCGCAGACAAACCTTCCTCCTTCAGAATGAAGGTTTCAGCAGCCCAAGATGTCGTTTGTGAATTGGGGTAAAGTAGTAGACCCTGAGATAACAGATCCGGCAACATGGGAAGCCGGTACTGATCTACGGCCAGCCTTACAACGTCTGCGTACCAAACCCTTCTTGGCCACCTTGGAGCCACCAGAATTGCAGGTGCCCCTTCTAGAACCAGTTTGCGAACTACCTTGCCCAGCATGGAGACGGGCGGAAACAGGTACAGAAAACCCAGATCCTTCCAAGCAAGGGACAAGGCATCCACTGCCAGAGACAGAGGATCCTGAGAAAGAGACACAAAGGCCGTAAGTTTGTGATTGTGCCTCGAGGCAAAGAGATCCACCTCCGGAGTCCCCCACTTGCGGCAAAGATCCAGAAAAACCTTGGGGTTGAGAGACCACTCTCCTTGGCGAGAGGATCCCCTGCTCAGGGAATCCGCCTCAGTGTTCTCCACTCCCGGAGTCTAGACTGCCGAAATGCAAGGTACATTGCTCTCCGCCCAGTTCAGGATCAGAGACACTTCCCTGAGGGCACTCCTGCTGCGAGTCCCTCCTTGGTGATTGATGTAAGCTACCGCCGTTCAGTTGTCTGAACGAACCTGAACCGGTAGACCCTGTAAATGTGAGGTCAGCCGTGCCAGAACCAGTCGGATGGCTCTGAGCTCCAAGACATTGATGGGGGTGTGAGCCTCCTGAGGACCCCACACCCCGCTGAACTGATGACTTTTCCAATAACCTCCCCAGCCCGACAGGCTGGCATCCGTGGTAACAGTCTCCCAACAAGGGACCAGAAAGGATCTGCCCTTCAACAGGTTGCTCGACTCCAGCCACCACCGAAGGGACTGCCGAACCCTGGGAGACATCCTGAAAGGTTGATCCAATGACTGCGGACACCTGTCCCAATGCATCAATAGGTGAAGTTGAAGAGATCTCATGTGAAACTGTGCAAACGGTACCGCCTTGAAGGAGGACACCATCAAGCCCACCAGTTTCATCCCCTTTCGGATAGAGGGACAAGGACTGGACCGAAGAAGGCTGATCAGATCCTGAATCCCCTGCACCTTGGTCTGGGGCAGAAACACTCTGGCCTGAATGGTATCCAGATTCATGCCCAGAAATAAAATCACTCGCGACGGGGAGAGAGAAGACTTGGGGCAGTTGATCACCCACCCGAACCTCTCCAGAGTCAACACCACCTGGTGGGTGTCCAGCTCCGCCTGACTGAGGGAAGAAACTGAGATCAACAGGTCATCCAGATATGGCACAATGCGAATGCCCTGAGCAGAGCCATTATTCCCGCCAAGACCTTGGTGAAGACCCTCGGCGCCGAGGTCAGTCCGAAGGGAAGGGCTACAAACTGATAATGTTGATCCTCCACCGCAAACTGGAGGAATCTCTGATGTGCCGGAAAAATCAGAACATGCAGATACGCATCCTTGATGTCCATGGATGTCATAAAATCCCCTTGGCGAAGGGAATTGATAGCCGAGCGCAGAGTCTCCATGCGGAACTCTTTGGCTCTGATAAACCTGTTGAGAACCTTGAGATCTAGAATGGGTCTCATGGAACCCTCCTTTTTGGGAACCGTGAAAAGGTTGGAGTAGTAACCCCTGCCTCTCTCCAACTGAGGCACCGGGCATATAACCCCCATGTCCAGAAGGTTTTATACTGCTAACAGGAGCCCCTGTGCAGCCTGAGGGTCCAAGGGCCCCCGAGACCTTAAGAATCTTGGAGGCGGCCAGTACTCGAACTCCAGTTTGTACCCAGAGAAGACCACTTCCAAAACCCAATTGTCTGTGACCTCCCCGGCCCAGACCTGGAAGAAGAGCTGCAGCCGTCCCCCACCCGTGCGGGTGAGGGCGCCCCTTCATTGCTGAGCCGGTTTAACGGCGGGCTTGGGCTTGGAACCCCAGGCAGCCGCGGGACGTGCCCGACCTCTGCCCCTGTTCCAGGACGAGCCCCTGACACCCGAGAAGGCCAAACCTCTAGCCGCTCTGGCCCCTCGAAAGGAAGGAGTGAATGAGCCAGCCCCCCGAAAGGGACAGCGCTGTTTCCTCCGCTGAGGTAACTTACCTCCTTTAGCAACAGCATCCAATTTATTTCCAAACAGCCGCGCACCAAGGAAGGGAAGAGCTGTAAGCAACTTCTTGGCCCCAAAATCCGCCGTCCACTGTCGGAGCCAGACCAATCTGCGCAAAGCCACCAATAGGGCTGAAGTCCTGCTACACATGACAATAGAATATTCCATAGCAGTCAAGACAAAACCCATGAACAATTCACATCTCTTAAGGGTAGCGAACTCAGTGCTAGCCGGATCAAACTGAGCGTCCTTCAGCCAGTCCCTGATAAGAGACCTGGTAGCAAGCGACACTAGGGCAGATGCACAAACAGGCCGCAGGGCCGAGCCCACGCTGGCAAATGCGTGATACGCCATTTGATCAAGGCGCTTGTCCTCCCCATCCTTCAGGGAAGTGGCGTCAGGGGTGTTCAGCACAGAAGAGTTGGTCAAACCCAAAACTGGCGCATCGACCTCGGGAGGAGAAGACCATCGCGTAACAGCCTCCACCAGGAAAGGGTACTTCTTATCCCATCCCTGAGGAGCACCAGGAAGCTGACTGGATGTCCAAGGCTGAGACCTGGCCCTTAAGGGTGCTCAGCTGGAGACCCAAGTCTAAGCCACGTTGTAAAAACTCCAATATCCTAGCGATAGAGAATGTGCGACAAGGGAGACTCTTGGACTCACACCAAGCAAAGTAGGCATGCCAAACTCTGTAGTATATCATGGAAGAAGACTTCTTCCGAGCCTGAATCATGGTCTGCACAACCGTGGCCGACGGCCCCTTCTCTGTCAGGATGACAGGTTTCAATAGCCAGGCCATCAAAGCCAGCGTCTGTAAATTGGGGTGCCGCAGCGACCCCCGAGTGAGAAGCCCTGGGTCGTCAGGCATGATGTAGCGATCGACGGACATCTGAACTATGTCCACGAACCAACTCCATCTCGGCCAGCGAGGAGCAACCAGAATGGTTGGTTGTAGGCGAATGATTGATGTAGGCGACAGCCATCTGATTGTCTGAGCGAACCTGGAGTGGGGAGTCAAGCGCCCAGGAGGTCCAGACGTTCCCCGAACAATCTGTGGCCCAGGAAGGGGATACTAGTGAGCGACTTTTTGCCCGTGGCATCAGCCGACCATTGCCGCAACCAGAGCGAGCAGCGAAGCGCAACAACCAGGGCCGAGACCCTGGCCCCAGCCGGACACCATCATCCATAGCAGCGACAACGAAGGCAATAAAGCATGCAAGCCTTGAGGTCCTTATATTCCTCCACCCGCTTGTGAGACCTAGCAATGTCAACAAGACGTCTCACCTTCTGATGGCCAGGGAGACAATAGCCGCGGCACACACAGGACGGAACCAAGCACCGGCAAAGGTGAAGGCATGACAAACCAGCTGATCCATGCGCTTGTCAGCTGGATCACGTAGGGAAGCAGTATCGGGTGAAGGCATATCCGTAGCGTTGGACAAACCCGACACGGGGGCATCCACCTCAGGACGGGACCATAGCCAGATCAGCTCCTTGGGAAAGGGGTACCGTCTGTCCAGGCCCTTGGGCACAGACTGTAACTTGTTAGGCCTTTCCCACTCCTTGAAAATCATGTTAGAAAATGGGCCTGCTCAGGAAAGACACGTCTCTTTCTCAGGCCTAAACAAATCACCCTGCTTCCTCTTAGCCGCTCTTGGAGGGACAATGTAAAACGCCTCAAAGACTGCAGCCAGCAACTTCTCCGTATCATCAGAAAGCCATGTGTCCTCATCCGAGGAAGAACCAGGCCAGCAGAATAATCCACAGTGGAAATGGAGTCTTCATGCAACTTGCCCTCACCTTCAAAAAGATCATCAGCGTCGCCATCATTATCCGAATAAACAGGCTCAATATGTCGCCTCTTACTCTTGGCCTTCTTAGGATCCGTTTGCGAGAGATCTGTCTCTCAAGGCTGGCCACCCGGTATGCCAAATCCGCTTGGGACCAACTGCTGGCTTCCCCCTCGCTGGGGGCCGAGTGCAGCAGTGGGGGTTCTGGAGAGGCCGCAGGCAATAAGCTAAGGGCAGCAACGCTCCTGGTGCCAGTGACACAAAAAGTGCCGAGTCCGCCCAAAGGGCTAGTACCGCACATGGGGCAGAGCTACCAGCCCAGAAGGGGCCCCTAGCTCACTATCCCCAGAAGCCTCCATTATGGTGATTAGAGTAATGGTATGCAGGTTACAAGGCACCGACAGCCCAAACCTAATAAGCCCTCAAAAATAGCCCCTCTCATGTGATCCCTCTTAATAGGGAGAGGGGGGGGTAGGTGACCGGGAGGACCCACAACCCTTAATCAAGGGGGCTCACCTAGAAGACACAAGTGAAAAAAGCCATAAGTATCCCACAGCACATGCGCAATATAACCAAAAACAGTTTAACAAGAGGGACTCAACACCGACAGCGAGGTAGCACAGAGGTCAACCAGGCAGATCAAGATGGCGCAGAGAATGCATTTCAATGCGTTCCTCAAGGGGCGGGCCGCGCAGCAGTGACGCGAAAAACGTTATCGCTCGGCCACGCCCCGGCGCGAAAAGGGGCGCCCACCCCCAAGATGGTGCCGTCATAGCCAGCAGAAGGGGACGCAGGGCAACCCACGGAGGGGCCCCACAGCAGCCGGCGGCAAGCCCACGCACGCACTATCACAAAGGAGGCCGCGGACTCAGAGGGAATAAAAACGCCTCGGCCGAGCAGCGCCGTACCCCCCCCCCCCCCCTTCACAGCACGGCACCAAGATGGAGGGGAGAGAGGAGAAGGAGCCGAGGGAGGTAAGTAGCCAATAGTAAAACAAAGTGCATATCCAGCAAGTAAAGGACTCCACAGAGTCAAAAAATGTCAGTGACGGCAAGAGACAGTACAAGACACCACACAATAAAGCTTGTGGGGCAGAGAGGGCATGAACCCGTGGGCAAGTGGACATAAGTGGTCCCCCCCCCCCCCCCCCCCCCCATAACTCACCATCAGCCTATGGCCAGCTACCCTTTAGGCAGGGTCTGCGGCCCAGAGCCTAGCTCTGTCAACGTCTGACCCCGGCGTTCACCCTACCTTCACCGTCCCGATCAGCCAAGGCTGGGAGGCAGTAGTGGGTCCACGGGAACAGTGGGAATAAGGGCACAGCGGCCGACGGGCTAGGAGGCCCCGCTCAGCTGCAGTATCCAGGATTACCCAACTGTCATCACTTCTGGGACGACCTGGACTGGATATAGTGAAAATAAAGTATAGGGGCTCAGTATGGGCTTATCTGGAAGAATTGTGGAGTAGGGTTCCTTCATCGATAAAGCTTGCAGCTCACTTAACCACCTGGCTGATGTGATAGCCAACAGAAAAAAATTCAAACAAAAAACCCTTTTATGGTACTCCCTCCAGTGGCTCAAAAGGATGTTCCAGTAACCCTTTCAGCATGACAATTCTCATGTCGAAAAACCTGGCCTTTAATTGGTAATTGCCTTAAAGAACCAATTAATGAGCCGATTCTGTCTCAACTGGTAGTCTAGAAAAACAGATAATGCTTATATCTGAGTCTTTAACGTTCCTTCCTGCAGGAATTTGAGGACTTCAGGTACATCTTTTTCTTCAGCTTGTTGATCTCGCAGTTAAGAAAAACCTTTCCAAACCTTCGTTTAGAGGAGTCTGGTGGTCCAATAGAGTTTTGATCACTCTGCCCAAACAGCCTTCTTCTCTACAGAATAACTAATTCCCCCCCCCGTCTCGCCATAGGTTCCGCCAATATCTTCGTAAAGATCAATGGGGCTGCCGACAGGCCAAAAAGGTAGGGACCTGTACTGGTAGTGATAAAGCCCCTGGTCTGTTTACATAGAAAATTCTGGATATTTACAGTGCAAAGGTAGAATTGGAATATGCAGGTAAGCATCCTGCTGGTCTAAATTGATCATAAGAGCCTGCTCCACGAGAATGTTCCTTATCGACTAAATTGATTTCATTCTGTATTAATTGTTTCAGATAAAAAGATTTATTCTTTTCAGGTCAGAATCATTTGATAACTTCACAATGGCTTTTGCACCAGGAAAACGTGCGCCTCTGAATGGGATGGGACTACCATCACGTTCTATTGAAATCGTACTTGTAAGACTAACAGAAAGGCTTGCCTTTCTGGTGTCCCTTGGTAATTTGGTCACTAGATAGAAACATTGAGGGATGGACAAATATTCTAAGCAGTATCCCCTTTCCAATGTCTGTAGCACAAATTGACTTTGGAAGACTGCTCTCCAGGTAGATACAAACCAGCTGAGCCTTCTTGCCCTCCCCACACCCAAATGGGTAGTATTTGTCAGGACTGAGACTTAGGGCCCTCTGGGGGTTGAAGGGCAGACTACCCTTTCTCTGTAGCCTTGTCTATTTTCTTCTGCTCATTCTGTCTGCCTGGAAACGGCTTTGGCTCTAGTATTAGTGCGGTTTTAAAACGTCATTATCTTATTTGGAAATTTCTTACCTGCTTCAATAGAACGAGTCAGAATAGTATAGTAAAGTCTTCTATGAACAGGAGATTACCATGAAATGCCACAAAACTTAGCTTTGGAAACCAGGTCTCCTGACCTGGCTCTAAAGGGAGTAGGTAAGGTCTCAAGAATACTCTCCTTAGGAGTATAATTCTCCAAATAGCCCTTCAGGTTATTTAGCCATGTTTCCATATTTACATACGTGGTCCTGACGACACCATCAGCTGCCAGGGCAGGTCTGTATGTGAAGGATGCAGCATCACACATTGCCCTCATTTGCTTGAAACTTAGGCCGGTTGTGCTGGATATCAGACACATCGGTGCATCTAATTTTGGTTCAAGGCTCCATGTCCTGTTCATGAAAAGGAAATTTATGTCTGAGTGAGCATGGCAAAAAATTTCTTCTCTGGGTACTTCTATTTAGACTTAATATCCTTAAGTCTGAATGGAAGTACCCAGAGAAGGATATTAAGTGCTGGATAGACAAACGTTTATTTCTCCAAAACCTTTTTTCTCCAAAAACTTCTTACACATGTTATCCTACCTCTTGATACCCCACGTATCAAATGTTTAATAAACCTGTCAAGTATTCCGGCAAAGCTCCAGAGGGAGTCCTCAGATAAGATTTCACCGTCACTCTCTGCCGCTACCTCTGATGCCATTTAAAATTGGCCATGCCCAGAAACGTGGGCATCTGCAGAGGGGATAGAAGCAGTAAGGGATACTATTGGTCTAGGATCCCAAGTTAATAGTGCAAGCAGCGGAAACCCCTGAGTGACCAAAGGATTTATAGACCTTAGCCATAGGGAATTAAAGGGCCTCGTTTAACATTTCCCTGTAAGGCTACAAGATACACAGCATCTAATGGGTTTAGAATCCTTGGTCTTCTCTTAAGGGGTCATTGTTTCTATTCTTAGCTTTGGTATCTTGTTCATTTAGTCTAATTCAACCAAAGTCATGTATACATACCCCCTCAGCATAATCAGCAAAACAAACAGTATTTTTACATTACCATTTTTTCCTGTGGAATTTTTCACAAAGTGTGAAGGCTAGGCGATACGCTGACTGCACCTGGATCCCTTTGCCCAAGATCGCTGACCTCTAGTGGGCTGCAAATGGAGGCTTCATGCTTCTGGGCCATCTGAGTTGCCACTGTGCCGCTGCACTTCTCCATCTGGATTGCAGCCTGTGTAGTGGCTGTAGAACCGATGCTGCTTACACTTCCAGGTCACCCCACGTGTAGAGGCCAAGAACCAAGGCCACCGCCAACTGGAGGCTCTGGTAAGCCAGCCCAGATTCACCCCAGGAAAATGCAGTAGCACCCACCACAGGCCAGGATTTAAAGGGGACTGTGCACAACTCGTGTGCGGTCTGACTATAATGGACTTCCCTGGCCACCTCAGGACCTCGTGTGAACTACACCCGAAGATAAAGTGGTCCAGGGTTCAGCAGGCTTCTCCAGGGGCTCCTGGGGCTGAAAATAGAAAATGAAAAACAAAAAAATAGTGGTTCCTTATGGAAAAAACACAAAGAACCGAGGGGGACAGGAAGAGGTGGGGTTTTCACATCTGTTCAGTTTGTGGTTCCTCCCAGTGCTTACCAATCGCGCAGAACGAGTGTGCCATTGGTCCTCTCCAACACAGGTTTACGCCCAGTAGCTCGCCCACTCCATTCATTACAATAAAGGGAGTGGTGCTGTGGTGCATGACCAAGCCGTTTACGCACTGAGTGGCAAAGAAAAAGCTGAATTGAATGTGCTCTGAAGATTCGCAAGTGGTCTGCGTATGTGCCATGAAAGGGGCCATGTCAGCAAAGGCCTTAGGTAGGAGGGCCAAAAACCAGACAGTGATAATTTTGTTCTGAAAAATCAGGAATGAAGTGAATATACACGGAGATGGTTGTATTTGAAATCTTTTTAGTCCACGAGTAAAAACTGTAAGACGTGTAGACAAAAAACTGTGGCGGTCTTCATAATCAGTGTTGCCACACAGCAGGTTCATAAAAAAATATATATGTACTACTTTCAAAACAATGTACATCTTAAACTGGACCTTCACCCTGAATAAGAGCTTATCTTATGTTTCCCCCACCCTGTACCTACAGATTGCCCACATTAAAAATAATCATACCTGCATCTACTGCATTTGGAGGTACGTGGAGTCTCAGGCTGCCTGCAAAAAGGAAGTGTCTTCTGACTGTGCTGCTTTGCATTCTGGGATTGCTGACATTCTCCTGACCCCAGCTCAGCTGTCTAAGCAAAGCACAGCTTTAACCTGCCCCACCCTCAGTACGTGATTCTTCTGCCTGTATCCTAGAGAGCTAAACCGAGTTGAAGCACAGTGGTGGAAAGAATAGTAAATGACTAAAAATATATTAACTTTAGGTGCTGGGAATTTTTTTTTTTTTTTACAATGCACAGAATAACACTGCACATTACTCTAGATGGAATAGGTTACACATTTGCGCTTTGTATTACCAGCAGGTCAATATAATCTATGGCAATGCAAGCACAATGCAGTGTATCTGTTTTGCCAGACTTTTGCATATACTTGGCAAAAAACGCATTGCTAATGCATCAAAAGCGCAACATATCTTTCGCTATATTACACCTCTAGCATACTTACAAACATTTGCTCTCAACAGAGGTGTGAAGAGAGCCTTAGGCCGAGTTTAAACCATGCGATCGTGCTTTCACGATAGGTGCCCCACAATTGCTGGTGTTCAGCATTTGAAGGTGTTTGTGCTACCTCTTTCCACGCACATCAAGTGGAATTGCTAGCACAGTGTCCCTCAGACACTTCTGGCAGTGCGGAGCAAAGTAAACACTATACAACCACAGAAGTAAATGAGGACATACATTACTATGGGCAGATCAGGGCGATCAAAAACAGCCTGCAATAGAGCTGTGTGTGAAACCAGCCCTATGCCCATTTCACACCCAAGCGCTTGCCTGCGATAGCAGGGTGATCCTGATCACTCAGCGACCACCATGAGAGTTCTGCCCATAGCCATTTGAGCCCATTCACATTAGCGTTCAAGGATTGCAGCAGAAATACTAGCAAATCCCCGGGAGTCAGGCTGTGACTAGGCATCTCGCCTAGGTGTGAAACTGCCCTTAACATTTGTTTTGCTTAAAAAGGATATAGAATATTAACAGACAGACTATACAACTGATGCTAGACATAAAGGCATAAACTCACTTTTCTGCCACAGCAATATCCCAAACTTTGCATGACCGGGTCAATCTCTTGTTCAAACACTTCAGCCAGTTTTGAGCAATACTTGTAAACACGTGACGTTTTTCGATTATACAACCATGCATTGTTGAACATCAGCCAAATGTCTTCCACATATTGCCAAGGCTCCTGGTACTGTCCAGTGTCCAGTTTGCGCTTAATACTTGACAGGTCCATGGGAGTTTTTACTATCTCAAAGTAATCCTGCAGAGCGGAGGCATTTTTCTTGAATATACAAGGTTATAACACATTTGATTTGCAAGGACAAATCATTTGCATACACAAAACTACTTATAGCCTGCATATATTTCTGAACTAGATTTTATTTTTGCGGCAAAAACTTAGGAAGGAGAAACATTACCAATAGCTAGTCAATTTAAAACCTAGGCATAAAGCCCAATTCATAATGCCCATGACTAATATTTTATTGGCTTTCAAGCACTGCCCTATGCAAAAACTTTTAGGCAAAAATTAACAGGCAGCAAAAATTCTAAAGGTCAGGCCAAGTTATAGACAGGGATTACTAAAGCTATAGTAATAGTAAATAATAGTACTAATAAAAAGTCATTAACAAAATTGGAAATTACACTTAACACTAACAGTAAGTGGTTGTGGGGTTATCCATTTTTTATTAATCTTAATCACTTAAAAGAACAGCATAACTATTGCAAATAGTAATAAATACAGCAGTTAGAAAAAAGTTAAAATACAGGTATTGGTAAAGTGAAAAAAATACAATTCTGTGAAATACTCACCTGTAGAATTGGTATTATGAGTATACAGTACGTCCTGCTCCACCCCACCCTGGTTTTTGCATTATTCTGGATCCCCTGTATGGTGATTGTTATCATCGTTATCGTTACCAGTTTTTGGTTGTTTAATTCTCCCGGCTTCTTTTTCACTGTTTTTCAATGCTGGGGATTTGTGGGAGGTCCCCGGGTATTTGAGGGGCCGGGAGGAGCCTGTTTTACATGTCTCTGCAGTGCAGCGCCATCTGGCGGAGGATAACCCAAGTGTAAGTACTATATCTGGAGCAGGACGTACTGTATACTTTAGAATACCAATTCTACAGGTGAGTATTTCACAGAATTGTATTTTTTTCACTTTACCAATGCCTACTATTTTAACTTTAGTAACTTAACTTTAGTAAATAGTACTAATAAAATTTCATTAAAATTGGAAATTACACTTAGTACTATTTACTAACAAAATTGGAAATTACACTTAACACTAACAGTAAGTGGTTGTGGGGGTTATCCATTTTTTATTAATCTTAATCACTTAAAAGAACAGCATAACTATTGCAAACAGTAATAAATACAGCAGTTAGAAAAAAGTTAAAATAGTAGGCATTGGTAAAGTGAAAAAAATACAATTCTGTGAAATACTCACCTGTAGAATTGGTATTATAAGTATACAGTACGTCCTGCTCCAGATAGATTACTTACACTTGGGTTATCCTCCACCAGATGGCGCTGCACTGCAGAGACATGTAAAACAGGCTCCTCCCGGCCCCTCAAATACCCGGGGACCTCCCAAAAATCCCCAGCATTGAAAAACAGTGAAAAAGAAGCCGGGAGAATTAAACAACCAACAACTGGTAACGATAATGATAATCACCATACAGGGGATCCAGAATAATGCAAAAACCAGGGTGGGGTGGAGCAGGACATACTGTATACTTATAATACCAATTCTACAGGTGAGTATTTCACAGAATTGTATTATTCTTAGTATACAGTACGTCCTGCTCCAGATAGATTACTTACACTTGGGACATCCAATAGCAGTGTCCGTAAGGTAGGATGGGATCCCCAATAAAAAGGTAACAGCAGACAGTTTAAACCACTGCCGCCTGCAAAAACCTTGCGGCCAAAAACAGCAACAGCTGAGGCCTGAACATCAACCTTGTAAAACTTTGAAAAGGTATGAACAGAAGACCAAGTAGCGGCCTTGCAAACTTGTTCAACAGAAGCCTGGTGCTGAAAAGCCCAAGAGGCACCAATAGCACGAGTGGAATGAGCAGTAAGGCGGAAGGGAGGATTCTTCCCCTTAGCAGAGTAGGCCTGAATCACAGCCTGACGAATCCACTTGCTGATAGTAGACTTGGCAGGAGCCAAACCCTTCCTAGGACCAGAAAGGACCACAAAAAGAGCATCAGTTTTCCTGAAAGGTGCAGTGGCCACCAGATAGTACTTCAGACACCTAACCACATCCAGAGAGTGCAAAACTCTCTCCTTAGCATTGCTAGGATTAGGTCACAAAGAAGGAAGAACAATATCCTGACTCAAATGAAAGGCAGACACTACCTTTATGCAGAAAATTAGGTTTGAACGAGACAACACCTCGTCCTAGTGCCTCTCAAAGCAGGGGGGCTGAATGGACAGCACCGCCAACTCAGACAGAAGTGATAGCTACCAGAAACACCACCTTGAGCGTACGAATGGCCAAGGCAGCATCCTGCACAGGTTCAAGGGAGCACCCTGCAAGCAGGCAAGACCAATTCCAAATCCCAAAAACAGGGACCATAGGTTGTCATGGGGAACGCACATGAGCAACCCCCTAAAAGCAGTCTTAAACAAGGAATGCTGAACAACAAACTACTGAAAGACAGACAGGGTAAAAACCTGACATTTCAAGGTACCGAGTTAGAGACCGACTCCAATCCATGCAGTGAAACTCCAGATCCCTGGGAACTGAGAACACCCAACAGGGAAGAGACCAAGACTCAACCAGTCAATGTAAGTACGCCATACCATATAACAGATGGAAGAAGAAGTCATCTACCTAGCCTTCACCATGGACTCAACCAACGAGGTAGACAAACCTTTCTCCATCAAGATGGAGGTTTCAGCAGTCAGGCCGTCAAGGCCAGAGTTTGTAATTGGGATGGCGTAAGTGGTCCTAAGTGAGCAGATCTGGCACTCCAGGCAGAAGCACTGATCTACTGCCATCTGCACCACGTCAGCGAACCACACTCTTCTTGGCCACCTGAGGCCACCAGAACCACTGGCACCCCTTCCAGAGCAATCTTGCGCAGAACCCTGCCTAGCAGGGGGAATGTAGAAAGACATACAGAAACTGAATGTCCTGCCATGACATTACTAAGGCCTCCATGGGCACGGCCAGAGGATCCTGGGACAGGGAGAAAAGGCCGGGAGCTTGTGATTGTAACGGAACGCAAACAGATACACATCAGGTTGGCCCCAACGGTGATACAGAGATTGGAACACACTGTTGCAGAGGGCCCCCCCAGAATGTATACCGCTGAAATGCAAGGAACATTGGCCTCCACCCAGATCAGGACCCTCTTGCTCCGGGTCCCTCCCTGATGATTGATGTAGGCAACTGCCATCAGAGTGACCCTGAGCAGGCAGGCCCTGAAATGAGTAGTCAAACGAATCAGAACTAACCTGATCGCTCACAGCTTCAAGACATAGATAGGTGAATAGGCCTCCTAAGGGCCCCACCTCCCTGGAACCGCAGGGACTATCAGAAGAACCCCCCCAACCTGATAGACTGGCATCCATGGTGACCGTCTCCCAGGAAGGAGCAAGAAGGTTCCGCCCCCCAATAGGTTCCTTGAGTCCATCCACTACAAGAGGGACCTCCTCACCAGGGGGGGGAAGACACCCAGACCCTGTCCAGGGATGCTGGGTCCTTGTCCCGTACAGACAATAGGAGAAGTTGCAGAAGCCCCAAGAGGGACTGAGCACAAAGGGCCGCTGCGAAGCACGTCACCATCAGGCCCGTTAGCTGCATCCCCTGCCTTGGTGAGGGAACGGGGACAGATAGGAGAAACTGAACTTGTGCAAGCAGATGTCCACCTTCTGCTGAGGAAGGAATACCCTTGCCTGAACAGTGTCCAGATTCATTCCTAGGAATGAAATTACCAAAGAAGGGGACAGCGAGAACTTGGTGGTGGCTGATCACCCATCCAGATGACTCCAGAGTGGACACCACCAGCTGAGTATCTAACTATGCCCGATGTAGAGGCTGGGAAGTGATGAGGACGTCCAGGTAGTGCAGCCCGCGGACGCCCCTTGGCCTCAGAGACATCACTCCCGCCAGCACCTTGGTGAGCACTCTGGGAGCCGAAGAGAGGCCAGATGTCAAGGCCACAAATTGTCAGTGTTGATCCTCCAACGTGGATCTAAGGAATCTTGGTGTCCTGAAAACACAAGGATGTGAAAGTAAGCATCTTTAATATCCCCAAAGGGCATGAAGCCCACGGTTCGCAAGGAGCAAATGGCCGAGAGTTTCCATGAGGAAGGTGCCTGTACTTGACAAATTGCTGAAGATCTGTGCATCCAGAATGGGCCAGACTGACGCATCTTTTTTTACTTTTTTGGGAACAGTGATAAGGTTGGAGTAGGGTCCCTTGCCTCTGTCCGTTAAGGGAAATCTGCAAATGACCCCCAGACGCCGCAGACCTTGCACGGCCTGCGCCAGCATCTAAGCAGAAGCAGGGACCAGGAGTACCCGGGACCCGATAAACATTGGGGGGGGGGGCACACAGCAAACACCATCTTGCAGCCGGAGGCCACTGCCTCCTAAAACCACCGGTCTGAGGCGTGGTGCCTCCAGACTTAAGCAAAGTGCCGCAGCCGTCCCCTCACCCAGCTGGGTGAGGACGCCCCATCACGCTTGAGGGGACTTGGGAGAGGATTTGCGCATAGCCCCCCCAGAGGAGCACGGGTGTTGTCTTCTGTTCCTGGGACAGGGGGTTGCAGGAACCCCCACGAAGGATGCCCCTGGTTCCTGTTTAACACCATGGTGGGGGATGGAAGGGGGGCCCTGGCCCCAAGACAGCCGTCTACGCTGGGGTAACTTACCTCTCCTACCAAACAGATATAGGCGGGCCCCAAACAGACGCTGCCCTTTAAAGGGGAGCCCGGTAAGGGTCTTCTTCGCAGCATTGTCAGCACCCCACTGTCGCAGCCAGAGTAAGCGAAGTATAGCCACCACAAGGGCAGAAGTTCTTGCACACATTCTAATGGTGCCATCCAATGCTAATAGGATACATTTTACAAACACATCACAATTGGAGAGTGCATTAAACACATCCCAAGGGAGATCATCAGGAGCACGATCGAGCAATTTCCTGATGAGGGTTATAGTGGCCACAGCAGTAATGGCAGAGGCACAAAAAGGGCATAGCGCCGACCCCGCACATGCAAAGGCGTGGGAGGCCAGCAACTCAATGCGCCGGTCCTCAGCATCCCGAAGGGTAGTATAGTCGGGGGGGATGTAAGAAAGGGTGTTAGATGGCCCTATGATCTGGACATCCACCTCGGGGGGGAACGAACATTTAACCACGTCAGGGGGAAAAGGGTACTTACTATCCCAATCTCCTAGAATCCCTGGAAGTTTACTGGGGCACTTCCATTCCTTGAGCACAAGGGTATGGAAATGTGCCTGCTCTAGAAATTCCAAGCGTGATGATGCTGTATGGAAACGCTCCCCTCTTGTCTGGGAGCCTCAGCAGGGGGAGAGATAGACAGAACCTCAATGATCTTGATCAATAATCTGTCAGTGTCATCCTGGACCCAGGGGTCAGGGTCAGAGTCTTCATGAGCCTCCGGTCTCTCATCAGATGAGCCTGAGTTGTCCACACGACATACACCACCGGTCATGTCCCAGAAGGACCCCGGTCACATTATCCTTAGATGCCTCCATATGGTGATTATTAGGCACAATATGCCAGTAGGGATTGACCCTATAAAGCAACCCTGGATGCCCCAATGACCCGCTAGGGAGTGGGAGTAAATTTATAAGGCCCGCTATCAATTACACCGAGCCGGGAGAAGCCAATGGAAAGACACAATGAGAAGAAGGGTGTCAGAAACGAAACACACTACAGTGAATCATAAACCCGCCCGCGAGGGCACTTACGGACCATGATAAGTAAGAACGTCACCCACACATGCGCTACCAGACAATATGGCGCCGAGAACCTCGAAGGGCGGGCCAGCGCGAGCCGCGCCATGCCAGGCCCCGCCTCCCCGGAGAGCACGAAGTCCAACAGACAAGCAGCCAATGGGGACGCAGAAGCGTCTGAGGTAACGCCGCCGCGGAACATCCCAACGAAGGAAAAAGGCGTGCACGGCGGCGGCCTTAACAGTGTAATAAGACAAGTCAGCGCGGCGGTGACACCACATACACCAGTCCAAGCAGTCATTTACCAAGAGGTGTAATCACAGTACACAGACATCCACACACACACACACCCCTTCTCTTCCTCCCGAGGACTACTGGAAGAATGAGGGAGGATGGCGGCCCTTTGTACAGGGCCCACCGCTACCGTGGCATGGGACAATAATGCGGGAGGGGCATCCCCCATAAGGCTCACCATCAGCCTATACCGCCTACCCTTTGGTGGGGGACTGCGGTGGAGCAACGCTCCTAAAGCACAAATGGTGCTGCCTACCTTCACCCGACCAGCGCAGCCCATGTTGGGAGGCACATAACATCAAGGACGGGTGGGAATAGTCCAACAGGGCCGCAGGCTAAAAGCCCAGCTCACCTGCGACAGTGATAATTTCATGTCTTCGCAGTAAGCACTGCAGAGAAATCAAGGGATTTGTGGGAGGTCCCCGGGTATTTGAGGGGCCGGGAGGAGCCTGTTTTACATGTGTCTGCAGTGCAGCGCCATACAGCACGTCCTGCTCCAGTAGTAGTAATAACATGTGGGTAGTCCTCCGCCGCCGTGCACTGCAGACATGTAGAAAACAAGCTCCTCCCGGCCCTTCATATACCGAGGGACCTCCCACAAATCCCCAGCATTGAAAAGCAGTGAGAAAGAGGCCAGGAGAAACAACCACACAAAACTGGCAAAAATATCAAAGATAACAATCACCAACAGGGGATCCAGAACAAGGTGAAACAGGGTGGGGTGGAGCAGGACGTGCTGTATGCATATAATACCAACTCTACAGGTGAGTACTTCACATAGTTGTATTATTCTAAGCATACAGCACGTCCTGCTCCAGTAGTAGTAATAACATGTGGGACATCCAATAGCAGTGTCCATAAAGAAGGGTGGGATCCCCAACAGAAGGCAGCAGCAAGCAGTCTAAACTACTGCCGCCTGCAGAACCTTGCGGCCAAACAAAGCGTCAGCTGAGGCCCGAACATCAACCTTATAAAACTTAGTAAAGGTATGTACAGAAGACCAAGTAGCGGCCTTGCAGACTTGTTCAACAGAGGCCTTGTGCTGAAAAGCCCATGAAGCCCCAACAGGTCTAGTAGAGTGAGCAGTAAGACGAAAGGGGGGGGGGGGGAGTCTTCCCCTTGGCAGTATAGGCTTGAACAACAGCCTGACGAATCCATTTACTGATGGTAGACTTGGCGGGAGCCAAACCCTTCCTAGGCCCATGAGGCACAACGAAGAGAGCATCAGTCTTTCTAAAGGCCTGCGCGGTAACCAAGTAAGACTTGACACACCTGACCACATCCTAGGAATGCAAAACCCTTTCCTTAGGGTTACTAGGATTGGGGCACAAGGAAAGAAGTACGATATCTTGATTCAAATGAAATGCAGACACAACCTTAGGCAGGAAGTCTGGCTTGAAGCGAGACACCACCTTGTCCCGGTGTCTCTCAAAGTAGGGAGGCTGAATAGACAAGGCAGCCAACTCAGACACACGTCTGACCGAAGTATTGGCTACCAGGAAGACAACCTTGAGCGTGAGCACAGCTAGGGCGGCCTCATGGATAGGCTCAAAAGGAGCCCCCTGCAGGGCCGACAACACCAAGTTCAGATCCCAAACAGGAACCATGGGTTTCCGAGGGGGGCGCACATGAGTGACCCCCTGAAAGAAGGTCTTGATAAGAGAGTGATGGGCAAAGGTCTTCTGAAAGAAGATGGACAGGGCCAAAACCTGGCCCTTCAAGGTACTGAGCTTGAGACCTAAGTCGAGGCCATGTTGTAAGAACTCAAGCACCCTGGATACTAAGAATTCCTGGCAGGGAAGAGACCTGGATTCACACCAGTCAATGTAAGCCCGCCACACTCGATAGTAGATGGCAGCAGAAGTCTTCTTCCTGGCTTGCACCATGGTAGCCACAACAGACGCAGATAAACCCTTTTCCATCAAGATGGAGGTTTCAATAGCCAGGCCGTCAAAGCCAGCATTAGCAATTTGGGATGGCGTAGAGACCCTTGGGTCAGAAGGTCTGGCAACCTTGGCAGATCGCACTGATCAACTGCCATTTGAACCACGTCCGCGAACCACACTCTTCTTGGCCACCTTGGGGCCACCAGAATCGCGGGTACCCCTTCCAGAGCGATCTTGCTCAGCACTCTGCCCAGAAGGGGAATTGGTGGAAACACATACAGGAGCCGAAACTCCCTCCAAGACATTGACAGGGCATCCGTGGCCAGAGCCAGAGGATCCTGAGACAGGGATGCAAAGCTCGGGAGCTTGTGATTGTGAGGTGACGCAAAGAGATCCACGTCTGGCACACCCCAACGGTGACAAAGTGACTGAAAAACCCTGTCGCAGAGGGACCATTCCCCCTGCTCAGAGCATCTGCTAGCAGATTCTCCGTCCCCGGAATGTAGACAGCCGATATGCATTGTACATTGGTCTCTGCCCAAGTTAGAATCAGAGACACCTCCTGGAGAGCACCCTTGCTCCGGGTTCCTCCCTGATTGATGTAGGCTACGGCCGTCCTGTTGTCTGAGCGTACCTGAACCGCCAGACACTTCAGGTGCTGGGTCAATCGTTCCAGCACCAATAGGACCGCCCTGAGTTCCAGGACATTGATAGGAAGATGGGCCTCCTGAGGGCCCCACCTCCCCTGGAAGCGCAGGGACTTCCAGAAACCCCCCCAGCCCGAAAGACTGGCATCCATCGTGACCGTCTCCCAGGAGGGAGCCAGGAAAGATCTGCCCCTTGTCAAATTCCTGTGGTCCAACCACCATGCAAGAGATTGTCTGACCGAGGGGGGAATCACCCAGCTGTCGTCCAGAGACGCTGGGTCTTTGTTCCATACTGACAGAAGGAGTTCTCAGATGAAACTGGGCAAAGGGCACCGCCTCGAAGCTTGCCACCATCGAGCCCACCAACTGCATTCCCTGCCGGATGGAGGGATGAGGGTTCGCGAGCAGGGATCTCGCCTGGGTTGTCAGAGCTTCCACCTTCTGCGGAGGAAGGAATATCCTTGACTGAACCGAGTCCAGAATCATCCCCAGAAACAAGGTCACTGAGGAGGGGGACAGAGAGGACTTTGGGTAATTGATCACCCAGCCGAAGGACTCCAGGGTGGACACCACCAATCGAGTGTCCAGTTCTGCCTGCCGCAGAGACTGAGAAGTGATGAGAATATCGTCCAGGTAGGGCAACACGCGTATGCCTTTTAGTCGAGAGACATCACCCCTGCCAACACCTTGGTGAAGACCCTGGGGGCCGACGTGAGGCCCAATGGGAGGGCCACGAACTGATAGTGCTGATCCAACAGCGCAAATCTGAGGAACCTTTGGTGCCCTGAGAACACCGGAACGTGCAGGTAAGCGTCCTTGATGTCCACAGATGTCATGAAGTCCCCTGGACGCAGCGAGGCAATGGCCGAGCGCAGAGTTTCCATACGAAAATGCCTGCTTCTGACAAATTTGCTTAGGATTTTCAAATCCAGAATGGGTCTGACTGACCCGTCCTTTTTGGGGACCGTGAACAGGTTGGAATAAAACCCCATGCCCCTGTCTCTTAAGGGGACCTCGCAGATGACCCCGAGCTCCAGAAGGTCCTGCACCGCCAGCATCAAGACCCGAGCTGAGGCAGGATCCCGCGAGATCCGAGACCCAACGAACCTGGTAGGGGGCAGCACCGCAAATTCTAACTTGTAATTTGTAATTCTAACCTCCTGAATCCACCGGTCTGGTACGAGGCGCCTCCAGACATGCTCGAAGTGCTGTAGACGTCCCCCCACCCTGACGGGCGAGGGCGCCAATTCATGCTTGGGGGCCGTAAGGGCCTTCTTGGCGACATTGTCAGCAGCCCACTGGCGTAACCAGACCGCACGGCGTATGGCAAGCACCAGAGCAGAGGATCTAGCACTCAGCTTAATAGCATCGTCCGATGCAGATAGGATATAATTCACAAAGGTCTCACAGGTGGCCAGAGCATTGGCGGCATCAGAGGGCAAGTCATCCGCCCCTTCCAGAGCAGTCTTAACCACCGTCCTGAGCGCCACCGCCGTGATGGCTAAGGCGCAAATCGGGCGGAGCGACGCACCCCCGAAAGCAAAGGCGTGACATGCCAATTGATCAACTCGCCGATCCTCTAAATCCCGCAGCGTAGTAGTGTCAGGGGAGTGCATAATAGAGGTATTGGACAGACTCAGAATCGGGGCATCGACCTCAGGCGGCGACGTCCAACACTTAACCAGATCGGCAGGAAATGGATACTTATCCACAGCCTTGGGAATCCCCTGGAGTTTGCTGGGATGTTCCCATTCTTTCAGCACTAGGTTATTAAAGTGAGTTTGTTCGGGAAACTCCAACCGCACCCTAGCGGTATGAAACAGATCGCCCCTCTGCCGAGGTGCCGCGGGAGGGGGAGAGAGGGATAAAGAGGGATAAAACATCAAAGATCTGAGACAACAGTCTATCAATGTCGTCCTGGGACCAAAGATCAGAGCCAGACTCCTCCTGACTCCTGGACTCGTCCTCGTAGGATCCTGAGTCAGATAGCAGTTCCCCTTCCTCTGATGGGGACTGAGCATAGGAAAGCAGCAAATCATCAGATTCTACAGGGAGAATAGTAGCTTCAGGGTTCAAATGACGCTTCTTGGCAGTAGCCTTGCGCGCCAGGGAGCCAGCAATAAAGCTTTCCACACTGGCCAATCTAGAGGCCAAATCAGCGTGAGAATCCCCACTAGTATTGGGGGTAATGCTCAAGCTTGGGGGAGTAGGGGAAATAAGGACGAGGTGTGAAGACCGGCTACCGCCTGTTGAGCACAAGGTACGCAGACCCGTGAATTGTCACTGCTGCTAGGTGAAACCCCACAAGCTGCACACAGACGTGCTTGTCCCAGGGGGACCCCGTTTGCGATGTCCTGGGATGCCTCCATATGGTGATTATTAAATTCAATATGCCAGTAGGGATTGACGCTTTAAGCAACCCTGGATGCCCCTATAACCCGCTGGGAAGTGGGAGTAAGATCTGAAAAATGGTCTGGACCGGGCGCTACGTCGGGCCAGGGGAAGCCACCGATGACCGCTGTCTGAAAGACACAAGGGGAACAGGGATGTCAGAGCCGAGCGCGAGGAAACAAGCTAGAAAAAGGATCGTCCATGAGGGCACTTACAGTCTGCGAGGGGAGGACCGTCTTCACCACGCACATGCAAGAAGGAAATGGCGCCCAGCGAACCTCGAAGGGCGGGCAATAGCGGGCGAAGACGCGGAACGCGCCAGACCGAACCACGCGCAGGCGCGCAGCCAATCAGGAGAGAATGTAGCTATGTCAGCATCACTTCAGAGAAGAAGTCTGACGAAGTTAGTAAGGGAAATTGAAAAACGCCGTAGCTTCCCCAAACAGTGCTGCTGTGTGCGCGTAAGGCACAGTATAACGCTGCGGTCAGTTTAAAAATAAGCAAGTGAAGCGCGCTCTGACACCCAGTAGCGGTAAGAGTCTAAAGTGTACTTAGGGCAAGGAGTAGGCCATCAACACACAGCCCCCCCCCCACTCTTTTTCCCCCACTAAGGAAGGAAGGTGACCCGAATAGAGGGTTCACCGTTAGATGGGACATGGGGGCACTAGTGCGGGAGGGGCATCCACTGAAGGCTCACCATTCGCCTTAACCGCCTACCCTATGGAGGGGGATTGCGGTGGAGACTAGCTCTGTAAGCACACTAGGTGCTGCCTACCTTCACCCAACCAATGCAGCCCAGGCTGGGAGGCATATTCTTAATAAGGACGGGTGGAAATAGTCCCGCAGGGCCTCGGGCGGTCAAGCCCCGCTCGCCTGCGAGAGCGTGATACTTCATGTCTTCGCAGTTCCAGCACTGCAGAGAAAACTGGGGGATTTGTGGGAGGTCCCTCGGTATATGAAGGGCCGGGAGGAGCTAGTTTTCTACATGTCTGCAGTTCACGGCGCCGGAGGTGGAGGACTACCCACATGTTATTACTACTACTGGAGCAGGACGTGCTGTATGCTTAGAATATAGCCAGGGCAGAAACCTGACCCTTCAGAGTACCGAGTTGGAGCCCCATCTCCAACCCATGCTGCAGGAACTCCAGAATCCTGGCAATAGAGAACACACGACAGGGAAGAGACCTCGACTCACACCAGTCAATGTAGGCACGCCAAACCCCGTAATAAATGGAAGAGGAAGACTTCGTCCTAGCTTTAATCAAAGTATCCACAACTGAGGAAGACAGCCCCTTCTCCATCAAGATGGAGGTTTCGGCAGCCAAGCTGTCAAAGCCAGTGTTTGTAAATTGGAATGGCGTAGTGAGCCCTGAGTGATCAGATCTGCCAGCTGTACCACGTCTGCGAACCACACTCTTCTTGGCCACCTGGGGGCCACCAGAATTGCTGGCACTCATTCCAGAGCAATCTTATGCAGAACCCTGCCCAGCAGGAGAATTGGGAGGAAGACATACAGGAACTGAAAGTCCTTCCATGGCCATGGACAGAGACACAAAAGCTGGAAGCTTGTGATTATGGCGGGACGCAAACAGATCCACATCTGGTAGGCCCCAACGGTGCCAGATATTGAAACACCCTGCTGCATAGGGACCATTCTCCCTGGCAAGAGGTCCCCCTGCTCAGAGAGTCTGCCAGGTGATTTTCCACCCCCGGGATGTAGACAGCTGAAATGCAGGGGAAATTGGCATCCGCCCAAGTCAGGATCAGAGACGCTTCCTGAAGGGCCCCCCTTGCTCCGGGTCCCTCCCTGATGATTGATGTAGGCAACTGCCGTCTGGTTGTCCGAGCGCACCTGAACAGGCAGGCCCTGAAGATGAGTAGTCAAGCGAGCCAGAACTAACCTGATCGCTCGCAGCTCCAAGACATTGATAGGTGTGTGTGGGCCTCCTGAGGGCCCCACTTCCCCTGGAACCGCAGGGACTTCCAGAAGCCCCCCAACCTGACAGACTGGCATCCGTGGTGACAGTCCCCAGGAAGGGGCAAGAAAGGATCTGCCCCCCAACAGGTTCCTAGAGTCCATCCACCACAAGAGGGACCTCCTGACCAGGGGGGGAGAGCACACAGGGACACTGGGTCCTTGTCCCATACAGACAATAGGTGAAGTTGCAGAGGCCTCAAGTGGAACTGAGCATAAGAGACCGCTTCGAAGCACGCCACTATCAGGCCCACCAGCTGCATCCCCTGCCTGATGGAGGGATGGGACAAGCTAGGAGGGACTGAGCCTGTGCAATCAGACTGTCCTTCTGCTGAGGAAGGAAGATCCTTGCCTGAACTGTATCCAGATTCATTCCTAGGAATGGAGTTACCAAGGAAGGGGACAGTGAGGACTTGGGGTGGTTGATCACCCATCCAAATGACTCCAGAGTGGACACCACCAGCTGAGTATCCAACTCTGCCTGATGTAGAGACTGGGAAGTGATGAGGATGTCGTCCAGATAGGGAAGCACGTGAACGCCCTGACATCTGAGCAGAGACATCACGCCAGCCAGCACCTTGGTGAACACCCTGGGAGCTGAAGTGAGGCCGAAGGGCAAGGCCAAAAATTGGTAGTGTTGATCCATCAGAGCGAACCTGAGGAACGTTTGATGACCTGGGAACACATGAATATGAAGGTAAGCATCTTTGATGTCCAAAGAAGTCATGAGATCCCCTTCGGCGCAGGGAACTGATGGCAGAGCCTCCATGCGAAAGCGCCTGCCCCTGACAAACTTGTTGAGAATCTTTAAGTCCAGGATGGGCCTGACAGAACAATCCTTTTTGGGTACTTTGAATAGGTTGGAATAGAAGCCCTTGCCCTTTTCTCTTAAAGGGACCTGGCAGATGACCCCCAGCTCCAGGAGGCCTTGCACTGCTTGCACTAGCTCCTGAGCTGACACAGGGTCCTGAGGAATCCGGGATCTGATGAATCTTGGAGGGGGATCGGCAGCAAACTCCAACTTGTAACCGGAGGACGCTACCTCCTGAATCCACCAGTCTGAGACATGAAGCCTCCAGACGTGAGCGAAGTGCTGCAGCAGTCCCCCCACCCGGATGGGTGAGGGCGCCCCATCATGCCTGAGGGGGCTTGGTAGAGGATTTAGCTTTGGGACCCCAGGAGGAGCCAGGACGTCCAGGTCCTCTGTCTCTACCCCAGAAATCTCCCCGGGCCCCAGGGAAAGAAACCCCCCTTCCCTGTCTAGCGCCACAGAAAGGGGAGGGGAAGGAACCCTGACCCCGAAAGGGCCGAGATTGCCGCCTGCGCTGGGGTAACCTGCCTCCCTTAGCAAAAAGGTCCAGGCGGTCCCCAAACAGGCACAGTCCTTTAAAGGGAAACCCAGTAAGGGCCTTCTTGGCAGTGTTGTCACCAGCCCACTGGCGCAGCCAAACCGAGCGGCGTATAGCCACCACAAGGGCAGAAGTTCTGGCACACATTCTAATGGTGTCACCCAATGCTGATAGAACAAAATTCACAAAAACATCACAACTGGAGAGTGCATTGAACACCTCACAAGGCAAATCATCAGGGGCACTATCAAGCATATTCCTGATAAGGGTTCTAGTGGCCACAGCCGTAATGGCAGAAGCACAGACCGGGCGCAGCGCCGTCCCGGCCCATGCAAAGGCGTGGGATGCCAGCTGATCAATATGCCGGTCCTCAGCATCCCGCAGGGTACTAGAATTAGGGGAATGCATAACAGAGGTGTTAGATAACCCTAGGATCGTGGCATCCACCTCGGGGGGGGGGGGGGGGGGATGACCAACATTTAACCACCTCAGCAGGAAAGGGATACTTCCTATCCCAACTTTTTGGAACCCCAGGAAGTTTACTGGGGCGCTCCCATTCCTTGAGCACAAGGTTATGGAAATGTGCCTGCTCTGGAAATTCCAGGCGCGATTTTGCTGTATGGAAAAGCTCCCCTCTTTGCCTGGGGTCCTCAACAGGGAGAGAGACAGAACCTCAAAAATCTGGGTCAATAATCTGTCAGTGTCATCCGGGGCCCAGGGGTCAGAGCCAGAATCGTCATGACCCCTTGGTCTCTCATCAGATGAGCCTGAATCAGAAAAGAGCTCCCCTTCATCAGACGGGGTATAGCCATACAGATTCATAAATTCCTCAGTTCCCATAGGGAAAACAGTAACATTAGGCACTAAATGCCGCTTCTTAACAGGGGCCTTACGCGCTAAGGACTTCGCAATAATCTGTTCAACAGTAGCCAGTCTAGAAGACACATCAGGCTGAGAGTCCCCACTAGTATGCAACTCAGTAGGAGTGAGGTTTAAGCTTGGGGGAGAAGGCGAAATGAAACGAGGTGCATCCACTGGCAGGCCAGATTGCAATGCAAGCACCTGCTCAGCACAGGGTATGCAGACCCGCGCCTTGTCAGCGTCAGCATGAGGTTGCCCACACGCTATCCACAGCCGGTCTTGTCTCGAAGGGACCCGGTCACATTCTCCTGGGATGCCTCCATATGGTGATTTTTTTTGCGGCGCTATACGCCGATAGGGAATAACGCTATATAGCAACCCTGGATGCCCCAATAACCCGCTAGGAAAGTGGAAGTATAATTTTTACAAGGCCTATAAATAATATACTACAAAAGTGCCCGGAGAAGCCAGGAAGGGTTCGTCCCGCCTGAAAGACATAAGCAGACAAGACCTTAAGTACATTGTAACCCAAGTGAAGTAAATAAAGCCGCCCGCAAGGGCACTTACGGACTGCGGTAGGTAGGAGTCCGTGATCCAGACAGGGAAAATTGCGTCGGTATACCTCAAGGGGCGGGCCAGTAACAGCGATGACGCTGGACGCGCCAAAGACGAGAACACACCCCCCCCCCCGAAGAGCGCGAAGCCAGCACGGCAAGCAGCCAATGAAGACTACAAGGAGAATGAGGGAGGACGGCGGCCACTAAAATAGGACCCACCGATAGGTAGGGGCAAGGGGCAATAGTGCGGGAGGGGCATCCCAAAGAGGCTCACCATAAGCCTGAACCGCCTACCCTTTGGTGGGGGATTGTGGTGGAGCAGTGCTCCTAAGCACCTAACAGCGGTGCTGCCTACCCTCACCCGACCAGCACAGCCAAGGCTGGGAGGCATATTACTAGTTGAACGGGTGGGAATAGTCCTACAGGGCCGCAGGTTAGTAACCCCGCTCACCTAGTAGAGAGCCAATTTCTCGTCCTTCGCAGCCAGACTGCAGAGAAAATTCTGGGGATTTGTGGGAGGTCCCTGGGTATTTGAGGGCCGGGAGGAGCCTATTTTCGAAGTCTCTGCAGTCCAGCGCCATCTGGCGGAGTATATCCCAACTCTAAGTATTAGATTTGGAGCAGGACGTACTGTATACTAAGAATATAATGGGAGAAAGGACTGCACCCATGTAGACACGCCTCAGGACACTAGTAATTGGGCAACAGTTACCGGGGGAGTGTCCAACATACAATTTTAACTAGTGTGCCGACAATCCTGGTAAGAGCAGATCAAACCAATAGTTAAAGTGGACCAACACCCAGGGGGGGGGATCGGCCCGGGAATCTATAAGATTCCCGGGCCGATCAGATCCCTCCCTGCGGGGCATCCGAAATCGGGATGTCCCGCAGGGTGAAACCCCCCAGGAAGCCCACAATCCTACCTTTTCCACGTTCCAGCGGCGCATGCGCGTCCGCCACCCGCGCGTCCCTCTAGCAGGGTGCGCTATCGCGTTTGTGAATGGCCGGCGTGGGTGCGCTCCTTGTAAGAGGGACGCGCTGGTGCGCTCCCTGTAAGAGGGATGCGCGGGAGGCGGCGGCAGACGCGCTCTGCTTGTCCGCCGGCGGCGATTGGCTGCAGCGGTCACGTGGGAGCGGGGAGAGGTGAGTTTTCGGGGCTTCCTGGGGAGTTTCACACAGCGGGGCACCCCCGATCGGGGTGCCCCACCGAAGTGGACCAAAACCCAGGATAGTCAAAATCATGGGTGTTGGTCCACTTTAAAGAATAGGAAGATTATCAGCTGTGACTGCAACACAAAAACAATGAATGGCTTTACCAGGAGATTGGAATAGCCAAGCCCGATCCCAGACCAGAATCCAATTGAAATTCTGTGGGTTGACCTGAAGTGGGCTGTACATAGATATTTGGAGCATATACGTATGCAACCACATTTATCAGCCTATTTCAGTTTTTCAATCAAATTGCACAGATTACAGGAGATATTGAAGGTGGAAAAGTAAAATTTTATATATGTATATATATAGTGAAAACTTACTGGAATGCCTAACAATTGAGGATCAACAGGCTGCCGAAATGGAAGAGATTCTGGATCTTGCCGATATAATGCCTCTAAAGTGGGCATGAGTGCTTGCCGTAGCTCCTCTGGCTTAAATACTTGAAGAAAGAAAAGAGTTAAATTGTTAAACATTGACTACAGTTCATTCACAGCTCAACTTCCTCTAGACCAGTGGTTCTGGAGGTCAGAGGCAAAAACCTAAAAACAAAAACCCTGCAATAATTCCTATTTGATCCTAAGATTAAACAAATCGCAGAGCTCCTTCTGTTGGGGCCAAAAATATAAAGGGAAGCCGTTTGATGGAATTATTGAAAGTGCATATTTGTGGTCCAAACCATAACTTGGGATGTCTGGCTGTGTTGCATTGAGAATTGTATAGCGCATAGAGGCCCTGGGCTTGTTGGGGCACACCGAACTGGGATTCCCCGCTGTCCATTTTGGGGGGAGAGGAGGTAAGAGGAGGATAAAGCTGACCATTCCCAAGAAGAGTGGGGCCATTTTGGTGGAATAAGGATAACCACTGTGGGTAGGGGGGGGGATTGCTGGTCATTGCTGGGGGGGTTAAGGCAGACTACTTGGGAGGATAGGGCTGAACCTTAACCTAACCTTCCCCCCCACCACTGCTGGCCTGCACCCCTCACTTGACCCCCAAATTGGACTTATTGCTTTGAAGCAGAGTTCTTTAGTGTTAGTGTTCAGTTTGGCCCTTCATTCTGTGACAGAGTACCCCTGCCCCAGAGAGTGGCTGTGCAAGCAAAAGAGCTAGCTGTTCAGGCAGTAGAGAGAAACTTTGTACCCAGAGTATACATTCCCCCTTACCCAGGAATCCTGCACATAACAGTTATCCGCAAGGGTGAGGCGGTTGATGCAAGATTGTTTAGTATTAAAAGGGGGATGTTTTACTCTATTCTTTTACTACTTACTATCTGAAATATAATAGGTGGTGGTCTTGTAGCCCTTAGATTGTTTAGATAAGAGCCTATTTGCTTCAGTGCTCTAGTAGCCGAGGGAGATTCATGAGGTCCTTGCTTAACAAAAGCAAACCAAGGTAGAAGGCTCATAAAAACTAGCAGAAAGCACAGTCTATGACTGCCAAGCAGTGTGTCTGTGCAGGCCACATCCACCTGCTCTATAGAGCCGAGTGTTCTGCGTGACCCTGCCAGTAAGAAGGAGCAGGTACAGGCACAGTGCCTGCCGATCCTATATCTTCCCCAGCCCTCCAGCTGCTTCCCACTCCGTGCAGGCCACTCCCATTTGCTGCATGAACCCGGGTGCTCGCACGTGCCCCGTCCAGAAGAGGCAGCAGCTCTGGAGGGCAGGAGAAGATGGAGGAGCGGCGGGCGACATCTCCGTTCCTGCCACTGCCGGAAAAGACAGCAATAGCAGCGGCGGGGATGGGGAGAGCCAGCCAGCATCATCTTCTGGCCTCCCGGCAGGCAGACCGGTCAGCAACGCGGGAGCACCAGTAACGGGTGAATTCACTTTATTTTTTACATTCGGCCGATAAGGTGCACGAACCGCCCCCCCCCACACACACTTTTGGGGAACATTAAGTGTGTCTTTTAGGGCGAAAAATACAGTAAATCTTCCAGACAAGAACTGAAGGGAGTGGGTCCCATTCACCGAATGGGTTAAACACCTTAGCTTGTAATGCCTTTCTGCCACATGTCTGATCCTGTGAAGATAGAAGATTAAGACGGTGGTGCTTAACAAAAGTTTAAGCACTCGACCATGTTGCTGCTTTATAGATCTGCTCAGTAGCAGCACCAGCCCTTTCAACCAAAAAAAAAAAAAAGACATTACAAGTATTGTGAGCAGAAAAAAAGTTGCATCTTCAAGGAATAAGCCCTCAGGCTCTTGGACACACCATCCCTTCCTCTGGCATGTGAAGCCCAAAAACAGTCCAGTCCATCTGACTTGCTGAAAGGCTTTGACCTCTTCGAACGCCTATTTTATAAAAGGTCTCACACACACATTGCACCCATAGAAAGATCCCACTGCGAGTAACATCTCATGACTGCTGGTATAGTTCTTTCTACTGCCAGCAGAAATTGCTTGATCAGAGGTGAAGCCAATCATTTTATATCCAAGAGGACAGTCAGGGCCGCACTTCGAACCTTCAAGGTAGCCACATGAAGATACCCAACCTTCTGCAAAAAAATGAAAATCTCTGATGCTCTGGAATTCTGTCAACCAGACTCCTTTCATGTGTTGCAACACTTCCATACTTGACCTTATGTAATTTTGGTGACAATCTTGACAGAAACGTAGACATTACTCTAAAAAACAAACCCTTTTGCTTTAGTAGGATGGCTTAGGGTTTCAGCTTGTTCATTTCAGCATTGAAATCCCCCTGTAACAAACCAGCCCAAGTTATATAGCATATAGTCTTGGAAGAGGCTATGGTTTCTCGAACAGAATTTCAAGCGCCCTGAACCAAGGTTTCTATGGCCAGAAAAATGTCACCACTCTTTTCTGCCTGAAATTCAGAACTAGAGGAATCTGATGAAATGGAGCGAAGGCATAAGCTATGCTGAAGACCACAGATGTACTAGGACTCCACTTCTAATGCCAGATTATAAAAATTGAGCCCTCTAAAAAAAATCTGGTCATTGAGTGCCTAATCTAAATCAGTCAGTTTCCTACTCAGGAAATCTGCAAAAGTGTTTAATTACACTTCCACCACCAAGTGAGGGTCTCACTTGAATCAGAATTCAGGGTGGCCTCCATGCCTGTTTAAATTGGCAACTGCTGTGGTGTTGTCAGATAAAGGAGCCACCATGTTAAGGCACACAGAAAAATAAACTCTGCTTCTCTTGCCCCCCTCCACCCAAAAGAATCTCTAGGGAGTCGGACGGGGCGGACCCTGTTGTAGGTTTGGAAGTGGATTCCACCACCAGCCCTAAGAAGTGAATGGAGTGAAGAGAAGACCCTTGATTGTTTCCAGTTGGACAATAAATCATGTTGTAGTGGTCTTGAGTGATGCTGGGCACATCTTCCAGTCTGAAAGGCAGCCTCCTTTCTGATACAATCTGTTCTGTCAGGAGACAGCCCAGAGAAACCACCAGTGTAGATGACTTGTCCAGTGGAACATAAGTCTTCTCAGCCAGTGAATTTATCCTGAATTCCAGGAAGATTTCTTGAGAATGTAGCAGATTTTTAAAGATTTAACATCCAAGGCCAGACTTTTTAAGCAAGACAAAGGTCCGGCACCTTTGTGAATAGAGTAGAGACTTGGTAGCTGAATGGCAGACTAAAAATACAACTCTCTGAAACTCACCCGTAGAATGGTTTTTGAATATATCCAGTCCCGGTCATCCCAGAAGTGATGACATGTGGGTATTCCGCCCCCAGGGGGCGCTCGACTGCAAGGTCGCTCCTCTCAGCCCCCTATAAAAGCAGGTGTCTCACTACGATTTCCCAGGCGTTAAAAAGCAGTACAATTCTGTGATTACTCACCTGTAGAATTGTTATTATGAGTATACAGTACGTCCTGCTCCAGATAGATTACTTACACTTGGGTATTACTCCGCCAGATGGTGCTGGACTGCAGATACATCGAAAATAGGCTCCTCCCGGAACCTCAAATACCCAGGGACCTCCCACAATCCCCAGCATTGAAAAGCAGTTAACGAGAAGCCGGGAGAATTAAAACAAACCCAAACTGGTAACTATAACAATGATAACAATCACCATACAGGGGGTCCAAGATAATGCAAAACCAAGGGTGGGGTGTATCAGGACGTACTGTATACTCATAATACCAATTCTATAGGTGAGTAATCACAGAATTGTATTATTCTAAGTATACAGTACGTCCTGCTCCAGATAGATTACTTACACTTGGGACATCCAATAGCAGTGTCCATAAAATAGGATGGGATCCCCAAAGGTAACAGCAGACAGGTCATACCACTGCCGCCTGCAGAACCTTACGGCTAAAAGCAGCATCAGCTGAGGCCCTAACATCAACCTTGTAAAACTTGGAAAAGGTATGAACCGAAGACCAAGTAACGGCCTTGCAAACTTGCCTGGTGCTGAAAAGCCCAAGAGGCACCAATAGCACGAGTAGAATGAGCAGTAAGGCGGAAGGGAGGATTCTTCGCCTTAGAGTAGGCCTGAATCACAGCCTGACGGATCCATTTGCTGATAGACTTGGAAGGAGCCAAACCCTTCCTAGGACCAGAAGGGACCACAAAAAGAGCATCAGTTTTTCTGAAAGGTGTAGTAGCCACCAAATAGTACTTCAGACACCTAACCACATCCAAAGAATGCAAAACCCTCTCCTTAGCATTACTAGGATTAGGGCACAATGACGGAAGAACAATGTCCTGATTCAAATGAAAGGCAGACAACTTTTGGCAGAAAATCTGGCTTGAAGCGAAACACCACCTTGTCCTGGTGTCTCTCATAGTAGGGGGGCTGGATGGAGAGCGCCGCCAACTCAGACACACGCCTAACAGAGGTGATAGCCACCAAAAAGACAACCTTGAGAGTAAGAATGGCCAGGGCAGCATCCTGCACAGGTTCAAAGGGAGCATCCTGCAAGGTTGACAAAACCAAGTTCAGATCCCAAATAAGCAACATAGGCTTACGTGGGGGACGCACATGAGTAACCCCCTGGAAAAAAGTCCTGATCAGAGAATGCGGAGCAAAGGACTTCTGGAAGAAAACAGCCAGGGCTGAAACCTGACCCTTCAGAGTACTGAGCTGGAGCCCCATCTCCAACCCATGCTGCAGCAACTCCAGGATCCTGGGAATAGAGAACACACGACAGGGAAGAGACTTAGACTCACACCAGTCAATGTAGGCACGCCCAACCCTGTAATAAATGGAAGAAGAAGACTTCTTCCTAGCCTTTATCATGGTATCAACAACAGAGATAGACAACCCCTTCTCCATCAAGACGGAGGTTTCAGCAGCCAGGCCGTCAAAGCCAGAGTTTGTAAATTGGGATGGCGTAAGGGACCCTGAGTGAGCAGGTCTGGCACCCTGGGCAGAACGTACTGATCTACTGCCAGATGCACCACGTCTGCGAACCACACTCTTCTTGGCCACCTGGGAGCCACCAGAATTGCTGCCACCCCCTCCAGAGCAATCATGTGCAGAACCCTGCCCAGCAGGGGGAATGGAGGAAAGACACACAGGAGCTGAAAGTCCTGCCATGACATTGCTAGAGCATCCGTGGCCAAGGCCAGAGGATCCTCGGACAGGGAGACAAAGGCCGGGAGCTTGTGATTGTGACGGGACGCAAATAGATCCACATCTGGTTGACCCCAACGGTGAACAGAGATTGAAACACCGTGTTGCAGAGGGACCATTCTGCCTGGCGAGAGGTCCCCCTGCTCAGAGAGTCTGCCTGCAGATTTTCCATCCCCCGGGATGTACACCACTGATATGCAGGGGACATTGGCCTCTACCCAGGTCAGGATCAGAGACACTTCCTGGAGGGCCCTCCTGCTCCGGGTCCCTCCCTGATGATTGATGTAGGCAACTGCCGTCTGGTTGTCCGAGCGCACCTGAACAGGCAGGCCCCGAAGGTGATGAGTCAACTGAGGGACCCCCTGACCAGGGGGGAAAGCGCAAAGACCCGGTCCAGGGACACAGGGTCCTTGTCCCATACTGACAAGAGGTGGAGTTGCAGAGGCCTCAAATGGAACTGAGCATAAGGGACCGCCTCGAATCACGCCACCATCAGGCCCACCAGATGCATTCCCTGCCTGATGGAGGGATGACGACAAGCTAGCAGGAACTGGACCTGCACAATCAGACTGTCCTTCTGCTGAGGATGAAAAATCCTTGCCTGAACTGTATCCAGAATCATTCCCAGGAATGAAGTCATCAAGGAGGGAGACAGAGAAGACTTGGGATGGTTGATCACCCAGCCAAAGGACTCCAGGGTGGACACTACCAGCTGAGTATCCAACTCTGCCTGATGTAGAGACTGGGAAGTGATGAGAATGTCGTCCAGATAAGGCAACACGCGGATGCCCTGAAACCTGAGCAGAGACATCACCCCTGCCAGCACCTTGGTGAACACCCTGGGAGCTGAAGTGAGACCAAAGGGCAATGCCACAAATTAATAGTGTTGATCCTCCAGAGCGAACCTGAGGAACCTTTGATGACCTGGAAACAGGAATATGAAGGTAAGCATCTTTGATGTCCACAGACGTCATGAAGTCCCCTGGGCGCAGGGAACTGATGGCAGAGCGCAGAGTTTCCATGCGAAAACACCTACACAGCCGGGCTTGTCCTGCAGGAACCCCGAGCACATTATCCTAAGACGCCTCCATATGGTGATTATAGCGGTACAATAGGCCGATAGGGATTGACGCTATAAAAGCAACCCGGGATGCCCCAATAACCCGCTAGGGAAGTGGGAGTAATTAACACTAGGCCTCACAAGTTAATTAAATAAATAGAGGGAGTAGGGCCGGGAGAAGCCAAGATAGTTCGGCCCGTCTGAAAGACATAAGCAAAGGGGAGCCTTAAGTTACATGAAAATGGCAACGTTAAAATACCATTTTGTGAGTACTCACCTGTAAAATGGTTATTACGAGTATGTCACACACCCCACTTTCAAAGATCCATTACACTTGGGAAACCGGCCTGTAGAGGGCGATCTTGCAGAGATGACATGGAAAAAGGAGCCCCTCCTGGTCCATAAGTACCGGGTTCCTCCCACTATTCCCCAGTCTTTTTAAAAAGCAGTGAGAACCAGGAAGAGCCAATTACATACAATAATTGAAAAATAATAATCACCATATAAAGGATCCATAGAACAAAAAAGGGCGGGGGAAGTGGGGGTTGTGACATACTCGTAATAACCATTTTACAGGTGAGTACTCACAAAATGGTATTATTCCTAGTATGTCACACACCCTACTTCCAAATATTCATGACACTTGGGACATCCAATAGCAGTGTCTATAATGGGTGGGGATCCCCAAGGAATAATGCATAACTTAAATTACTGCAGCTTGCAGAATTTTGCGGCCAAAAGCAGCATCTGCTGAGGCCCGCACATCAACCTTGTAGAACTTAGAAAAAGTACGCACAGAAGACCAAGTCGCAGCCTTGCAAACTTGTTCAACAGAACCCTGGTGCTGAAAAGCCCAAATGGGCGCAATCCCACAAATGGAAGCGCTGTAAGCGATTTCTTGGCTACAACATCCGCCGCCCACTGCCGCAACCATACTGACCGCCGAATGGCGATTAACAAGGCAGAGGTTCTGCTGCACATGAGCAGAGTATCATCTAAAGCAGAAAGAACAAAAGATGCAATCATCTCACAACGCTTAAGAGCGGTGTACTCATCAGAGGCCAGATCAAGCCCTGAGTTATTCATTAGGTCTCTCACAACAGACCTAATAGCCACCGACATAAGCGCCGAAGCGTCAACAGGCCGCAAGGCCGAGCCTACACAGGAAAAATACCATTTTGTGAGATACTCACCTGTAAAATGGTTATTACGAGTATGTCACACCCCCCACTTCCCGATATCCATAACATTTGGGAACCCGGCCTGTAGAGGGCGATCTTGCAGAGATGACATGGAAAAAAAGGAGCCCCTCCTGGTCCATAAGTACTGGGTTCCTCCCACTATTCCTTAGTCTTTTTAAACAGCAGGGAAGAATCAGGAAGAGCCAATTAGATTCAATAATTGTAAAATTAAATGGAAATATAAAGGATCCCTCGAACAAAAAAGGGCGGGGGAAGTGGGGAGTGTGACATACTCGTAATAACCATTTTACAGGTGAGTATCTCACAAAATGGTATTATTCCTAGTATGTCACACCCCCCACTTCCCGATATCCGTAACACTTAGGACATCCAATAGCAGTGTCTATAATGGGTGGGGATCCCAAAGGAATAATGCATAACTTAAATTACTGCAGCTTGCAGAACTTTGCGGCCAAAGACAGCATCCGCTGAGGCCCGCACATCAACCTTGTAAAACTTAGAAAAGTATGCACAGAAGACCAAGTCGCAGCCTTGCAGACTTGTTCAACAGAAGCTTGGTGCTGAAAAGCCCAAGAGGCTCCAATAGCACGAGTAGAATGAGCGGTGACACGAAAAGGGGGAACCTTCCCCTTAGCCATATAGGCCCCAATGATAACCTGACGTATCCACTTACTAAGGGAAGCTTTGGCAGGAGCAAAACCCTTCTTGGGCCCAGAAGGCACAACAAAAAAGGCATCCGTCTTGCGGAAGGCCGAGGTAGTAACTAAATAATACTTAACACATCGAACTACATCCAAAGAATGTAAGACCCTTTCCTTGTCGTTACTAGGTTTAGGACACAAGGAAAGAAGAACTATATCCTGATTTAGGTGGAAAGCAGACACCACCTAGGAAGGAAATCCGGTTTAAAACGGAAAACAACCTTATCTTGCTGCCTCTCAAAATAAGGGGCTTGAATAGACAAAGCCGCCAGTTCAGAAACTCTGTGGACAGAAGGAATAGCAATCAAAAAGGCAACCTTCTGAGTAAGAATAGGAAAAGGAATATCCTGCAATGGCTCAAAGGGAGCAGCTTGCATAGCCGAAAGCACCAAATTAAGATCCCAAACAGGAAGTAAAGGCTTTCTGGGAGGCCGCACATGCGCGACTCCTTGGAAAAAGGTCTTAACCAAAGGATGAAGAGCAAACGATCTTTGAAAGAAAATTGCCAAGGCAGAGACTTGCCCTTTCAAAGTACTAATCTGGAATCCCATATCCAGACATCGTTGCAGATATTCCAGAATTTCTAGGAATAGAAAACACTCTACAGGGCAAAGCCCTGGATTCACACCAATCAATATAGGACCTCCAAGTCCTGTAATAAATGAGAGGAAGACTTCTTCCTAACTCTGAATAACCACATCAGAAAGACCTTCTTTCAAGATGGAGACTTCAGCAGCCAAAGCCAGCGTTTGTAAATTGAGGTAACAAAGTTGACCCTGAGTGATGAGATCTGGAAGAAGAGGCAGATGGAACCGATCCACTGCCAGCCTTACGACGTCTGCGTACCACAGATACCTTGGCCACCTTGGCGCCACCAGAATTGCTGGCGCCTCCTCCAGTGCTAGCTTGCGCATCACCTTGCTGATCATGGAGAATGGGGGAAACAGATATAGGAACCCCAAATCCTTCCAGGCTAGAGACATGGCATCCGCTGCCACTGCCAGAGGATCCTGGGATAGAGAAAAGCTGGCAGCTTGTGACGAGAAGCAAACAGGTCCAACCGTGGAGTCCCCCACTTGTGACAGAGGAACTGAAAGACCCTTGGATTGAGAGACCATTCTCCCTGGCGAGAACATCCCCTGCTCAGGGAGTCTGCCTCCACATTCTCTATCCCCGGAATGTAAACTGCTGATATGCAAGGAATATTGATCTCTGCCCACTGAAAGATCAGAGACACTTCCCGGAGGGCACCCCAAATGCGAGTCCCTCCCTGGTGATTGATGTATGCAACAGCTGTTCGGTTGTCTGACCGAATCTGAACTGGCAGACCCTGTAAGAAATGGGTCAGTCGAAGTAGACAAGACGTATGGCCCGAAGCTCTAATACATTGATTGGAGAAAGAGCCTCCTGAGGCCCCCACAATCCTTGGAACTGATGCTTCTTCCAGAAGCCCCCCCCCCCCCCCCCAGCCCACCAGGCTGGCATCCGTGGTCACCAGTTCCCAACGCGGAGTCAGAAATGACTTGCCCTTCTGGAGGTTGTGCGATATTAACCACGACTGAAGGGACTGCAAAACGTGGGGAGACAATAGACAAGTCTGATTCAATGATAGTGGGCACCTGTCCCACTTTGCCAAGAGGAAGAGCTGAAGCGCCCTTATGTGAAACTGGGCAAACAGGACTGCCTCGAATGCAGCTACCATCAATCCCACTAGTCTCATCCCTAGACAGATAGACTGACGAGGGTTGAACAAGAATAGAAGAATCAAGTCCTGAATCAGAACCATTCAGAATCAGGCCCAGGAAGGGAATTTCCCTGGACGGACAGAGAGGATTTGGGGTAACTTATTACCCATCTGAACCTCTCTGGCGTAGAGACCACCGTCCAACTCTGATTGTTCGAGGGAGGAGGCCGCGATAAGTCCAGAAAAGGCACAATGCGGATGCCCTGGACCCTGAATATAGTCATCACTCCTGCCAGCATCCTGGTAAAGACCCTTGGGGCCGAGGTAAGGCCGAATGGCAGGGCCACAAATTGATAATGCTGGTCTTCTATCGAGAACCTGAGAAATCTCTGGTGACTCGGAAAATAGGAATGTGCAAATAATCATCCTTGATGTCTATGAATGTCATGAAGTCCCCCTGACGGAGAGCATTGATCGCAGAGACTCCATGCGGAATTTTCTGAAACTGATAAATTGGTTGAGTCTCCTTAGGTCTAGGATAGGCCGAACAGAGCCGTCCTTTTTGGGTACCGTGAATAGGTTGGAGTAAAACCCCAAAACCCCTTTCCGCTGGAGGCACTAGGCCGATAACAGCCATGTTTAACAGATTTGCTACTGCTGCCCGCAGTCCCTGCGCAATTGCCGGATCTGACGGCATCCGGGACATAAAAAAATCTGGAAGGAGGCCGGGACTCGAATTCCAGTCTGTAAAATGGAAGAGACTACTTTCAGATCCCAATTGTCTGATACCTCCTGAACCCAGACCTGGAAGAAGAACTGCAGCCGTCCCCCCACCCAGAAGGGTGAGGGCGTCCCCTCATTGTTGAGCAGGCTTAGTGGCAGATTTGGTTTTGGACAGCCACATCCCTTAACTCTATTCCATGCATTCTCTCTAGGGGCTGAAAAGGCAGATCCTCTACCGGATCTAGACCCCCGAAAGGGTTACAAGAGGCCATTCCATGAAAGGAACGACGTTGTTTCTTACGCTGAGGTAATTTACCTCCTTTAGTGACAGAATCCAATTTTTTCTCCAAAGAGGCGCAATCCCACAAAAGGGAGTGCTGTAAGCGATTTCTTGGCTACAATATCAGCTGCCCACTGCCGCAACCATATTGACCGCCAGATGGCGACTAACAAGGCAGAGGTTCTGCTGCACATGAGCAGAGTATCATCTAAGGCAGAAAGTACAAAAGATGCAAACATCTCACATCGCTTAAGAGCGGCGTACTCATCAGAGGCCGGATCAAGCCCTGAGTAATTCATTAGGTCTCTCACAACAGACCTAATAGCCACTGTCATGAGTGCCGAAGCACCAACAGGCAGCAAGGCCGAACCCACACTGTAAAAAGCGTGGTACGCCATTTGATCAATACGCTTATCCTCTCCATCTTAAGTGTAGTGGAGTCAGGAGAATGCAACACAGAAGAATTGGATAAATTAAGCACAGGTGCATCCACCCATGAGCAGAGTATCTATTAAAAATCCAGTCTCTCTATTAATTAAATATAATGCATAGATGGCCATTGTATGCTTGCGCACATAGGAATTTGTCCTCCGCATTTAACCCATCCGCGCAGTGAGTGTACACATGCCCAGAGCGGTGGGCACAGGTGGTGATGACCAACGCTTAACAGTATCAGCTGGGAAGGGATATTTCTTGTCCCAGCCCAAGGAAATGCCATGAAGCCGCGCAGGCTTCCCTGATTCTTTAAGAATAATATCATAAAAAATGCTTTTGATCTGGGATATCTAACGAGGTTTAGAGGCTCCAAAGAATTCCCCTTTTTAAGGAGGGACTAATTCAGGAGAAGTAATAATCAAAACCTCAAATAACTGAGCCAGAGCTTTTGGGGTATCCACAACACTTGCTTCACCCTGCTCAATCTCAGTACCAACAAATTGCTGTTCATCAGAAACATCTGATTCCTCATATAATTCTTCTTGTAACTGAGAAGGATCAGACCAATCAAGCAATTCACAATTGTCTGACTCACCTGCCGGAGTGGCATGAGTCAAGTGCCTTCTTTTAGCTGAGGCCTTCTTAGGCACAGAGTAGACATTAATCTTTCAAGATGAGCCAATCTGGCACATAAATCAGCATGCGACTCACCACCCATGACAATATCATTGGGTGTACGGACAAGACATGGCAGAGTAGGAGATGAGGCATTAGCAGCAGGCCCTGAAGCCTGGGCATCAGTTTGCTGCATAATAGTTAATTGTGCACAAGGGACGCAAAGAATTGAGTTATCCCAACAAGGGATGCCCCACATCCAAAACATTGCCGAGTCTGTGCAGATGTAATTGCATGTCCGTTATGCTGGAATGCCTCCATATGGTGTTAAAATATTATACTATAATTGATTATAGTCGCCAAGTATATATGGGTTTTATGCATATGCTACCCGGGATGCCCCTTTAAATAGTCCCAGGTGGGAGGATTGAAACATAAATGGACCCCCAATAAGGCTTAAGGGCTAAGGACCAGGAGAAACCCTTTTAATAAGGAGTTTCCACCTACAGAAAAAAAAATAAACAGTCACCAATGCACAAATATACAATAAACAAAGCATTAAAAGTGGCAGAAAACTCCCTTCAGACAAGCTGAAGGGTACTCACAGCACCAGGCGACCAGCTCGCACAACGAGGGAAGACCGCAGGGAGGGAGCCGGAAGCGCCGACTAAGAGAAGGAAGACAAAGAGCACATCAACGTGCTCTATGACTCAAATGACGCTGCTTGCCGAAGCCCCCTGACGTCCGCAGGAGCCAGGAAGAAAATGGAGGGAAATTCAAAAGAATGAACATTGCCCTGACAACAATCGGTTTTTTACAAGGTAAGCCAAATGAATGCTGTTTGGTCAGAGATAGGGAAATAGATACAATCATTTCCTGTAAAATTGTCTTCATAAAATTACATATATATATATATATATATATATATATATATATATATATATATATATTTATATATAACCTTGTATTATGTGCATGGTGACCACAAGTCCAAATAACGCCCCCCCCCCCCCCCCTTCTTACCCTAGCAGGGTTAAAGGAGAACTAAAGGGGAGAGGATAGAAATGCACCCATCAGGCACAAGGGGATTTATAAAGGGACAGGGGGCATCCCATGCCAGGAACACCGACCCGGAAGCCGCCTACCCAAATCTTGGGTCTCACGGAGGAGTAAAAAAACTCCTGTAAACACCAGAAGGTGTATCTACCTTTGCCTGAACCATACAGCCAGGGCTGGGAGGCATACAATATAACCAAACAGGTTTAAAGAGTATCAGACAGAAATAGAGAAAAAAAGGGGCCGGGAGCAAACCCGGCTACCTGCAGCTTGAAGGAGAGTCATCTTCTGAATGCTTCGCCGACTGCAGAGACGAAAAGACTGGGGAATAATGGGAGAAACGCGGTACTTATGGACCAGGAGGGGCTCCTTTTTCCATGTCATCTCTGCAAGATCGCCCTCTACAGGCCGGTTTCCCAAGTGTCATGGATCTTTGGAAGTGGGATGTGTGACATACTAGGAATATAAGGCCGCCCGCGAGGGCACTCATGGACCGCGGTAGGTAGATGCCCGTCACGTAGCAGCCGGAACCAAGAAAAAATGGCGTCGGGTATACCTTGAGGGGCGGGCCGCAGGGACAGTGACGCGGAACGCGCCAAAAGCAGTCCCCCCCCCCCCCCCCCGAAGAGAGCGAAGCCGTACACGTGACAAGCAGCTAATAACGGCGCACCAGCGCCTGAGGTAACGCCGCCGCCAGGCGCGGAACACAGTGGAAGCGCGCGCGGCTGCAAATTTTAAAAAGACAATCAGTGCAACCAAGTCAGCGTGGCGACTGACACCAATCATAATAACATAATACAATGAAGCACAAAGCCAATGCACATACACACTCACACACACCCTCCCCCGAGGGCTACAAGGGAGAATGAGGGAGGACAGCGGCCACTTAACATAGGATCACCGATAGACAGGGGCAAGTGGCAATAGTGCGGGAGGGGCATCCCATAGAGGCTCCCCATATGCCTATACCGCCTACCCTTTGGTGGGGGATTGCGGTGGAGCAGCGCTCCTAAGCACCTGACAGCGGTGCTGCCTACCATCACCCGACCAGCGCAGCCAAGGCTGGGAGGCAAATTACAAATGGAACGGGTGGGAATAGTCCTACAGGGCCGCAGGCTAATAGCCCCGCTCACCTGCAAGAAGAGAGCCATCACCTTGTCCTTCACAGTCCAGACTGCAGAGAAGATCTGGGGATTGTGGGAGGTCCCTGGGTATTTGAGGGGCCGGAAGGAGCCTATTTTCGATGTCTCTGCTGTCCAGCGCCATCTGGCGGAGTAATACCCAAGTGTAAGTAATCTATCTGGAGCAGGACGTACTGTGTACTAAGAATAGACAGGTTGGGCGGCCAAGAAACCATGTTACTTCACATAGCTTCAGCATGAACTCTCTCCAACAAAAAACTTAAGGACAACGGTCCAATAGAAAAATGGTAATCATCATAACAGGCATCCAGAGATAACGAAACAAGGGCGGGGTGGGGCGACCGGGATTGGATATATTCAAAAACAATTCTACAGGCGAGTTTCACAGAATTGTATTTTTCACTATATCCAGTCCAGATCATCCCAAATGTGATGACATGTGGGACATCCAAAAGCAGTGTCCATTAGGGCGGGATCCCCAGTGCGGAACAGCATGTAGTTAATTTCCCTACCGCCTGAAGCACCTTTCGACCAAAGACAGCATCAGCTGAGGCCCTAACATCAAACTTGGTAAAGGTATGAACTGAAGACCAAGTGGCGGCCTTACAAACTTGTTCAACAGATGCCTAGTGCTGAAAAGCCCAAGAGGCACCAATAGCTCTGGTAGAATGAGCTGTGATCCGAAAAGGGGGTTCCTTCCCCTTGGCAGAACATGCTTGCACCACCGCCTGTCTGATCCACTTACTAAAAGTGGACTTGGCAGGTGGCAAGCCCTTCCTAGGACCTTCTGTTAGGACAAAGAGCAAATCCGGTAATACTTAATGGCTCTGACCACATCCAAGGCATGGAGGGTCCTCTCCTTAGAATTACTCGGTGCTGGACACAAGGAAGGCAAGACCACTTCCTCATTAAGGTGAGAGGGAGAAACAACCTTAGGCAAAAATCAGGTTTAAAGCAAAAAAACCACCTTATCCCGCTCAAAATAAGGAGGCTTCATACAAAGTACGGCCAGCTCTGACACGCACCGAGGTGATTGCTACCAAAAAGACCACCCAGAGGGTCAAAATAGGCAATGTAGCATCGCACAAGGCTCAAAGGGAGGACCTTGGAGAGCAGAAAGCACCAAATTCAAGTCCCACACCGGTAATACAGGCTTACGCAGTGGACGTACATGGGTGACTCCCTGGGAAAGGTCTTGATCAATCTATGATTGGCAAAGGATCTCTGGAAAAAGATGGCCAAGGCCGAGACCTGGCCCTTGAGGGTGCTCAACTGGAGACCCAAGTCTAAACCATGTAGTAAAATTTACAACTCCTAGAGATAGAGAATGTGTGACAAGGGCGACTCTTGGATTCACACCAAGCAATGTAGGCGTGCCAAACTATGTAATATATCATGGAAGATGACTTCTTCCATGCCTGAATCATGGTATGCACAACCGTGACCGACAGCCCCTTTTCCATCAGGATTGAGGTTTCAATAGCCAGGCCGTCAAAGCCAGCGTCTGTAAACTGGGGTACTGCAGCGACCCCTGTGTGAGAAGCCCTGGGTCGTCTGCCATGATGTAGCGATCCACTGATATCTGAACTATGTCCGCAAACTAACTCCTCCTCGGCCAGCTAGGAGCCACTAGGATGGTTGGAACCCCTTCCTGGGCTATCTTGCGCAGCACTCATTCCAGGAGTGGAAACGGAGGGAATGCATAAAGGAGCCTGAACTCCATCCAAGGAATTGCCAGAGCGTCCGTGGCAAAGGCCAGAGGATCTCTTGACAGGGAGACGAACCTTGGGAGCTTGTGATTGTGTCTGGACGCAGACAGCTCCACGTCCAGCTGACCCCAGTGGAGACAGAGCGTGAAAGGTCTTGTTGCTGAGAGACCATTCCCCCAGACTTGAGGCCTCCCTGCTCAGGGAATCTGCCTCCTGGTTTTCTACCCCGGGGATGTAAACCACCGAGATGCAGGGAACATTCTCCTCTGCCCAAGTCAGAATCTGGGTCACCTCCTTGAGGGCTCGCTTGCTCCGAGTCCCACCCTGGTGATTAATGTAGGCGACAGCCGTCTGATTGTCCAAGCGAACCTAGACCGCACGACTCCTTAAATGGGGAGTCAAGCGAAGAAGCACCAACCAGATCGCTCTCAGCTCCAGGAGATTTAAGGGCAAGTGGTTCTCCTGCGGACCCCACTAACCCTGGATCTTGCGTCTGCCAAACGCATCCCCAGCCGCTCATGCTGGCATCCGTGGTAACTATCTCCCACCGGGGAGTCAGAAAGGACTTTCCCACCAACAGGTTTCTGGAGTCCAGCCACCACAAGAGGGACTGTCTGGCCGGGATGGGGGGGGGGGGGGGGGGGACAGTGAAAATTCCTGTTCCAGCGACTCCTGCATCCGGTCCCAGCTGGTCAACAGGTTCAGTGGAACTGGGCGAAAGGCACTGCCTTGAAGCATGACACCATTAGGCCCACCAGCTTCATCCCCAGACGGATCGATGGCCGCTGACAAGACAGCAAGGCCTGCACCTGCGTCTGGAGGCCCACCACCTTCTGCTGTGGCAGGAATACCTTGACCCGAGAGGTGTCCAACGTCATGCCCAGGAAGGACCTCACCATTGAGGGAGTGATAGAAGACTTGGGGTAATTGACTACCCATTCAAAATCCTCGAGAGTGGATAACAGCGTCTGGGTGTCGCTCTCGGCCTTCTGAAGGGATTGAGCCGCAATCCGTAAATAGTCCAGATAAGGCAGCACACGAATGCCCGGATTCCTCAGAATAGCCATGATGCCCGCCAGCACCTTGGTGAAAACCCGGGGGGCAGAGGAGATCCCGAATGGCAGAGCTACAAACTGGTAATGCTGGTCCTCCAGAGCAAACCTCAGGAACTTCTGATGTTCCTGGAATATCGGGATGTGCAAATAGGCATCCCGGATGTCCACCGTGGTAAGGAAGTCGCCGGGCCGAAGCAAACTCACCGCAGACCGTAAGGTCTCCATGTGGAAATGTCTGACCATGACAAACCAGTTGAGACCCTTCAGGTCCAGGATAGGCCTCAGCGTTCCGTCCTTCTTGGGAATCGTGAACAGATTGGAGTAGAAGCCTTGACCCTGGTCCTGACGAGGCACAGGGCAAATCACCCCTAATTGCAGGAGGTGCTGCACGGCCATTCTCAGGCCCTGTGTCTTCAATGGGTTCTGGGATATTCGAGACTGAAGAAATCTTGAGGGCGGCCTGACTGCGAGCTCTATTTTGTAACCGGAGGACACCACCTCCTGAATCCACCGATCCGTGCTGTCTCCAGATATGAGCAAATAGCAGCAGCCGCGAAAGGATCGATAGGCAGAAGAACCCCGAAAGGGCCGCGCAGGCTTCCGTCGCTGAGGAAGTCTACCATCCTTGATCAGGAGGTCCAGACATTCCCCGAACAACCTGTGCCCCACGAAGGGGATACTAGTGAGAGACTTCCGACCGTTACCACAACCAGAGCGAGCGGCGAAGAGCAACAAAAAGGGCCGAAACCCTGGCACCGACCCGGACACCATCGTCCATGGCAGCAACCACGAAGGCAATAAAAATCCACACAAGCTTTGAGGTCTTTATACTCCTCCGCCCGCTTGCGAGACCTAGCAATATCCACAAGACGTCTCACCTTTCTTATGGCTAAGGAGACAATAGCCGCGGCACACAGGGTGAAACCAAGAACCAGCAAAGGTGAAGGCATGACAGACCAACTGATCCATGCGCCTGTCAGCTGGATCACGTAAGGAAGGGGTATCGGGTGAAGACATAATCGTAGTGTTGGACAATCCCGACACAGGGGAAACCACCTCGGGGGGATGGGACCATAAGCGGACCAGCTCCTCAGGAAAGGGATACTGCCTATCCAGGCCCTTAGGCACTGACGGTAGCTTGTTAGGCCTTTCCCATTCCTTGAAAATCTTATTAGAAAAATGGGCCTGCTCAGGAAAGAATCGCCTCTGTCTCTCAGGCCGAAACAAATCACCGTGCTTCCTCTTAGCCGCTCTTGAAAGGGACAATGTGCAACGTCTCAAAAACTGAAGCCAGCAAATTCTCCGTATCAGGGAGCCACGTATCCTCGTCCGAGGAAGAACCAGGCCCGCTGTCATAGCCAGCAGAATAATCCACTGTGGAAATGGAGTCCTCCTGCAACTCGCCTTCCTCCACGGAGCCCAGACCTCCAAAAAGATCATCACCATCATCATCATCATTATCCGAGTAAACGGGCTCGATGTTCCGCTTCTTACTTGTGGCCTTCTTAGGAGCCGTTCGCGAGATCTGTCTCTCAAGGCGGAAAGCCAAATCAACTTGGGACTCCCTGCTGGCTTCCCCCTTGCTGGGGGCTGAGTGCAGCAGCGGGGGATCTGAAGAGGCCGCAGGCAATGAAGGGCTAGGGGCAGATACGCCCACCCATGCTCCTAAATGACGCTCCTGGCGCAAGTGACACAAACAAACAGTGCCGAGTCTGCCCAGAGGGCTAGCACTGCACTTGGGGCAGAGCTTCACCCACCCAGATGAAGCCCTTCGCTCACTATCCCCAGAAGCCTCCATTATGGTGATTAGCAGAAAAGAATTTTATGCAGGTTACAAGGCACTGACGGCCCAAACCTATATAGCCCTCCTAAATATTCCCTCTTTTTGTGATCCCTCTTAATAAAAAGGGAGAGGAGGGGGGCGGGGGACCAGGAGGAACCACAACTCACAATCTATCAAAGGGCCCAACCTGAAAGACACAAGCAAAAAGGGGCCATAAGCATCCCACAGCAGGAATGCGGCCCAGAGCCTAGCTCTGCCAAAACGTCTGACCCCAGCGTTCTCCCTACCGTCACAGTCCCAACAGTCGTGGCTAGGAGGCAATAGTGGGTCCACGGGATCAGTGGTAATAGGGTCCGCAGTGGCTAACGGGCTAGGAGGTCCCACTCAGCTGCAATATCCAGGAGAGAGTATCCAACGATCTTCAGCAGCCAGACTGCAAGATGAACACTGAGAAATCATAGTGAGACACCTGCTTTTATAGGGGGCCGGGAGGAGCTTTTGATCTTGCAGTCGAGCGCCCCCTGGGGGCGGAATACCCACGTCATCACTTCTGGGACGACCTGGACTGGATATAGGGAAAATTGGCCACCTGGTGGGCCATCTACTGCTTCTGGTACTTTATTTTGCAAGAAACTCATACCTAGACCTACATAAAAAAAAGTTTCACTTTATGGTATGCTGACCTGTCCGGTTTCTAGATCAGGCCCAGACAGACAAAGGCCTGGCATATAGGCTGGTTCTGGACCCAAATTGCCCTGTGGGCAAAGTCTTAGATCCCCTTTGATTAACCGCTGACCAGATGCAAATCCGTTTACCTAAAAGGATCATACAAGGTGCCAAACAAAGTAAGGCATTTGCAAAGGCGCAATAAAACTTTGGGTACTTGTCAACTACAATGTAATTTTATTTCAGATAGGTTAAGATTCTTTTCCGGATGCTTCCACACCTTACAAATTATGGACTACAAATACTCTTATTGGGTTCAGTCATGCTCTGATAGATAGCATAATGTCTAGACAGAACTAACTGTTTCCCTTCAATGTGTGTGGGGGGGTATTGGATCCCCTTTGAGCTCAAGACCTCCATGGGCACTAATGGCAAAAAAAACTTACCTTATTCTCTTCAGGGAAATCATACCCCCCCCCAGGGGAGTTGATGGCCTCTCTCACCAAGGTGGAAAACAAAAAAACAGGAGCACTGGAGAAGAATTTATAGCGGAACACACTTTCACCAGTTCTGGCCAAGAAAATGATTTGAGAAAACAAAAACGCTATTTGATACTTTGGAGTACTGCACCCATGTCAATGAATAGAAACTGCACAATTCCGTTTTGGAAGGGGGGGGGGGGGTGATACGTTTTAAAACACTTGAGCAGGATGAAGCACTGCAAGGGAGAATATTTGTGGTTTTCTTGTATGTGTATGGACAGGGTCTTTAATCTTCTATTTTAACTTCCATCAGTTTGCACTTTTACACAGAAACTCATGATTGTAACAACTCCAGGATGTGCATACCTAAAAATGGGGATTATTTCCTTTCAAGAAGGTCAGTACATGGAAAATACTTACCCTTCTTTTTAGGCTGTCCAGGAGAAGACTGTGCTGCTGGTGTGCCTGGTCTCTCTTCCTCTACTTCAGATTTGACATCAACTTTCTCTTCAGATTCCATTGGCTCAGGTTTGCAGTCAACAGCAACAACTTCAGCTTGTACCTTAAACAAAGGGCATTCATATTAATCTAAAGTATGCTATATAGTGTTTAATGGTAAATTTTAGCAATTAAAGCCGAACAGAACCCAGACTAAAATATGGCTTCGTCCAAGTCATTATACTCAGATAATTTATACCTAAAGGAATTCCCTTACCAATTTTGGAGTACGAAAACCCTATATTCTTTCGCTTTGTGTCAACCCCATTTTATTACAAAAAAAAACCCTACCTCAATCGATGACCGTGTCGCATGGAAGGCACAGAGGGCACAGTGGGTTACCCTCACTTTTTGTGCATCTCCGACCCATTCAGGTGAATGGGCGCGGAAAGCCGTTTTGTGCAGCAAATCCAAATTGAGCACTAGATGATTGCACCACCAGAAACAAATAAGCGCGTGCTTACCCAAAACCAACAATTGTAAACATAGGGGAAGGTGAAAACCATTCACCTGCCCATAAAGATGGGAGCACCACAAATAATAAATACCGTTTTGTGAGTACTCACCTTTAAAACGGGTATTATGAGTGTGCCATACACTCCACTTCGGTCTTCATGACATCTGGGTAATCTCCAGTAGAGGGCGAACTTCTACAGAGATGAATATGCAAAAAAAAAAGAAAGCCCCTCACGGTCCATATATACCTGGGACCTCCCACCAATTCCCCAGTGTATAAAAGCAGTAAAGGGACCAGGAAGAACCAATTATAACCTTATCAATCAAAACCAATGGTTCACCACATAAAAGCCCCAGAATACCTGAAAAAAGGGGTGGGGCGAAGTGGAGTGTATGACACACTCATAATACCCGTTTTAAAGGTGAGTACTCACAAAACGGTATTATTCTAAGTGTGCCATACACTCCACTTCGGTCTTCATGACATCTGGGACATCCAATAGCAGTGTCCGTCATGGGTGGGAACCAGAAACAGTAAAGAATGTACCAACTCAAACCACTGCAGCTTGAAGAACCTTGCGGCCAAAAACAGCATCCGCTGAAGCCCGCACATCAACCTTGTAAAACTTGGAAAAAGTATGAACGGAAGACCAAGTAGCAGCCTTACAAACTTGTTCAACAGAAGTCTGGTGCTGAAAAGCCCAGGACGCACCAACAGCACGAGTAGAATGCGCAGTAACCCTAAAAGGGGGAGTCCTCCCCTTAGCAGAATAGGCCCCAACAATGGCCTGACGAATCCATTTGCTAATCGTAGACTTGGCGGGCGCCAAACCTTTCCAGGGCCCACAGGCCACCACAAAAAAGGCATCCGTCTTGCGGAAGGAAGAAGTAGTCACCAAATAGTACTTCACACAGCGAACAACATCCAAATTGTGCAAAACCCTCTCCTTGTCATTGTTAGGCTTAGGACACAAGGAAGGGAGAACAATATCCTGATTGAGGTGGAAAGCAGACACCACCTTAGGAAGGAAATCCAGCTTAAAATGAAAAACCACCTTATCCTGGTGTCTCTCAATGTAAGGGCCCTGAAAAGACAGAGCCGCCAACTCAGAGACACACCGAACAGAGGTAATAGCCACCAAGAAAGCACCTTCTGAGTGAGAACCGAAAGAGCAATATCCTGTAGCGGCTCCAAAAGGAGGACCCTGGAGAGCCGAAACAACCAAATTCAAATACCAAACAGGAACTACAGCCTTCCGAGGGGGCCACACATGCGGTCTTAGCCAGCGGGTGTAAAGCAAACGACCTCTGGAAGAAAACCGACAGAGCAGAAACCTGTCCTTTCAAGGTACTAAGCTGGAACTCAAGATACAGATTATACTGAAGAAACTTCAAAATCCTGGGTATAAACCCTGCAAGGCAAGGCCCTAGCCTCACACCAATCAATATAGGACCTCCAAATCCTATAGTAAAACGCCAGAAGAGGACCGCTTCCTAGCCCTAATCAGGGTCTGAACAGCCCCAGACAAACCTTCCTCTTTCAAGATGAAGGTTTCAGCAGCCAAGCCATCAAAGCCAGCGTTTGTAAATTGGGGTAAAGTACATGACCCTGAGATAGCAGGTCCAGCAGCAAGCTGGTCTACGGCCAGCCTTACGACGTCTGCGTACCAAACCCTTCTTGGCCACCTTGGAGCCACCAGAATCGCTGGTGCCCCTTCTAGAACCAGTTTGTGAACTACCTTGCCCAGCATGGAGACAGGTGGAAACAGGTACAGAAAACCCAGGTCTTTCCAAGCCAGTGAAAAGGCATCCACTGCCAGAGACAGAGGATCCTGAGAAAGAGACACAAATGCTGGAAGTCTGCGATTGTGCCTCGAGGCAAAGAGATCCACCTCTGGATCCACCACTTGCGGCAAAAATCCAGAAAAACCTTGGGGTTGAGAGACCACTCTCCGTGGCGAGAGGATCCCCTGCTCAGGGAATCCGTCTCCGTGTTCTCCACTCCCGGAATGTAGACTGCCGAAAGGCAAGGAACATTGCTCTCCGCCCAGTGCAGGATCAGAGAGACTTCCCTGAGGGCACTCCTGCTGCGAGTCCCTCCTTGGTGATTTATGTAGGCCACTGCCGTTCGGTTGTCCGAACGCACCTGAACCGGAAGACCCCGTAAATGTGGCGTCAGCCGAGCCAGAACCAGTCGAATGGCTCTGAGCTCCAATACCTCCCTAGCCCCACAGGCTGGCGTCCGTGGTAACCGTCTCCCAACAAGGGACCAGAAAGGATCTGCCCTTCACCAGATTGCTCGAGTCCAGCCACCACCGAAAGGAATGCCGAACCCTGGGAGACATCCTGAAAGGTTGATCCAATGACTGTGGGCACCTGTCCCAATACGTCAATAGGTGAAGTTGAAGAGATCTCATGTGAAACTGTGCAAACTGCACCGCCTCGAAGGAGGATACCATCAAACCCACCAGTTTCATCCCCTGTCGGATAGAGGGACAAGGACTGACCAGAAGAAGGTGGATCAGGCCCTGAATCCCCTGCACCTTGGCCTGGGGCATTAACACTCTGGCCCGAATGGTATCCAGATTCATGCCCAGAAATGAAATCACACGAGACGGGGAGAGAGAAGACTTGGTGCGGTTGATCACCCAACTGAACCTCTCCAGGGTCGACACCACTTGGTGGGTGTCCAGTTCCGCCTGATGAAGGGAAGAAGCCGATATCAACAGATCATCCAGATAAGGCACAATGCGAATGCCCTTAGACCTGAGCCTGGTGAAGGCCCTCGGTGCCGAGGTCAGACCGAAGGGAAGAGCTACAAACTGATAATGTTGATCCTCCACCGCAAATCGGAGGAATCTCTGATGTGCCTGAAATATCGGAACATGCAGATATGCATCCTTGATGTCTATGGATTTCATAAAATCCCCTTGGCGAAGGGAATTGATAGCCGAGCACAGAGTCTCCATGCGGAACTTTTTGGCTCTGAGAAATCTGTTGAGAACCTTGAGATCTAGCCCCAGACAAACCTTCCTCTTTCAAGATGAAGGTTTCAGCAGCCAAGCCATCAAAGCCAGCGTTTGTAAATTGGGGTAAAGTACATGACCCTGAGATAGCAGGTCCAGCAGCAAGCTGGTCTACGGCCAGCCTTACGACGTCTGCGTACCAAACCCTTCTTGGCCACCTTGGAGCCACCAGAATCGCTGGTGCCCCTTCTAGAACCAGTTTGTGAACTACCTTGCCCAGCATGGAGACAGGTGGAAACAGGTACAGAAAACCCAGGTCTTTCCAAGCCAGTGAAAAGGCATCCACTGCCAGAGACAGAGGATCCTGAGAAAGAGACACAAATGCTGGAAGTCTGCGATTGTGCCTCGAGGCAAAGAGATCCACCTCTGGATCCACCACTTGCGGCAAAAATCCAGAAAAACCTTGGGGTTGAGAGACCACTCTCCGTGGCGAGAGGATCCCCTGCTCAGGGAATCCGTCTCCGTGTTCTCCACTCCCGGAATGTAGACTGCCGAAAGGCAAGGAACATTGCTCTCCGCCCAGTGCAGGATCAGAGAGACTTCCCTGAGGGCACTCCTGCTGCGAGTCCCTCCTTGGTGATTTATGTAGGCCACTGCCGTTCGGTTGTCCGAACGCACCTGAACCGGAAGACCCCGTAAATGTGGCGTCAGCCGAGCCAGAACCAGTCGAATGGCTCTGAGCTCCAATACCTCCCTAGCCCCACAGGCTGGCGTCCGTGGTAACCGTCTCCCAACAAGGGACCAGAAAGGATCTGCCCTTCACCAGATTGCTCGAGTCCAGCCACCACCGAAAGGAATGCCGAACCCTGGGAGACATCCTGAAAGGTTGATCCAATGACTGTGGGCACCTGTCCCAATACGTCAATAGGTGAAGTTGAAGAGATCTCATGTGAAACTGTGCAAACTGCACCGCCTCGAAGGAGGATACCATCAAACCCACCAGTTTCATCCCCTGTCGGATAGAGGGACAAGGACTGACCAGAAGAAGGTGGATCAGGCCCTGAATCCCCTGCACCTTGGCCTGGGGCATTAACACTCTGGCCCGAATGGTATCCAGATTCATGCCCAGAAATGAAATCACACGAGACGGGGAGAGAGAAGACTTGGTGCGGTTGATCACCCAACTGAACCTCTCCAGGGTCGACACCACTTGGTGGGTGTCCAGTTCCGCCTGATGAAGGGAAGAAGCCGATATCAACAGATCATCCAGATAAGGCACAATGCGAATGCCCTTAGACCTGAGCCTGGTGAAGGCCCTCGGTGCCGAGGTCAGACCGAAGGGAAGAGCTACAAACTGATAATGTTGATCCTCCACCGCAAATCGGAGGAATCTCTGATGTGCCTGAAATATCGGAACATGCAGATATGCATCCTTGATGTCTATGGATTTCATAAAATCCCCTTGGCGAAGGGAATTGATAGCCGAGCACAGAGTCTCCATGCGGAACTTTTTGGCTCTGAGAAATCTGTTGAGAACCTTGAGATCTAGAATGGGTCTCACGGAACCCTCCTTTTTGGGAACCATGAAAAGGTTGGAGTAGAAACCCCTGCCTCTCTCCGACAGAGGCATCGGGCATATAACCATGTCCAGAAAGATTTTTACTGCTAACAGGAGCCCCTGTGCAGCCTGAGGGTCCGAGGGCACCCGGGACCTTAAGAATCTTGGGGGCGTCCAGAACTCGAACTCCAGTTTGTACCCGGAGGAGACCACTTCCAAGATCCAATTGTCTGACCTCCCGGGCACAGACCTGGAAGAAGAGCCGCAGCCACCCCCCCACCCTTGAGGGTGAGGGCGCCCCTTCATTGCTGAGCCGGTTTAACGGCAGGCTTGGGCTTGGAACCCCAGGCAGGCGCGGGACGTGCCCGACCTCTGCCTCTGTTCCAGGACGAGCCCCTGACACCTGAGAAGGCCAAACTCCTAGTCGCTCTCGCCCCTCGAAAGGAAGGAGTGAACGAGCCCGCCCCCCGAAAGGTGGCGGCGCTGTTTCCTCCGCTGAGGTAACTTACCTCCTTTGGCAACAGCATCCAATTTATCTCCAAACAGCCGCGAAACCAAGAAGGGAAGAGCTGTGAGCGACTTCTTGGCTCCAACGTCCGCTGTCCACTGGTGGAGCCAGACCAATCTGCGCATAGCCACCAGTAAGGCTGACGTCCTACTACACACGACAATAGAGTCTTCCATTGCAGCCATGACAAAATCCATGAACAATTCGAATTTCTTAAGGATAGCGAACTCAGCGCCAGCTGGATCAAACTGAGCGCTATTCAGCCAGTCTCTGGTAGCAAGCGACATCAGGGCAGATGCACTAACAGGCCGCAGGGCCGAGCCCACGTTGGCAAATGCGTGGCACGCCATCTGATCGAGGCGCTTATCCTCGCCATCCTTAAGGGAAGTGGCGTCAGGAGTGTTCAGCACAGAAGAGTTGGTCAAACCTAAAACAGGCGCGTCGACCTCGAGAGGAGAAGACCAGCGCTTAACCGCCTCCACCACAAAAGGATATTTCTTATCCCATCCCTGAGGCACACCAGGAAGCCGACTGGGCCTCTCCCATTCTCTAAGGATCAGCGCATCAAAATGACCCTGGGTAGGGAATTCCAGACGGGGCTTGCAGGCCCAAAAAAATTCCCCCTTCTTAAGAGGGGGCGCCTCAGGCGGTTCGATATCCAACACCTCCAATAAATGTGACAAAACAGTGGCCGTATCTACGGCATCCCCTAGCGCCTGCCCGACATTGGAATTCCCAGACTGAACATAGTCAGCCTCCGATTCCTGATACAATTCCCCCTCCTCTAACGGGAAATAATCTGACAAATCAGCGGACTCGTCAATATCCCACAATGGCTGGGCCGACGACAAATGTCTCTTTTTAGCCTGGGCCTTCTTGCCCACCGTGCTAGCAATAATTTTCTCGATGCTGGCCAACCTAGCCCAAACATCAGAAGCGACGCCCCACTGGTACCAATGTCACTTGGGGTACGGATAAGGTGGGGAGGGGAAGGTGATGAAGCGGGAGGAGCCGACCCAGAAGGCTGGGTACTAGACTGCCACGTTATGGCCTTTTGTGCGCATGGTATACAGATCAGCACATTTTCCCCTGTAAGGGATACCCCGCACCCCACACATGGCCCGGATTGTCCCAGAGGGATCCCAAGCCCAGTATCCTGCGGAGCCTCCATATGGTGAATTTTTGTGGTCAGTCGCAAGACCGCAGGGAATTACGCATTAGCAACCCGGGATGCCCCTTAAAAGTCCCGGTGGGAGGATTTTAGGCGGACAATTTTACACTAGGGACCCCAGGACCAGGAGGGACCCCTTAATATGCACATATACAGGGCAACCTGTAACACACAAAACAAGCAACATAAGTGCAGAGCTGTGTAAAAATGGCCATAACCTTACATGTAAAAAACCACAGCATTTGATGTTGCAGCCACATAATTATAAATATATATCTATATCACATCCCAGCCAGACAGTGTAATTAAAGCACACACAAATGTTCCAGACCAGTGGGGGCCCCCGCTAAAGAGGAGCCCCCACACACAGACAAGCTAAGGAAGTGGCCATCGGGCCCTTACCATACCGATTGCTATGCGGCCTGCTTGAGAAGATGGCCCCCACGCAGCCTCGTGCCTGAGGAGGGAGAGCAGGGGGAGGGCGGGCCAGCGCAGAACGCGCATTTGCCGAGGCCATTAGTCCCTGGTATGCCAGTAAGGCAGTAAGACGCACACACAGTAAAAAACGCACAGCACACAGGGACACAAACTGGGGAAAACAAAATATCGACCAGGCCAGGCAACCCCCCCGGAGGGGAATAAGGGACCCGGAAGGGGGGGGGGGGGGGGAATCCTGCCAGAAGCCAGCCATAAACCTAAAGGGAAGGGGCATCCCACACCAGGATCACCAAGAAACCTGGATAACCGCCTACCCCATAGTGAGGTCTCACGGTGGAGCAGTGCTCCTGCTGCACCCATAGGGTGCTCCTACCTTCAGCAGGACCCACAGCCTAAGCTGGGAGGCTCAATATAGGGCAATTTAGAAGGGTCCTGGCAGTAATAGGGATAATAGAAAACCGGGCGCGAGCCTGGCTTACCTGTAAGTAAAGAAGTCTTCATCTTCTGTCTTGTCGCCTTCCCTGCAGAGAAGGAACTGGGGAATTGGTGGCTGGGCCTTTTTTTGCATATTCATCTCTGCAGAAGTTCGCCCTCTACTGGAGATTACCCAGATGTCATGAAGACCGAAGTGGAGTGTATGGCACACTTAGAATATACAATTCTGTGATTACTCACATGTGGAATTGGTATTATATGTATACAGCATGTCCTGTTCCAGAATATTCCTTACTCCTGGGAAATACATCCACAAGATGGCGCTGGACTGCAGAAAACAGCTTGTGGCTCCTCCCGGCCCTATACAAGTCAGGGACCTCCCACAAAATCCCCAGAAATAACAAGCAGTTAACAAGAAGCCGGGAGGACAATAACAACAAGAACTCAAAATGAACAATCACCATACAGAGGTAAGAATAATAACAAGGGCGGGGTGGAACAGGATGTGCTGTATACATATAATACCAATTCTACAGGTGAGTAATTACAGAATTGTATTATTCTAAGTATACAGCACGTCCTGTTCCAGAATATTCCTTACTCCTGGGACATCCAATAGCAGTGTCCGTAAGCTAGGGTGGGATCCCCAAAAACAAAAGCGGGCAGTTTAAACCACTGCCGCCTGCAGAACTTTGTAGCCAAAAGCAGCGTCAGCTGAGGCCCTAACATCAACTTTGTAACTTTGCAACTTTGTAAAACTTAGAAAAAGTATGAACAGAAGACCAAGTAGCGGCCTTGCAAATTTGTTCAACAGAAGCCTGGTTTTGAAAAGCTCAAGAGGCACCAATAGCACGAGTAGAATGAGCAGTAAGGCGGAAGGGACGTTCCTTCCCTTTAGCAGAATAGGCTTGTATCACAGCCTGACGGATCAACTTGCCGATAGTGGACTTAGCTGGAGCCAGACCCTTCTTAGGTCCAGACGGGAGCACAAAAAATACAACTCTGTGAAGTACTCACCTGTAGAGTTGATATTATATGCATACAGCACGTCCTGCTCCAGTAATAGTAATAACATGGGTAATCCTCCGCCTCCGGCGCCGTGCACTGCAGACATGTAGAAAACAAGCTCCTCCCGGCCCTACATATACCGAGGGACCTCCCACAAATCCCCGGTATTGAAAAGCAGTGAGAAAGGCCAGGAGAAACAACCACCCAAAACTGGCAAAAATATCAAAGATAACAATCACCAACAGGGGATCCAGAACAAGGTGAAAACAAGGTGGGGTGGAGCAGGACGTGCTGTATGCATATAATATCAACTCTACAGGTGAGTACTTCACAGAGTTGTATTATTCTAAGCATACAGCACGTCCTGCTCCAGTAATAGTAACAACATGTGGGACATCCAATAGCAGTGTCCATAAAGAAGGGTGGGATCCCCAACAGAAGGCAACAGCAAGCAGTCTAAACTACTGCCGCCTGCAAAACCTTGCGGCCAAACACCGCGTCAGCTGAGGCCCTAACATCAACCTTGTAAAACTTTGTAAAGGTATGAACAGAAGACCAAGTAGCGGCCTTGCAAACTTGCTCCAGAGAGGCCTGGTGCTGAAAAGCCCAAGAAGCCCCAACAGCTCTAGTAGAATGAGCAGTAAGACGAAAGGGGGGAGTTTTCCCCTTAGCAGTATAGGCTTGAACCACAGCCTGACGAATCCATTTACTGATGGTAGACTTGGCGGGAGCCAAACCCCCTTGATAAGAGGGTGTTGGGCAAAGGTCTTCTGAAAGAAGATAGACAGGGCCGAAACCTGGCCCTTCAAGGTACTAAGCTTAAGACCTAAGTCTAGACCATGTTGTAAAAACTCCACCCTGGATACTAAGAATTCCCGGCAGGGAAGAGACCTGGATTCACACCAGTCAATGTAAGCACGCCATACTCTATAATAGATAGTAGCAGAAGTCTTCTTCCTGGCTTGCACCATAGTAGCCACAACAGATGCAGACAAACCCTTTTCCATTAACCCTTTAAGTGCCAGCCTACCTGGAGTTTTTGTTACGCTTTGTTGCCAGACCATTTTTCACTATTTTGCACTATGCATGTTCAACTGTGATTTTTGAAGGGATTTCCAGGGATTTCCCAGAAAAAATGTATATTGTTTTTTTCAGCAGAGTGTGGGCTTTAACATGAAATGTCTTGTCATTTTGTAAGTGTATTCTTAATATTTTGGGGTGAGATATGTGTAAAAAAATAAACCTATTTTTTACAATTTGTAGTGTTTTTTGAAATAAAAAATGTAAGTTTGTCAATAAAATCTTATTGCGTGTGAAATCCCAATTTCTCCCGGTTACAGCGGCACCACATATGTATTGGTAGATGCCCTTTCCTGCCCAGGAGACTACCCCAAACTGAAACAGCGCTTTAAGAGATTTTCAGATCAAATACAGCTATGCTAAGCACTATGTGCACCTTGCAGTTTTTCAAAAAAAACAACCCTTTACATTTGAAATACCCCCCACAAACTATATATTCTCTGGAAGTACACACCTCAAGCTTTTTAGGCATACCAGGCTTGTTGATGTTGCCACAGTTTTCTGGAAGTTCTCCCTCAATGTATTTTTTGGTTACACAGAGCTTCCCTAAAAAAAGGATAAAAAAGCAGAATCAAAGCCACATTTTTCTAAAGAAAACTATAAGCAAACAAGAAAAAACAAGTTCATCTAAAAAAGCAACATCCTGCGAACAGAACGATACCCAACATGCATAGCTACTGTCAAGGGAAGAGTTGCCAAACACCCCAAAGTAAAGCTTGGGCACAACGGTAATTTTGCTTGAAAATTTCAGCTCTGCAGACAAAGTGGCACCTTGCGCTTTTTCTACCAAAACAACCCTTTACATTTGGAATACCCGGCACAAACCATATATTTTCTGAAAGTACACATAAGCTTTCTAAGCATACCCAGCATGTTGTAGTGGGCCCATCTTACTGGAAGTAATCCGTCAAAGAATTGGTTGGTCGCACAGGGTTTCCTTAAAAAATGTATAATAAAGCAGAATAAAAAATGAGTTTTCCTAAAATATCAATATGCAAACAAGAAAAAACAAGCTAAATCTGAAAGCGCAAAATCCCCCGAGCAAAACGATACCCAACATGCATAGGTACTACTAACCCTTTTAACTGCCAGCCTACTTTAGGCTTTGTCACCCTCTCTTGACAGGTCATTTTTCACCATTTTGCGCTATGCTTAACTGATTTTTGCAGGAATTTCCAGGAAAATCATATTTTTTTTTTGCGGCACAGTTTAGGCTTTAACATGAAATGTTTTGTTTGTAATGTTTTTACAGTTTTTTAAAATATTTTTGAGTAAATTAAAACAAAAAATGTTTTTTTAGAAAATTGTCTCCTTTATTTCAAATAAAACATTTGTTTTATTAAAGAAAACCATATTGCATGTGAAAGCCCCATTTCTTCCGATTACAACGGTACCACATATGGATCGGTAGCCCCCTGTTACTGTTCAGAAGACCCCCCAAACTGAAAAAACATTTTATAACATGTAAAAATAAAATACAACTACAATCCACACTATAAAGGGTTAAATCAAGAACAAAAATTGGTGTGGGGTTCCCCTTCCTGGGGGGGAGGTAACCCCCATTTTTTTTTTATTTTAAGGGTTAAAAACCCTTAATAATTCCCATAAAAAATGACATGGGGTCCCCCCTATCCAGCATAAGTAGCCCAGGGATCAGCTATGCAGGGATTGTAGAACAGGGCGCAGGGGCCAGCTTTGGTGGCCCCCCGCCCTGCCAAGTACAAGCCAGCACCGCCTAAATCAGCCCGGGCCCTTCTGCCCCCCCTGGGCTTCGGGGAGGCAGGTAATAGGGGGGCCGGGGTTAATGGCAAGTCACCCGCTAGCCGCAGGTGACTTGACAGCCCTCGAGCCTTGTGAACTGGTACAGGGGTCTCATGGACTCCTTACAAGTTCACAATGGGTTAAAGTGGACCAACACCCAGGGCTGATCGGCCCCGGAATCTATAAGATTCCTGGACCGTTCTATTCCCTCCCCCTGGGGCATCCAAAATCGGGATGCCCCCCTGTGTGAAACCCCCCGGAACACCTGCTACCACTTACTTGAATCCGGTCCTACGGCGCATGCGCGGGCCGCATCCCCGCTATCCCTCTAGTAGGACGCGTGCCCAGGCCGGCTATTTATGAATGGCCGCCGCGGGCACGCTCCCTGTTAGAGGGAAGTGGGGGATGCGGCCACCAGTGCGCTCAGAGCGGCTGAGCTTAGATGTCTCTTAGACATCCATAACTCAGCCGCTCTGAGCGCGCTGATTGGACGAGCGGCCGCGCATGCGCCGTAAGACCCGGGTAAGGTGAGTTATGGTGGGTGATCGGGGGGTTTCACGCAGCGGGGCATCCCCAATCGGGATGCCCCAGGGGAAAGGACCAATACCCAGGAAAGTCAAAATCCTGGGTGTTGGTCCACTTTAAATGTAAAAAAAAAAAACCACAAAATGCTGGAAGCATTACCAGCTGGATGACAGGACATAAGGGGTTAATTAAAAAAAAAATTGACATAGGGTCCCCCCTCCCAGGGCGGAGGACCCCATTTTTTTTTGGAATTTTAAGGGTTAAAAACCCTTAAAAATCCTCCCCAAAAAATGACGTAGGGTCCCCCCTACCCAGCGTTACCGACCCGGGCCAGCTATGGGGGCTTGTAGAACAGGGCGCAGGGGCCAGCGTTGGTGGCCCCTGGCCCTGCAGGCTACTAGCCCACATAGCCATAGTGGCCCGGGCCCTTCTGCCCCCCCCTGGCCTTTGGGGAGGCAGGTAATGGGGGGCTGGAGGTTAATGGCAAGTCACCCGCTAGCCCGCAGGTGACTTGCCAGACCAAGAGCCTTGTGAGCTGGTACAGGGGTCTTATAGACCCCTTACCAGCTCACAAAGGGTTAACTGTAAAAAAAAAAAAAACACACAAAATGATTTTATTAAAAATTTTTTTTTTTACTGTACTTACCTCCGATTGCAAGCTCTTGTCCCTCGCCGCTCTGATGACAGATGCCGGTGATCGGCATCCAGAGAAGGGGAGGCAGGAGATCAGAGGATCTCCTGCCACCTCCTTCCAGGGCGCCGATCACCGGCATCTGACAGCTGAAGCCGGTGATCGGGACCGGGATGACTTTTGGGGGCGGGGCTTGACGGGGAGACGGACCGGGATGTCGTCCCAAGGGGGCGGGGCTTAGCGGCCGCCATCGAGAAGGAGAGAGGAGAGAGCCTCCCGGGCTCTCTCCTGAAGATCGGTAAGTCCTGGGGGGGCGGGGGGGGGGGGGTGATCGGAGGCCCCCCAGGTGAAGAGGAGGGTCGACGGGAGCCAGCGCACATGCAGGTAGGTAAATGTCTTTTTTTTTTTTTTACAGGAAAGCCAGTGGCAGCTAAAACGGGGGGGTGCACCCTATTCCGGGCCCTCCCCTGCAGCCGGAGGAGGTCCCACGGACGATCGGAGCACACCATCTTAAAGAGGAGACCCGGCCGAATCAAACGAGGGGTCAGGAGAGTGTCTTTTTGCCAGTTAGCAGGGGGGAAAGCCAGGTACGTAAAATGTACGTAGCTGGCGTTTAATGACAGGAGAGGCAGCTACGTGAATTTTACGTAGCTGGCGTTTAAAGGGTTAAGATGGAGGTTTCAATAGCAAGCCGTTAAAGGGTTAAGATGGAGGTTTCAATAGCAAGCCGTCAAAGCCAGAGTTAGTAAATTGGGATGGTGTAGAGACCCCTGAGTAAGAAGATCTGGCAACCTTGGCAGATCGTACTGATCTACTGCCATTTGAACCACATCTGCGAACCACACTCTTCTTGGCCACCTTGGGGCCACCAGAATCGCAGGTACCCCTTCCAGCGCGATCTTGCGCAGCACTCTGCCCAGAAGGGGAATTGGTGGAAACACATACAGGAGCCGAAACTCCCTCCAAGACATTGACAGGGCATCCGTGGCCAGAGCCAGAGGATCCTGAGACAGGGATACAAAGCTCGGGAGCTTGTGATTGTGACGCAAAGAGATCCACGTCTGGCACACCCCAACGGTGACACAGGGACTGAAATACCCTGTCGCAGAGGGACCATTCCCCCTGACGGGACGACCCCCTGCTCAGAGCATCTGCTAGCAGATTCTCCGCCCCCGGAATGTAGACAGCCGAGATACATTGTACATTGGTCTCTGCCCATGTTAGAATCAGAGACACCTCCTGGAGAGCACCCATACTCCGGGTTCCTCCCAGATGATTGATGTAGGCTACCACCGTCCTGTTGTCTGAGCGTACCTGAACCGCCAAACCCTTCAGGTGCTGGGTCAATCGTTCCAGCACCAATAGGACAATGAGTTCCAGGACATTGATAGGAAGATGGGCCTCCTGAGGGCCCCACCTCCCCTGGAAGCGCAGGGACTTCCAGAATCCCCCCCAGCCCGAAAGACTGGCATCCGTCGTGACCGTCTCCCAAGAGGGAGCCAGGAAGGATCTGCCCTTTGTCAAGTTCCTGTGGTCCAACCACCACGCAAGGGATTGTCTGACCGAGGGGGGAATCACCCAGCTGTCGTCCAAGGACGCTGGGTCCTTGTTCCATACTGACAGAAGGTGAAGCTGCAGGATTCTCAAATGAAACTGGGCAAAGGGCACTGCCTCGAAGCTTGCCACCATCGAGCCCACCAACTGCATTCCCTGCCGGATGGAGGGATGAGGGTTCGCGAGCAGGGACCTCGCCTGCGTTGTCAGAGCTTCTACCTTCTGCGGAGGAAGGAATATCCTTGACTGAACCGAGTCCAGAATCATCCCCAGAAACGGGGTCACTGAGGAGGGGGACAGAGAGGACTTTGGGTAATTGATCACCCAGTCGAAGGACTCCAGGGTGGACACCACCAACCGAGTGTCCAGCTCTGCCTGCTGCAGAGACCGAGAGGTGATGAGTATATCGTCCAGGTAGGGCAACACGCGTATGCCTTTTAGTCTTGAGAGACATCACCCCTGCCAACACCTTGGTGAAGACCCTGGGGGCCGACGTGAGGCCCAATGGGAGGGCCACGAACTGATAGTGCTGATCCAACAGCGCAAATCTGAGGAACCTTTGGTGCCCTGGGAACACCGGAACGTGCAGGTAAGTGTCCTTGATGTCCACAGATGTCATGAAGTCCCCTGGACGCAGCGAGGCAATGGCCGAGCGCAGAGTTTCCATACGAAAATGCCTGTTTCTGACAAATTTGTTTAGGATTTTCAAATCCAGAATGGGTCTGACTGACACGTCCTTTTTGGGCACCGTGAACAGGTTGGAATAAAACCCCATGCTCCTGTCTCTTAAAGGGACCTCGCAGATGACCCCGAGCTCCAGAAGGTCCTGCACAGCCAGCATCAAGACTCGAGCTGAGGCAGGATCCTGTGGGATCCGAGATCCAACGAACCTGGTAGGGGGCAGTACAGCAAATTCTATCTTGTAACCGGAGGACACTACCTCCTGAATCCACCGGTCTGGGACAAGGCGTCCCCAGACATGCTCGAAGTGCTGTAGACGTCCCCCCACCCTGACGGGCGAGGGCGCCCCTTCATGCTTAGGGGGGAGCTTTGGGCTTGGGCCCCCAGGAGGAGCCAGGACGGCGTCCTCTGTTCTTGTTCCAGGACTCTGCGCGAGACCCAGCGAAGGACACCCCTCTACCCTGCTTGGCCCCACGGTAGGGGGTCGAATGGGAGCTTGGGCCACCAAAGGGCCGAATCTGACACTTGCGCTGGGGCAACTTGCCACCCTTGGCAAAGATATCTAACCTTTCTCCAAACAGGCGCAGCCCTTTAAATGGAAGCCCCGTAAGGGCCTTCTTGACGACATTGTCAGCAGCCCACTGGCGTAACCAGATCGCGCGGCGTATGGCCACCACCAGAGCAGAAGATCTAGCGCTCAGCTTAATAGCATCGTCTGATGCAGATAGGATATAATTCACAAAGGTCTCACAGGTGGCCAGAGCGTTGGCGGCCTCAGAGGGCAAGTCATCCGCCCCTTCCAGGGCAGTCAACCACCGTCCTGAGCGCCACCGCCGTGATGGCTAAGGCGCAAACCGGGCGGAGCGACGCTCCCCCAAATGCAAAGGCGTGACATGCCAATTGATCAACTCGCCGATCCTCTAAATCCCGCAGCGTAGTAGTGTCAGGGGAGTGCATAATAGAGGTGTTGGACAGACTCCGAATCGGGGCATCGACCTCGGGCGGCGATGTCCAACACTTAACCAGATCGACAGGAAATGGATACTTCTTATCCAGAGCTTTAGGAATCCCCTGGAGTTTGCTGGGATGTTCCCATTCTTTCAGCACTAGGTTATTAAAGTGAGTTTGTTCGGGAAACTCCAACCGCACCCTAGCGGTATGAAACAGATCACCCCTCTGCCGAGGGACCGGGAGAGGGATAACACATCAAAGATCTGGGACAGCAGTCTATCAATGTCGTCCTGGGACCAATGATCAGAATCAGACTCCTCCTGACTCCTGGACTCGTCCTCGTAGCACCCTGAGTCAGAGAGCAGTTCCCCTTCCTCTAATGGGGACTGTGCATAGGAAAGCAGAAAATCATCAGATTCTACAGGGAGAATAGTAGATTCAGGATTCAAATGACGCCTCTTGGCAGTAGCCTTGCGCGCCAAGGAGCCAGCGATGAAGTTTTCCCCACTAGCCAATCTAGAGGCCAATTCAGCGTGAGAATCCCCACTAGTATTGGGGGTTAGGCTCAAGCTTGGGGGAGTAGGGGAAGTAAGGTGAGGTGCGGGCCCAGCCTCGGAAGAGGTGGGGAGACCGGCTAGCGCCTGCAGGGCACAAGGTACGCAGACCCGTGCATTGTCACTGCTGCTAGGTAAAACCCCACAACCTGCACACAGACGGGCTTGTCCCAAGGGGACCCCGTTCACAATATCCTGGGATGCCTCCATATGGTGATTATTAAATTCAATATGCCAGTAGCGATTGACGCTTTAAGCAACCCTGGATGCCCCAATAACCCGCTGGGAAGTGGGAGTAATTTCTGAAAAACGGTCTGGACCGGGCGCTACGTCGGGCCGGGAGAAGCCACCGAGGACCGTTGTCTGAAAGACACAAGGGAAACAGGGATGTCAGAGCCGAGCGCGAAGAAGGAAGCTAGGGAAAAGATCGCCCATGAGGGCACTTACAGGTCTGCGAGGGGAGGACCGTCTTCACCACGCGCTCTGACACCTGGTAGCGGTAAAGCCATCTATAGTGTAATTAGGGCAAGGATATGCCTTCAAACACATACCCCCCCCCCCCTCTTTTTTCACTCCTCTAACAGGGGAATCTGGGGAGGAAGGTGACCCGAATAGAGGGTTTACCGTTAGATGGGACACGGGGGCACTGGTGCGGGAGGGGCATCCAACTGAAGGCTCACCTTTCGCCTTAACCGCCTACCCTATGGTGGGGGATTGCGGTGGAGACTAGCTCCGTAAGCACACTAGGTGCTGCCTACCTTCACCCGACCAACGCAGCCCAGGCTGGGAGGCATTAATTCACAATGAGGACGGGTGGAAATAGTCCCGCAGGGCCTCGGGCTGTCAAGCCCCACTCGCCTGCGAGAGCGTGATACTTCATGTCTTCGCAGTTCCAGCACTGCAGAGAAATCTGGGGATTTGTGGGAGGTCCCTCGGTATATGTAGGGCCGGGAGGAGCTTGTTTTCTACATGTCTGCAGTGCACGGCGCCGGAGGCGGAGGATTACCCACATGTTATTACTATTACTGGAGCAGGACGTGCTGTATGCTTAGAATAGAGCATCAGTCTTCCTGAAGGATTCAGTAGCCACCAAACAGAACTTCAGGTTCCTAACCACATCCAAATAGTGTAAAACCTGCTCCTTAGTGTTACTAGGATTAGGGCACAGAGAAGGCAAAACAATGTCCTGATTGAGATGAAAAGCAGACACAACCTTAGGCAGAAAATCTGGCTTAAAACGAAACACCACCTTGTCCTGATGTCTCTCAAAGTAAGGGGGTTTGATGGAAAGAGCCGCCAACTCAGTGACACGCCTAACAGAAGTGATGGCCACCAAAAAGGCTACCTTAAGTGTCAAAATGGACAAAGGGGCTTCATGCAAGGGCTCAAAGGGAGACCCCTGCAAGGCAGATAAGACCAAGTTAAAATCCCAGACTGGTAACATAGGCTTACGTGGGGGACGAAGAAAATGGCCAAGGCAGAAATATGACCTTTAACGGTACTAAGTTGAAGACCCAAAATCCAAACCATGTTGCAGAAACTCCAGAATCCTAGGTACAGAAAACATCCGACAGGGAAACGACAGACTCACATCAGTCAATATAAGCATGCCATACTCTATAGTAGATGGAGGACGAGGACTTCTTCCTAGCCTTAATCATGGTATTAACAGAGGCAGGCAGCCCCTTTTCCATCAAGATGGAGGTTTCAGCAGCCAGGCCGTTAAAGTCAGCGTTTGTAAATTGGGATGGCGTAGCTGCCCCTGAGTGAGCAGGTCTGGAACTTCGCCCTGCCCAATGTCTGCGAATCACACTCTTCTTGGCCAACAGGGGGCCACCAGGATGGTTGGCACCCCTTCCCGGGATATCTTGCGCAGCACCCTGCCCAGCAGGGGAAACGGGAGGAAACACATAAAGGAGCTGAAAGCTCTTCCAAGACATTGCTAGTGCATCCATGGCCAAGGTCAGAGGGTCCTGGGACAGACACAAAGGCTGGAAGCTTGCGATTGTGGCAGGACGCAAACACCCACATCCGGCTGACCCCAACGGTGGCACAGGGAGCGAAACACCCTGCTGCTGAGGGACCATTCTCCCGGGCGAGAAGTCCCCCTGCTAAGGGAGTCTGCCTCCAGATTCTCCACTCCCGGGATGTACACTGCCGAGATGCAGCGAACATTCTCCTCCGCCCAGGACAGTATCATAGACACTTCCTTGAGGGCCCTCTTGCTCCGGGTCCCTCCCTGATGATTGATGTAGGCAACCGCCGTCTGATTGTCCGAGCGGACCTGAACAGCCCGACCCCGAAGGTGTGGAGTCAGTTGGACGAGAACCAACCGTATCACCCTCCGTTCCAGAATGTTGATATGGGTGTGGGCCTCCTGAGGGCCCCACTGACCCTGGAATTTCAGGGGTTTCCAGAAGCCCGCCCAACCTGTCAGACTGGCATCTGTGGTGACTGTCTCCCAGCACGGAGCCAGAAAGGATCTGCCCACCAACAGGTTTCTTGAGTCCAGCCACGAGAGAGACCGCCTGACCAGAGGGGACAGAACAAACACCTGATCCAGGGACACCGGGTCCCGATCCCAGTGTGGACACCACCATCTGGGTATCCAGCTCGGCCTGCTGGAAGGACCGGGACATGATGAGAATGTCATCCAAGTAAGGAAGGGTGCGAATGCCCTGAGAACTCAGAAGAGCCATAATGCCCGCCAGCACCTTGGTGAATACCCTGGGAGCCGAGGTGTGACCGAAGGGCAAGGCCACAAATTGGTAGTGCTGATCATCCAGAGCGAACCCGAGGAATCTGATGACCTGGAAAGATTGGTATATGAAGGTAAGCATCCTTGATGTCTACAGACGTCATGAAGTATTCCGGGCGTAGTGAATTTACAGCTGAGCGCAGAGTCTCCATGCTCCATGTGTTTGAATCTGGCAAATTTGTTGAGGCGCTTTAAATCCAGGATGGGTCTGATGGACCTGTCTTTCTTGGGAACAGTGAAAAGATTGGAATAGTAGCCTCTGCACCTTTCCTTTAAAGACACTTGGCAGATGACCTTTAACGCCAGAAGGTTTTGGACAGCAAGGCGTAGACCCTGGGCTAAAAGGGGGTTTTGAGCCATCTGGGATTTGATGAATCTTGGGGGCTGCCAGGCTGTAAACTATCTTGTAACTGGGAGGACACTACCTCCCGAATCCACCGGTCTGAGACTTGAAGTCTCCAGACATGAGCAAAAAGCCGAAGCCGTTCCCCCACCCGGATGGGTGAGGTCTCCCCTTCATGCCTGAGGGGGCTTGGGTGAGGTTTTTGGCTTGAGACCCCAGGAGAGGCCAGGATGGCCACGTCCTCTGCCCCTACCCCACGGGCCCCAGTAAAAGACTCCACGGTTAGTTCTGGAACCACGGAAGGATGGGAGAAAGGCACCTGTCCCCCCCAAAGGACCGAGATGGCCTCCTGCGTTGAGGTACCACCCTTAGCAAACAAATTCAAGCGTTCCCCAAAGAGACGCAGGCCCTTGAAGGGGAAACCAGTGAGAGCCTTAGCAGCATTGTCAGCCACCCACTGACGTAGCCAGAGCGGCGTATAGCCACCAACAGGGCAGAAGTCCTACCACACATTCTAATGGCATCATCCATGGCAGAGTGGATATATGCAATAAATTCCTCACAAAGCAGATGCCCCATCCAAAATACACTTAAGCACCCCTTTAATGGCAATAGCCGTAATAGCAAAGGCACAAACTGGGCGCAGTGTCGTCCCCACACAGGCAAAGGCATGACAGGCCAGTTGGTCTAAACGCCGGTCCTCGGCATCTCGCAGGGTAGTAATGTCAGGCGAATGCATGACAGATGTATTGGACAACCCTAGAATAGGCGCATCCACCTCGGGAGGACATGACCAACAACATCAGCAGGAAAGGGATACCTCTTGTCCCAACTCTTAGGCACCCCGGGCAGCTTGCTAGGTCGTTCCCATTCTTTGAGCACTAGATTATTAAAGTGAGTGCTCAGGAAACTCCCAGCGTGGCTTAATCGTATGAAAAAGCTCACCCTGCTGCTGCGGAGCCACTGCCGGGGGAGAAATACAAAGCACTTCAAATATGTGACTCAAAGGGAGTCCCAGTACCACCGTATATCTTAAGTTGATCCTCAGAGGATTCTGAATCAGAAAATAATTCCCCCCCCTCAAGGGGGTAGGGACCTGAGAGTAAGGGCCCTCATCTTCCACAGGAAGAGGGAAACCGCGGGTGATAAATGCCGCTTCTTAGAAGAAGCCTTACGCGGGGCTGACCCAGCAAGATGTTTCTCAATGCTGGCCACCCGTGCAGCTAAATCAGGTTGAGATTCCCCACTAGTATGCCCCGCAGTGGGGGTCAGATGTAAGCGTGGGGGGGTAGGTGAGGTCAGAGGGTGCGCACCACCAGGCCCAGTAACAGACAGCCCAGACTGCAGCGCAAGTACCTGCTGGGCGCAGGGTACACACACCCTGACATCACTAATAGGGGACACCCCACACACAACCGGGCTTGTCCCGAAGGAACCCCATTATCCCCAGAAGCCTCCATATGGCGATTTGAATGGCACAATAGGCCTGTAAAGGTTAACGCTAAAGAGCTACCCGGGATGCCCAAAGAACCACTAGGGAAGTGGGAGTTAGTGAGGGAAAATGGCCGGGAGAAACCACAGTGCTGAAGCATTCACCCAACTGAAGACAATCAACATTCCCATGAGAATAAGGCAGTTAGAAAAAACTTTTAAAAAAAAATCACCCCACCGGGGTTACTCACGGACCGCAGAGAGCCAGCAGCACGCAGCAAGGAGACAAAATTGCGTCCACAGACCTCGAGGGGCAGGCCGTGGAGTTATGTGGTAAAATGCATCATACACAGAGCCCCCCCCCCCCCCCCCCCCCCCCCGAAGAGTGCGAAACGCACGCACGTGATACGGCCGGCCAATAGCGGCCCGGCAGCTCTGAGGTGAATGGGGCTGCCAGGCGCGGAGAGCGCAGTACAAAGCGCGGTGGCGGTGTATTATTAATTTACAAGCACTAAAACATGTCAAGAGTGAAATACAGTGTTGAATCACTAGGGGGAAATATATATGTGAATAGGGTTTAACTGCACAGAATAACCTGACAAAACCCATGAGGCAGTGGGGGCATCCCAAAAAGGCTCACCATTAGCCTAAACCGCCTACCCTGTTACAGCAGGGACTGCGGTAGGAGCCTAGCTTCTCAGCACCATTGGTGCTTGCTAACCTACCTTCACCCGAACCTTAACAGCCGAGGCTGGAAGGCAGTAAATGAGACGGAATGGGTGGGAATAGTCTTGCAGGGATGCAGGCATATAAGCACCGCTCACCTGCACCACAGAGAGCCATCTTCTATCTTCGCAGTCCAGACTGCAAAAAGAACTGGGGATTTTGTGGGAGGTCCCTGACTTCTATAGGGCCGGGAGGAGCCACAAGCAGTTTTCTGCAGTCCAGCGCCATCTTGTGGATGCATTACCCAGGAGCAAGGAATATTCTGGAACAGGACGTGCTGTACACTTAGAACAACAGAGCACCTCCTACCACCCACACAATACCTGTATACTAGCGGATAATTTATGGACAAAAGCAAATCCCATATGCATAAATATATATGATGGATGATAATATTTTGTTCCAGCACAAAAAGATATATGTAACTAAATACAATCCAAATAGAATTTTTGGTGTATCAAGTAAGCCACAAAAATAAATTAACCCAGATGTTTTGCTTCACGTGCCCTAAACAATTTCATATGTGCAAATATCCAAATAAACTACATTGCAACATAACATTACCCAAGTGCTCAATAAATGTTCCATACATAATTAAAAAGTGCCTTTTGGGTTATGTGCTATTCAGGTCTTCTTTCATATGATGGTGGAAAAGATTGAGGCTCCTGCAGTGTTTTAGTGGGAAGAAATCTCACACGGGAGGAACGCCAGGACATCACCAGTTTGACAGACAGTAAAGGGGCTAATGTGGTGGTTTGGGCCACCTCTGACTACGTACAGGAAGAGAACTGCCAGTTAAGGGATGTGCAAAATTATGAGAGACTACCAAAAAATCCTGTTGAGCAATAGAAGGTGGAGCTAGATCAACTACTGGACGATGCCAGAAAAGGGCTGATTTATATACGGGGACACAAGTTCCTTACTGTTCAGCATCCAGTCACACCTATGTTTTAGGTCTTACCTAAGACGCATATAAATTTCAATTCTCCACCTGGCCGTGCAATAGTTTCAGGGATTGGCAGCCTGTTGGAGCCAGCCTGCACCTACATTGTGACATGAGGTTGGATAAAAACAGTCTTAATTCTTATGTGCGGGACTCTTTGGAATTGTTACAGAAATTCAAACATATCCACTTGCCACCGGACTCTCTTGATCAAGTGTGATGTAGAGGCACTTTACAAAATCATTCCACATCATTTGACTTTGCGCTCAGTTAAATATTTCCTGGATATGGAATTCAGGCACAGGCGATAACTACATTGGTTTATTATGGCTTTGCTAGATTTTGTGCTTACAAAATAATTTTATGTTTAATGGCCAATTTTACCAACAGATTTCGTATTCGCCATGGGAGCAAAATGTGCTCTATTAGTGGCAAACCACTTTCTCTGATGGTGGGAGTGTCCGGTGGCGTTTGGCATGGAGTTTGAGAGACACCAGCCTTATATTTTGGGGTGGTATTGATATATTGATGATGATCTGATCTTGTGGCAGGGCTCCCAGGAGATGTGTCAAGAGTTCCTGGATTGTCTTAGTCGTAATGATATGAACATTGTCCCAACTTCTTGCCTTTCACGCACAGAGGATCTTGGATCTAAAATTGACCTGGGAAGAGGCTGGCACAATCCAATCAGATCTGTATAGAAAATAAACGGCAATGAAAAGCCTTCTGTATTTTCGAAGATTTCATACCTTCCATCTTAAAAAAAATAAATAAAAAATTCCCACTAGCCAAGTACATCGCAATTGAACACAATCCTCAGATTTTGAGTAACAAGCTTGTGACCCAACAAAAAGATTTCTTGAGAGGGGTTATCCCAATAAGAATGTGCAAAGGGCCCAGAGGGCCAAACAGGCCGTTTGGTCGGATTTACTACACTCAAAACAAAGAACACGGGATTGTGAGGCGAGATTGATTTATTGCCAATTACCCGAATCAATGGGGGGGGGGGCAGTTAAAAATAGCTTAGCAAGACATTGGCACGTCTTAAGATCAGCCCAAAGCGTGGCACAAATAGTGGGTACAGAGGACAAAATGGCGTCACAGAGAGATCCTAACCTTAGGGACAGGCTTTGCAGTAGCCATTTTTTTTGGCAGCAAAAACCTGGCTCAAGTCTTTGGAGGGTAGGGGAAGCTTCCCGTGTGGGAGTTGCTCAATTTGTAAACATATGGAGAAAAACTCCATTGTGCTAAGAATGTGCAGCCTGTCAATTATTCAATATTTCCCCCTTATTAAATAGGACACTGTCATCTACCTGCTCAGGTGTGGGTGTCCAAAATAAGTTGTGAGACCCAAAATGGTCTATACACTCGAACCCAGGCTCACTCAAATATAAATAAATAATAAAAATTAATAATAAAATATAAATATAATAAGAATATTCCCCTGTGGCTCAGCATTTTTGAGAGTTTAATGGGGGGGAATCTTCCTCCCTCAGAGCTACAGGCATAGAGAGGGTATGGCTGAGCCCCTGGGGAGTGATTTAAATATTGTTACAGAGAGCTGAGGTGGATATTCCAACTGTCCCCAGCTAGGTTAAATCAAGACTGGTCATTCACATTCAAGTTCTCTCAGCAATATTTCTGTCTGTCTCTAATATTGTATACATTGGGGGGATTCTTTGCAGTGCCAATTTCCGCTATTCACCATGCAGCGTGGATTGGCTCCTCTCATGTTTAAGGGGATTCTCCTCCCCTTTCGGTTCATCAGTTATGGTGCACTAATTAATTGGTTTACTTAAAAAAAAAGAATCTAACTCAAGTTACCCTAGGACTATGGGTCAGCAATAAGGGGTCATCCTGAAGGATTCTTAAAGCCATTACTGGTACTCTAACGAAGATTTTGTTTCTAAACAACCTTCAGGATTAGGCAAGTAATACCTTAGGGATGGGAAGCTGCAAGTACCCTTCTACCGAAGGCCTGATGTTTTGCAAATAGTAGATCAGGTCCATGTTTGATGAAGGTGTGAGGTGATGACCACATTGCTGTGTTGCAGATCTTTCAAACAGGCACCAGTCCTTTCTGCCCAGGATGCAGACATGGCTCTCATTTAATGGGCAGACACTTCTGGGCGGGGGGGGGGGGTGGACTCCCTAGCTGAATATACTTGTGCAATAGGCAATAGTCTGTTTTTAACCTATAGTGGAATTGGGGGTTGCTAAGCCTCAGATCTAAGATCAGAGCTCTTCGAACGTCTATCAGTGAGAGATCCTCTTCCTTGTCTGCTCCTGTAGGTAATGTCGGAAGCACTATCTCTTGAGACCTGTTAGCGGTAAGGATTAGGTCTAAGTATGACTTTATTTGGAAGTAGAGAGCAATAGGGCTCCTACCCAGATAAGGCCTGCAGCTCCCTCACTCACCTGGCAGGAAACAAAATTTCAGTGCTCCTCACTTCTCTGGACCTTCCTCTAGAGTTTCAAAAGGGGGTTCCCATGTATGAAACCCTTTAAAGGGTGCTGGTCTGGCAAATAACTTGAGAAATAAAATAATAATTTGAGAAAAAATTAGTTCATTCTGTCTCAAACAAAGTGAAGAAGTCCATCCTTAATGTACTTACTGCTAGCCCTTTCTCAAATCCTTCCTGCAGGAACTAGAGGAACCGTCACTCTATACCTTTTCTTCAACTTAACGTCACAAAAAGAAAAAACATTTCCACACCTTTTTCGTAAATGTGCTTAATGGTTAATTTTCGACTGGCAAGAGAGTTTCAGTCACTCTAGCTGAACAGTTCTTACATCTTAGGATGGTCCCCTCAAGATCCAAGCTGTCAGTTGAAGCTTTGATGGATTCAGATGAAGAATAACGCCCTGAGTAATGATATTTGGAATGTCTGGAAGTCACCAGGGGCCCTTTTTCACAATTCTTCTTAGTTCCGCAAACCACACCATTTTTGGCCAAAATGTAGCTATGAAGAGGACTTTGATCTCTTCCTGTGCCATCTTCCGGATTACTTGTGGCAGAATCCTGAAAGGAGGAAAGGCATAAGCAAGATGAAAACTACACGGCTGAGCTAGAGAATCCACTGCTAATGCATCCTCTACCCTTGTCAGAGTAAAAGGCCTTGCACTTGCACAGCATTGCTGGCGTTGGCAAACAGGTCTATCTCTGGGAGACCCCAAGCACTTACGGTCTGAATAAAAATCTCTTGGGTCACACACCACCCTGATGAACCCTGACTCGACTTAAATAGTCTGCTAGAGTATTGAGAGTCCCCTTCAGATGGACTGCCGAGACAGACCGGATCTGCTCCTCTAGGGGGGGTAACAAACAAATTTCACAGGTTCATTAGTGCCGAGGATCTGGTCCCTCCCTGATGGTTTAGAGGCTACTGTGGAGGCATTGTCTGACCATATCTGTACATCTCTGCCTGCTAGGATGGGCAGAAATGGTTTCAGTGCCAGCTTGACTGCCAGGAATTTTCTGAACATTTGAAGACCTGGCTGCCAAGGACTTTGGCCACTATCCCTAAACCTGGAGTCTGTCCAAGTGGGACATCTCTGTCGAGATCACTACTGGGTTGGTTTGTCTCCATTCTCTTCCCTTTTCTAGCACTCCTGATCTGTCCACCACCTGAGGTCTTCTAGGACACACGGTCGTAATTGGACTAGCAGATCTAGTGAATCCTGTTGCTTGCCCCATTATTCAAGAAGGAATTTCTGTAATGTTCTCTTGTGTAGATGTGCGCATGGCACACCAGGAATTACCAAGGTCCCGAGACCCAGGATCTTCATGATCTCTCGTATAGAGACCTGAGGGACAGCAAATAGTCTCTGGGACTCTGCTCTGATCCAGTCTACTTTTTCCTGTGGAAGATCTTTGGCAAGTGCTGTCGATATTGAAAACCCAGAATTCTGCATAGATAACCGGGCATCAGGGTTGATTTTTTCTAGATTTTCTCACCCACCCCAGACTTTTCAGTAAGGATAGGGTCTTTTCTAGATCTGCTAGGAGTGATGCCTTTGACTTGTTTAGAAGGAGGAGTTCGTCCAAATAAGGTATCACCATTATTCTGTTGCCTGAGGTATGCCATTTTTCTGCTAGGATCTTTGTAAAGATTCGCGGGGATGAGAACAGACCGAATGGCAGTGCCCTGCACTGGTGATGAAAGGTCTCATGGTCTGTCTGAACCGCAAAGCTCAAATACTTGCGGTGTGAGTTCAGAATGCTAAGCATCCTGTAAGTCTAGGTTCACCTTCAGGGCAATCTCTATCTATGTTTCCTACTGAGTAAAGTGACTCCATTCTGAACGTCTTATCGAATGAACTTTCGGATTTAAAATCATTTGATATGCTCCTGACGGCTTCTGAACCAGAATAACGTGAGAATAGATACCCCTTCCCAGGGAGGGTAGTGGTACAGCTTCTATCACATTCATTTGTAGTAGTTCCTGAAGGGAATGCTTCTCTCTTCTCAGGGTCCCTTGGGAGCTTGGTCACTAGGAAAAAGGAATGGGGAAGGGATAAAAATATCCCTCTTCCAGTGTTTGTAGCCAAGTTCAACGCTTCTTTTGGTCGTTCTGTCTAGGAGGAGTTAGACGCATCGCAGCTCTGCCTCCATTACTAGTGCGAGTGTTAAACCTTCTCCTAAAAGGAAACTTTCCCCACTTCATTTGACCTAGCCAAACCTAGTCATAGACCAAGTCTTTAGTCAGAGGGCTCTTCTAGCATTGCAACTAAGGCTGCGGCCTTTGTTGTAGCTCTGATTGCTTCCTTTGAAGCATTAGTAAGGTAGGAGACGGCAAGGTCACTAGTAAGCTCTCTATGGGGGCATTACCCTCCATGTAACCCTTTAGGTTATTTATCCATACTTCCGTGTATGTAAATGTGATAGCATTCAGCGATCCATGGGATTGCCCATGATCCGCCGCCCTGGACATCTGACCCGGTGGTGCATGCAATCTTGGACACTTGCACCATGGTTCCATGTCCTGTTTGTTGAACAGAAATATTTTTTTATGCATTCGCCATATAAAAAAACCTCTCGGTTTTCCCACTCAGCCTTAATAACTGCCTTAAACGCTGAATATATTGGAAAAACTTTGAAGTTTTCCCCCAAAAATTCTTGTACTTCTTATCCTGTATTGACAGTGGATTATTATCGTACTGAATTCCCCAGGTTTCAGATATATTCTAACAATTTCTCCAGTTCTTCTGGTAGTTGGCCCCCTTCAGAGAGGTCTTCGTTATCCAAAGAATCCTGAGAAAACGCCTCTTTGCCTATTTCCCCCACTTCTGGTACTAATTCCATCTGAAGTGGACCTGAACTAAAAGGGCTGGGAGTATTCGCTGTAAGGGATACCACGGCTTTATCTGCCTGACCCTGTACAATTGGCTGAGACGCAAGTGTGGTAGCAATGAATGACTCAGATTGAGAAATGGGACCCTTTTGGGCATCCCACATTGAGGCAACTGATTTCCTCATTGCAAGGATCACCCTGAGGAGGGACGCAGAGTCTGCATCCTTTTTAGGCTTGAGCGTTGCACAATTTCTAGCATACTGACGTGTTGTCATTGCCCGAACCAGGCTGTGCTGACCGGGCTGCACGCTGATGCTAACTGCTGGCCCGGGAAGCACTGGTATGGTCTTGCTGCTCACTTAGCCTCTAAAGCTGCTTTGGGGGCTTGCTACTGCCACTGGTCCGTTTCTGTCCTCAGTTGCTCCCTCTGGCCTGCATGCTGGCCGGGGAGAAATCCGCCCCCAAATTGTAAAGAAAAAAATTAAATGGAATCCCGAAATCCCTGAACAAGCACTCTGGTGAGTACCCCAGGGGTCCCGTCCAGGTCAAGTATACCTGCAACTTATCTCAGTTGCAAATTGCTTAGTCAAGTCATGTGGAATTGCCCTGGCCGCCCAAAGACCGTGGGTGAATGCCACCCTTATTTTTAAGGGCTCAGCATGCTCCTCCAGAACTCTGGAGTCTGAAAATAAACTCAAACAAATTGGCTGAAGTCTCACAACAACTCGATCTCACACTGTCTATTGGTTCCTTAGGGAGGAAACACATAACTGAGGTGGGGAAAGGTGTGGGGCTTCTAACCTCAGTTTGTGTTTCCTACCAGGGGGTGGAGCCTCTCTTCGTAAGTCATGTTGAAAGATTAGAAAAAAATACTTTTGCTTTATGTGTTTTGACACATTTTTGAGTCACTTTAGTGGGCGTTTTCTCACTTTAGATGTGTTACACATTATGGAACCATTACCCTCTACATAAGAATAATAAGGATATGAAGATACAATATTTTCGTGCCCTGTGAATATGCCTTGGAAATCCCAGCAATAGGAAGTTTCATCTTTCACCTTCATTTTGTGTGGTCTGGACCTAAAACCTTTATCTCCTCAACTGTGGATATATTGTATACTGTCCCTATTTTTTCTATGATTGATTTAAGCGTTTGCCTTAATTGGTCTATTATGCCTTCTAATAGTCACCTGTATTTTGTGGGTGGGTTTTTATAATTTTTTTTCCTTTGTCTCTGTATATGCCCTCCAAAAGATAAAATTACATATATAGTGCACTTTCTGTATATACTAATGGCTATATCTTTCATCTATTAGTATGAAGATTCTTCCATGCTTCGGGCTCCCCTGCGCACTGCTGGCATTTCCCCATTACCCCTCCCCCTGTGAATTTCAGGCTGATGTTCTGCTGGGACACGCCCACGGTATAGTTGCTGGGTGTTGGGTGTGGGAAGGGGGATTTGGGGGAGCGAGTGCCTCGCTGTGTTGGGCAGCCCTGTCCCCTTCCAGCATGCTCAACCCCCAACCGCCTCACGGTCGGTGAGAGCATGGAGGTGTGCAGGCAGCAGATGTGCGCCGCTCTTCCCCGTGTGGCGGTTTACGGGCGAGTATAAAAGTGGGGGGTTTAGACAAAAGCACTCACACAGCATAAGCGGCATGGGAAGCCGCGTGCGCGGGTGTCTGAGCGCTCCTTCCCCCACCCAGCGGTTGGACGTGTGTGCTGCCGGCTTTACGGTTTCTTATTTAATGATATACTATATTGCTATATTGCTCATGGCTTTATTAATTAAACGGATTTTGCATCCATGATCATTTTTCTTTAATTGTGTATTGCACATTTATTGGGCACTTGGATAATGTTTATTGTTACGTTTAGTTTCAATGTAGTTTTTATAGATTTTTGCAGCACATGAATTTGTTTAGGGCACGTGAAGCTCACAAAATCATATGGTTAATTTATTTTTGTGTGGCTTTCTTGATATACAAAAAATGTCTTTCAATTATCAATCTTTTGTATACCCATCATATATTTATGCATATGGGATTTGCATTTGTCCATAAATTATCTGCTAGCATATGGGTATTGTGTGTGGAGGGCGCTCTGTTTTTAATGGTCTGTCTTTATGTAGATTTTAATTGAAATTTTTTTTATAATAAAATTGATTATATTTACATTTCATGCTCCCATCTTTTAAAGCAGGTTAATGGTTTTCACCTTCCCCCTATATTTACAACTGTGCAGCAAATCCAATATAGCTGGGCCTGGCGTCAGGCATCTGATCATCCTTATGCAGCCCGTCAAAACCAGGGCTGTGGGAGGGCGATCAGATGCAAGACAGTGGAGTGGGAGCACTGGTAAGGGGAGTGAACTTTTGTTTTACATTCACCCCATTTGACGTATAGAAATCTGCGACCCACATTTTCTTTTTTTTTGGGGGGGGGGGGGGGGGGGGGGTAATGCGTGCCATTTTCTACAGCGATATGAAGATGCCACTACATAAATGGATATTATGGTCGTTACATTTTGTTTTGCCCGCTTGACTGCCATCCCACCTACTGGGGATTCTACACACAAACACTGGTTAGATTATACATCGTGGACAACCGTGAAAAACTGCATGAGCTAAGAGATTTGAAAAAAAAAAAGTTATGAAAAAAAAACGTCTTTATCAAGCATGAGATATTATAGTCTTTAGGATGGCAGAAAGTACTATTGACACATTTTGAGGTGGGCAGAACCAGAGAGAAATGACCTGGCCAAACAAAAAACGCTTAAGTAGACTTTCTGCGTTTTATTTTTTATTTCTATAACTAGCAAAGACTGGCGGCTAATCACCCCCACATCAGTTAACAGTTGCCACAAATAATGCAGCTGGAAGCCCAAGTAGCCATAAATTAACCCCTTCTGTGTTTCCAGTATTGCTTGAACCAGGACTGGTGGCCTGAGGTCACGTGATGACACAACAGCCAGAGAAACACACAGAAGTGGTACCTCTGCCCAACCTCAGGCTTCCAGCTGCAGTACGTCTATCTTTTACTTCTACCTTTGCCTCACATAATACTACCAAACAGAATGGTTGTATGAACCTACCTCTGGCTTATCCTCAACAGGTTCTTCTACAGGCTCTGGCTGTACCTCATCTTCCTGTTTCACTTCAACTTTAACCTCTTCGGGGGGTTGACTTGGTACAGGCTCCTCAGAACAGTTTTCAGGGCTCTGGGCTGTTGGAGGACTGGAATCTGGGCACTCCAAAATAGGTTCTGACTGGGAAAACCACCATGAAAAAAAAAATTGAGTGCAGAAAAAACATTTAGTTATTTAGACATAGCACATGTACGCAATACTAAGAAGTCATACTATATAATAAGAGTAATTAATTAGTAAGAAAGAAAACATAAAAAAACCCTTTAGGACTTACCGGAGAACTTGAGTGAAGGTGTAATGGTGGAAGTGGAGCAGGGGGAGTTGGGACTGGTGTTGATAAATTTGGCTGTGATGGAGGTCGAGGCATTGGTTGTTGCATTGAGTGAGGTGGAGGGGAAACCGATTGCTCAACTGACATAACAGATGCAGAAATTGCCATGGAGGTAGCGACTTGAGGTGGAGGACTGTCTCCATGCGGAATTTGCACCAAAGATGCAGTAGAAGATGGAGAAGGTTCAGTAGGAAGTGGTGCTTGAGGTGTAGCAAGTCCTGGAGATGCAAGATGAGGCGTTGGTGTTCGACTAGGTGCAGGAGATGGAGAGTTGTGTAGAATGGATGACTGAACATGATTGCCCAGTGAATTTCCAGCTGATCCTGGAGGCATTACAGGAGAGCTTACAGAATGGGAAGAATTTGGCTGCTGGGCCTACAAAAAAAGAGAAAAATGTAATTTTTTCCTCTATTCCTATAGAATACACTGCATATACTAATTTAGCAATGATGGGTTATGTCAAGTTGTCTTCATGATGGACACACAGATGACCACCCCCAAATACAGCCAGTTCCTACCCCCTGTGAACAACCTAAAGGGTAGGACCTATGTCTTCCAGAAGACAGGGGGAAAAAAAAAATCACAATTAGCTTACCGGTAATGGCATTTCAGGTAGTCCTCAAGGACGGCTTAGAGTAGCTCCTCCCACCGAAATAGGAAACACAAACTGGATATGGCTAAACATCCCGTTTCTTTTGAATCTCAGCGTTTTTACTGAGGAATCCCAGAACATGTACGTCTAAACCATAATCTCAAATACTTAGCCTGGGTGGATGTAGGATGCAATCCTGGAGGACTACTAGAAATTCCATTACCGGTAAGCTAATTGGGTTTTCCCCAAACATCCTTCAGGATGGTGTAGCAGATAAGCGAGACATACGAATAGCATCATAAATCAGGGAGGAGAAATAACTTTTAGAATCTTCCAACCAAATGCCAGTCTCTTGTCAGAAGATAGATCCATTCTGTTGTGCTTCAAAAATGTGTGCAAAGCCCAAGTTGCTGCTCTGCAAATTTCCTCCAGAAAGACTCATGATCAATTTGACCAGGAAGCAAAAAATAAAATTCTGTGATTACTCACCTGTAGAGTTGGTATTATGAGTATACAGTACGTCCTGCTCCAAATATACTTACACATGGGATATACTCCGCCAGATGGTGCTGGACTGCAGAGACATCGAAAATAGGCTCCTCCCGGCCCCTCAAATTCCCGGGGACCTCCCACAAATCCCCAGCATTGAAAAGCAGTTAATGGGAAGCCGGGAGAATTAAACAACCCAAAATATCAACTATAACAATGATAACAGTCACCATACAGGGGATCCAAGATAATGCAAAACCAAGGGTGGGTTGGAGCAGGACGTACTGTATACTCATAATACCAATTCTACAGGTGAGTAATCACAGAATTGTATTATTCTTAGTATACAGTACGTCCTGCTCCAAATATAATACTTACACGTGGGACATCCAATAGCAGTGTCCATAAGCTAGGGTGGGATCCCCAAGAAAAATCAGCAGCAGACAGTTTAAACCACTGCCGCCTGCAGAACCTTGCGGCCAAAAGCAGCATCAGCTGAGGCCCTAACATCAACCTTGTAAAACTTTGAAAAGGTATGAACAGAAGACCAAGTAGCGGCCTTGCAAACTTGTTCAACAGAAGCCTGGTGCTGAAAAGCCCAAGAGGCACCAATAGCACGAGTGGAAAGAGCAGTAAGGCGGAAGGGAGGATTCTTCCCCTTAGCAGAGTAGGCCTGAATCACAGCCTGACGAATCCACTTGCTGATAGTAGACTTGGCAGGAGCCAAACCCTTCCTAGGACCAGAAGGGACCACAAAAAATACCATTTTGTGATTACTCACCTGTAAAATGGGTATTATAAATATGTCTCACACCCTGCTTCGGAAGTAGTCATTACACTTGGGTTATGTCCAGTAAAGGGCGAACTTCTGCAGAGATGACTAGAAAAAAGAAGCCCCTCCCGGCCCATAAATACCTGGGACCTCCCACACATTCCCCAGCATAAGAAAGCAGTAAGGGGACCAGGAAGAGCAAATAAAACCTATGAGAAAAAAGTATCACCATATAGAGGATCCAAGATACAACTCAGGGTGGGACGAAGCAGGGTGTGAGACATACTTATAATACCCATTTTACAGGTGAGTAATCACAAAATGATATTATTCCAAGTATGTCTCACACCCTGCTTCAGAAGTAGTCATTACACTTGGGACATCCAATAGCAGTGTCCAAAAAGGGTGGGGATCCCAACAGGCAAAGTGCACAAATGAAACCACTGCAGCTTGCAGAACTTCGCGGCCAAAAACAGCATCCGCTGAGGCCCACACATCGGCCAAAAACAGCATCCGCTGAGGCCCACACATCAACCTTATAAAACTTGGAAAGGTAAGAACAGAAAACCAAGTAGCAGCTGTACAAACTAGTTCAACAGAAGCCTAGTGCTGAAAAGCCCAGGAAACCCAACAGAATGAGTAGAATGAGCAGAGATCTGAAAAGGGGGATCCCTCCCCTTGGCAGTATCGGCCCAAACAATGGCCAGACATATCCATTTACTAATGGTAGACTTGACGGACGCCAAACCCTACTGGGGCCCAGAGGACACACAAGGCGTCCGTCCTAGAGGATTAACCACCAAATATTACATCGCACAACGAACACATCCAAAGAGTGCAGGTCCCTCTCCTCGTCATAGCTAGGCTTAGGACACAAGGAAGGGAGAACCACATCCTGATTGAGAAGAAAGGCAGAGACCACTTTAGGTAGGAAATCTGGATAAAAACAGAAGACCACCTTGTCCTGAAGTCTTTCAAAGCAAGGGGCCTGAATAGACAGCCGCCAACTCAGAAACCCATCGAACAGAGTTAATGGTCACCAAAAAGAACCTTTTTCGTGAGAATGGAAAGTGCAACATCCTGCATCGGCCCAAAAGGGAGCCCCTGTAGAGCAGACAGAACCAAATACAAGTCTTAACCAAAGGGTGAAGAGACAAACCTTTGAAAGAAAACCGCCAGGGCGGAGACCTGTCCATTCGAGGTACTAAGCTGAAAACCCAGGTCCAAACCATATTGAAGAAACTCCAAAATCCTGGGAATCGAAAACACCCTACAAGGCAAGGCCCTAGCCTCGCACCAATCAATATGGGACCGCCAAGTCCTGTAGTAGATGTTAGAGGAAGACCTCTTCCTAGCCCCAACAAGTGTCTGGATCACGGCATCAGATCAACTTTCATCTTTAAAAAAAAGGAGGTTTCAGCAGCCACACCGTCAATCCAGCGTTTGTATATTGGGGCAACAAAGCTGACCTTGAGTGACCAGAATCTGAAGCAGAGGCAACCAGTAACGATTGCCTGCCATCCACACGACCACACCTGTCTTGGCCTCCTTGGAGCCACCAGAGTTGCTGGCACATCCACTGGAACCAGCATGCACACCACCCTGCCAGCCATGGAGAAGGGAGGAAACAGGTACAGGAGACCCAGATCCCTCCAGGCAAGGGACATGGCAGCCCCTGCCAGAGGATCCTGAGACCCAGACAAAAAAGCAGGGAGCTTGTGGTTGTGACGGAAGGCAAAGAGATCCACCTCCGGGAACCCCCACCTGTGACAAAATGGAAAGAAATACCTTATTGTTGAGGGACCATCCCCCTCGACAAGAGGACCCCCCGACGAGGGAGTCCACTTCCATATTCTCCACACCTGGAATGTACACCGCCGAGCATTGCTCTCGACCCATGCAAGAATAAGAGAAAACCTCACTGAGGGCACTCCTGCTGCGAGTCCCGCCTTGGTGATTGATGTAAGCAACCGCAGTCCGATGGTCTGATCGAACCTGACCCGGCAAGCCTTGGAGGTGAAGCGTCAAGTGCAACAGCACCAACCAGATAGCCCTCAGCTCCAAGACGTTAATGGGGGTGTGAGTCTCTTAAGGACCCCACAACCCCTGGAACTGACGTTCCAGCCAGAACCCCCCCCCCCCAGCCCAACAGGCTGGCATCCATGGTGACCTGCTCCCAACAAGGGGCCCAAAAAGGTCTGCCCCTCAGAAGATTCCTCGATTCCAGCCACCACTGAAGAGACCGCCGAACCAGGGGAGACAGCACAAACGACTGAGCCAAAGACAGAGGCATCTGTCCCAAACCACTAACAGATAAATATGAAGAGGTCTCATGTGAAAACTGAACAAAGGGAACCACCTTGGAGGCCACCATCAATCCCACCAGCCTCATCCTTTGCCGGACAACAGGCGAGGGTTGGACAGAAGACGACGTATCAAATCTTGTACCATCTGCACCTTCGACAGAAACAGAAACCCTCTGGTCTAAATGGTATCCAGATTCATGCCCAGAAAGGAAACCTCCCTTGACGGGGAGAGAGAAGACTTAGGGTAGATGATCACCCAACCGAACCTCTCCAGCGATGTCACCACCGTCCTGGTGTCCAGCTCTGCATGGCTGAGAGAGGATGCCGTGATGAGAATGTCATCCAGATACGGTGCAATGCGAATGCCCTGGGCTCTGAAAAGGGCCATTACACCCGCCAACACCTTGGTGAACACCCGTGGTGCCGAGCGCCTGGCCCTGGCCCTGCCCCCTCTCCTGACTGAAAGTGAACAGAGGGAATGGCCGCGCTCCCAGCCATGTTGCGGAGCCGGCCCGTTCTTTAGGGAGCCGGCCCGTTCTTTAGGGAGCCGGCCCGTTCTTTAGGGAGCCGGCCCGTTCTTTAGGGAGCCGGCCCGTTCTTTAGGGAGCCGGCCCGTTCTTTAGGGAGCCGGCCCGTTCTTTAGGGAGCCGGCCCGTTCTTTAGGGAGCCGGCCCGTTCTTTAGGGAGCCGGCCCGTTCTTTAGGGAGCCGGCCCGTTCTTTAGGGAGCCGGCCCGTTCTTTAGGGAGCCGGCCCGTTCTTTAGGGAGCCGGCCCGTTCTTTAGGGAGCCGGCCCGTTCTTTAGGGAGCCGGCCCGTTCTTTAGGGAGCCGGCCCGTTCTTTAGGGAGCCGGCCCGTTCTTTAGGGAGCCGGCCCGTTCTTTAGGGAGCCGGCCCGTTCTTTAGGGAGCCAGCCGGAGCCAGCCCGTTCTTTAGGGAGCCAGCCCGCCGCCACTGAGCCGTGCGGACCTGGCAAAATAAACTAAGTGCGCACAATCATTATCAAGCACACTCACACATGCTGACCCGCGAAAGAACCACAATCCGCAAAATGGAGGTACAGGGTCCCCCCCCTATAATCCAAGATGGGGAGTAATGGAGGGGGGGTCCCGAACTACCTAATGTAGCGCAGGGAAAATAAACGGACCGGGCATCCCATACCAGGATCACGAACCTGGCGTCCGCCTACCCTTTGGATAGGGTCTCATGGAGGAGCATAGCTCCTATACAGAACACCTTACCCGGACTTACAGCCAAGGCTGGGAGGCATAGGGACTTAAGAATAAAAGTCCAGGCAGAAATAGGGACAAGTGGCCAGGTGTAAAACCTGGCTTACCTGCAAGGGAAGGATAGACAGCCATCTCCTTGACTTGCTTCGCCGTCTGCAGAGACTTATCTGGGGAATGTGTGGGAGGTCCCAGGTATTTTTGGGCTGGGTGGGGCTTCTTTTTTCTAGTCATCTCTGCATAAGTTCCCCCTCTACTGGACATAACCCAAGTGTAATGACTACTTCCGAAGCAGGGTGCGAGACATACTTGGAATAGAGCATCAGTTTTCCTGAAAGGTGCAGTAGCCACCAGATAGTACTTCAGACACCTAAACATCACCCAAAGAGTGCAAAACCCTCTCCTTAGCATTGCTAGGATTAGGGCACAAAGGAAGAACAATATCCTGATTCAAATGAAAGGCAGACACTAACTTAGGCAGAAAGTCAGGTTTAAAACGAAACACCACCTTGTCCTGGTGTGTCTCATAGTAGGGGGGCTGCATGGAAAGTGCTGCCAATTCAGACACACGCCTGACAGAGGTGATAGCCACCAGAAATACAACCTTGAGCGTAAGAATGGCCAAGGCAGCATCCTGCACAGGTTCAAAGGGAGCACCCTGCAAGGCTGACAGAACCAAGTTCAAATCCCAAACAGGCACCATAGGCTTACGTGGGGGGCACACATGAGTGACCCCCTGGAAAAAAGTCCTGATCAGAGGGTGCTGAGCAAAGGACTTCTGGAAGAAAAATAGCCAGGGCAGAAACCTGACCCTTCAGAGTACTGAGCTGGAGTCCCATCTCCAACCCATGCTGCAGGAACTCCAGAATCCTGGGAATAGAGAACGCACGCCAAACCCTGTAATAAATGGAAGAGGAAGACTTCTTCCTAGCTTTAATCAAAGTATCCACAACCGAGGAAGACAGCCCCTTCTCCATCAAGATGGAGGATTCAGCAGCCAAGCCGTCAAAGCCAGAGTTTGTAAATTGGGATGGCGTAGTGAGCCCTGAGTGAGCAGATCTGGCACCAAGGGCAGAGCGTACTGATCTACTGCCAGCTGCACCACGTCTGCGAACCACACTCTTCTTGGCCACCAGAATTGCTGGCACCCCTCCTAGAGCAATCTTGTGCAGAACCCTGCCCAGCAGGGGAATTGGAGGGAAGACATATAGGAACTGAAAGTCCTGCCATGACATTGCTAGAGCATCCGAGGTCAAGGCCAGAGGATCCTGGGACAGAGACAAAAGCTGGAAGCTTGTGATTGTGGCGGGACGCAAACAGATCCACATCTGGTTGGCCCCAACGGTGAAACAGGGATTGAAACACCCTGCTGCATAGGGACCATTCTCCCTGGCGAGAGGTCCCCCTGCTCAGAGAGTCCACCAGGCGATTGTACACCCCCAGGATGTACACAGCTGATATGCAGGGGACATTGGCCTCCGCCCAAATCAGTATCAGACGCTTCCTGGAGGGCCCCCTTGCCCTGGGTCCCTCCCTGATGATTGATGTAGGCAACTGCCGTCTGGTTGTCCGAGCGCACCTGAACAGGCAGGCCCCGAAGGTGAGTAGTCAAGTGAGCCAGAACTAACCTGATCGCCCGTAGTTCCAATTGATAGGAGTGTGGGCCTCCTGAGGACCCCACCTCCCCTGGAACTGCAGAGACTTCCAGAAACCCCCCCCCCCCCAACCTGACAGACTGGCATCCGTAGTGACCGTCTCCCAGGGAGGGGTAAGAAAGGATCTGCCCCCCCAACAGGTTCCTTGAGTCCATCCACCACAAGAGGGACCTCCTGACCTGAGGGGAGAGCACACAGACCCCGTCCACAGACCCAGTCCAGGGACGCTGGGTCCTTGCCCCATACTGACAATAGGTGAAGTTGCAGAGGCCTCAAGTGGAACTGAGCATAAGGGACCGCTTCGAAGCACGCCACCATCAGGTCCACCAGCTGCCTCCCCTGCCTGATGGAGGTTTGGGGACAAGCTAGGAGGGACTGAGCCTGTGCAATCAGACCGCCCACCTTCTGCTGAGGAAGGAAGATCTTTGCCTGAACTGTATCCAGATTCATTCCTAGGAATGGAGTTACCAAGGAAGGGGACAATGAGGACTTGGGGTGGTTGATCACCCATCCAAATGACTCCAGAGTGGACACCACCAGCTGAGTATCCAACTCTGCCTGATGTAGGGACTGGGAAGTGATGAGGATGTTGTCCAGATAGGTCAGCACGCGGACGCCCAGACATCTGAGCAGAGACATCACGCCAGCCAGCACCTTGGTGAACACCCTGGGAGCTAAAGTGAGGCCAAAGGGCAAGGCCACAAACTGGTAGTGTTGATCCAGCAGAGCGAACCTGAGAAACCTTTGATGACCTGGGAACACAGGAATATGAAGCTAAGCATCTTTGATGTCCACAGAAGTCATGAGATCCCCTTGGATCAGGGAACTGATGGCAGAGCGCAGAATTTCAATGCGAAAGCGCCTGCCCCTGACAAATTTGTTGAGGATCTACAAGTCCAGGATGGGCCTCACTGAACCATCTTTTTTTGGGTACTGTGAATAGGTTGGAATAAAAGCCTTTGCCTTTTTCTCTTAAAGTGGACCGTCACCCTCAGGTGATCTATAAGATTCCCGGGCCGATTACCTCCCTTATCTCTGATGTCCCGCGGGGTGAAACCCCCCCAAACACCCCAAATCCCCTTACCTTGTCTTCGGCGGCGGCCGGCCGCCGCCGCCTCCCTCGCTCCCCTCTGGACGTGCGCGCGCCCGCCGTCTGTGAATGGCCGGCGCGGGCGTCAAGAGTGACGCGCGGGAGGCGGCGGCGGAGGAGCCGCTTGAACGCGGCTGTCAAAAGGCTTGTCCGTCGGCGCTGGGAGCGGGGAGAGGTGAGTTTTTCGGGGGGTTTCACACAGCGGGGAACCCAGATTGGGGGTGCCCCATCGAAGTGGACCAAGACCCAGGATAGTCAAAATCCTGGGTGTTGGTCCACTTTAAGGGGACCTGGCAGATGACCCCCAGCTTCAGGAGGCCTTGCACTGCTTGCACTAGCTCCTGAGCTGACACAGGGTCCTGAGGAATCCGGGATCTGATGAATCTTGGAGGGGGAACAGGCAGCAAACTATCTTGTAACCGGAGGACACTACCTCCTGAATCCACCAGTCTGAGACATGAAGCCTCCAGACGTGAGCGAAGTGCTGCAGCCGTTACCCCACCCGGATGGGTGAGGGCGCCCCATCATGCCTGAGGGGGCTTGGGAGAGGATTTTGCTTTGGGACCCCAGGAGGAGCCAGGACGTCCACGGCCTCTGCCCCTACCCCAGAAATCTCCCCGGGCCCCAGGAAAGGAAACCCCCCTCCCCTGTCTGGCACCACGGTAAGGGGAGGAGAAGGAACCCTGACCCCGAAAGGGCCGAGATTGACGCCTGCGCTGGGGTGACCTGCCTCCCTTAGCAAAAAGGTCCAGGCAGTCCCCAAACAGGCGCAGTCCTTTAAAGGGAAAACCAGTGAGGGTCTTCTTGGCAGAGTTGTCAGCAGCCCACTGGCGCAGCCAAACCAAGTGGCGCAGTCAAACCAAGTGGCGTATAGCCACCACGAGGGCAGAAGTTCTGGCACACATTCTGATTGTGTCATCCAATGCTGAGAGGACAAAATTTTAAAAAACATCACAACTGGAGAGTGCATTGAACACCTCACAAGGCAAATCATCAGGGGCGGGGCCTGGCGCTTGGATGAGGACGTGAGCGGCCGAGCTCTGAGTCCCCACGGGCAGATACTGACAGAAAGAGAGCAACAATCGGAAGAAAAGACAGTCGAGAGATGACAGGGAGAAAGCAGAAGCGAAAGGAGAAGAAAAGAAAAAGTGAGGAGCGGACCTGTCGGAAGGGAGAGGAGCGGAGACTGCTGGGTCGGCTGATCAGCGGCCGCGGAATGGATACGACGGCGGATCGGATGTCCTCTTCTGGTGCCTCAGACAGCAGTGAGGAACTCCCATCAAGACGGGGAGAGCGGAGGAGCGGAGAGCAGAGCCCGTACCCAGAGGCGGAGCGTGAGGCGTCGGCGATGCTCAGAACACTGGAGGCGGAAGATGGAGCGGCAAGATGGCGCCCGGCCCCGGAGCGTCGAAGGTACCGCCCCCTAGACAAAAACGAGCAGTGCTGTCAATTGACGAGGTGGAGGTGGCCGGGAGCGCTGAGGCGGCGGCCCCACACGGAGGAATGAGCAGCAGTGCACAGAGACTGCGAGCGGGGGCTGACAAAATAAACAGCCAGGAATCGGCCATAAAAATGGCGATGTCCATGGAGGAGGGGGAAATGGCACCACCTGGTGGACAAGCCAGGGGTACTGCGGAATATGAAGGAGGAGAGGGGGGGAGAAGAAAAAAAAAAGGTCTCCGGACACAAGGCCACTGCCCTGTGAAGGGGGGACAGCACTACACCCAGAATGGGGCAGAATTGCCCAAGATATCCACAGCAGATATGCCAATGTCACAGGGGGGTGGACCCCGGAGACCATCTGATGTACTGTCAAGCAGGCTGACGCAGTATGCATACCTGCCGAGGCATAACAGCCCAGACCGCGGGGACTCTACCGCTGGGGGCCCCCAAGGTAAATTGACGCTCAGGCAGACCCAAAATGGGAAACAACCATGTATCCCCTCCCATGTTTTGAATACGCAGGAGAGTTGGGGCGAGAGCGGCCATCAAGACTCAGCCTCCAGGCAGACGTCGTTCAATACCCGGGCTTGGGGCACAAGCGAGCTGGACCCCCCAATCAGCTCCTTCACCACACGGCACTCACAAGCGGAAGAAGAGATCCCGGAACTCTTCTCCCCGATGGAAACCCTCCTACCAGATGCCTCCCCCCCACGGATGTTGCTTTCTCAGTCCACTTCCAATTGCCTTCCCGCCTCCCGAAGACTCCTCCACCCCTTTACCGACACCCAGAAGTGATACAGGCCATGGAGAAGCACCTGTGACAGACAACATACACAGAAACCCTGTCGTTCCTGAAGGCTATCCCATCCAGAGCAGATTTTGAGGCGCTAATCACCCGGTATGAATCAGCTTACAAGAAAGACATAGCGGAGGTGAGAGGCCAAATTCAAGGGCTGGACTTAAAAATCACAACTAATCAGTCATCAAGTGAGGCGGCGATAGCAGCGTTGATGTAAAAGTTGATGCGCAGAGTACGCAGATCCTGCAACTCCAGCTGCAGCATGATGACCTAGAGAATAGGCACAGGAGGAACAACCTGCGAAAGAGGTATTCCTGAAGCTACCGCAGGGGAAGACGTGAAGCATATAATTACCACCATCTTTAACACACTCCTGGAGAGAAACACGGATGCCCCTATTGAAATCGACAGGGCACACAGGGCCCTCGGTACGCGCAATCCTGATCCAACATTCCCCAGACACGTTATCTGCAGAATACACTTCTATAACGTGAAGGAAGAGACCGATAGACTTTGACGGGGCAAGGGTTACCATATTGCCGGATCTTTCCAGGCGTACTTTACAAATGAGAAAGCTGTTGAAGCCTGTGTTGGAGCTGACGAGAAGTATGGGAGCTACGTACCGTTGGGGCTACCCGTTCCATCTAATTGCGGTGAAAGAACGGGACACCTACCTGCTCAGGACATACCAAGATCTGGAAGGCCTTTTCGCTTTCTTGGGCTGCAACCCGATTCCAGTCCCCAACTGGCTCTTGCTCACCGCGGAACCGCACGCCCCCCCCCCCAAAAGCTGCGTTTTGGTCTGCCCCAAAGGCCGCCAAGATCATGCAGGCCTGGAATGAGAGGTGAAGGACGAGGCGAGGAACGCCCTGGTCCAACCGACAGTCACTGGCAGCGACTCATCTGGCCACCCTGACCTCCCTCAGAGCGGTTGAAGGGCATATACTCTGATAGATACAAGCTCCAGCTTATAAAGAGCAGTGTGGCCGCCTCCTGGCCGCGGCTCTGAGGAGCGAGAGGGCTAGAACATATATTCCCCGAATTAGGAACAGGGAAGGCAACTTGGTGCATAAGGATAGAGACATAGCAGGGGTTTTTAGGGAATACTACGAATCCCTCTATAACATCCCCCCGCTCACTCAGGTTCTGGTCCGATGGGTATTAGTGAATACATTCAACAATCAGGAATGCCCAAGCTGCCGCGGGCGGTGCTGGAGGACTTGGAGACCCCAATAACGCCTGAGGAACTTGCACTGGCCATTAAAGGCTCGGCTAACGGGAAGGCACCGGGACCGGACGGTCTCCCCTTGTTATATTACAAAACATTTGTGGATCCACTCTCGCCCAGGCTTCTTGGGGTACTCAGTTCTCTTAAGGCGGATAATGCCTTTCCAGCAGACAGCCTGCGTGCCCATATCTCTGATACCAAAGGAGGGGAAAGATCCTACTTTGAGCTCCAGCTTTAGGCCAAATTCTCTTCTCAACGCTGATATTAAGCTCTTTGCTAAAATTCTTGCTAGCCGCCTCTCCCCTCACCTGCATCAGGTTATCCACCTCGACCAGGTAGGATTCATGCCTCAGAGAGGCTAGAGATAATACAGCGAAAGCGCTTAATCTTATGCACCTTGCCCTTAAGAAGAACCTTCCCTCGATCCTCCTCGCGACTGATGCCGAAAAGGCGTTTGACAGGATGCAGTGGGATTTCATGTCTGGAGTCCTAGATCACATTGGTCTGGGGCCTCACATGACCTCTTGGATTTCTAACCTTCATCGGCACCCAACAGCCTCGGTAAGAGTTAATGGGACCCTGTCTGAAGCCTTTGGTATCGGAAACTGGACAAGGCAGGGCTGCCCCCTCTCCCCGTTAATTTTCATACGGACATTGGAGCCCCTGTTTTGCAGAATAAGAAAGAACCCTGATGTACGGGGGATTTCCCTTCCATCTGGCCAATACAATGTTTTGGCATTTGCCGACGACTTATTGTTTTTTTTATAACCGGTCCTGAGGTTACGCTTCCGAATCTTATGAAAGAATTGGAGACATTTGGGAACCTGTCTAACTACAAGGTCAACATGCAGAAGTCGGAAGCGCTGAACCTTAATGTTGAGGCAGAGAGAGAGGGGAACCTCAGGCGCTCCTTCCCCTTTAAGTGGGCTTGGGACTACATAACATACTTGGGTACAAAGTTAGGTAAGTCTCTAGAGAGAGTCTACTCCCTGAACTTTCCTCCCTTGCTCCAAGCATTCTCGAAAGACCTTGAAGCCTGGTCTCTCAAAAAACTCTCGTGGTTTGGGACATGTAACGCCCTTAATATGAATATACTCCCCCGCCTTCTCTATGTAATGCAAGCGTTACCTGTTGTGGTTCCCAATGTGTTCCTGAAAAGAAATGGAGCACTGTTCTCTAAATTTATCTGGCTGGGGAAAACCCTTAAGCAGAAATAAGCAGGAGGACTCAGTCTGGGGGCAGTGGGGGGATAGGCCTCCCTGACCCCAGCCTATACTATGCTGCCACGCACCTAACTAGAATAGTGGACTGGTGTAGACATTCACAGCATAAACAGTGGGTCCAGATAGAGCAAGGTAGCTCGACGCTCCGACTAGTTGCACTCCCTTGGCTGCCGAGACAGGCTTTGGCTGCAGAACTGAAGCACCCCATGGTAGGAGCCTCACTTAAAATTTGCCACAAATATCTCCCATTGAGCGAGATTTCGCTGGCTTCTCTCCCCTGTTCCGGAACGGGGGGGGGGACTGCAGACAGTTGGCTACGAAAGGGACTTAATAGGATAAGGGATTTTCATGGTAGAGGTGGTTGGGTGTCCCTAGACGCTGTAGCTGAATCTGAAGAGCTACCGAGATGGGATAACTGGCAACAAATGCAGTTGAGTCATTTCCTGGACACCCTAGGGCCCCGGGCCCGGCAGCTCAGAGAACTCACGCTGTTTGAGAGGCTCAGCATGGAGAGGGGGCCAGCCCAACACGTGCTATCATTTACCTATAAACTATTGGTAAGCCACCAGGAGCAAGACCCTTTGCCATCTTTTGCGAAATGGGAGAGAGATCTGGGGATTACCTTTTCGGCAGAACACAGGAAACAAATTGTACGCCTGGCGCACAAAACAGCTACTTGTACTAGATACAAGGAGTGTAATTATAAAATTCTTACGAGGTGGTACAGAGTCCCCACGTTACTGCACAGGTGGTCCCCCGATGTCTCCGCCACATTCTGGCACTGTGGTAGCGCGGAGGGTGATCTCCATATCTTTTGGTCGTGCCCGAGGCCGACAAATTTCTGGGCAACCGTTAGAGACACACTGCGGAACATTACAGACTGGGAGGTACCTGAGGGCCCAGCTTTTTTCCTTCACCACTCGGGGCTGCCTACCAAAAGATACCAGAGATCCGCTCTTAGTCAGATGGTGAATGCCGCCAAGGCCTGTGTCCCCTCGCTGTGGAAGAGCCCAACCGCACCCAGCATTTTCATGTGGCTGAGCAAGGTTGCAGCGATCGAGAGATCTGAAGGTCTTATTGCAGCACGGAATGAAGCCTCGGAAGGTCACCGCCTTAAGTGGGCCAGTTGGGATATGTTTGCAGTCTCTCGTGAATTTGAGGTGCTGATGGCGGAGAGTCAGTAGTGACTACTGGGTTCACTGTCCCCTCCCTTCTTCTCCCCTCTCCCATTCCCGCTTTCTCACCCCCACTTCCTATCTGTGTGTAGCATATGCCCCCCCCCCCCCCTTAGTCTTTGTTTCCATGATTCTCATCTGCGCAGCTGCAGAGCGGGTGTTAACCCCCCCCCCCCCCCATTGAGGGGACAGGTGCTTAGGGCGCCCCTTTCTCCTTGTTTTGAGGAGTATAGAGTCGACCAGAGGTTTGATGCCAGAAACGCGCCCCAAAAGTTTCCTGCAGAAAGTTTCAGTTACCTGGGGGGTGAAGCCCCGGCAGCGGTCATGTCTTCCAAGCTTTTGTGTACTGCCTGATTTTGCACATGCATGACGATTGTAAAATTGTGTTGTCGGTGGAACACCCATGTTTCCTTTTATTGTTTGTAATTAATCTTGAAAATGACAAAAAGAATATATAAAAAAAAATCAGGGGCACTATCAAGTATATTTCTGATAAGGGATCTAATGGCCACAGCAGTAATGGCAGAGGCACAGACCGGGCGCAGCACCGTCCCCGCACATGCAAAGGCGTGGGATGCCAGCTGGTCAACGCGCCGGTCCTCAGCATCCCGCAGGGTAGTAGAGTCAGGGGAATGCATGACAGAGGTGTTAGATAGCCCTAGTATCGGGGCATCCACCTCGGGGGGGGGGGGGGGGTGCGGGGGGATGAACAACATTTAACCACCTCAGCAGGAAAGGGATACTTCCTATCCCAACTGTTTTGGAACCCCAGAAAGTTTACTTGGGCGCTCCCATTCCTTGAGCACAAGGTTATGGACCTGCTCGGGAAAATCCAACTGTGATTTTGCTGTATGGAAAAGCTCCCCTCTTTGCCTGGGAGCCGCAACAGGGAGAGAGATGGACAGAACCTCAAAAATCTGGGTCAATAATCTGTCAGTGTCATCCGGGGCCCAGGGGTCAGAGCCAGAATCGTCATGACCCCTTGGTCTCTCATCAGATGAGCCTGAATCAGAAAACAGCTCCCCTTCATCAGACGGGGTATAGCCACAAAGATTTCAAAACTCCTCAGTTCCCATAGGGAAAACCGTGACATTAGGAGTCAAGTGCCGCTTCTTAGCAGGGGCCTTACGCGCCAAGGTATTAGCAATTAATTTCTCCACAGTAGCCAGTCTAGAAGACACATTAGGCTGAGAATCCCCACTTGTATGCAACTCAGGAGTGAGATTTAAGCTTGGGGGAGTAGGCTAAGTAAAACGAGGTGCAGCCACTGGCAGGCAGATTGCAATGCAAGCACCTGCTCAGCACAGGGTACACAGACCAGCACCTTGTCAGCGTCACACGCTACCCACAGCTGGTCTTGTCCCGGAGGGACCCCGGTCACATTATCCTGGGATGCCTCCATATGGTTATTATAGCGGCGCTATACGCCGATAGGGAATAACGCTATATAGCAACCCCGGACGGCCCAATAACCCGCTAGGGAAGTGGGAGTATTAACAAGGCCTACAATTTATATACTAATCCAGGGCCGGGAGAAGCCAAAAGGGTTTGCCCCGCCTAAAAGACAAAAGCAGACAAGACCGTAAGCACACAGTAACAAAAGTGAAAAATATAAAGCCGCCCGCGAGGGCAGTTACGCACCGCGATAGGTAGGGGTCCATCGCGCATGGGCCAACCAAGCAGGTTAAAGATGGCGTCGGTATACTTCGAGGGGCGGGCCGGTATCAGCGATGACGCGGAGCATGCCATAGACGAGCTCCCCCCCCCCCCCCCCCCGAAGAGCGCGAAGCCAGGACGTGCAAGCAGCCAATGACGGCGCACCAGCGCCTGAGGTAATGCCGCCGCCAAGCATGGAACAAAGTTAGCGCGCGGCAGCAATTTTAAAAAACAGTAAAGGCAAGTCAGCGCGGCGGCTGACACAAGACTAAACAGAATAAAAATAAAGTGTAAAACACAGAATGCATAGCATACACATTTACACACACACACCCCCCCCCCCTCTTTTCCCCCCGAAGGCTACAAGGAGAATGAGGGAGGACAGCGGCCACTTAAACAGGGTCCACCAATGGGCAGGGGCACTAATGCGGGAGGGGCATCCCATAGAGGCTCACCATAAGCCTGAACCGCCTACCCTTTGGTGGGGGATTGCGGTGGAGCAGCGCTCCTAAGCACCTATCAGCGGTGCTGCCTACCTTCACCCGATCAGCACAGCCAAGGCTGGGAGGCATATTACTAGTGGAACGGGTGGGAATAGTCCTACAGGGCCGCAGGCTAATAGCCCCGCTCACCTGCGAGTAGAGAGCCATTTCTCGTCCTTCGCAGCCAGACTGCAGAAAAATTCTGGGGATTTGTGGGAGGTCCCCGGGTATTTGAGGGGCCGGGAGGAGCCTATTTTCAATGTCTCTGCAGTCCAGCGCCATCTGGCGGAGTATATCCCACGTGTAAGTATTATATTTGGAGTAGGACGTACTGTATACTAAGAATATTGCCCTGGCAGAATGTGCCCGCAGGGATTTTGGGACCTGTCCCCCAGAACCCTTGTAAGACAACAGAATGGATTTTCTAATCTACATGGCAATATAGGCTTGCAGACCTCTATTCTTCCCTGCAAATGAAAGCAACAAATGATCGGATTTCCTCCACTATGAGGTGTGAAGTCAGTCAATAGATTATGCATCCCATGTTGGTCCTTAAGGTCCCCAGGTTTAAGCCCTGGCAGGTAGACCTCCTGGCACCTGTAAAATTACGAAGCAATCTTCTGCATGTAAAGCAGGTCAGGTCTGATGGTAAGACTATCTGCGAAAATACTAAGATACAGCTCCTTGACGGATAAGGCTTGCATATCAATAATCCTTCTGGCCGAGGAAATAGCCAAAATAAAAGCAAATTTAATTTCCGTCTCTTTCATGGGGTCAAAAGGTGGTTGTGTAAGCCCGTTCCGGACAACGGAATGGTCCCAGAGAGGCATTAGGATTTACTGGTCTTCCTCTAGATATTGACAATCTAAGCTTACGGTCAAGAAAACGGAGAACTGCCACGTGAACTTTTGAGGCTAATGGCTAAGCCCATTTCAGCCCCTCCTGTAAAAACGCCAAAACTGATGCCAGGTCTAAACGAATCAGGCTACGGACAGAACAAAATGAAGAAAAAGTATTCCAGACCCTATCATAGATCTTGCGGGTAAACAGTCTTAATGACCCAACTGGAAAGGCCCCATTCAGGATCCATGCTGTCAAATGAAGGCTCTGAACCAGAGGGTGGAACACTGGTCCCTGATGCAGCAGATCTGGGGTCGGAGGGAGTTGCCGGAGGCCCTACTGACATCCGCCTTAGTAGGGAGAACCACAGTCTCCTGGGCCACCAGGGGGCAACCAGGATCACCATTGCCTGGTCTAACCTGATCTTCCTTATGATCTGAGAGAATCTAGAAGGAAGGAAATTCAAAACAGATTGAACACCCGCCCCCCCCCACCCCCAATTTTGACCAAGGGTGTTTCACGCCAGGGCTCCCTGGATCCCGAGAACAGAGAAAGAGAAGGCATCTGGAATTCTCTTGTAGCGAAGAGATCCACCTCGGGGGAGCCCAAGAGGTCTACTAGTTGTTTGAAGACCCTCTGGTTTAGCTCCCAAATGGTCAAAGCTGGATATGACTGAGGAGGTCTGCCAGAATATTTAGTTCTCCCTTGATGTGTATTGCTCTCAAGATGGTTACTGATTTTACTATCTTGATCGGGGCCGTATTAAGCATAAGGCACACCTAGGCACATGCCTAGGGGCGTCGCCCGGGGGAGGGGCAGCCTGTCCACAGCTGCACTACAGTATGTCTTTGCTTTTTATTTCAATGGTGGTCAGTGGGAATGGCTGGCCGCCCATGCAGAACCCCCCCCCCCCCCGCTATGCTGTACGGTGACGTTGGGACAGCTCACTACAGAGAGATATAGCGACCTGGCAGGCTCCGCCCACCTGATGTCACATGGTCCTCTCAGCAAAGATGACATGTGGCTGTGTGAAGACATGGCCGCCAAACAGGTGCGACATGGCTGGCAATTTGAATGTAAATATGTGGAGGTTTAAGTGTTGATGGGGGGGGGCAAAGCAAAGTGGAGGTGCTGAGACCGAGGCAGGATCGAAAGTTTATAATGCAGACAGGGGCAGGCGGTGCTGCTCTGTTTACCTTCACCTCTGTGGATCCTCACACAGCTCTCTTCCCCCCTCCTCCTGTGCAGTCTACACAAGTGGGCAGAAGCTCAGAGGACAGTGTCCCTCATACTATGGACAATAAGTGAGAAGCAAACTGTCCAGATCTTTCAGTTTATATGTCAGTCTATCTAAGAAGCCTTGGTGTTTAGTATCTCCTAGGCAGCCCTTCAAATATTGCCACAGTAGGATCCATACATTCCACTTTTACCTACATATCAGGGCATCATGATTAGGACTGGATGGTCCTCTATGATATCCTGATATATATGCAGAAATGCAAAGTATGGATCCTGCATTTTAATTACATGTGATAACAATGAGGGGAGGCATTTCATTTGCCAGTACCCCCTGGAAGCATGTTCTATATTTTATTCCCTCAGCAAATCCATGCACCTCAATGATCACCAGTCCCACTAAGACACTGGCACATGGACTGCCAGCGGATTGCAGATCTCCATTTTATTGAGGATTTGAGGAGTAACCAAGCAAAAATCCTGGGCCAACAATCATTTTACAAAACATGATACGCTGTTAGGGGCGGGGGCACCCCGATTGCCGGGGGCTTTATAGCGCTTGATAAGGGGGGGGGGGGGGGGGGGCTAACAATCAGGGTGCCCCCCTCCACAGCGGATCAATACCCGTGTTGTGTAAAATACCATTTTGTGAGTACTCACCTGAAAAATGGATATTGTTGGGGTGCCACACACCCCGCTTCACTTCTTAAATATTCATCACTTCATGGGTTAATCCACCGCAGGTGACGTAGTGCAGAGAGGCACTAACGAGCCCCCTTCCGGCCTATATATACCTGGTACCTCCCTTCAATCACCAGTATAGTCAAAAAGCAGTAAAACAAGGTACCAGTATTCCACCAGTAACCTCCAAAATGAATTTTGATATAAAGAAAAAAGGGCTTCACCATATAAATGCTTCGGTAATACCGAAAAGGGCGGGTGTGAAGCGGGGTGTGTGGCACACCAACAATATCCATTTTTCAGGTGAGTACTCACAAAATGGTATTATTCTTGGTGTGCCACACACCCCGCTTCACTTCTTAAATATTCATCACTTCATGGGACATCCAAAAGCAGTGTCCACAAGGGAAGGGCATCTCAAGGCCAGGTGAAGCATAACTTAAATGACTGCAGTCTGCAGAACTTTGCGGCCAGACACAGCATCCGCTGAGGCCCGCACATCAACTTTGTAAAACTTAGAAAAAGTGTGAACAGAAGACCAGGTGGCGGCCTTACAAACCTGTTCAACAGAAGCTTGGTGCTGAAAAGCCCAAGACGCCCCAACAGCGCGAGTGGAATGAGCAGTAATACGAAAAGGGGGAACTCTTCCCTTAGCAGAATAGGCCGCAGTAACGGCCTGACGTATCCACTTGTTAATGGCAGATTTGGCTGGTGCCAAACCCTTCTTAGGCCCATGGGGCACAACAAAAAAGGAATCCGTCCTACGGAAAGGAGACGTGATAATCAAGTAGTACTTAACACAGCGTACTACATCCAAACAATGCAAAACCCTCTCTTTGTCATTCTTAGGATTAGGACACAAGGAGGGAAGAATATCTTGGTTCAAATGAAAAGCAGAAACAACCTTAGGAAGAAAGTCTGGCTTGAACCGAAAGACCACTTTATCCCGATGCCTCTCGAAGTAGGGCGCCTGGATAGTTAAGGCCGCCAATTCTGAGACACGCCGGACAGAAGTGATCGCTACCAAGAAGACAATCTTCTGAGTCAGGGTAGACAAAGCAATATCTTGCAAAGGCTCAAAAGGAGGAGCCTGAAGAGCCGAAAGAACCAAATTCAAATCCCAAACAGGGAGTAATGGTTTCCTGGGAGGCCGCACATGCGTAACCCCCTGGAAAAAAGTTTTAACTAAAGGTTTAAGCGCAACACGCTTCTGAAAAAAGACAGATAAGGCAGAGACCTGCCCTTTCAATGTACTTAGCTGGAGACCAGAGTCCAGCCCTGATTGTAAAAACTCCAGAATCCTGGGGACCGAAAGGACCCTACAAGGAAAAGATCTAATCTCACACCAAGTGATATAGGCTTTCCAAGTCCTATAGTAGGTGACGGAAGAAGACTTCTTCCGGGCACTGATCAGAGTCTTAATGACTGAATCAGAAAGACCCTCCTCCTTCAGGATGGAGGTTTCAGCCGCCAGGCCATCAAACCCAGCGCTGGTAAATTGAGGTAACACAATTGACCCTGAGTGAGCAGATCGGGCCGAAGAGGCAGAATGAACTGGTCCACTGCCAGCCAAACGATGTCTGCGAACCTTATTCGTTTTGGCCACTTTGGGGCCATGAGAACGGCGTACACCCTTTCCAGAGCCAACTTCTGAAGAACTCTGCCCAGCAAGGGCCACGGAGGAAACAGGTATAGAAATCCCAGAGCTTCTCAGTTCAGGGACCTGACGTCCACTGTCAGAGCCAGAAGATCCCGGGAGAGTGACACGAAGCTCGGGAGCCTGTGATAGTGATGAGGGGCCAACAGGCCCACCTCCGGAGTCTCCCATTGGAGACACAATAAGAGAACCACCCGAGGATGGAGAGCTTATTCTTCCAGACGGGGAGAGCACTTGCTCAACCGGTCCGCTACCTGTTCCATCACCTCTGGAATGTAAACCGCCGAGAGACAGGGAACATGGAACACTGCCCATGTCTGGATCAGGGACATTTCTCTGATGGGTAAGTGGGGCCTCCACTGCCCCTGAAGCCGCAGCTCCTTCCAGAATCTGTCCCATCCCGACAGACCAGTGTCCGTGGTGACACCTCTCCAAGGGAGGGTCAGGAAAGACCTGCCCTATAGAAGATTGGTCGGGACCAATCACCACAGGAGGAACTGCCGTACACGGGAGGACAATTGGAAGGACTGATCCAACAACAGAGGTTGCTGGACCCAACACGCTAGCAGAAATAGCTGAAGTGTTCTTGTGCGAATTTGGGCAAAAGAAAGACACACAGCGTCTTGATGAGAGTTCAGGCCGGGATGAACCGACCCCTGAATGGACCGCGAGGGAGGGTGAGACTCGAATTCCAGGTTGTGACCTGTCGACGCACGGGTGAGGGCAGCCCCTCATTGCTGAGTGGGCTTATCAGCAGGCTTGGGGCCCCAGGACTGAGTGGGCCGGCCACGGCCCCTCCCCCGAGTCCAACCTGCGCCACTGGTAGCGGGAAAGGACGTACCTTTTCCCGCTCCGAACCTTTGAAAGGAAGGCCTACCGGAACTTGTCCCCCTGAAGGGACCACGAGGCCTTTTGCGTTGTGGCATCTTACCATCTTTTGCGACTGAATCAATTTTCTCCCCAAACAGACGCAACCCCAAAAAGGGGAGGGCTGTGAGTACCTTTTTGGAAGCCGTGTCTGCTGACCACTGACGCAGCCATACTGACCTGCGAATAGCCACCAGCATAGCTGCCGCCTTGCTACTCATAGTCAGCGCATCGTCCTGAGCGGCCAGGACATAAGCCACAAAAGATTCACACTGCTTAAGTGCAGTGAACTGTTTGCAAGCGGGATCAAGATCCTCATATAGCCCCTGAATTAGGGACTTAATTGCCAATAGAAGAAGGGCTGAAGCACATACCGGGCGCAATGCTGACCCGGAATAGATAAAACCATGTCGAGCGTATTGGTCAATCCTGCAATCTTCCCCATCTTTGGGGACAGTGGTCTCAGCAGATTGTACCATAGCCGAGCTGGAGAGTCCTAGTACAGGGGTATCGACGTCCGGAGGGACAGACCACAGCCTCACCAATTCTGGTGGAAAAGGATGACGCTTTTCCCAACTGGAAGGAATTCCAGATAACCGTGTGGGATGTTCCCATTCCTTAAGAACCACCCTCTCAAAGTGGTGCTGTCTGGGAAAAACCAAACTCTGCTGAGGCTCTTTAAATAACTGACCCTTTGGCGGGGCGGCCGCCTCAGGCGTATCTAAACTCAAAATATTAAACATTTGAGCCAGAATGGAGGGGGTGTCAAAAACAACCCCCTCTGACTCCGACGGGAGTTCATCCTCGTCAGGGGATCCATCGGACCATTCCACAGGTTCACAAAACTGGTCCTGTGGAGCCGAAGGTACCGGAGTCAGGTGCCTTCGTTTTGTAGCGGTTTTAAACGCTGCTTTAACGGGCATCATTTTCCGGGGGCAGGGCTGTGCTGCTGCCTCGGAATGCGAATCCCAACTTTTGACAGTGTCATGCGGGGTCCGGAATAGGGATGGAGAGGTAGGAGATGATGAAGGATGCGATGGCACCGCAGCCGAAGCAACAGACTGGCGCGCAATAGTCTGTTTTGCACAAGGGATGCAAATAAAGATATCAGCTGGGAGTGGAACCCCACAACCTACGCACCCCCCAAACGGAACAGCAGAACCGTTTCCGGAATCTACGGAAGCCTCCATATGGCGATTTATGGTATTCGCAATAATGGGACTTTTAAGGCATAAGCCGACCCGGGATGCCCCCTTTATTTTAGTAATGTCCCGGAAGGGAGGATTTATATAAATTTTTTTTTTTTTTAAGTTTAGGTCCCCTTTAATAGAAACTATAAATATATATATACATTCAAATCAATCCCAATAATTAGCCAGGCACATAGAGCCGGAGGGCTAGCATAAGCAGGGATCCCAGGATCTGCAAGGCAAGAAAACAACCATCAGATCCTTCACATGTGTATAACATAAGTATGGCACCAAGTGCCCTTAAATGACGCCCCCTTGATAATAGTGATTTCTCACTGTATTATTAAACAATATCTCCCATTTCACGGCCCCAACGGGAGGGGCCGCTTACCTGTACCGCAATCAGCCGGTAATCCTGCAGCCAGCAGCCATGAGCCGGCAGAAGACAAAGTGCGGCCGTGCGCCCACGTGCCTTCCTGTTTTGAAGGAAGCTGGGACGCTGGGCCCGCCGCTGACGCAGCATGACGTCGCCGCCGCCGCGTCAGCGGGCCCGCCCCCCCCCCCTACGCTGATCAGCTGGAACACTTTACAGCTGATCACAGCACGCGCGTCCAGGCAGCGGAGGGGGGAGGGTAAAAACCGCATGTGCCGACAAAGCTCAATGAATGCCAGGCGAGGAGAGGGGAGAGGGGGGAGGGGGTAGGGGGCCACAAGCAACCAACTGCCAGAGAGGTGGCCAGCGCAAGCTGCCCTAAAGCAGACCCAAAATATACACATGCTACAGTGAATGTATAAACATGACATATATGTTAACATGCAGTGATACAGTGAAACACACATACTAAAGCACACCCTCACCACCCCCCCAACGGGAGAGAAAGGGGCTACGGGGACCCTCGGGACAGGGGCATCCCATTTCCGGATCACCATGCCGGTTCGCCGCATTGCCCCACGCATGAGGTCGAGCGGTAGGAGATAAGCTCCTAGGCACTTAAAGTGCCATCTACCATTTGCCCGGTGAGCAGCCAAGGCTGGGAGGCTTCCTATTTCACCATAAAGGTATACAACTCAAACCGGGCAGAAATAGACCAAAAGGGGGTGGCGGGGTAAGAATATATATATATATATATATATATATATATATATATATATATATATATATATATATATATATATGCCGGAAGGGGGCTCGTTACAAGACTTCCTCTCTGCACTACGTCACCTGCGGTGGATTAACCCATGAAGTGATGAATATTTAAGAAGTGAAGCGGGGTGTGTGGCACACCAAGAATATGGGTGTTTAAGGTTTAAGGTTATGATTTGGGCTTTCTGTGGTTTTCTGATGAACCAGATTTTAGAGACGGGCAACATGTTGCTGCCTGGCAGGGATTTTCATTTTTGTGCTATTCATTTTAGATGTTTAGATGTAGATGTCTACTTGCCACTTATTTTGGAGGCGCAACTTTGCCTAATATTTAAAGAGGGCATTATGATTTAGGAACCGGTGGGGGGGGGGGCCTTATTAAATAATTAAATAATGTGGCACTGTCCGAGACTATAACATCTCAATTCCTTATGATGCATTTTAAATGGTTTAGAGCTAACAGAACTGCCTTTAACTCCCGAAAGTTCGAAGACCTTCAGGTCACGGTGCTGGACCAGGTTCCCTAAACCTGGTAGTGAAAAGTATGAATCCCCCCAACCCTGAACACTTGCATCCGTTGTGATACAGATCAGATTCACATGGTGCCAGGGTTTTCCTGGATAGAAGGGAGGGACTGAATAACCAGATCTGGGAGTGTAATCAGAGGCCAAAGTTTTTGTTCCAGATGCGCAAAAAAGTCTGAAGAGCTCGTAAATGTAGCTGGGCCCAAATGACAGCTGGGAGAGCGGTCAGAAAGGTTCTCTCTAGGGAGCTGTTGATCTGATAACCTGGATAAACGCAAGAAGTGTCAGCAAGAAGTGAGGGGACAAACTACTTCTCCCCATTTATGATCCGCCCCAGATTTGAAAGGAGGGACATTATAATTCTCACATTGTTCTCCAAAATTTCCCTGGATGGAGCAAAGAGAAGGAGATCTTCCAGATATGCCACAATGCTGATCCGATTTATGATTTAGGGGGTAAATATCCGAGGTGCGGATGAAAGACCAAAGGGCATTGCTTGGAACTCCAACTAACATCGGGAATCTCAGAAAGCATCTTTGAGCCGGAAAAATCGGGACATGCAGATAAGCATCCTGGAGATCTATAGAGGGCATCCAGACACCCTGAAACAGTATATGTTTAATGGCAAAAATGATTGATTCTATACAGAATTTCTTGTATCCTCAAATTTAAATGCTTTAGGTTCAGGATGAATCTAAATTTTCCAGATGGCTTTTGTATCAAGTAAACACTGTTAATTTCAGGTGCCACAGAGCCTCTTCTATGACAATTTCCTTTAGTTGTGTAATCACCTAAGGTAGAGCCTGTGCTTTCACCGGGTCTTTGGAACCATGGGTTACTACAAAATGATACTGTGGCCTTGAGTCAAATTCCAGACGGAGTCTGTACAGAACTGTCTGAAGAATGAAGGGGTTTTGAGAGATCTTTTGTCAGACCGGAAAGAAAGAAGTCTTGCCCCATAGATCATCCGTCAGGACTGCTGTTTAACCTCTGGGCTGACCAAGACTCCTGGGAATTCGAACTTCGGTGAGGAACTCTAGGCTTCTTAGCTTCTGAATGAGGTGTGGCGGGAAGTTTCCTTTTAGCCGGAAACTTAATCCCGACCTCAGAGTCAGAACTTAAGAACAAAAGCTTACCCTTAAATGGAATGCTACACAATTGTGACTAAGACGAATGGTCCCCCTGCCAGGTCTTGAGCCAGAGAGCTCTAACAAGCACAATCAAGGCCATACCCTAATTGCCCAAGAAAGCAGATAAGAAATACAAAGCACTGCTTTGGAAATAAAAGCAGGGTGCCCAAGACTTATTTCAGGGCGTCACTGGTTATCTTACTTCTAACCTTGCCTGCTCATAATTCCAGGACTCTACTCATCTGTAGCAAGCAGGAGTCTGAACTGAAAGAAATCAGTATCCCATGCCCGTTTGAGCCGAATATGCAATCTCTTATCTACGGGATCTCATGTCATCAAAAGGAGATATCCAATTCCTGGCATACCTGCGCCAAAGAAGCATCCACCTTAGGGCATTTAACTCAAAACGCAATCTCTAAATCCTAAAAAGGAAATCTGCAAGGAGATGCCACCTCCCTTGTACACCGGACCGGCCAGAAATCCTGAAAGGGGAAAAAATACAATTCTGTGATTACTCACCTTGTAGAATTGGTATTATATTTTTTTCCCCTTTCAGGATTTCTGGCCGGTCCGGTGTACAAGGGAGGTGGCAGTGAAAAGATTGGAATACTAACCCTTGCCCCTTTACCTTAAAGGGAACCCGGCAAACGACCCCCAAATCTAGCAGGTTTTGGACAGCCAGGGAGAGACCCTGAGCTGACAGGGAGTTTTGAGAATTCGGAAACTGATGAATTTTGGGGGCGGCCAGGCTGCAAACTATCTCGCAACCTCCTGACATGACGCCTCTAGACGTGAGCGAAGCGCCAAAGCCGCCCCCCCCACCCGGATGGGTGAGGGCGTCCCTTCATGCCTGAGGGGGCTTGGGGGAGGACTTAGCCTTGGGACCCGAGGAGGGACCGGAGCGGCAACGTCCTCTGCCCCTGCCCCAAAAATCTCCGCGGGGCCCAGCAAAGGAAGCTCCCCGTCCCATTCTGGATCCACGAAAGGAGGGGGAAAATGCACCGGAACCTCTAAAGGGCCGGGACTGCTTTTTACGCTAAGGTAATTTTCCTCCCTTGGCAAACAAATCCAAACGTTCCCCAAAAAGGCGCAGCCCCTTAAAGGGAAAAGCAATGAGAGCCTTTTTGGCAGTGTTGTCAGCTGCCCACTGGCGTAGCCAAACCGAGCGGCGTATAGCCACTGACAAGGCAGAGGCCCTGGCACACATTCCAATGGTATCTTCCAGAGCAGAAAGGACATATGCAACAAAAGTCTCACAGCGCATAAGAGCTGAATATTCTTCACCACTAGCATCCTCAGGGGCACCATCTAAAATACCCTTGAGCAGGCAACAGCAGTAATGGCAGAGGCACAGACCGAACGCAGCACGGCCCCCACACAAGAAAGGCATGGGAAGCCAGTTGGTCCACGCGCCTGTCCTCCCCATTCTTCAGGGTAGTAGTGTCAGGGGAATGCATGACAGATGTGTTGGATAAACCCAGAATTGGTGCATCCACTTCGGGAGGACATGACCAAGCTTAACCACCTCGGTGGGAAAGGGATACCTACTATCCCAATTCTTTGGTACCCCGGGAAGCCGGCTAGGCCGTTCCCACTCCTTAGACACAAGAGTATTAAAGTGAGTTTGCTTAGGAAACTCCCAGCGTGGTTTAACAGTATGAAACAGCTCCCCTTGCTGCCTAGGTACCGCAGCAGGAGGGGAAATACAAAGCACCTCAAATATCTGAGCCAACAGCCTATCAGTGCCACCAGTGGACCATGGTTCAGATCCAGAACCGGCAGTATAACCTTTAGGCTGCTTCTCAGATGAATCTGAATGAGAAAATAATTCCCCCTCTTCTAGAGGGGTATAACCGGTAACATCAGAAAATTCCTCAGCCTCCATAGGAAAGAGGGTAACACCGGGTGCTAAATGCCGCCGCTTAGCAGGAGCCTTACGCGGACCAGACCCAGCCATATGCCTTTCAATGCTGGCCACCAGAGTTGCCAAATCAGGATGAGACTTCCCACTAGTATTCACATCACTGGGGATCAAATGTAAGCGTGGGGGGGTAGGTGAGCCCATGGGCGCAGGCAGAGCCACAGGTAACCCAGATATCAGGGCAAGTGTCTGCCGAGCGCAGGGAGCACAAACCCTGACATCACCTATAGGGGCCACCCCACATGCAGTACACAGCCGGGCTTGTCCCAAAAGAACCCCAGGCACATTATCCTGTGAAGCCTCCATATGGTGATTATTGTGGCACAACAAGCCAATAGGGATTGACGCTTAATAAGCTACCCAGGATGCCCCAATAACTAGGGAAGTGGGAGACAATAGATGACAATAGCCCTCCAATAAGGAGGCGACGCTAAATAGAGGGGATAGGACTGGGAGAAACCACTTAAAAAGTTTGACCCGCCTGCAAGACAAAAGATCCCGTAAGCCATGCAATGGAAAAATAAAACTAAGCCAGCCAGCCCACAGGGGCACTTACTGCCCAAGAAAGGAGACGCCAGACACGCAGCATCAAAATGGCGCCCGCATATACCTCGAGGGGCGGGCTGCAGAGACAGTGACGCAAAGAGCGGCATCCGCAAGGCCCGCCCCCCGAAGAGCGCGAAAACGCTCCCACCTGACAAGGGCAGCCAATGATGGCGCAGCAGCGCCTGAGGCGATATCGCCGCCGTCCGCAGAGCGTTGTACTACGCGCGGCGGCAATAGCAAAACAAGCGTATAACTACCAACTGGACAGTATACCTACACCAAACCCCCCCCCCCCCCCCCCCCCCAGAACTAGCCCAGGAAGCGAGGGGGACGCGGACCACCTAAGGGAGCCTAACAGGGGAACGGGAGGTTAGGGGCAATATGCGGGAGAGGCATCCCATAAGGCTCACCACAAGCCTGTACCGCTTACCCTTTGGTGGGGGCCTGCGGTTGGAGCAGCACTCTTAAGCACCTACAGCGGTGCTGTCTACCTTCACCCGACAAGCGCAGCCTAAGCTGGGAGGCAGTAACAGGAACGGGTGGGAATAGTCCTACAGGGCCGCAGGCTAATAAGCCCCGCTCACCTGCGATTAGAAAGAGCCGTCTTCACGTCATCGCAGTCCAGACTGCAGAGAAGAACTGGGGAATTTGTGGGAGGTCCCTGGTATATAAGGGGCCAGGAGGAGCCACTTTTCTGTCTCTGCAGTCCAGCGCAATCTTGTGGATGTATAACCCAAATGTAAGGAATTCTCTGGAACAGGACGTGCTGTATACTTAGAATATGTTTTTTACACAAGTGGGTAACCCAGGTAATGCCATAATTGTGGGCAAATCTATCAGATCCCAGGCTCTTCCCAAACAACTTATAACCATAATATTCTGGCCCTAAGCCAGAATACATTACTGGCAGATTTGCTTTGTAATAACCTGTACATTGATGGGAAAGGCCAAGCCACACAAAGTCCTGTGCCTAATTTTAGTGATGCATCCCATGCAGGTCTGTACGAGTAGAGTGAGCATGGTTCTGGTCTGGAAGGCTCTAGTGGGTTTACTGCTTTGTGATGCCCGACTGTGGACTATAAATTCATATATATCCAAATATCTTCAGACACTTTTGGAAGGAGAACATTTCTGCAGCAAAATTGCATTTGCATGCTAGAAGGTGCAAGCAAGATCTGGCAGGCTGCAGCAGCCGGGTTAGGCCCAAGGATCGGGGTGTTTTGTATACAATCTATCCAGTGTTTGCGTGAAATTCTAACAATCAGGGCTATACCCTCAATCATGTTTACCTAAAATGAACTAACAAATTAAACCAAATGGTTAGGTCAGGCACACCATATATAGATCGACTGTATGTGTGGAACTTGTCCAACTTCCTCCTTACCTAAAATGAACTGAATTTTTTTTTAGCCGTGGAGCATGTAGATACTTATAGCTGTAGCAAAATTTCAGCCTCACCTGAGTAGGGGGAGTTTGACCAACAGACTGGGGCATGGGCATGCCAGGGTTGCTTAGCCCACCAGTGTTTAAAACCGAAGATGAACTCTGGAATGGATTAGGCGACATAAAACGATTATGTGGGGCCTGAGGCATGGATACAGACTGAGGCACATTGGAAGGAAATCCTCCCTACAAAGTAAAAAAAGCAAGATGATCACATTTTATTAAAAGGCAAAACAGTAAAAACCTGTGTACATCAAAATACAATACTAATACAATTTCTTTCTACCAACCTGATTCATGGGTGCAGTGTGTCCTGGGTGCTGTCCTATTGGTGCCTGTTGCCGCTGCAGCATCGACTGCATGGGCATATTTGCCTGGCCAAATTGGTTAATTCCTGGATTCAAAGACATTAATTTTACCATACCCTCCTTTTTCATTTAATAACGAGAACAGAAAGTTTAACTTGCAGACAATTAAAACAGACTTCAAAATTGCCACAGACAGTGAATTGACACAGATCATGCCACAACCAATTGAAATCAAACCAAATCTTTTGGAAGCCATCACTGAACTCCCAACAGACAGTTCGCAGGTGAAAGGAAAGCCAGATGGAGTAGTTTTAAGAGTTTTTAGCTTTTAACTAAACTTGTCTGGGGCCTGCATATGTATTTGATACACTGGGACAATTAGCTCTTCCCAAGTGGCTCAAAACCCTAACGGCTTATCCTGCATAGAATTATGTGCATAAAAGTGAAAAAAAAAACTCACCCGTCCCCGGCGCTCCCGCGTTGTCTGGCACACTGCGAGAGGCCAGAGGAGCGGCGGGGGCTCTGTCCCGGCCCCGCCGCTGCGATCGCTGTCTTTTCAGGCAGCGATGACAGCGGCAGGGCCAGAGACAGAGCCCCTGCCGCTCCTCCATCTGCTCCTCCACACGCGAGCACGAAGGTCCCGGCAGTGGGTGGGCGTGGCCTGCATCGGCGCAGGCCACGCCCACCCGCACCTTCGTGATCGCATGTGGGGGAGCAGATGGAGGAGCGGCAGGGGCTCTGTCTCTGGCCCCGCCGCTGTCATCGCTGCCTGAAAAGACAGCGATCGCAGCGGCGGGGCCGGGACAGAGCCAGCTCGTGAATGGGGTGGGCGTGGCCTGCGTCGACGCAGGCCACGTCCACCCCATTCACGGAGCCGGCCGCTCAGCGCAGTGGTGTCAGCGGACAGGTGAGTTTAACTTTTTTTTTTTTTACTATGGCGCCTGCCTATACTAATGGGGGGAGGGGGATGGGGATGCCACACAGCCTATGGGAATGGGGGGATGGGGATGCCACACAGCCTATGGGAATGGGGGGAGGGGGATGCCACACAGCCTATGGGAATGCGGGGATGGGGATGCCACACAGCCTTTGGGAATGGGGGGATGGGGATGCCACACAGCCTTTGGGAATGGGGGGATGGGGATGCCACACAGCCTTTGGGAATGGGGGGATGGGGATGCCACACAGCCTTTGGGAATGGGGGGATGGGGATGCCACACAGCCTTTGGGAATGGGGGGATGGGGATGCCACACAGCCTTTGGGAATGGGGGGATGGGGATGCCACACAGCCTTTGGGAATGGGGGGATGGGGATGCCACACAGCCTTTGGGAATGGGGGGATGGGGATGCCACACAGCCTTTGGGAATGGGGGGAGGGGGATGCCACACAGCCTTTGGGAATGGGGGGAGGGGGATGCCACACAGCCTTTGGGAATGGGGGGAGGGGGATGCCACACAGCCTTTGGGAATGGGGGGAGGGGGATGCCACACAGCCTTTGGGAATGGGAGGAGGGGGATGTCACACAGCCTATGGGAATGGGGGATGCCACACAGCCTATGGGAATGGGGGATGCCACACAGCCTATGGGAATGGGGGGAGGGGGATGCCACACAGCCTATGGGAATGGGGAGAGGGGGATGCCACACAGCCCATGGGAATGGGGAGAGGGGGATGCCACACAGCCCATGGGAATGGGGAGAGGGGGATGCCACACAGCCCATGGGAATGGGGGGAGGGGGATGCCACACAGCCCATGCTAATGGGGAGAGGGGGATGCCACACTGCCTATGGGAATGGGGAGAGAGGGATGCCACACAGCCTATACTAATGGGGGGAGGGGGAAAGCCACACAGCCAATGGGAATGGGGGGAGAGGTGGATGCCACACAGCCTATGGGAATGTGGGGAGAGGGATGCCACACAGCCTATACTAATGGGGGGAGAGGGGGATGCCACACAGCCAATGGGTATATGGGGAATGGGAGGGGGGGATGCCACACTGGATATACGGGGAATGGGATGGGGGCATGCTACACTGTCTATGGAATGGGGGCATCCCACACGGCCTATGGGAATTGGATAGGGGAATGCCACACTCTCTGTAATGGTGCGTTTTTGATTGAAATTTTTTTTTTTCTTATTTTCTTCCCCCAAATCCTAGGTGCGTCTTATGGACAGGTGCGTCTTATAGGGCGAAAAATACGGTATATAATATTATATATATATATATATATATATATATATATATTTTTTTAGTCATAATAGTTGAATACAGCTTTGCATCTGATTCAACAATACTGGATTACAAATATATACATGTACAGCTATATATAGCTACTGTCTGGCATAGTTCTCCAATGATGTGTATTTACTTGCCTTGCCGGTCCAAATAGGGCATCCTCTCCCCTATTTGGTGACTGATGACTGACACAACAACCTGACGCATACCCCTGGCAGGCTGCACCTGTGACATGGGATCACTAGTGAACACATGACGATCCCGGGGTTTTTCTGCACCAGGCCATCCCAAATTGCAACGCCCTGTGTATAGGGCAGCTTTTGGTTCATTTTAATAGAAGTTGGTGTTTTTAGGTTCCCATCTCCTGAATTGAGTGCTATTAAACCATTATACAGGATCCCCTTGCACGTGGAGGAAGAAAGATGGTTTAGCGGATTTAGCCCATATCACTTTTAGCCAGTACAATATTTCAATAAGTCAACATACATAAATCATGTAAAGTCATACTAGTACTGTCCTACAAGAAATTACTACTTTACCAAAAAAAAAAAGTTCAGCTGAATCATATATTCCATGTGCCTATGATCATATTTTAGTGACGGTTGACAAGCTCATGCAATTAAACACTCAACAGCATGTGTGTCCATTAATTCCATACCTGGTTGGCTTGACATATTCATCTGGTTTGGAACAGAAGCTCGCAAAATATTTGGATCTGGCATTGGCCCATCTACAGAGGGAAAAAAAATAAAGCATTATTTTAGTACAACAAAACTGAATTTTAGTAGACTTAGGTTTTGTTCAACATTGCTTAAAGTGGACCAACACCCTGTCCCTTTTTTTTTTTTTTTGTATTTTAAAAATATACAAAATAAGCCCGAAGACCCGATTTAAATAGTTAAAAAAAAAAAACTTACCTTTTATAATCCGGCTCCGCGTCGCTAGCATTCAAACTTCGGGTCCCATCTTCAACTTTCTACAAACAGGAAGAGATCCTTTGACCTCTTCCTGTTGAAAATCTCGCGCATGCGCGGTAGATAGGTGAAGCGCCGCTTGCATCGGGAGCGAGCGGCGCTTCACCTGTCACTACCGCGCATGCGCGAGTCTCCCCCTGCCAGGGACGGGGAGACGTAGTGCGCGGTGGTGAAGCGGCAAGCGGCTACCGGCTGCTGTCGGGGGGGGGGGGGGGGGGGGGGACTTTCACATGCTGCACCGCGCGGCGGGGCATAGCGGCGAGCGCTGCTGCTAAAGAAGAAGGCGGTTGGTGGCGCGCAGAATATTACCTCTTTATCCCCTTATCAGGATTGGCTAGAAAACAAAATAAAAACCCCAACTGATTTGTTTGTTAGCCCGACCAGTAAGATAATCAGACAGATCTGACAGATTTGCTAGACATTATGTGCAGTCCTAGTGCTCCCTACATTACATGGTTGTATTAAAGTATTTGTCAAACGTTTTACAGTCTATGGTCATCACACCCCTATTCAAAAGCACTGTCAGCATTGTAACCTCTGTCCTGTACACACTTCCTTCATTTTATATTCTGCAATGCTATATTCTGCAACTTACCACCCCCTAAAGATGTAACCCTAATGACAAATCCATATAACAATTTAGTGGTTGATTGTGATGCTAAGCAGTCATACGAACGTGTAAATCAGTAACATAAAATGTATATAAAATGTACTATTGCTGACTCCCCCCATAACATTTTCAGCAGTCAGAATCCCCCTATAACATTTTCAGCAGTCAGAATCCCCCCATAACATTTTCAGCAGTCAGAATCCCCCTATAACATTTTTAGCAGGCAGAATCCCCCTATAACATTTTCAGCAGTCAGAATCCCCCCATAACATTTTCAGCAGGCAGAATCCCCCCATAACATTGTCAGCAGGCAGAATCCCCCCATAACATTGTCAGCAGGCAGAATCCCCCCATAACATTGTCAGCAGGCAGAATCCCCCCATAACATTTTCAGCAGTCAGAATCCCCCTATAACATTTTCAGCAGTCAGAATCCCCCCATAACATTTTCAGCAGTCAGAATCCCCCCATAACATTGTCAGCAGTCAGAATCCCCCCATAACATTTTCAGCAGTCAGAATCCCCCCATAACATTTTCAGCAGTCAGAATCCCCCTATAACATTTTCAGCAGTCAGAATCCCCCTATAACATTTTTAGCAGGCAGAATCCCCCTATAACATTTTCAGCAGTCAGAATCCCCCTATAACATTTTCAACAGGCAGAATCCCCCCATAACATGTCCAGCAGGCAGAATCCCCCCATAACATTTTCAGCAGGTAGAATCCCCCCATAACATTTTCAACAGGCAGAATCACCCCATAACATTTTCAGCAGGCAGAATCCCCCCATAACATGTCCAGCAGGTAGAATCCCCCCATAACATTTTCAGCAGGCAGAATCCCCCCATAACATTTTCAGCAGTCAGAATCCCCCTATAACATTTTCAGCAGGCAGAATCCCCCCATAACATGCTCAGCAGGTAGAATCCCCCTATAACATGTCCAGCAGGCAGAATCCCCCCATAACATTTTCAACAGGCAGAATCCCCCCATAACATGTCCAGCAGGCAGAATCCCCCCATAACATTTTCAGCAGGTAGAATCCCCCCATAACATTTTCAACAGGCAGAATCACCCCATAACATTTTCAGCAGGCAGAATCCCCCCATAACATGTCCAGCAGGTAGAATCCCCCCATAACATTTTCAGCAGGCAGAATCCCCCCATAACATGCTCAGCAGGTAGAATCCCCCTATAACATGTCCAGCAGGCAGAATCACCCCATAACATTTTCAGCAGGCAGAATCCCCCCATAACATGTCCAGCAGGTAGAATCCCCCCATAACATTTTCAGCAGGCAGAATCCCCCCATAACATTTTCAGCAGTCAGAATCCCCCTATAACATTTTTAGCAGTCAGAATCCCCCCATAACATTTTCAGCAGTCAGAATCCCCCCATAACATTTTCAGCAGTCAGAATCCCCCCATAACATTTTCAGCAGTCAGAATCCCCCTATAACATTTTCAGCAGTCAGAATCCCCCCATAACATTTTCAGCAGTCAGAATCCCCCCATAACATTGTCAGCAGGCAGAATCCCCCCATAACATTGTCAGCAGGCAGAATCCCCCCATAACATTGTCAGCAGGCAGAATCCCCCCATAACATTGTCAGCAGGCAGAATCCCCCCATAACATTTTCAGCAGTCAGAATCCCCCTATAACATTTTCAGCAGTCAGAATCCCCCCATAACATTTTCAGCAGTCAGAATCCCCCCATAACATTGTCAGCAGTCAGAATCCCCCCATAACATTTTCAGCAGTCAGAATCCCCCCATAACATTTTCAGCAGTCAGAATCCCCCTATAACATTTTCAGCAGTCAGAATCCCCCCATAACATTTTCAGCAGTCAGAATCCCCCTATAACATTTTTAGCAGGCAGAATCCCCCTATAACATTTTCAGCAGTCAGAATCCCCCTATAACATTTTCAACAGGCAGAATCCCCCCATAACATGTCCAGCAGGCAGAATCCCCCCATAACATTTTCAGCAGGTAGAATCCCCCCATAACATTTTCAACAGGCAGAATCACCCCATAACATTTTCAGCAGGCAGAATCCCCCCATAACATGTCCAGCAGGTAGAATCCCCCCATAACATTTTCAGCAGGCAGAATCCCCCCATAACATGCTCAGCAGGTAGAATCCCCCTATAACATGTCCAGCAGGCAGAATCCCCCCATAACATTTTCAACAGGCAGAATCCCCCCATAACATGTCCAGCAGGCAGAATCCCCCCATAACATTTTCAGCAGGTAGAATCCCCCCATAACATTTTCAACAGGCAGAATCACCCCATAACATTTTCAGCAGGCAGAATCCCCCCATAACATGTCCAGCAGGTAGAATCCCCCCATAACATTTTCAGCAGGCAGAATCCCCCCATAACATGCTCAGCAGGTAGAATCCCCCTATAACATGTCCAGCAGGCAGAATCACCCCATAACATTTTCAGCAGGCAGAATCCCCCCATAACATGTCCAGCAGGTAGAATCCCCCCATAACATTTTCAGCAGGCAGAATCCCCCCATAACATTTTCAGCAGTCAGAATCCCCCCATAACATTTTCAGCAGGTAGAATCCCCCCATAACATTTTCAACAGGCAGAATCACCCCATAACATTTTCAGCAGGCAGAATCCCCCCATAACATGTCCAGCAGGTAGAATCCCCCCATAACATTTTCAGCAGGCAGAATCCCCCCATAACATGCTCAGCAGGTAGAATCCCCCTATAACATGTCCAGCAGGCAGAATCACCCCATAACATTTTCAGCAGGCAGAATCCCCCCATAACATGTCCAGCAGGTAGAATCCCCCCATAACATTTTCAGCAGGCAGAATCCCCCCATAACATGCTCAGCAGGTAGAATCCCCCTATAACATGTCCAGCAGGCAGAATCCCCCCATAACATTTTCAACAGGCAGAATCCCCCCATAACATGTCCAGCAGGCAGAATCCCCCCATAACATTTTCAGCAGGTAGAATCCCCCCATAACATTTTCAACAGGCAGAATCACCCCATAACATTTTCAGCAGGCAGAATCCCCCCATAACATGTCCAGCAGGTAGAATCCCCCCATAACATTTTCAGCAGGCAGAATCCCCCCATAACATGCTCAGCAGGTAGAATCCCCCTATAACATGTCCAGCAGGCAGAATCACCCCATAACATTTTCAGCAGGCAGAATCCCCCCATAACATGTCCAGCAGGTAGAATCCCCCCATAACATTTTCAGCAGGCAGAATCCCCCCATAACATGCTCAGCAGGTAGAATCCCCCTATAACATGTCCAGCAGGCAGAATCCCCCCATAACATTTTCAGTGGCAGAGTCCCCCCATAAGATTCACAGTGGCCGAGTCCCCCCATAAGATTCACAGTGGCGCAGTACATTACAGTGAATTAAACAGTAAACAAACACATTTGACCAAGACATTTATGAAACAAAAATAAACTTACCGCATCCAGCACGAGATGAGACGAGAGGAGAGCAGACGCTGAATGGAAGGAGGAGGGAGGGGGAGTGAGAGGAGGGGAGGCGGAGGCTCAGGTGCCTCCAGCCAATCATGGCTGAGCACAGCTCAACCAATCAGATAACCAGACTGACTGCTAGTATAGCTGGGAGGCAGACGTGCACGCGCCCGAGGCCAGAGAGAGGACAAGCCACCTGCTAACAACGCGAGACAACAGAAGACCTGATCTCCACGGACAAAATATGCTAATGAGCGGAAAAGCGTGATTGACAGCGGACAAGACCTGGAGGGTGGGACTTCCTGTTTAGAAATATTAATATTTCAGGCGCTGCGAGGGACAGATGGCTCCAACAGTCGTCAAAAGGTAAGTGTCCTTTTATTTTATATATAATAAAGCTAAGTTGTTTTGGAGGGTGTTGGTCCACTTTAAAGAGCAGGCTTTTTGGAAGAATGCCAAAGATGCATTGCATAAAAACACATGATGTTATTTTGATGCATTTGTAATGTTAAAAAGGAAGAAAAATTCTGTGAAATACTCACCTGTAGAATTGATATTATATGTATACAGTACGTCCTGCTCCAGATATAGTACTTACACTTGGGTTATCCTTCGCCAGATGGCGCTGCACTGCAGAGACATGCAAAACAGGCTTCTCCCGACCCCTCTAATACCCGGGGACCTCCCACAAATCCCCAGCATTGAATAAGAAGTCGGGAGAACAAACCACCGAAACTGGTAACTATAACAATGGTAACAATCGCCATACAGGGGATCCAGAATAATGCAAAAACCAGGGTGGGGTGGAGCAGGACGTACTATATACAAATAATATCAATTCTACAGGTGAGTATTTCACAGAATTGTATTATTCTTAGTATGCAGTACGTCCTGCTCCAGATATAGTACTTACACTTGGGACATCCAATAGCAGTGTCCATAAGGTAGGGTGGGATCCCCAACAAAAACGACAACAGCAGACAGTTTAAAACCACTGGCACCTGCATAACCATGCGGCCAAGACAGCATGAGGTGAGGCCCTAACATCAACCTTGTAAAACTTTGAAAAGGTATGAACAGAAGGCCAAGGTAGCGGCCTAGCAAACCAGTTCAACAGAAGCCTGGAGCTGAAAAGCCCAAGAGGCACCAAAGCACGATTAGAGTAAGAAGTAAAGCGAAAGGAAGATTCTTCCCCTTGGAGGAACGGCCTGAGTAACAGCCTGACGAATCCAATCGCTGACAGTAGACTTGGCAGAAGCCAAAAACCCTTTCCTAGGACCAGAATGGACCATCCCATCCAAGTAATGACCAGGGCCAAAGTCGCCTAACTCCCGAAGCAGACGAGATTGGGCACATTCAGGATGGAGTGGCCGTAGGCCCAAAGGAACATCAGTTCTCCAAAGACACAGCGACTACCAAGGAAAAAAAAAACTTCCAACACCTGTTCAAGGAATGCAGAACCCTTTCCTCAGAGTTGCTAGGAATAAGGCAGGAAGGAAGAACAACATCTTGAAACAATGAACATAAGACACCACCTTAGGTAGAAAATCCGACTTCAGGCGGAACACCACCCATCCTGGTGATCTCAAAGAAAGGGGGCTAGACAGACAGAGCCGCCCGCCAGACACACGTCTGACCGAAGTAACAGCCACCAGAATGGCAACCTTGAGGGTAACAGACAGTATCCTGAATAGGACCAAAGGGAAAAACCCTGCAAGGCGGACAGAATCAAATACAAATCCCAACAGGGACCATAGGATTACATGGGGGACGCACCTGAAAACCCCCGAAAGAAGTCAACCAAGGAAAACTGAAAAAAAGACTTCTAAAGTAAGGCGGCCAGGGCAGAACCTGACCCATCAGAGTACTGAGTTGGAGAATCAACTCCAACTCATGCTGTAATAACTCTAGTGCCCTGGGAACCGAGAACGCCGGACAGGGAAGAAACCTAGACTCACACCAATCAATATGGGTATGCCATACCCTATAACAGAAGGAAGGGGAATAAGAAGCTTGCTCCTAGTCTTCCCATAGTCTCAATCAGAGACAGATAAGCCTGTCTCCATCAAGATGGATGTTTCAGCAGTCAGGCCGACTAGGCCAGAGTCTGTAGATTGGGTGACGTAAAGGGGCCCCGAGTGAGCAGAGCTGGCACTCCTGGCAGAACGTACAGAAACTACTGCCCTCGGTACCACGTCTGCAAACCACACTCTACTAGGGCACCCGGGGGCCACCAGAATCACTGGTCCCCTCACCAGAGCTATCTTGCGCAGAACCCTGCCTAGCAGGGGGAATGGAGAAAAGACATACAGAACCGAACGTCCAGCCATGACGTTACTAAGGCATCCAGACCACGGCCAGAGGATCCTGGGACAGGGAAACAAGGCCGAAAGCTTGTGATAGTGACGGGACCCAAACAGATCCACAACTGGTTGGATCCCATAGTGACACAGGGATTAACACATCCTGTCGCAGAGGGACCCCCACCGGAGCAAATATCACTGATATGCAGGGAACATTGTCTCCACCCAGATTAGGATCATAGACACTTCCTGGAGGGTCCTCCTGCTCCAGGCCCCTCCCAATAATTAATGTAGGATACTGTCAGACAGACCGAGCGCCCCCAAACAGGCGGGCCCAGAAGAGGAGTAGTCAAGCGAGATAGAACCAACTGAAAACGCTCACTGTTTCAAACATTGATAGGTGTATGGACCTTCTAATGGCCCCCCCCCCTTCAACCTGATAGATTGGCATCCATGGTGACCTTTTCCAGGAAGGGGCAAGAAGGAACTGCCCCCAGACAGGATCCTTGAGTTCATCCACTCCAAGAGGGACCTCCTTACCAGGTGGGAAGGCACACGGACCCTGCTCCAGGGATGCTGGATCCCTGTCCTGTATTAATAGAAGTAGCAGAAGGGCCCAAGGGGAACTGAACATAAGGGACCTCTTCTGAGCAAGCCACCAACGGGCCCACCAGCTGCATCCCTGCCTGGTGAAGGGACCGGGACAGCAATGAGGGACTGAGCCCATGCGACCAGATTGTCCACTTTATTGCTGAGAAGGGAAGAATCTCGTTTGAACAAAATCCAGATTCATTCCTAGGAATGGAGCTACCAATTAAGGGGACAATGAGGACTTGGGGTGATTGATCACCCATTCAAATGACTCCCAATGGACACCACCAGCCGGGTATCCAACTTAGCCTGATGTAGAGACTGGGAAGGGAAAAAGAACGTCCAGGTAGGTCATCGTGCGGATGCCCCTTGGTCTCATCAGAGACATCGCCCCCGTCAGCACCTGGGTGAGCACTCTGGGAGCTGAAGAGAGGCCAGATAAAGCCAAACTTAGCAGTGTTGGACTTTCAACACGAACCTGAAGAGCCTCGGTGTCCTGAAGGCACAGGGATGTGAACATAAGTATCTTAGAGTTCCACAGACGGCAAGAAGCCCCCTGGGCACAAGGCGCTGATGGCCCATCTCAGAGTTTCCATGCAGAAACTGCCTGAAATTGGGGAATTGCTGAGAACCTGTGAATCCAGAATGGGCCAGACTGACCCATCCTTTTGGGGGACTGTGGAAAGGTTGGAGTATCAGCCCCTGCCTGTTAAGGCAATCTGCAAGTGACCCCTCAGACCCCGCTGGCCTTGCACGGCCTGCGCCAGTAGGCAGGGACCAGGAGTACCCGGGACCTGATAATCTTGGGGGAAGACGCGCAGCAAACTATCTTGCATCCAGAGGACACTACCTCCTGAATCCACCAGTATGAGGCATGATGCCTCCTGACAAGAGCAAAGTGTCGCAACCATCCCCTCACCCAGACGGGCGAGGGAGCCCCATCATGCTTGAGGGGGCTTGGTGGAAGATTTAGGCTTAGCCCTGGTTCTTGTTTAACACTATGGTGGTGGTGGTGGGGGGGGGGGTTGCGCCCCTGACCCTAGGGGGCCGAGACGGCCGCCTGCGTTGCGGTGACTTACTCTTCTTACCAAACAGGTCTAGACGGGCCCCAAACAGGCGTAGCCCTCTAAAGGGAAGCCCGGTAAGAGTAATTTTAGAAGCATCGTCAGCACCCCACTGTCGCAGCCAGACCAAGCGACGTATAGCCACCACAAGGGCAGAAGTTCTTTCACACATTTTAATGGTGTCATCCAACGCTAATAGGATAAATTTTACAAACATATCACAACGGGAGAGTGCATTAAACACATCCCAGGGGAGATCATCGGGGCAACGAGCAAGCATCTTGCTAATTAGAGTTCTAGCGGCCACGGCAGTAATAGCCGCGGCACAGATCGGGCGCAGCGCCGTCCCTGCACAAGAAAAGGTGTGGGAGGCCAGCAGATCAATGCGCCGGTCCACATCATCCCGAAGGGTAGTATAAGCAGGGGCTGCAATAAAGGGGGGGGGGGGGTTAGGAACCCCTATGATCGGGGCATCCACCACGGGGGGGCCTCACCAGGGAGAGAGATAGCCAGAACCTCAAAGACCTTAATCAACAGATCATCAGTGTCACTCTGGGCCCAGTATTCATGGACAGAATCGGCATGACTCCCCGGCCCATCAGATGAGCCTGAGTCAGAGAAGAGCTCTCCTTTGTCAGAAGGGGTATAACCACGCCGAGTAGTAAACTCCTCAGTTCCCATAGGGAAAACAGTACCATGAGGCGTCAAGTGCCGCTTCTTACCAGGGCCCTTGCGCTCTGACAACCTCGCAATAATCTGTTCAGCCGTGGGCCGTCTAGAAGACACAACAGGCTGCGAATCCCCACTTGTATGCGACTCAGCGGGAGTGAGATTTAAGCATGGGGAGATAGGCGAATTGAAACGAGGTGCAGCCACTGGCAGGCCTGATTGCAGAGCCAGTGCTTGCTCGGCACAGGGTATGCAGACCCGTGCCCTGTCAGCATCAGCATGGGGTTGTCCACGCGCTATACACAGCCGGTCTTGTCCCAGGGGGACCCCGGTCACATAATTCTGAGATGCCTCCATATGGTGATTATTTAGGCTCAATATGCCAGCAGGGATTGACGCTATAAGCAACCCTGGATGCCCCAAAGACCCGCTAGGGATTTTAGTGGGAGAATTTTACAAGGCCCGCTATCAAATACACCAGGCCGGGAGAAGCCAATGGTGCTCACCAGTCTGAAAGACACAATGAGAAGAGAATGGTATCAGAACCGAAACACTACAATGAGTATAAGCCGCCCGAGAGGGAACTTACGGACCACGGCAAGCAAGAACGTCCCACGCGTACAGACAATATGGCGCCAGGTACCTTGAACAGGCCCTGTCCTCCCGAAGAGCGAAGTCCAACATCTTCGGCCAATGAGGACACAGAGGTGTCTGAGGTAACGCCGCCACCCGGCGCGGAACATCCAACGAAGGAAAAAACGCGCGCGGCGGCAGTTATACGAGTAAAACACAAAAAGGCGCGGCGGCTGACACCTTATATATAAAAGTCCAAAGACAGAGTAAGTGCCATATACGTGAATATCATACACAGACACTACAGGCACACCCCCCCCCCCCCGTTTCTTCCCCCCTGAACTACGGCGGAAAGAGGGAGGATGGTGACCCTTTGTACAGGGCCCACCGCTACACGGGGCATGGACAATAATGCGGGAGGGGCATCCCCTAGAGGCTCACCATCAGCCTAAACCGCCTACCCTTTGGTGGGGGACTGCGGTGGAGCATGGCTCCATAAGCATGCATGGTGCTGCCTACCTTCACCCGACCAGCGCAGCCCAGGCTGGGAGGACAGACGGGTGGGAATAGTCCAACAGGGCCGCAGGCTTTAATAGCCCCGCTCACCTGCGAGAGAGTGATAACTTCATGTCTTCGCAGTCGGCAATGCATTGAAATCTGGGGATTTGTGGGAGGTTCCCGGGTATTTGAGGGGCCGGGAGCAGCCTGTTTTGCATGTCTCTGCAGTGCAGCGCCATCTGGCGGAGGATAACCCAAGTGTAAGTACTATATCTGGAGGACGTACTGTATACTAAGAATATAGGCCCGGAAGGAGCCACACCTTTGTTCTTGCAGGCCACTCCCTTTGGCCGAGATGTTAACCCAATCGTGACTGAATTACTCTGATGGCCCGAAGTAAAATGAAGAAAATGCAGTAGATGCAGGTAGGATGAATTTTAACGTGTTCAATCTGTATGTACAGTGTGGGGGAAACATATGCAAGATGCTCTTATTTAGGGTGTAGGTCCGGTCTAAGACACCTTTGGGTGTGCATTTTCTGTAGCAGGTAAGCAGCTCGTATACTTGTTCTTTGTGGTTGTAAATAAGGGTTTTAAACCATGAATTAATAATCCGGCTGTACGATTTAATTTGTTTTGATACTTAATTTAGGAACTGAAGCTTGAGCATGCATGGAACAAAATCGGGCTTACCCCTGCTGTTTGGGCCTGGGAAAAGATGCTCCAAGTGGTGAGCAACCTGCCTGAAGGTATGAAAACCCATTCCCTGAGCCCCTTTCAGTCCACCTGGTATGCTCGCACATGCATGCCTGGAAGTGCTGATCTAGGTTCTAATGTCGCCTAGCTAAAGAGGGAGGGGAGAAGCACAACCACTCTAGCTGAAGCACGTTCTGGGAATCATACAGACCCTGCCCATTATGCACGAGCTACACCCACTTCAGAAGAGAAATCATGAGGTGAACCTGTAAACCTTGATATCTCGGCCATTTATCCTTCAATTGAAAATCGAAAACCACTGAGAACAGTGCCAAGCGTAGCCCGCCGCAGTGGTGAGACAACTGCCTTTAATATAACTTTAAGGACAGCAGACAAGTCTGATGTGCTCTACTGCTTAGCCACCTGCTGTAGTGTAAGGTTCTGCAGATAACTACCAGTTTACCCAAAACTTCTTAACCAAGACTTCAGGCTACAGTTCAACTGAATCTCTAAGGAATCTACACAGGGGGAAGTCATCTCAGATGGGCTTTGCCTCTGGCTGCAGTGTGCACTTTGGTCAAATACTGGGTACCTTGTCTGGATTCCACAGCTCTATTCTATTTCAAACAGACATGACTGCAGGAAATGAGATGCAGACGGCATGGGCCTTGAGCAGGACTTGATTAAAAACCTGAGCATCTGCTGTGAGTGAGTAGCCTTGTGATTCCTGAGATGTCTTGCTACCAGCTAAAACAGTGGAGGAACTTTCTGGCCTCTTTGTCCTATCTAATCTGCGTACAGTTTACCAGAATAAGTCATAGAAGCCACTGCAGGAGAATGGAAAAAATACAATTCTGTGATTACTCATCTGTAGAATTGGTATTATACGTATACAGCACATCCTGTTCCAGAGATATTTCCTTAGGTTTGGGTAATACATCCACAAGACTTCAGGACTGCAGAGACAGCAAAAAAGTGGCTCCTCCCGGTCCCTTATATACCAGGGACCTCCCACAAATTCCCCAGTATTGACGAGCAGTTATCAAGAAGCCGGGAGAATAATAACCAATCAAAAATTTTAACAATGATAGCCATGATTATCACCATACAGAGGTACTAAGAATAATGATAACAAGGGCGGGGTGGAGCAGGACGTGCTGTATACGTATAATACCAATTCTACAGGTGAGTAATCACAGAATTGTATTATTCTAAATATACAGCACGTTCTGCTCCAGAGATAATTCCTTACGTTTAGGTCATCCAATAGCAGTGTCCGTAAGGTAGGGTGGGATCCCCAAAAAGCAACATGAAGTTTAAACCACTTCCGCCTGCAGAACTTTGCGGCCAAAAGCAGCATCAGCTGAAGCCTGAACGTCAACCTTGTAAAACTTAGAAAAGGTATGAACAGAAGACCAAGTAAAAGCCTGGTGCTGAAAAGCCCAAGAGGCCCCAATAGCACGAGTGGAATGAGCAGTAAGACGGAAGGGAGGATTCTTCCCTTTAGCAGAATAGGCCTGAATCACAGCCTGACGGATCCACTTGCTGATGGTAGACCCTTCTTAGGACCAGAAGGGACCACAAAAAGAGCATCAGTCTCCCTGAAGGGTTTAGTAGCCACCAAATAGAACTTCAGGTTCCTGACCACATCCAGGGTATGTAAAGCCCTCTCCTTAGGGTTACTAGGATTAGGGCACAGAGAAGGCAGAACAATGTCCTGATTGAGATGAAACACAGACACAACTTTAGGCAGAAAATCTGGTTTAAAGCGAAACACCACCTTGTCCTGGTGTCTCTCAAAGTAAGGGGGCTTGATGGAAAGCGCCACCAACTCAGAAACATGCCTAACAGAAGTGATAGCCACCAAAAAGACTACCTTAAGAGTAAGAACAGACAAAGCAGCCTCATGCAAAGGCTCAAAAGGGGACCCCTGCAAGGCAGATAGGACCAAGTTCAAGTCCCAGACTGGTAACCTAGGCTTACGTGGGGGACGCACATGAGTAACCCCCTGGAAAAAGGACTTGACCAGATGATGCTGAGTAAAAGATCTCTGGAAGAAAACAGCCAAGGCAGAAACATGACCTTTCAGGTGCTGAGTTGAAGCCCCAGATCCAAACCACGTTGAAGAAATTCCAGAATCCTAGGAATGGAAAACACGACAGGGAAGAGATTTAGACTCACACCAGTCAATGTAGGTACGCCCAACCCTATAGTAGATGGAAGAAGAGGACTTTCCTAGCCCTGATCATGGTATTAACAGAGGCAGGCAGCCCCTTTTCCATTAAGATGGAGGTTTCAGCAGGCAGGCCGTCAAAGCCAGCGTTTGTAAACTGGGGGAGCGTAGCTGCCAGAGTGAGCAGGTCTGGATCCTTGGGCAGGGCGTACTGATCTACCGCCAGCTGCACGATGTCTGCGAACCACACTCTTCTTGGCTAACGGGGGGCCACCAGGATTGCTGGCACCCCTTCCCGAGCAATCTTTCTCAGAACCCTGCCCAACAGAGGAAACGGGGGAAAGACATACAATAGCTGAAAGCCCTGCCAGGGCATTGTTAGAGCATCCATGGCCAAGGCCAGAGGGTCCTGGGACAGAGACACAAAGACTGGAAGCTTGTGATTGTGACAGGACGCAAACAGATCCACATCTGGCTGACCCCAACGGTGACACAGAGCGAAACACCCTGTTGCTGAGGGACCATTCCCCCAGGCGAGAAGTCCCCCTGCTCAGAGAGTCTGCCTCCAGATTCTCCACCCCCGGAATGTACACGGCTGAGATGCAGGAAACATTGTCCTCTGCCCAGGACAGGATCAGAAACACTTCCTTGAGGGCCCCCTTGCTCCGGGTCCCTCCCTGATGGTTGATGTAGGCAACCGCCGTCTGGTTGTCCGAGCGTACCTGAACAGCCTGACCCCGAAGATGCGGGGTCAAGCGGGCTAGAGCCAACCCGATCGCCCTCAGTTCCAGAATGTTGATAGGGGTGTGGGCCTCCTGAGGGCCCCACTGCCCCTGGAATTGTAGGGATTTCCAGAAGCCCCCCCAACCTGTCAGACTGGCATCCGTGGTGACTGTCTCCCAGCAAGGGGCCAGAAAGGATCTGCCCACCAACAGGTTCCTTGAGTCCAGCCACCACGAAAGGGACCGCCTGGCTAGGGGGGACAGAACCAAAACCTGATCCAGGGACACAGGGTCCCTGTCCCATACTGACAGGAGGTGTAGTTGAAGAGGCCTCATGTGAAACTGAGCATAAGGAACCGCCTCGAAGCAGGAGACCATCAGGCCCACTAGCTGCATTCCCTGCCTGATGGAAGGATGCGGGCAGGACAGAAGGAGCTGAGCTTGCAGACTGTCCACCTTCTGCTGAGGAAGAAAGATCCTGGCCTGAGCTGTATCCAGATTCATGCCCAGAAAAGGCTTCTCCAAAGAGGGAGACAGGGAAGATATGGGGTGGTTATTCACCCAGCCGAATGACTCCAGGGTGGACACTACCCGCCGAGTATCCAGCTCTGCCTGTTGGAAGGACAGAGAAGTGATAAGAATGTCGTCCAAATAGGGAAGAATACAAATGCCCTGAGACCTCAGCAGAGCCATAACGCCTGCCAGCACCTTGGTGAATACCCTGGGAGCGGAAGTGAGACCGAAGGGCAATGCCACGAATTGGTAATGCTGAACCTCCAGAGCGAACCTGAGGAATCTCTGATGACCTGGAAAGATTGGAATATGGAGGTAAGCATCCTTGATGTCCACAGAGGTCATGAAGTCCCCTGGGTGTAGTGAACTTACGGCTGAGCGCAGAGTCTCCATGCGAAAACGCCTGACAAATTTGTTGAGAAGCTTTAAGTCCAGGATGGGTCTGACGGACCCATCTTTTTTGGGAACAGTGAAAAGGTTGGAATAGCCCTTGCCCCTTTCCCTTAAGGGCACCTGGCAGATGACCCCCTGCTCCAGTAGGTTCTGCACAGCAAGCAACAGGCCCTGAGCTGACAGGGGGGTTTTGAGCCATCCGGGATCTGATGAATCTTGGGGGCGGCCAGGCTGCCAACTTTATCTTGTAACCGGAGGACACTACCTCCTGAATCCACCGGTCTGAGACATGACGCCTCCAGACGTGAGCAAAGAGCCAAAGCCGTCCCCCCACCCAGATGGGTGAGGGCGCCCCTTCATGCCTGAGGAGGCTTAGGGGAAGACTTACTCTTGGAACCCCAGAGACTGTCTTTTGCGCTGGGGTAACTTGCCTCCCTTAGCAAACAGGTCCAGGCGATCCCCAAATAGATGCAGTCCTTTAAAGGGAAACCCAGTAAGAGACTTTAGCAGCGTTGTCAGCTGCCCACTGGCGCAGCCAAACCGAGCGGCGTACAGCCACCGCCAAGGCAGAAGCCCTGCCACACATTCTAAGGGTATCATCCAAGGCAGAGAGGACATATGCAACAAATTCCTCAACGCAGAAGGGCTCTATACTCTTTACTAGCAGCATCAGGAGCCCCATCTAAAATACTTTTGAGCAGAGTCCTAATAGCCACAGCTGTAATAGCAGAGGCACAAACCGGACGCAGCACGGTCCCACACAGGCAAAGGTATGGGAAGCCAGCTGATCAATGCGCCGGTCCTCACCATCCTTCAGGGTAGTAGAGTCAGGGGAATGCATGACAAAAGTGTTGGACAACCCCAGAATTGGTGCATCCACTTCGGGAGGGGACGACCAACGCTTAACTACTTCAGCGGGAAAGGGATACCTCTTATCCCAACTCTTAGGCACCCCAGGGAGCCTGCTAGGACGCTCCCACTCTTTGAGCACGAGATTATTAAAGCGAGTCTGCTCAGGAAACTCCAAACGTGGCTTAGCAGTGTGAAACAACTCCCCCTGCTGCCGAGGAGCCGCGGCAGGAGGAGCGATAGAAAGTACTTCAAAAATGCGGGCCAAAAGCCTGTCAGTATCATCTGGAGCCCATGGGTCAGAGCCAGAATCAGCATAACCCTTAAGCTGCTCATCAGATGATTCTGAATCAGTAAACAATTCCCCCTCTTCCAGGGGGGTATGGCCAGCCAGGTCAAAAAATTTCTCAGCCTCCATAGGGAAAAGGGTAATGCCAGTCGCCACCTCTTAGTGGCCTTACGCGCCGTAGAGCCAGCAATCAGCCACCAATCAGCCACCAATCAGGCTGAGACTCCCCACTGGTATGCACCTCACTGGGAGAGTAGGCGAAGCCATAGGGGGCGCAGGCCCAGCCACAGGTAACCCAGGTTGCAGCGCAAGCACCTGCTGGGCACAGGGTACACAAACCCGCACAGTGTCATCACTAGTAGGGGACACCCCACACACGCCACACAGCCGGGCTTGTCCCGAAAGAACCCCAAGCACATAATTCTGAGAAGCCTTCATATGGTGATTATCGCTATAAAAGCCACCCGGGATGCCCCAATAGCCCGCTAGGGAAGTAGGAGGTTTAGCAGAATAGGCCTCTAATAATTGAACTAAATAGAGGGGATAGGCCGGGAGATACCACAATTAAGTTTGACCCGCCTGCAAGAAACAGAAAGGTCCCGTAAGCGGCATGCATTCATGAGATATAAAAATAAGCCAGCCCGCAGGGGCACTTACAGACCGCGGTAGGTAGACGCCAGCAACACAGCACGAGGAGAGCAAAATGGCGCCGGTAGATACCGCGAGGGGCTGAGGAGACAGTGATGCAGAATGCGCCATCCGCAAGGCCCGCCCCCCCGAAGGCGCCCACGTGATCAAGTCGCCGCCGACCACGGAACGCCGTACAAGCGAGTGTGGCGGCATTTTTAAAAAAAGACAACCAGTGCAACTAATACACGCGGTGACACAAAGCCAAAGCATACCAAGGCATACAATCACAGGAGCGAATACTCCCCCCCCCCCCCCCCCCCCCCCCCGGGAACTACCAGGGAGAGCGAGGGAGGGCAGCGGCCAACCTAACAGGAGCCCACCGATGGACAGGGGGTGAGGGGCAATAGCGTGGGCGTGGGAGGGGCATCCCATAAGGCTCACCATGGGCCTATACCGCCTAACCTTTGTTGGGGGATTGCGGTTGGAGCAGCGCTCCTTAAGCACCTGACAGCGGTGCTGCCTACCGTCACCCGACCAGTGCAGACAAAGCTGGGAGGCAGAAAAAGAGGAACGGGTGGGAATAGTCCTACAGGGCCGCAGGCTAATAGCCCCGCTCACCTGTGAGTAGAGAGCCATCTTCTTGCCTTCGCAGCGCAGACTGCAGAGAAGAACTGGGGAATTTGTGGGAGGTCCCTGGTATATAAGGGGCCAGGAGCAGCCACTTTTTTGCTGTCTCTGCAGTCCAGCGCCATCTTGTGGATGTATTACCCAAACGTAAGGAATTATCTCTGGAGCAGGACGTGCTGTATACTTAGAATAGATTCATTTACCCATCATACAATGCTTTGTGTAGACATTTAGACTGACAAACGCTGCTGCTCCCCACAGGCAGGCTCAGGAACACTGGAAGATTACCACAAAAGGTGGAATGGTATGCTAAAAAACTAATCACACCTGGATTTTATTCCTACCAGGAAAACCAGAAGCTAGGTGGGAATTCTTTGGTGTATATAGCTCCTATCACCATCCAACATGTTTATATTGATTTATTATTGAGTGATTTCATGATACAGCTGTGGGAGGAAAATAGCTAAAGACAAAAGCATAATATCAAGACTACTCACATGGTCCTCTGTGCCATTGTGTAAACCCATTGGGTTACAAACGCCACCCTTACAGACCGTGCATGTCGCTTAATAAAGACGAAGTAACAAGTAAGTGGTATACAGCCCAGAAGTAGTAATGGGTTGAGTCCCTAGTATCTCCAGGTGTTGAAAGCTGCCCTTATAAAGGAAAACTGTACTGCAGCAGGGTACTGGCTTTTTCAGAGTCAACCTTCAGTAAGCAGGTTTAATACAGGTCATCAATATTTCTCTCCTGACTATGATGGCTTCTGGTATGGAGGTAAAGTATGCAAAATATACTATACACAGGAACAAAATAGGAAGCAAAATGCAGTATAAAAAACAGTCCTACCCCCCACTTACATTTTGGATTTCACCACTGTGACGACATCCGGCTGCTCACCCCATCACCCCATCGCCCACGTAGCCATCGCTAACTGACAATGTGCCACAGCGATCTCGCAGCTTGGCAAAGTCTTGTAGCAGTTCCGGCTGCTCCACTGCTCAGGCGCGAGATCGGAGGCAGTACATAGTGCTTGATAGGATGCAAGATGGCACTGTCCTGGGGGGGGGATCCAGAAGATGATCCCCAGCGAGGTGAGTAAATAGTGCCCAATTGTGAAACACTGCAGCAAGAGAAAAGGCTTACTTGCAGGGATAACTGGCGATGTTGAGGCAATACCTGGCCCAGGACTCATTTGTGTAGAAGGCATGCCAGGAGCACCTGGCACTAGCTGTTTTGCCATTCGATTGCGTCGTTTTTCCTCCAGTTCTTTTTGTATTTTGTAGATTTTCTCCGCTAGTAAGTGGTAGTATTCAGCCTGGAAAACAGAATATATAACACAGTGACATTACTTGTTAACTTATTATTTTGGGCAGATTACCTGTCCAACACCCCTAAAAACATGAATTTCCTGGCTGCAACACCACAGAAAATGTACACCTGGTCCAAGTAACAGCAGCCCTTGCCAGCACAAAAAAATGTCACTAGTGTCCAGCAGCTTTTTTTTCAATTATGCCAGCACTCTAGTGAGCACGCCGTTATGATTGGCAGGACAGTCCCCAAAATGGAATCTGGCATCGAAAACAGGTTTACAGCCTTAACCTTTCAGCCGTGTCTATCATGAAATGACTGGTAACTACATTTAGTGAACTAAAGTTGCCTGGTTTCAGAGGTGCTCAACCACAGATGTGGCTTACATATTCATGTAACTGATCAAACATGCCCCCTAAAAGGTTTTCACTTTTGTGAATATTTTTGAACCAGGAGATACACTCACCAATGAAATGTTAACCAAAGAAAAAAAATACAATTCTGTGAAAGTCACCTGTAGAATTGTTTTTGAATATATCCAGTCCAGGTCGTCCCAGACGTGATGACAGTTGGGTAATCCACCGCCAGGTGGCGCTCGACAGCATGATCAAAAGCAGTCGCTCCTCCCAGACCCCCATAAAAGCAGGTGTCTCAGATGATTCCCCAGTGGTTAAACAGCAGTAAGAAAAGAGACAAGCCGGGAGGCCAAGCAACTATGTTACTTTACATAGTTCTGTTGGAGAGAGTACACGCTGAAGCTAAGGACAACGGTCCAATACAAAAATAGCAACCACCATTACAGGCAACCAGAGATAATGAAACAAGGGCAGGGTGGGACAACCTGGACTGGATATATTCAAAAACAATTCTACAGGCGAGTTTCACAGAATTGTATTTTTCACTATATCCAGTCCAGGTAGTCCCAGAAGTAATGACATGTGGGACATCCAAAAGCAGTGTCCATTAGGGCGGGATCCCCAGTGCAGAACAGCATGTAGTTCATTTCACTACCGCCTGAAGCACCTTTTGGCCAAAGACAGCATCAGCTGAGACCCTAACATAAACCTTGTAAAATTTTGTGAAGGTATGAACAGAAGACCAAGGGGCAGCCTTACAAACTGTTCAACAGAGGCCTGGTGCTGAAAAGCCTAGGAAGCACCAATAGCTCTAGTAGAATGAGCTGTAACACGAAAAGGGGGTTCCTTCCCCTGGCAGAATATGCTTGCACCACCGCCTGTCTGATCCACTTACTGAGAGTGGACTTGGACGGAGGCAAGCCCTTCCTAGAACCCTCGGACAGGACAAAAAGACAATCCGACTTCCTGAAGGACTCAGTCGCAACCAGGTAGTACTTAATGGCTCTGACCACATCCAGGGAATGGAGGGTCCTTTCCTTAGAGTTAGGCAGTGCTGGACACAAGGAAGGCAAGACAACTTCCTCATTAAAGGTGAAAGAGAAACAACCTTGGGCAAAAAAAATACAATTCTGTGTTTACTCACCTGTAGAATTGGTATTATGAGTATACAGTATGCCCTGCTCCAGATATAGTACTATCGGGTATTACTCCGCCAGATGGCGCTGGACTGCAAAGACATCGAAAATAGGCTCCTCCCGGCCCCTCAAATACCCAGGGACCTCCCACAAACCCCCAGCATTGAAAAGCAGTTAACGAGAAGCCGGGAGAATAAAACAACCCAAACTAGTAACTATAACAAAGATAACAATCACCATACAGGGGATCCAAGATAATGCAAAACCAAGGGTGGGTGGAGCAGGACGTACTGTATACTCATACCACCAATTCTACGGGTGAGTAATCACAGAATTATTCTTAGTATACAGTACATCCTGCTCCAGATATAGTACTTACTATTGGGACATCCAATAGCAGTGTCCATAAAGTAGGGTGGGATCCCCAAAGTTAACAGCAGACAGATTAAACCACTGCTGCCTGCAGAACCTTTCGGCCAAAAGCAGCATCAGCTGAGGCCCTATCATCAGCCTTGTAAAACTTTGAAAAGGTATGAACAGAAGACCAAGTAGCGGCCTTGCAAACTTGTTCAACAGAAGCCTGGTGCTGGAAGGCCCAAGAGGCACCAATAGCACGAGTAGAATGAGCAGTAAGGCGGAAGGGAGGATTCTTCCCCTTAGCAGAGTAGGCCTGAATCACAGCCTGACGAATCCACTTGCTGATAGTAGACTTGGCAAGAGCCAAACCCTTCCTAGGACCAGAAGGGACCACAAAAAGCGCATCAGTCTTTCTGAAAGGTGCAGTAGCCACCAGATAGTACTTCAGACACCTAACCACATCCAAAGAGTGAAAGACCCTCTCCTTAGCATTACTAGGATTAGGGCACAATGAAGGAAGAACAATGTCCCGATTCAAATGAAAGGCAGAAACAACCTTAGGCAAAAAATCTGGTTTGAAGCGAAACACCATCTTGTCCTGGTGTGTCTCATAGTAGGGGGGCTGAATGGAAAGCGCAGCCAACTCAAACACACGCCTAACAGAGGTGATAGCCACCAAAAAGACAACCTTGAGAATAAGAATGGCCAGGGAAGCATCCTACACAGGTTCAAAAGGAGCACCCTGCAAGTCTGACAAAACCAAGTTCAAATCCCAAACAGGCACCGTAGTCTTACGTGGGGGGCGCACATGAGTCACCCCCTGGAAAAAAGTCCAAATCAGAGAATGCTGAGCAAAGGACTTCTGGAAGAAAACAGCCAGAGCAGAAACCTGACCTTTTAGAGTACCAAGTTGGAGCCCCATCTCCAACCATGCTACAGGAACTCCAGAATCCTGGGAATAGAGAACACACAACAGGGAAGAGACTTAGACTCACACCAGTCAATGTAGGCACGCCAAACCCTGCAATAAATAGAAGAAGAAGACTTCTTCCTAGCCTTCATCAAGGTATCCACAACCGAGGAAGACAGCCCCTTCTCCATCAAGACGGAGGTTTCAGCAGCCAGGCCGTCAAAGCCAGAGTTTATAAATTGGGATGGCGTAGTGAGCCCTGAGTGATCAGATCTGGCACCAAGGGCAGAGCGTATTGATCTACTGCCAGCTGCACCACGTCTGCGAACCACACTCTTCTTGGCCACCTGGGGGCCATCCGAATTGCCGGCACCCCTTCCAGAGCAATCTTGCGCAGAACCCTGCCCAGCAGGGGGAATAGAGGGAAGACATACAGAAACCGAAAGTCCTGCCATGACATTGCTAGAGCATCCGTGGTCAAGGCCAGAGGATCCTGGGACAGAGAGACAAAGGCTGGTAGCTTGTGATTGTGACAGGACGCAAACAGATTCACATCTGGTTGGCCCCAACGGGGACACAGATTGGAACACCCTGCTGCATATAGGGACCATTCCCCCTGGCGAGAGGTCCCCCTGCTCAGAGTCTCCACGAGGCGATTTTCCACCCCCGGGATGTACACAGCTGATATGCAAAGAACATTGGACTCCGCCCAGGTCAGGATCAGAGATGCTTCCTGGAGGGCCCCCTTGCTCCAGGTCCCTCCCTGATGATTGATGTAGGCAACTGCCGTCTGGTTGTCCGAGCGCACCTGAACAGGCAGGCCCCGAAGGTGAGTATTCAAGTGAGCCAGAACTAACCTGATCGCCCGCAGTTCCAAGACATTGATAGGTGTGTGGGCCTCCTGAGGGCCCCACCTCCCCTGGAACCGCAGGGACTTCCAGAAACCCCCCCCCCCCCCCCAACCTGACATCCGTGGTGACCGTCTCCCAGGAAGGGGTAAGAAAGGATCTGAACCCCAACAGGTTCCTTGAGTCAATCCACCACGAGAGGGACCTCCTGACCAGAGGGGAGAGCACACAGACCCTGTCCAGGGACGCTGGATCCTTGTCCCACACTGACAAGAGGTGAAGTTGCAGAGGCCTCAAGTGGAACTGAGCATAAGGGACCGCCTCGAAGCATGCCACCATCAGGCCCACCAGCTGCATCCCCTGCCTGATGGAGGGATGAGGACAAGATAGCAGGAACTGAGCCTGTGCAATCAGACTGTCCACCTTCTGTTGAGGAAGGAAAAATACCATTTTGTGAGTACTCACCTGTAAAATGGATATTGTCAGTGTGTCACACACCCCGCTTCTCCTTTAATTCTTACGATCGGGTTACTCCACCAGCAGGTGGCGACGTTGCAGAGAGAAGTCTTGAAAACGAGCCCCTTCCGGCCTACATATACCTGGGACCTCCCATTTAACACCCAGTGTTGTCTCTCTGCAAGATGCGACAGGACAGAAGAGGTCTCCTGCTTGCAGGTAGCCGGGGTCAGACCCCGGCATCCCCTTTTGGTCTATTTATGCCCAGTCAATTGTTTATATGCCTAGATAGTTAATGGAAGCCTCCCAGCCTAGGCTGCTGGCTTGGCAACGGTAGATGGCACTATTTGGTGCCTAGGAGCTTATCTCCTCCGCTCAACCCCACGCGTGGGGCAATGCAGTTATCTGGCGTGGTGATCCGGATTTGGGATGCCCCTGTCCCGGTGTTCCCCTTGGCCACCTTCTCCCGCTTGGTCCCATGGAAACAAAACCTATTGGAAACCCGCACAGTTCAATGAGTAAGAAAAGGTGCTGGCCAGGTGAGAGGGCCCCTATACCGGGCCCGTGATAACTATACCAAAGGGCAGTCTGCCAGTGTCCGACTGCAAGTGTCTCACCACATCACGCCAGCCAGCACCTTGGTGAACACCCTGGAGCTGAGATGAGACCAAAGGGCAATGCCACAAACTGGTAGTGTTGATCCTTCAGAGCGAACCTGAGGAACCTTTGATGACCTGGAAATACAGGAATATGAAGGTAAGCATCTTTGATGTCCACAGAAGTCATGAAGTTCCCTTGGCGCAGGGAACTGATGGCAGAGCGCAGAGTTTCCATGCAAAAGCGCCTGCCCCTGACAAGTCCAGGATGGGCCTGACTGAACCATCCTTTTTGGGGACTTAAAGTGGACCAACACCCAGGGGTGATCGGCCCGGGAATCTATAATCGAGATCGGGATGTCCCGCGGTGAGGGCCCCCCCCCCCCCAAAAGCCCCAAAAAAACTCACCTGACCTCTAGGCGTGCGCGCCCCTGCGCCGGCCGTTTGTGAATGGCCGGCGCGCGCACTGTCAAAGGGGCGCACGGGAGGCGGCGGACGCGCTGTCTTGTCCGCAGCTGTCACCTGCTTGTCCGTGGCTACGTGGGAGCGTGGTGAGGTGAGTTTTGGGGGGTTTCTGGGGGGTTTTACACAGCGGGGTGCCCCCCTGAAGTGGACCAAAACCCAGGATAGTCAAAATCCTGGGTGTTGGTCCACTTTAATAGGTTGGAATAGAAACCCGTGCCCATTTCTCTTAAAGGGATCTTGCAGATGACCCCCAGCTCCAGGAGGCCTTGCACTGCCTGCACTAGCTCCTGAGCTAACACAGGGTCCTGAGGAATCAGGGATCTGATGAACCTTGGGGGCAGCCAGGCAGCAAACTATCTTGTAACCGGAGAACACTACCTCCTGAATCCACCGGTCTGAGACATGAAGCCTCCAGACGTGAGCGAAGTGCTGAAGCCGTCCCCCCACCCGGATGGGTGAGGGCGCCCCATCATGCCTGAGGGGGCTTGGGAGAGGATTTTGCCTTGGGACCCCAGGAGGAGCCAGGACGTCCACGTCCTCTGCCCCTACCCCAGAAATCTCCCCGGGCCCCAGTAAAGGAAACCCCCCTCCCTTGTCTAGCACCACGGTAGGGGGAGGAGAAGGAACCCTGACCCCGAAAGGGCCGAGCTTGCCGCCTGCACTGGGGTAACCTGCCTCTCTTAGCAAAAAGGTCCAGGCGGTCCCTAAACAGGCGTAGTCCTTTGAAGGGAAAACCAGTGAAGGCCTTCTTGGCAGCGTTGTCAGCAGCCCACTGGCGCAGCCAAACCGAGCGGCGTATAGCCACCACGAGGGCAGAGGTTCTGGCACACATTCTGATGGTGTCATCCAATGCTGATAGGACAACATGTACAAAAACATCACAACTGGAGAGTGCATTAAACACCTCACAAGGCAAATCATCAGGGGCACTATGAAGTAAATTTCTGATAAGGGTTCTAGTGGCCACAGCGGTAATGGCAGAGGCACAGACCGGGCACAGGGCCGTCCCCGCACATGCAAAAGCATGGGACGCCAGCTGGTCAATGTGCCGGTCCTTAGCATCCCACAGGGTAGTAGAGTCAGGGGAATGCATGACAGAGGTGTTAGATAGCCCTAGGACCGGGGCATCCACCTCGGGAGGGGATGACCAACACTTTACCACATCAGCAGGAAAGGGATACTTCCTATCCCAACTTTAAGGTACCCCGGGGAGTCTACTGGGGCGCTCCCATTCCTTGAGCACAAGGTTATTGAAATGTGCTTGCTCGGGAAATTCCAAACGTGATTTAGCTGTATGGAAAAGTTCCCCCCTTTGCCTGGGAGCCGCAACAGGGGGAGAAATGGACAGAACCTCAAAAATCTGGGTCAGCAATCTGTCAGTGTCATCCGGGGCCCAGGGGTCAGAGCCAGAATCGTCATGACCCCTTGGCTTCTCATCAGATGGCCCTGTGTCAGAGAAGAGCTCCCCTTCATCCGAAGGGGTATAGCCACAAAGATTCCAAAACTCATCAGTTTCCATAGGGAAAAGAGTGACATCAGGCGTTAAATGCCGCTTTTTTGCAGGGGCCTTACGCGCCAAGGTATTAGCAATCAACTTCTCAACAGTAGCCAGTCTAGAAGACACATCAGGCTGAAAATTCCCAACTTGTATGCAACTCAGTAGGAGTGAGATTTAAGCTTGGGGGGGTAGGTGAAGTGATACGAGGTGCAGGCCCAGCCACTGGAAGGCCAGATTGCAGTGCAAGCATCTGCTCAGCACAGGGTACACAGACCCGCGCCTTGTCAGCGGCAGCATGAGGCTGCCCACCTGCTACACACAGCCGGGCTTGTCCCGAAGGAACCCCGGTCACATTATTCTGAGATGCCTCAATATGGTGATTGTAGCGGCACTATAGGCCAATAGGGATTAACGCTATACAACAACCCTGGATGCCCCAATAACCCGCTAGGGAGTGGTAGTAATTACACTAGGCCTAACAAGTTAACTAACAGAGGGCCGGGAGTAGCCAATGGATTCACCCTGCCTGAAAGACATAATAAAAGGAGGCCGTAAGCAGACAGTAATAAGATAAGGCCACCCACGAGGGCACTTACGGACCACGGTAGGTAGAGGTCCATCGCGCATAAGCCAACCAAGCAGACAAAGATGGCGTCGGTATACCTCGAGGGGTAGGCCGGTATCAGCAATGACGTAGAACGTGCCATAGACGCCCCCCCCCCCCCCGAAGAGCGCAAAGCCAGCACGTGACAAGCAGCCAATGACGGCGCGCCGGGGCCTGGGGTAACGCCGCCGCCAAGCGCGGAACATAGTGACAGAAAAGGCGTGCGGCATCATTTTTAAATACAGTAATAGAAAAGTAAGACAGCACGGCGGCTGACAAAAGCAGAATGAAATAAAGTCTAAAACACGTAAATGCATAGGACCAAGAGACCCCAAAGGGGTGAATGAGGTGGCACCCACTAATATCGTTCCTGTGGTGCACTACTTTGGCATTCCACAAACATTAACTAAGCAAAAGGAGGGAGAGCCCCAAATTCCCTAATAGGAAACTAACCAAAGATGTTACTACTGCACACACCCAATGTATAAAAATAGTAATGTTTTAATTAATTGGTCAAAATTACATTACAAAAAAGACATACACACACACCCCCCCTCTTTCATCCGACCAGCGCAGCCAAGGCTGGGAGGCATATTACTAATGGAACGGGTGGGAATAGTCCTACAGGGCCGCAGGCTAATAGCCCCGCTCACCTGCGAGTAGCGAGCCATTTCTCGTCCTTTGCAGTCCAGACTGCAGAGAAAATCTGGGGATTTGTGGGAGGTCCCTGGGTATTTGAGGGGCCGGGAGGAGCCTATTTTCGATGTCTCTGCAGTCCAGCGCCATCTGGCGGAGTAATACCCAATAGTAAGTACTATATCTGGAGCAGGACGTACTGTATACTAAGAATAATCAGGTTTAAAGCAAAACATCACCTTATCCTTATGCCGTTCAAAGTAAGGAGGCTTCATACAAAGCGCGGCCAGCCCTTACACGTGACGCACCGAGGTGATAGCTACCAAAAAGACCACCTTTAGGGTCAAAATAGACAATGCAGCATCGCACAAAGGCTCAAAGGGGGGGACCCTGGAGAGCAGAAAGCACCAAATTCAAGTCCCACACCGGTAATACAGGCTTACGCGGTGGACGTACATGGGTAACTCCTTGGAAAAAAGTCTTGATCAGTCTATGATTGGCAAATGATCTTTGGAAAAAGATGGCTAAGGCCGAGACCTGGCCCTTGAGGGTGCTCAGCTGGAGACCCAAGTCTAAGTGCGACAAGGAAAGCTCTTGGATTCACACCAAGCAATGAAGGCATGTCAAACTCGGTAGTATATCATGGAATTAGACTTCTTCCGCGCCTGAATCATGGTCTGAACAACTGTGGCCGACAGCCCCTTTTCCGTCAGGATTGAGGTTTCAATAGCCAGGCCGTCAAAGCAAGCGTCTGTAAATTGGGGTGCCGCAGCGACCCCTGCATGAGAAGCCCTGGGTCGTCGGGCATGACGTAGCGATCGTCTGACATCTGAACTATGTCCGCGAACCAACTCTGCCTCGGCCAGCGAGGAGCCACCAGGGTGGTTGGTACCCCCTCCTGGGCTATCTTGCGCAACACTCGGCCCAGGAGTGGAAATGGAAGGAATGCATTAAGGAGCCTGAACTCCGTCCAAGGAATCGCTTGAGCGTCTGTGGCAAATGCCAGAGGCTCTCTCGACAGGGAGACGAATCTTGGGAGCTTGTGATTGTGTCTGGACACAAAGAGCTCCACGTCTGGCTGACCCCAGCAGAGACAGAGCGTGAAAGGTCTTGTTGTTGAGAGACCATTCACCCGGGCGTGAGGCACTCCTGCTCAGGGAATCTGCCTCCTGGTTCTCTATCCCAGGAATGTAAACCGCCAAGATGCAGGGAACATTGTGCTCTGCCCAAGTCAGAATCTGGGTCACCTCCTTGAGGGCTCGCTTGCTCAGAGTCCTGCCTGGGTGATTTATGTAGGCGACCGCCGTCTGATTGTCTGAGCGAACCTGAACCGTACGACCCCTTAAATGGGGAGTCAAGCGAAGAAGCACCAACCGGATCGCTCTCAACGGCAAGATATTTATGGGCAAGTGGGCCTTCTGCGGCCCCCACTGATCCTGGATCTTCTGCGTTTGCCAAACGCCTCCCCAGCCGGTCAGGCTGGCGTCTGTGGTGACAATCTCCCACCGGGGAATAAAAAAAAAAAAAAAAAAAAAAAAAAAAAAAAAAACTTGCCTACCAGTAGATTTCTGGAGTCCAGCCACCACAAGAGGGACTGCCTGGCCGGGAGAAACAGTGAAAACTCCTGTTCCAGTGACTCCTGCGTCCGATCCCAACCGGTCAACAGATTCAATTGAAGAGGTCTCGTGTAGAACTGAGCAAAGGGCACTGCCTCGAAGCATGACACCATTAGGCCCACCAGTTTCATCCCCAGACGGATAGATAGTCGTTGACAAGACAGCAAGGCCTGCACCTGCGCCTGAAGACCCACCACCTTCTGCTGGGGCAGGAATACCTTGAACTGAGGTACCTTGAACGTCATGCACAGAAAGGACCTCACCATCGAGGGAGTGATTGAAGACCTGGGGTAATTGACTACCCAACCGAAATCCTCGAGAGTGGACAACACCGTCCGGGTGTCGCTCTCGGCCCGCTGAAGAGACTAGGCCGCAATCCGTAAATTGCCCAGATAAGGCAGCACACGATTGCCCTGGTTCCTCAGGATAGCCATGACGCCCAAAAGCACCTTGGTGAACACACGGGGGACTGAGGAGATCCCAATTGGAAGTGCCACAAACTGGTAATGCTGATCCTCCAGCGCAAACTTCAGGAACTTCTGAAGCCCCTGGAAAATCGGAACGTGCAGATAAGCATCCTTGATGTCCACCGTGGTCATGAAGTCGCCGGGTCGAAACGATCTTACCACGGACTGTAAGGTCTCCATGCGGAAATGTGACAAACCTGTTGAGACCCTTCAGGTCCAGGATAGGTCTCAACGTTTCGTCCTTTTGGATACCGTGAACAGATTGGAGGGCAGTGCCACAAATTGGTAGTGCTGGTCCGCCAGTGCGAACCTGAGGAATCTCTGATGCCCTGGAAAGACGAACATGAAGGTAAGCATCTGATATGTATGGAGGTAATGAAGTCTCCCGGGCGCAACAAACTGATCGTGGAGCGCAGGGTCTCCATGCGAAAGTGCCTGGTCCTGATGAACTTGTTGAGCAGCTTTAAGTCCAGAATGGGTCTGACTGACTCATCCCTTTTGGGAACTGTGAACAGATTAGAATAAAAACCCCAACCTCTTTCCACAGGAGGGACCTGACAGATGACCCCCAAGCCCAGTAGATTTTGCACTGCCAGAAACAGCCCATGAGCTGCCAAGGGGTCTAGAGGAATCCGGGAATAGAAAAATCTTGGAGGCAGCCATGCAGCGGACTCTAGCTTGTAGCCAGGGGACACAACCTCCAGAATCCACCTGTCTGAGACCTGTTGTCTCCAGACACGAGCGAAGAGCCGCAGCCGCCCCCCACCCGGATGGGTGAGGGCGCCCCTTCATGGCTGAGGAGGCTTGGCAACAGATTTCGGCTTGGACCCCCAGGAAAATCCGGAGCGGGCACGACCTCTGCCCCAGAAGTCTCCCCTAGAGCCTACAAAGGAGACCCCTCTCCCAGGCCTGGACCCGCGGTAGGAGAGAACAAAGACCCCCAAACAGGCCGCAACTGCTTCTTACGTTGAGGCAACTTGCCCCCCCTTGGCAAAAAGGTCCAAGCGATCACCAAATAAGCGCAGCCCCTTAAAGGGGAGCCCTGTGAGAGCCTTCTTAACAGCGTTAGCTGCCCACTGGCGCAGCCAAACAGAGCGGCGTATAGCAACCCCCAATGCAGAGGTTCTACTACACATCCTAATGGTGTCATCTAAGGCAGAGAGGACATATGCAATGAACATTTCACACTGACAAGGCCCTGAACTCGGCACTAGCAGTATCATCAGGAGCGCCTTCCAACAGACCCTTGATTAGAGACCTGATAGCAACAGCAGTGATAGCAGAAGCACAGACAGGGCGCAAGGCAGACTCCACACAGGCAAAAGCATGGGAGGCCAGCTGATCAATGCGCCGGTCCTCACCATCCTTAAGAGTAGTGGAATCAGGGGAATGGACCACAGAAGTGTTGGACAACCCCAATACTGGTGCATCCACTTCTGGAGGGGTTGACCAACATTTAACCACATCAGCGGGAAAAGGGGACCTTTTATCCCAGCCCTTAGGGATTCCCGGGAGCCGGCCGGGACGCTCCCATTCTTTGAGGACAAGATTGAAATGAGCCTGTTCTGGAAACTCCAGACGTGGTTTAGCAGTACTGAAAAGTTTCCCCTGTAACTTGGGAGCCGCAGCAGGAAGGGAGATAGAAAGCACATAAAAAATCTGAGTTAACATTCTATTGGTATCATCAGCATCCCAATGATCAGTGCCATAGCCAGCACCACTGAAATGCGGATCATCAGATAACTGAATCAGAGAACAATTCCCCCTCCTCAAGTGGGGTATAGTCAGACAAATCAAGAAAGTTCTCCGTCTCCATAGGAAAGGCAGACGCACCTGGCGCCACATGCCGCCTTTTAGCCGGGGCCTTACGGGCTGCAGAGCTAGCAATCAGCCTCTCAATGTTAGCCAACCTGGAAGACACGTCAGGTTGAGACTCCCCAGGAGTATTTAGCTCACTGGGAGTCATAATCAGGCGAGGGGGTGAGCGCATAGTGGGCGCAGGCCCAGTCACAGATAGCCCATAATGCAGCGCAAGCGCCTGCTGGGCGCATGGTACACACACCCGCACATCACTCACAGGGGATACCCCACACACTACACACAGCCGGGCTTGTCCCGAGGGGACCCTGGGCATAATATCCTGTGAAGCCTCCATATGGTGATTAAGGTGGCACAACTGGCCGTATAAGCAACCCGGGATGCCCCAAATGTCCGCATGGAAGTGGGAGGATTTAACAATTTAGGCCTCTAATAAAGTTATAGAAAACTAAGAGGGGCCAGGACCAGGAGAAACCTCTTTAATACAGTGTTTTCCCGTCTGAAAGACATAATAAAGGAGCACCCATAAGCACACAAGAGTGATAAAAGAACAAAAAATAAAGCCCGCAAGGGTCCTCACAGACCACGTTAGGGGGCCAGCAGACACTCCAGGAGGAAGGCAAGATGGCACTGGAGGGACCTCGAGGGGCAGGCCACATGTAGAGACGGCGCGGAACGCGCCCCCGATAGGCCGCGCCCCCTCCTCAGAGCGCGAAATTGGCCTACAGCAGCAGCCAGTAGGAAAGCAGAGAAAATTGATAATGATGGGAGCGCGTGTCAGCGGCGGCAAATTCAAAATGAAGACAGGGCGCGGAGCCCTGAAAAGGAAGAAGTGTGACACATCAAAAAGGAGATAAACTCACATGCACCCCCCCCCCCCGACAGAACAAGGAGAGAGAGGGGAGAGAGTGGATGACCCTTAAGGGGTCCCACCAAAGACCAGGGAATAGGAGGGCAAAAAGCGGACGGGGCATCCCAACTCAGGTTCACCATAACCTGCACCGCCTACCCTTTGGTGGGGGATTGTGGCCGGAGCAAAGCTCCGTAACAGAGCACCAGTGGTAGGTGCTGCCTACCATCACCCGACCAGCGCAGCCAAAGCTGGGAGGCATAAGCAAAAGGTGGAACGGGTGGAAATAGTCCTACAGGCCCAAGGGCTGCTAAGCTCGGCTCACCTGCGAGAAGAGAAGCCATCTTCTGACCTTCGCAGCCGACTGCAGAGAAGGAACTAGGGAATTTGTGGGAGGTCCCGGGTATATATGGGACCGGGAGGGGCCTCTTTTTGCCATCTCTGCAGTCAAGCGCCCTCTGGCGGAGGTAATCCCATCTGTTGTGAATCATTATCTGGAGCAGAACGTGCTGCATACTTAGAATAATACTGAATACCCTGCTCCCTCAGGATAGCCATGATGCTTGCCAGCACCTTGGTGAACAGCCCGTGAGCCGGGGATAGGTCAAGGGGAAGTGCCACAACTGGAACGCTGACCCTCCACGCAAACCTCAAAATCTCTGATGACCCAGAAAATAGGGATGTGTAGATACGCGTCCCTGATGTCCACCGTAGTCATAAAGTCAAAGTCGCCTGGCCAAGGCGATCTCACCGCCGACCGCAATATTTAAATGCGTAATGTCAGAGCCTTATAAAGCAGCTGAGGCCCTTTAGGTACTGCTTGAACCGTGAACAGTTTGGAGCAAAACCCCTGACTCCGCTCTGTCAGGGCACATGGCAATCCCCTGTAGCCGCAGGAGGTGCTGAACAGCGGCTCTCAAGCCTCAGCCTCCAGCAAGTTTTGGGATGCCCTTGACCATAAAATTTGTGTGCGGTCTGATTGCCAGCTTTGACCATGAAAAACTGATGACCCCGCCTCCTAAATCCAAAGTTCCGAGATGCCTCCAGATTTGAGCAGACTGCAGTAGCCGTCCCCCACCCCAACAGGTAAGGGCGCCCCTTCCTACCTGTGTAGGTTTGGCTGGAGGATTGGGCTTAGCTCCCCAGGGGAGATTGGTGTGACTGCGGGATCTACCTCTGCCCCAAGCATCGCTGCGGGCACTGGAAAAGGGAAGAACCTCTTCCCCCGAAGAGTTTACCAGACGTGACCTACAGGTCCAGCCGCTCACCGAACAGCCGACCCCCCCCCCCCCACAAGGGTAAATATGTGAGGGACTATTTGGCGGCCACATCGGCCGACCGCTGCTTCAACCAGCGAACGGCATAATGCTAGAAGCAAGCCAAAGACTTGGCACCCAGCCCGACTACATCACCCATGGCAGTAACAACAAAGCCGGAGAAGGCCAAAAACAGGCTCTAAATTCCACGTAATCCAGAGGCCGTACACAAGACTTAGCCTTAGTCACAAGCTGCGTAGCCATTTTTCCTCGAGGTTAGGTAAACAATTGTCGCGGCACACGCAGGGCGTCAAAGGGAACCCACCAGGCCAAGTCATGGCACGCCAACAGATCCATGCGTTTATACGCAGGGTCTCCTAGGGAAGCATTGTCAGGTGATGCATGATAGAGGTGTTGGACAGAACGGAAAACTGAAGGGTCCACCTCGGAAGGATGCGGCCATAATATAATCAACTCGGCAGGGGAAGGATACCATGTCTCCAAGCCCTAGGGACCAATGGCAGCTAGTGGGTCTTTCCCACTCCTTACACCCCAAGGAATTGAAAAATGCAGCTGTTCAGGAGAACCCACCGCTCAGGCCGAAACCAATCATCCTCCTTTCTCTAGGCCATCCTGGGAAGAACAATGTGTCAAAAACAGAGGAACGCAAGCTCACCTCAAAAGTGGGTGCAGCAGGGGTTGTCTGTGTGCCCATATTAGAGTCTGCAGCTGAAACAAACCGCATAAGCTCTTAATCGAACCCCACGTGCGGCTGTTCCCTCCCTTCCGGTCGGCGGAACCAACTCGTCGACGTGGATGTTAATTCCACATAGGCCAGAAACCCATCCTTATGGCAGAACGCAGCCTCCGGTACACGCAGGCTGTGAGTGCGCACGCCGGCAGGCAGCACCTACCCCTCCCTGCACACATGCATCATCAGCCCAACCAAGGACTGTGATCCATTACTGGCAATGGGCCCAGGTCCAAAAGCCATTAGAGGAACGTCCTCAGAGAACCCAGTAACCCGCGCACAAGGAGAGTTTGCAGGTACTGTCGCCGAAAAAAAAATACCATTTTGTGAGATACTCACCTGTAAAATGGTTATTACGAGTCACACACCCCACCCCACCCCACCTTCCCGATATCCATAACACTTGGGAACCCGGGCGATCTTGTAGAGGGCGATCTTGCAGAGAGGACATGGAAAAAAGGAGCCCCTCCTGGTCCATAAGTACTGGGTCCCTCCCACTATTCCTTAGTCTTTTTAAACAGCAACTCTCTAAGTCTGGTGTGACCCCAGGGCTGGCCCACCAATTGGTCCACAAACGCTAATTGCACACTGCTAAATCTAATGTCCAATTTATTAGAGCATGAGAAATTTATACATAGTACCAAATACACATAACAACATATATACACACAGTTAAACACTTAATAAAACCCAAATAAAGTGGGGAGGAGCTCCAGGGCTATATTACTATCAAAAATGAATGATCAATTAATCATATACCCAAACATTGGTAATAGCAGACATCTCATAGTGCAATGGCGCTTATAAAAAGTGCTGGGTGCATAAAGTGCCTAGTGTCTACTTGTAAAGTGCTCTATCTATTTGTGAACAGTTGCACTGCTAAGAACTCGCAGTGCTTGTAACATCCAACCTGTGCAATCATGCAGTACATAAAAGTACATAAAATACCAAGAAAGTGCCACGTGCAAAAAATCAGTGCATCTACTCTGAAACTAAGCCTAAATAGTGCTACTACAATATTTGATAAGCGCCACTCACATATGGTGTAAGCAAATAAATGTACATCTATATACACATGCAGTAAAGTAGCACTGCAAAGTACCAAAAGGAGCCCCCTGTCCTCCCCACTTACCTCACCGGCGCGCTGCGTGGTCCTTTAAACAGCAGTGAAGAACCAGGAAGAGCCAATTATATTCAATAATTGCAAAATTATATGGAAATAATAATCACCATATAAAGGATCCCTCGAACAAAAAAGGGCAGGGGAAGTGGGGCGTGTGACATACTCGTAATAAACATTTTACAGGTGAGTATCTCACAAAATGGTATTATTCCTAGTATGTCACACCCCCCACTTCCCGATATCCATAACACTTGGGACATCCAATAGCAGTGTCTATAATGGGTGGGGATCCCAAAGGAATAATGCATAACTTAAATTACTGCAGCTTGCAGAACTTTGCGGCCAAAAACAGCTGAGGCCCGCACATCAACCTTGTAAAACTTAGTAAAAGTATGCACAGAAGACCAAGTCGCAGCCTTGCAGACTTGTTCAACAGAAGCTTGGTGCTGAAAAGCCCAAGAAGCTCCAATAACACGAGTAGAATGAGCGGTGACACGAAAAGGGGGAACTTCCCCTTAGCCATATAGGCCCCAATGATAGACTGACGTATCCACTTAGTGAAGATTTGGCAGGAGCAAAACCCTTCTTGGGCCCGGAAGGCACAAAACGAACTACATCCAAAGAATGTAAGACCCTTTCCTTGTTGTTACTAGGTTTAGGACACAAGGAAGGAAGAACTATATCCTGATTTAGAACAGTCCAGGAGGGCAGGTGCACACTTACCTTGAGTATGTCGGGTGCCAAGGCCGCGGTGGCGCCGCTTTACAACAAGTTAGATAAAGGGCCAGCACACCAATAGTTAAATCAAATAGACTTGTATTAAATGATATCCAGCGAGATGAGGTACATACAGACCATTCAGCTGCATCAAAGTCCATAAGATAGGGTAGGTGATAGCAGAACAGTGTCCATAAGCCGACGTTTCGGGGGTGTAAAAAACCCCCTTCCTCAGGGCAGACAAACAGTGGCAAGACCGCAGCTTGCCTTTTAAAGGTCAGAGGTGCTGTGATTACCACCTGACGTGATATGACGTCAGAGGGTCAAACTGTAGCACACTAAATGGACAAAAAACACAAATTGTTAATCAAAAGAATGAAAAATACTCACCAAGCCGTCGGAGCGTGCCACTGGGGCACAACTCCGTCACCGCCAGAGACCGATCACATAGTGACCGGCAACGTTCCTGTCTGCCCAGGAAGGGGAGAGGACGCTGGGCACCAAATCTGCCCAGTAACTGGTGACAGGGCAGCAGGGGCGACCGGATAGGCCGCGCCTGCTGTCGGTCGTCAAGCTCGCAGGGGCAGACGTCACCCTTGCAAGGCGTCCGCTGGCATGGAAACCATGTCAGCGGCGCCCTCTCCAGTGACCCTGCACCGTCAGCTCACCTTACCGGCGGTGAGAGCTATAAGCTCCCGGCCTGGTCGTTACAAATAAAGCATTTACGTTGTGGCAATCATATTTTAGGAAGAAGAAGAGAACGAGTAAAGGAAAGGGGGAGAAAGAACGTGAGGGAAAAAGGAAAAAGGGGGAGCGCGTGAGAGAAAGAAAGAGAGAGAAAGAGAGAAAAGAAACAAAGGGGATGCACGCAGCAGAAATGAGCTGTGAGCCGAAAGGGGGGGGGGGGGGGGACAGAGAACCAAAGGAAGGGACGCAGAAGAAAAGAGAAAAGGAAGAGCTTGTGACTAGAGGGGAACGGAGACATAAGAAAAGGAGCTGAAGAGATAAATAGGAATGGAAGGGAACGGTCAAAGGTAAAACAATAGAAAGACACAAGGTGTAAACATACCAAGGAAAACCACAGAAGGGGAAGTGAAGCAAAACAGAACACAAAACACACAGAACAAAAAACAAAACAAGAAAAAAACAAAACAAAAACCTAAAACAGTAAACAAAAAACAAAAAAACAACCGACTAAAAAGCCAAAAGGACAGAAACAGGAGGGAACCAGAGAGAAGGGGAAGAACAGAAAAGGAATGGGAAGAGCCACCATGTAGAGAGGACAAGGGTGGAAAAGGAGGAGGACTAGAGAAGGGAAAAAGGAGAGAGGAGAAAATGCAAATGGGAAAGGAAAAAAGGGAAAACTAGAAAAAGGGAAAAGACAAAACCAATAAGACAAAGAAAAAGAGAAAGAGAAAAGAAAAAAGAGAGAAAGGGACAAAGACATGATACTGAGACAGAAGGTGAAGCCAGAAAGGGGAGCAAAAAGAAGGAACGGAGCCCAAAGAAAAAAGAAGAAAGAAAAATGAAAAAAGGAAAAAAAAAAGAAAGAAAAAGGAAAAAAGAAAAAAGAAAAAGGAAAAAAAGAAAAAAAGAAAAAAGAAAAAGGAAAAAAAGAAAGAAAAAAAGAAAAAAGGTAAAAGAAGTGAGCAGCAGTGGTACAGGTACTAATTCAATTATCAACGTTGTGTGAGAAAACAAGAGAAGCCAAAAGAGGTGTTTAGACCTCTTGGTTGGACGGTGTCCAATTCATGAATCCAGTAAGTCTCGCGTTGCAATAACCGAAGATGGCGGTCACCGCCGCGATGTGGTCGCTCCACTTGTTCTATGACCATGCCACGGAGCTCTGATGTTTGATGTTTATGGCGTACAAAGTGGATAGCTACAGGTTTGTCATAGTCAAGAGTCTCTTCTCTCTTCAGCTCCTTTTCTTATGTCTCCGTTCCCCTCTAGTCACAAGCTCTTCCTTTTCTCTTTTCTTCTGCGTCCCTTCCTTTGGTTCTCTACCTGTCCCCCCCCCCCCCCCCTTCGGCTTACAGCTCATTTCTGCTGCGTGCATCCCCTTTGTTTCTTTTCTCTCTCTTTCTCTCACGCGCTCCCCCTTTTTCCTTTTTCTCTCACGTTCTTTCTCCCCCTTTCCTTTACTCTCTCTTCTTCCTAAAATATGATTGCCACAACGTAAATGCTTTATTTGTAACGACCAGGCCGGGAGCTTATAGCTCTCACCGCCGGTAAGGTGAGCTGACGGTGCAGGGTCACTGGAGAGGGCGCCGCCGACATGGTTTCCATGCCAGCGGACACCTTGCAAGGGTGACGTCTGCCCCTGCGAGCTTGACGACGGACAGCAGGCGCGGCCTATCCGGTCGCCCCTGCTGCCCTGTCACCAGTTACTGGGCAGATTTGGTGCCCAGCGTCATCTCCCCTTCCTGGGCAGACAGGAACGTTGCCGGTCACTATGTGATCGGTCTCTGGCGGTGACGGAGTTGTGCCCCAGTGGCACGCTCTGACGGCTTGGTGAGTATTTTTCATTCTTTTGATTAACAATTTGTGTTTTTTGTCCATTTAGTGTGCTACAGTTTGACCCTCTGACGTCATATCACGTCAGGTGGTAATCACAGCACCTCTGACCTTTAAAAGGCAAGCTGCGGTCTTGCCACTGTTTGTCTGCCCTGAGGAAGGGGGTTTTTTACACCCCCGAAACGTTGGCTTATGGACACTGTTCTGCTATCACCTACCCTATCTTATGGACTTTGATGCAGCTGAATGGTCTGTATGTACCTCATCTCGCTGGATATCATTTAATACAAGTCTATTTGATTTAACTATTGGTGTGCTGGCCCTTTAATATATCCTGATTTAGGTGGAAAGCAGACACCACCTAGGAAGGAAATCCGGTTTAAAACGGAAAACAACCTTATCTTGATGCCTCTCAAAATAAGGGGCTTGAATAGACAAAGCCGCCAGTTCAGAAACTCGGCGGACAGAAGTAATAGCAACTAAAAAGGCAACCTTCTGAGTAAGAATAGGAAAAGGAATATCCTGCAATGGCTCAAAGGGAGCAGCTTGCATAGCCGAAAGCACCAAATTAAGATCCCAAACAGGAAGTATAGGCTTTCTGGGAGGCCGCACATGCGCGACTCCTTGGAAAAAGATCTTAACCAAAAGGATGAAGAGCAAACAATCTTTGAAAGAAAATTGCCAAGGCAGAGACTTGCCCTTTCAAAGTACTAATCTGTAATACCATATCCAGACCTCGTTGCAGATATTCCAGAATTCTAGGAATAGAAAATACTCTACAGGGCAAAGCCCTGGATTCACACCAATCAATATAGGACCTCCAAGTCCTGTAATAAATGACAGAGGAAGACTTCTTCCTAGCTCTAATAAAAGTCTGAATAACCACATCAGAAAGACCTTCTTCTTTCAAGATGGAGACTTCAGCAGCCATGCCGCCAAAGCCAGCGTTTGTAAATTGGGGTAACCAAGTTGACCCTGAGTGATGAGATCTTGAAGAAGAGGCAGATGGAACCTATCCACTGCCAGCCTTACGACGTCTGCGTACCACAGACGTCTTGGCCACCTTGGCGCCACCAGAATTGCTGGCGCCTCCTCCAGTGCTAGCTTGCGCACCACCTTGCTGATCATGGAGAATGGGGGAAACAGATATAGGAACCCCAGATCCTTCCAGGCTAGAGACATGGCATCTGCTGCCACTGCCAGAGGATCCTGGGATAGAGACACAAGCTGGCAGCTTGTGATTGTGATGAGAAGCAAACAGGTCCAACTGTGGAGTCCCCCACTTGTGACAGAGGAACTGAAAGACCCTTGGATTGAGAGACCATTCTCCCTGGCGAGAACATCCCCTTGCTCAGGGAGTCTGCCTCCACATTCTCTATCCCCCGAATGTAAACTGCTGATATGCAGGGAACATTGATCTCTGCCCACTGAAGGATCAGAGACACTTCCCGGAGGGCACCCCAACTGCGAGTCCCTCCCTGGTGATTGATGTATGCAACAGCTGTTCGGTTGTCTGACCGAATCTGAACTGGCAGACCCTGTAAGAAATGGGTCAGTCGAAGTAGACAAGACGTATGGCCCGAAGCTCTAATACATTGATTGGAGAATGAGCCTCCTGAGGCTCCCACAATCCTTGTAACTGATGCTTCTTCTAGAAGCCCCCCCAGCCCACCAGGCTGGCATCCGTGGTAACCAGTTCCCAACACGGAGTCAGAAATGACTTGCCCTTCTGGAGGTCGTGCAATATTAACCACCACTGAAGGGACTGCAAACGTGGGGAGACAACAGACAAGTCTGATTTTAACGATAGTGGGCACCTGTCCCACTTTGCCAAAAGGAAGAGCTGAAGCATCCTTATGTGAAACTGGGCAAACGGGACTGCCTCGAATGCAGCTACCATCAATCCCACTAGTCTCATCCCTAGACAGATAGACTGACGAGGGTTGAACAAGAATAGAAGAATCAAGTCCTGAATCAGAACCATTCCAGAATCAGGCCCAGGAAGGGAATTTCCCTGGACGGACAGAGAGAGTATTTGGGTTAACTTATTACCCATCCGAACCTCTCTAGCGTAGAGACCACCATCCTGGTGTCCAACTCTGATTGTTCGAGGGAGGAGGCCGCAATAAGAAGATCGTCCAGAAAAGGCACAATGCTTCGCCGACTGCAGAGACGAAAAGACTGAGAAATAGTGGGAGGAACCCAGTACTTATGGACCAGGAGGGGCTCCTTTTTACCATGTCATCTCTGCAAGATCGCCCTCTACAGGCCGGGTTCCCAAGTGTTATGGATATCGGGAAGTGGGGGGTGTGAAATACTAGGAATAAATCTTGTTAAAGGGCTCAGAACCTCCACAGACAGGCCTGAGATTCTTCTGAAAATAAACAGAATTATGAAACACCATACTGAGGACCACTAACATAGAAGTTCTTTTATGGGGAAAACGCACAAAACACTACAGCAGAAACAGACGTACTCCTGGCTGTAGCTGGCAGTAATGAATGTCCAGTTCAACTTGACACACCATTTAATTGTATATTAAAACAGATTCCACATTGTTTGACTTTGGTTACACATTATATAATGGTACCTACCCTGCTATTTGCAGATTCATACATGTCACCTTCAACTTTACGAGCATATGCTACAAGGTTTTCCATACGTCTGTCCTTTAGTGCTGCTGGATCAGGTGTTGGAAATATGGCTTGAACACTAAAAAATATAAAAAAAAAAAACAATGCAATGAGTCATCAAGATGTAAAGGCTAGAAGAACTTAGACGATCCAATATTTTAAAAGATTTCTCAAACCCTAGCAAAGAAACTTATTGCCCATCAGCTATTCAAATGTTTACTGCAGTAAACCAGACCTTCACCCTTAATAAGAGCCTATCTTGTATGTTTCCCCACACCCTGTACATACAGATTGCCCATCCTACCTGCACCTAGTGCATTTTCTAAGCCTTTACACATTCAAGATAGCACCCCATGGAGACTCAGGCTGCCTGCAGACAGGAAGCGTCTTCTGATTATGTCGCTCTGCATTGTGGGATTGCTGTCTTTTTCTTGACCCCAGCACACCCCCCCCCCCCCCCCCCGGTGCAGAGCACAGCTATAACCCACCCCTGCTTTCCTCGCAGTATGTTATACTTCAGAGGCAAGATGGCAGTGTGCCTGTATCCTATAATCCTGAACAGTGTTGCAGCCCAGTGGGGTAAAGAATATGCGAGTAGAAAAATTAAAAATATATTCATTTTGATGCTAGTGAGAGTAGTTTACATGATGCTGAAGGTGCGGTTAAGCCATCTTCTTTTATTTATAATTAAAATGCCTGAAGATGTCTAATGGGCTAGGAAAGCTTGCTTGTTCATTCGCTTGCAAGTTAGCTAATAAAAGACATTACTTTAAATTTTGATTTTCTGCATGCATCAATGGTCACCACGGTACAACCTTAGCCACTATTAGTATGAAAAGATCAAACCATTCCCTGCAACAAGAATACAGAGCATGCACCCTTCCTAGAATTTCTGCTTACTCCAGAAGTGTTTAAGCCTAAGATACCGTATTTTTCGACCTATAAGACGCACTTATTTTTCCCCAAAAGTGGGGGAAAAAATGTCCGTGCGCCTTATCGGGCGTCCCCGGCGCTCCCGCGTTGTCTGCCACACTGCGAGAGGCCAGAGGAGCGGCGGGGGCTCTGTCCCGGCCCCACCGCTGCGATCGCTGTCTTTTCAGGCAGCGATGACAGCGGCGGGGCCAGAGACAGAGCCCCTGCCGCTCCTCCATCTGCTGCCTCTTCCGGGCTCAGAACATGCGAGCACGAAGGTCCGGGCAGTGGGTGGGCGTGGCCTGCACGGGTGCAGGCCACACCCACCCGCTGCCCAGACCTTCGTGCTCGCATGTGCACAGGAAGCAGATGGAGGAGTGGCAGGGGCTCCGTCTCTGGCCCCGCCGCTGTCATCGCTGCCCTTAAAAAAGACAGCGATCGCAGCGGCGGGGCCGGGACAGAGCCAGCTCGTGAATGGGGTGGGCATGGCCTGCGCCGACGCTGCGGTGCAGGCCACGCCCACCCCATTCACGGAGCCGGCCGCACAGCGCAGCGGTGTCAGCGGACAGGTGAGTAACTTTTTTTTCACATGGCGCCTCCTATACTAATGGGGGGAGAGGGGCCACACTGCCTATGGGAATGGGGGGGAGAGGGGCCACACAGCCTATACTAATGGGGGGAGGGGGATGCCACACAACCTATACTAATGGGGGGAGGGGGCCACACAGCCTATGGGAATGGGGGGGAGAGGGGCCACACAGCCTATGGGAATGGGGGGGAGAGGGGCCACACAGCCTATACTAATGGGGGGAGGGGGATGCCACACAACCTATACTAATGGGGGGAGGGGGCCACACAGCCTATGGGAATGGGGGGGAGAGGGGCCACACAGCCTATACTAATGGGGGGAGGGGGATGCCACACAACCTATACTAATGGGGGGAGGGGGCCACACAGCCTATGGGAATGGGGGGAGGGGGATGCCACACAGCCTATACTAATGGGGGGAGGGGGATGCCACACAGCCTATGGCAATGGGGAGAGGGGGATGCCACACAGCCTATGGGAATGGGGAGAGGGGGATGCCACACAGCCTATGGAAATGGGGAGAGGGGGATGCCACACAGCCTATGGAAATGGGGAGAGGGGGATGCCACACAGCCTATGGGAATGGGGAGAGGGGGATGCCACACAGCCTATGGGAATGGGGAGAGGGGGATGCCACACAGCCTATGGGAATGGGGAGAGGGGGATGCCACACAGCCTATGGGAATGGGGAGAGGGATGCCACACAGCCTATACTAATGGGGGGAGGGGGGTGCCACACAGCCTATGGGAATGGGGAGAGAGGGATGCCACACAGCCTATTCTAATGGGGGGAGGGGGATGCCACACAGCCTATGGGAATGGGGAGAGGGGGATGCCACACAGCCTATGGGAATGGGGAGAGGGGGATGCCACACAGCCTATACTAATGGGGGGAGGGGGATGCCACACAGCCTATACTAATGGGGGGAGGGGGATGCCACACAGCCTATACTAATGGGGGGAGGGGGATGCCACACAGCCTATACTAATGGGGGGGAGGGGGATGCCACACAGCCTATACTAATGGGGGGAGGGGGATGCCACACAGCCTATGGGAATGGGGAGAGGGGGATGCCACACAGCTTATGGGAATGGGGAGAGGGGGATGCCACATAGCCTATAGGAATGGGGAGAGGGGGATGCCACAGCCTATGGGAATGGGGGGAGAGGGATGCCACATAGCCTATGGGAATGGGGAGAGGGGGATGCCACACAGCCTATGGAAATGGGGAGAGGGGGATGCCACACAGCCTATGGGAATGGGGAGAGGGGGATGCCACACAGCCTATGGGAATGGGGAGAGGGATGCCACACAGCCTATGGGAATGGGGAGAGGGATGCCACACAGCCTATACTAATGGGGGGAGGGGGATGCCACACAGCCTATGGGAATGGGGGGAGGGGGATGCCACACAGCCTATGGGAATGGGGAGAGAGGGATGCCACACAGCCTATTCTAATAGGGGGAGGGGGATGCCACACAGCCTATGGGAATGGGGAGAGGGGGATGCCACACAGCCTATGGGAATGGGGAGAGGGGGATGCCACACAGCCTATACTAATGGGGGGAGGGGGATGCCACACAGCCTATACTAATGGGGGGAGGGGGATGCCACACAGCCTATACTAATGGGGGGAGGGGGATGCCACACAGCCTATGGGAATGGGGGGAGGGGGATGCCACACAGCCTATGGGAATGGGGGGAGGGGGATGCCACACAGCCTATGGGAATGGGGGGAGGGGGATGCCACACAGCCTATGGGAATGGGGAGAGGGGGATGCCACACAGCCTATGGGAATGGGGAGAGGGGGATGCCACACAGCCTATACTAATGGGGGGAGGGGGATGCCACATAGCCTATACTAATGGGGGGAGGGGGATGCCACATAGCCTATACTAATGGGGGGAGGGGGATGCCACACTGCCTATGGGAATGGGGAGAGAGGGATGCCACACTGCCTATACTAATGGGGGGAGGGGGGATGCCACAGCCGATGGGAATGGGGGGAGAGGTGGATGCCACACAGCCTATGGGAATGGGGGAAGAGGGATGCCACACAGCCTATACTAATGGGGGGAGAGGGGGATGCCACACAGCCTATACTAAAGGGGGAGAGGGGGATGCCACACAGCCAATGGGTATATGGGGAATGGGAGGGGGGATGCCACACTGTCTATGGAATGGGGGCATCCCACACGGCCTATGGGAATGGGATAGGGGAAGGCCACACTGTCTGTAATGGTGCGTTTTTGGTTTTTTTTTCTTATTTTCTTCCCCCAAATCCTAGGTGCATCTTATGGGCAGGTGCGTCTTATAGGGCGAACAATACGGTATATTAAGGTTGTATGTCCATTTTAACTTTTTTTTTTTTGACAATACAAATGCATTTCACTTTTTTTGCAAATGTTTTAACATTAAAGCCATTATGCTAGGTTAATCTCAACTCAAGTGATGCCAACTACCTGATTTCCCTGAAAGTAAGACCACCCCGGAAATAAGCCCTATTACTCACACACATCAAGTAGTCCCCCTGCAGTCACTTCACTCCTGAGTATATAAAGAGCATTGTGATTGCTTCTGGTTACAAGAGGGATGAAAACTGCTAAACTTGCAATGCAGTGGAACTTGGAAGAAAGCAGCTAGAATGCCAAAAACGTATATTTAGGAGTAACAATTAATGGAGGACCATCTTGTCCTATTCTCACCATCAATACCACCATGAGGTGTGCAATTATTAGAAAACACCTAAGGGAAATGTCCCATTCCACCTCCTACTCCTTTTCTTCACCCACTGGCACCCCGCCCCCTGCCCTTCCTCACGCTCCATCCACCCCTAATCCCTATGCCTCCCTTCCTAACACAGGTCACTCCCTACTTGGTAGTAAAATGGACCTCGGAACCCGACCAGTATCACTGAGGTTCACATTCAGTGTATTAATATAATTTAACATGGCTTGTGACCATGTGGGGCAATACTAGCCCTAACGGTAATCCCAGGAAAGCTCATCAAGGTTCCACATCCATTCATTTCTGCTTATGCGTAGCTATTTACATATGCAAATGTAGAATATCATTGTTAAATTGGAAGTGGCCAAGTAACAATATCTGTTTCATGATTAATTAGTTGATGAACCCTCTCCCCGTTCAACTGTCTGTTCCCCCCATTCTATTATCTGAATACCAATAAAAATTTGGTTATACTAAAAAGTGTACCAAATTGTGGGAAACGAGGCTGATCTGGCCAGGCTCACTACCTGGAAATGTACAAATAGGGTATCCATTGCTCAGGTGAAGCCACTGCATGCAGTGACTTGTGCTTGGTGGGGGGGAGGGGGGGGGGCTGAACTGAGCGTCCACCAGATGATATGAACGCATAGATTTACGTAAGCAGCAGACATGGACATATGAGTAACAGGGGAGGCAGGGTTGGTAAAGGTTTGCCTACACTTTCATGTATAGCCATTAACAAAATGAGGTAAACTGTGTGTAAAGTTATTTACTTACAGTTTGTGAACAAGATGGTTCCTTAAGTCCTGGGTAATATCCTCATGCCATGGTTTTCGAATGGCAGCACTGGATGGCGTAGTTGTACCTTGCATGGCTCCTAAAGTGGAGGCACTCCCACCATCACTGATCAAAGAACTAAAAATAAAATCAATATATTTTTAATTTTTTTTATAATTTGTCTAGAAGTAAGCTATGGTAGGTTAGTAGTGTGAACAAAGACCCTCTTTTCATAATCCTCCATCTAGGGAGAGAGAAAGCTCACTTCATAGCAGTGAAAACAGTTCCATCCAACATTTAAGGAAAGATGGGCAAATTGGGGGTTGCCATCCCTACAGGACTTCATAGTTTTGTTTATGTCAAGTACAAAAATCGACCTGTTATGGGGGGTCCCCGATTATTGTGAAGTCATTCAACATTGAAAAAAACAAATGGTAACTTACCTTTTGCTGCTCAGATTATCGGTCCTAATACAGCGATCAGTAACTCATCTGATCATTGAATCTGAGCCTGAAGCACAGCCACTGCTTTCAAAGCCTCAAGTGCCATTCACCAGTGCTTGCAGGCCAACCGCCGCCTGTCCCAGGGCACGTCCATGCCCTCTCTATTCACTACAATGAAGGGGGAAGTGTCAGGACTTAGCCCACTACCTCCATTGCAGTGAATTTAAGAGGGGCGTAGCAGGGCACCGATATAGCTCCTTCAAACCCGACCCCAGGGATGGCGCAGAATGCAGCATGGGTTCAGGTCCAGCAATCAGGTGAGTTACTGGTAGTCTGAATAGCACCTATCAGAAGAAAAACAGCGTGCAGATTGTATAATCTTGCAGCTAAGAGCTGTATCAGTCAATGTCCTTATCAGCCTTGTAGAACTATTCAAAGGGTATGGACTAGGTGGCCACTTTACATACCTGGCCCACAGCAGCTTGATAGGGTCTCAGATACACCTAATAGAGGCGCAACTGGCTGCCGCCCTTCTATATCCATGTCGTTCTGTGTCCCATTTAAAACTTGAAAGCCATTCTATGAAGTCAGAGGGATGGGCAACATTGGAGGAACCAGAAGTCCTAAGGAAGGAGACTGCCGGACTGGCTGCCTTTTTTAAAATTTTAAAGAGAAGTCTGGCTGGACTGGTCCTTTAATCAGAAGGCCACCTTGACAAAGTGAAAAACCAAGCTGGCTGTTAATTCTATGACACGCAGCACTAAAGTGTTTTCCACCTGAAAGGCTATACAATAGAAGGAACTAAATTCGACCCAAAGTAGTGAGAAAAAGAGCGACATCCAATGCATTTTAATCCAGGCTGCAACCAAAAACCCATCATAAAATCAGGCACACACTAACTTCCTCACTAAATCATATCCGCTTTTGAAACCATGGAAAATAAGCTATTTCAAAGCATCTCAAAATCTCGTATATGTATATAATCTAAAAATTCCAAGAGAAGTGGCTTGCTTCACTTCAATTTATAGGTCGAGTAAAAGCTGGAAAGCGCATGTCCTAGTGCATACTTGATTAATGAGCATGCTCTGTTGTGGTCCGAGGCAGCTGTGTGGTCACCATTGCTAGCAGTGATCGCTCGTGCTGAGAGCAACAAGTAGTGGCTGTTTGACCACTTTTTGTGTGGTCCTGGAGAAATGAAAGGACGACACTAGCACATGACCACACACACACACACAGCAACAATGCCCTGCATATAGGGCTTGCTTCTCTCCTTGCAGATCCTGGTGTACATACTTTGTTTATAGTGGTCAATGGCAAATGTGTGTTATAAAATTAGTTTGCACTAAAATGCTAGATAAGCTTAGCACCATAAGGAAAAAAAGCATCCAAACAGAACGTGACTGGAGAGTGGACTGTTTACATCAATAAGCCATTGGCTTCTGTGTGGAATGCAATTAGCCTTTCTGCCATGGCTACACTGCTAGTGAAGCCCTAATTTATATGTACTACTGCTATAGCATTGCCAGACAGGAACAATCTAATCCTCAACTCTAGAAAACGTATAGTAAAGCCAATCATAAGATTCTCCAGGTGACCATTTGCCTTGAAAATGTATGTTGCCATTAGAGGAAACTACTTTGAGAGACTTTCTATAGTTCACTGCCTGTTCCTTGGAAGGGGAGTGTCCTGAAAGGAGTCGGCAAATACAGCGGTCATTGCTGTCAGGGCTTTAGCTAGGTCCCACTGAAGTCCTATCTTCATGTGGACCAGCTTAGATCACCCTACAGTTAGAAGAACCTGTCTGACCAGCAACAAAGAATCCAAGAAAACTGACAGAACTGCCAGCTGTATTATTAGAGTACTGACACTAAGACCCAGATCAACTCCCCTCTGGAGGAAATGGAGGACATCCAGAAGGTTAGATGAAGGCTTATCCTGAGTCTTCCACATCTCAAAGGATCTTGCAGACCTTCAAATAAATTTCCCTTAACACCTCTTTTCCTAGAAGAGTCTTGATAGCCCTATTTGAAAACCCCTTCTTAAGATGCATGGTGACTTCAGGGTCCAAAGGGTCTGACACCACTTCTGGGGATCCAAGCAAAGTACTGGTCCCTGGGATAGGAGATCCAATCTAGCTGAAAGCATCCAAGGCTCCTGTATGAAGAGAGTTACCGGAGTTGAGAACCATGCTCTCTTGGGCAACAAGGGAGCTAGAAGTAGAAATGTGGCTGGCTGACTGGCTAATTTGTTAATACTTGAGGAAGCATCTTAAATGGAAGATGCAAGTAAACCAGCCTGAATGACCACTCTACTGCCGGAGCCAGGTCAGAGCTTTAGAGCAAAAAAAGGAAAAAAAAAAAAACTTCAGTTTTGCAGTTCTTCCCTGAAGCAAACTGATCCACTTCCAGGGACCCCCTTCGGGCACAAACTTGATCAAACACTGCCTGGTTCAGAGACCATTCTGCCTCCAAAAATTGAGAGTGACTTAGAAAGTCCGCCAATTGATTCAGGCACACCTTCATATGAATGGCTGACAAAGCCGGTTCTGTTCTACCCAAAGCAGAATTTCTATTGCCAGGTGTTGGGGCAATCTGGTCTTTCCCTGTTGATTCAAAATAGGCCAAGGTTGTTGTCTGCTCTGATCTGAACATGTCCCCTCAGAAGGTGTGAGAAGATGAAACTGCCATCAATTCCCTTAGATTTGAGATAGGCGGGCGCCGCTTTTTCGGACCATCTCCCATGTATAGTCAAAGCCCCAAAATGGGCTCCCCAAATTCATAAGGAGGCGACTGTTACAGTTTAGTCCATGGGATCTCTCCAAGACAGACAGTCGACAAAATCTGTCCTCACACATCCGCCATTCCAGTGACTTTACCAAATCGGAGGGGAACTTCTCATCTTTCGGGTATTCCAGAGATTTGTCCCAGGTGCTCACCATATGATGCTGGAGAAAGTAGCTGACCACAACTGGAAAGGCTGGGGGCTAAAAAAAAAAAACCTAGACCCTCGTACCCTAGATAAGCCGTGACCCGAGAGAGCTAGACTGGATACTTGTAATTCATGACCCACCCTAGACTGAGCAACAAGCCCTTTGCTACATAAGGATCCTGATGCCAGGCAAAAGGGAGGCCAAACAAACCGGAAGAACCAGATGGATAATCTTATCCTTACCTTGTTGTACAGTAAGATACTACAGCCACATGACTAGCCAGAATAATGCCACTCCAATTAGAATGTCCACTGAAAAGGTAACAATTCCTAAAGTGCATAAAAAGGACAAACAACATGTCTCAAATTGGTGACTCTCTAAAGCTTGTCTGGGTAAAAGGCTGCTTATAAGGAACGTAACTTGGGATTACCCCGTTTGCTTTTTCCGCCTTTCTTGGTGTTCCCACTATTTTTATAAGGGTTAAAAGCACAAGACAGAATTCAAAAATTTGAGTCAAAAGTCTATGGGTGTCATCAGCATCCCAATGCTCTGAGCCGGCATCAGCGCCAAGGCAATGCTGATCATCAGAAAAATCTGAATCTGAGAATAATTCCCCTTCCTCGAGAGGGGTATAGTCAGACAAATCAAGGAGATCATCTTGCTCCATAGTAAAGGCCGGCGGCACCATATGCCATCTTTTAGCTGGAGCCTTACGGGCTGCAGAGCTAGCAATCGGTCTCTCAATGTTGGCCAGCCTGGTGGAAACAGGTTGAGACTCCCCGCTAGTGTTGATCTCACTGGGAGCCATAATCAAGCGAGGGGGTGTGGGGGGACGACCCAGACACATGCAGCCCAGATTGCCGCGCAAGCGCCTGCTGGGTGCAGGGTACACAGACCCGCACATCATCATCCACATGGGATGCCCCGCACACCACACACAGCCGGGCTTGCCCCAATGGGACTCCGAGCACAACATCCTGAGAAGCCTCCATACGGTGATTTTTATTGTCACAATGACCAATGGGAATTACGCTGTGCAGCTACCCGGGATGCCTCTTAAATGTCAGCTAGTGGGAGGATTTAATAATTAAGCCTCTAACAGTGTCAATATGGCTAATAGAGGGCACAGGACCGGGAGAAACCTCTAATTAGGTTGTCCCGTCTGAAAGACAACACAATACACACTCAGCATGATATACACAATACATGAAAAAAAGGCAAATTTAAATACAAGCCCGCTGAGGGCACTCACGACGACGAAGAGCTTGCACCCCACCGCAATGCCGGGACAAGATGGCGCTGAGAGGCTCAGGAGGGGCGGGCCGCCTGCGTAACGCGCCAAGCGCTAGGCCACGCCCCCTCCAGGAACACGGGGACAGGCCGAAGAAAGGCCCCCCCGCAGCCAATCATCGTGCAGCTGCCCCCAGAGTGACGTCACCGCCCCGCCGGCGAGCACGGGCCGTTCAAATGTGAAGCAGGAGGAGAGGAGGAGAGGAGGAAAACGCTGAGCACATGTGCCAGCACGGATTGTACAGTGTCACAAAGGCATAAGAGTTTACAGTGCATAATCACTCACACACGGACACTGACCACCCCCCCCCCCCCCGACTAACAGGGCAAACGGCAGAAGGGGGGGGGGGGGGAAGAGTATAAGCCCTTGATTACATTTGGGACGTGTAAGGGTGGGCTAAAGCGGACGGGGCATCCCAAATACAGGCTCCCCACCCTTTGGTGGGGGATTTGCGGTGGAGCAATACCCCAGTAAAGCACCTCTAATAGGTGCTGCCTACCGTCACCCGACCACGCAGCCAAGGCTGGGAGGCAAGTGAAGGTGGAACGGGTGGGAATAGAACACAGGGCCAGGGGCTCTGCAGCCCAGCTTACCTGCGAGGAGAGAAGCCATCATCTTGACCTTCGCAGCCCACTGCAGAGAAGGAACTGGGGAATTAGTGGGAGGTCCCGGGTATATATGGACCGGGAGGGGCCTCTTTTTGCCATCTCTGCAGTCAAGCGCCCTCTTGTGAACTATATCCCAGTTATGAATCATTACTGGAGCAGGACGTGCTGCATACTTGGAATATTAATCATGGCAACCTGTTGGGGACAGGAATTTGCTGCACACAGGAATGAAGCACGTCTTCCAGTGAAAGCAATGTAGCCTCTGTATGTGTGTGCAAGGATTCCCTGACTTCTCTTCTAATAAATGGGAGCTCCTGCAAATTCTCCTTCCAGCATGAGGAGAAAAGTTGTACAGTAGGAAAGTGTCCCAAATTAATCAGTACCCTTGCAAGCAGAAAGTAGGTCCTCTTTAATAAAGGATCCCGAGTGTTAGCAGAAATTGAGCAGCATGTAGTGTATAGTATAGCAATATGTCAAGATGGGCTCCACAAACTTTCATTCACATCTCGTACAATAATGTTTTACCATCTCTGCATTCAGCCAGGTTACAAAATTGCTTAGCCTGTTGTAAAACTCACAAGGTGTGACCCAGCCAGGCCTTGCACAGGTGCAATCAGGCCTGTAATCAGTGCAGCTTTGCATCAGCTCACCTGCAGAGCTTCCAATCAATGAGACCACAGAAGCCCAGACCCCGGCATCTGTCTTCAAAACCTGAGCCATAGAGATAATAATCATAAATAAGGGACTTACCGAAGCAGAGCTTCCCAGATTGTGCCGACGACAGAGTGACCGTTGCATTAGGATTTGGATGGTGTTGATCCGAAAGAGAATTTCCCATTGGTGCAGATAGAGGATCACATACACAAACTCCTCTGCCAAGTTCGCCATTTCTTTATCTTAAATAGGGTGGGAATATTACACAAATTGAGGCTTGTTAACCCTCTGTTAATCCCCAAAGAAGGAGGCCAGAAGCCCAAGAGGAGGAGGAGGAGGAGAAGGCCCCTACCAATCATTTCCCTTCTATACACAAGGGAAAAAGGGGACCCGGCCATCCCAGCCTTTTCAATTTCATCCTCAATAAGGAGGGAAACATCGCTTACCCCCCTTTGTCCATAAAAATTTGAGGATCAAAGAACAGGAATTTGGCCAGTTCCCTGGGGGTATCTTGGACACCTGGCCATTCGCCTCAAGGACAGGGAAATGGGCCTGCCTGTTTAGTGCTGGCTACTTACTGGTTCAAGAGCTAGTGGTCTGGCTCCTATCTCAAAGAGGTACATAAAAACAACTGGAAACTGCGAGGGAGAGTCAAAGTTTTATGTAAATCTGGTGGTCTGGTGTTCCATCTCAAGGGGTGGAGACATGAGGTCTCACATGTATGCTGCCCGGAGAAGGTTTCGAGAAAAAGTCCAATATACGCACTACATTCTTTGGAAGCAGAGATTTGTTTTTAAACACATTTACCCTGTATACAAGCTTTAAAATGTCCACTTTCAATTGCATATTTTAGTGTATTTTGTGCCAAAGTGTCGCCTGAGGTGTGGAGCTGATCAGTAATTTTTTTTTATGTTGGCAAGTGTGTTTATGAGTGTTTTCACTACCTCCAATTTGCCATTTCCAACTGTACACCAGGTCTGTAGACCAAGATGGCAGAAATGAACACGGTACACACACAACACTGCTGCAAACATAATTGCTTATGTCAGCAAGTGTTTGTATTTTTGTAGATCTTGGTATACAGGCTTGGTGTACACTTGCCAATAGCAACATATTGCAGGTAGAAATAGCTGCTTCCATAACACAAATTTGCCACCAAAGAAAACAAAAAAATAGATCACCTCAGCACCTTGAGGAAATCCTTTTAGGAGAGCCATTGAATGTGGCCTTTCCATTTAAGTAATCAAAAGGTTTAAAATAATGCGTAATTGTATGTCTGTTAAGCCTTTTCCTTATCAACGTTTGGAAGTGTTTAACCCCCTAGTAACTCAATTCCTCATGCAAGAAAATGTAAATACATACTTCGAGTTAATGCCTGAATGCAGCATTGAATCAGGAATCAAGTTAGATAGCTGCACACCAATTCCACCATTTACTCCAGCTTGGTTTGTATCTGCACAAAAAAAAAAAAAAGATGAATACAGTCAAATAGTAAGCAATAAAGCGTAAGCAGAGACTTCGATCATTAATATCTGTGTGTACAAAAGTCAAATGGGAGGAGGATTTGGGAATTACGTTCTCACCCGAGCAGAAAGAAAAAAATCCTGGCGATGCCACACAACTTCAATCTGCACCAGATTCCAAGGATGCAGCTATAAAATTCTTACTAGATGGTATAGGGTGCCGGCCTTACTTAAATGGTTTCCGGCAACCCCTGCCGAGGTGTGGGATAGCTACGGGTGATCTGCTGCACATCCTTCGGTCCTGCCCTAGGCTCAAACCATATTGGGATACAGTCAGGGGAGTTGCGGAGAGACCGTTAGATATGCATATCCCGGAGGACCCAGCTTTATGCCTCCTCCACTTGACAAAAATCCCAACTAAACGTTATAAGTCGTCTTTGCTGTGCCACCTGTTTAAATGCGGCGAAAGCATGTGTTCCTCAAAATGTGGAAAAAGGCTGACCCCCCCCCCCCACCATCAATAGCTATATGGGTATGGGTCAACAATTATGCGGTTTGAGAGCCTTATTCTAGCCGAAAGGGAACAGGCAGGAAAGTTTCACATGAACATGGTATAGATGGATAGAGTTCTCTGAATCCGATGAATGCAAGGCGCTGCTAAGGAAAGTTTAGGGGTCTGTCTGCTCTCCCCATTCCCCCTTCACCCCTCCAAGCTTCCCTCCCCTAGTTTGTGCCCTCCCCCTTTGTTAAACGGCACGAACACTTGGAAGGAGTGATTATATGTTTTGACATAGTGGTTAGAATGCTGAACTTCCTCAATTGTAATCCTGTCTGTATTGCCTGAGTTAATTTGCATTCTGTTCAAAAACCAGCAAGTGTCTTATGTCTTATTTCTTGATGCCATGTTATCTGTATTAATATGGAAAAAATAATTTATAAAGAATTTATTAAAAAAAAGTCAAAGACAAAAGTCATGAAGCCAACGTAACTAAATCTACAAAGCTGGCTTTATCTTGCCGGTATTACGGCAAAAACCATTTGCTAGTTTCTCCCTTTGTATCAGTTAGATCTTTGATCAGGGAAAGCTGCCACCCTTAGGGATAAAGATGAAAAAAGTTATTGAGACTGTGTCTAAGTCACGGCATAGTACAAATTACCATTTGTGAAAGAGCAAAGTTGGGCAGAATAAGTAAAAAAAAAAGTATTACAAATTTACGTACTTAAAGAATTCATTGAGCGAATCCCCTGAGTTGACTGCCCTTGTTGACCTTTAACTTGAGTTTGAGGTTGTGACTGCATTTGATTGCCCTGGTACGGTAATCCCAGTGCTGCATAAGCCCTCTCAATAGAACTTGGATCAATCTGGTTGGCAGAATTGATAGACGGTGTAGGTTGCTGGCCCACATTGCCAACTGCTCCAACTGCTCCTGGTGTTCCTACAGTCATTGGTGGACTACCAAGCAAGGCTGTCAAGAAAGTGTAATTGTCACAAACATTGATTGATACCTATGCTGCTCAATCTGCATCTAGCAAGTTAGAATAGGCAGGAACATATTCACATGATCATGTCCCTCACTTCAATATAAGTAAAAATACAATTCTGTGATTACTCACCTGTAGAATTGATATTATGAGTATACAGTACGTCCTGCTCCAGATAAGAATCATTGGGTATTACTCCGCCAGATGGCGCTGGACTGCAGAGACCGCGAAATTGGCTCCTCCCGGCCCCTCAAATACCCAGGGACCTCCCACAAATCCCCAGGAGCAGTAAACGAAAAGCCGGGAAAAAGATAACAGAACCAACCAGTAACCATAAACAATAACAATCACCATACAGAGGATCCAAAGATAATGCAAAACCAAGGGTGGGGTGGAGCAGGACATACTGTATACTTATAATACCAATTCTACAGGTGAGTAATCACAGAATTGTATTATTCTTAGTATACACTACGTCCTGCTCCAGATGAGAATCATTACACTTGGGACATCCAATAGCAGTGCCCATAAAGTAGGGTGGGATCCCCAAAGGTAACAGACAGGTCAGACCACTGCCGCCTGCAGAACCTTGCGGCCAAAAGCAGCGTCAGCTGAGGCCCTTACATCAACCTTGTAAAACTTTGAAAAGGTATGAACAGAAGACCAAGTAGCGGCCTTGCAAACTTGTTCAACAGAAGCCTGGTGCTGGAAGGCCCAAGAGGCACCAATAGCACGAGTGGAATGAGCAGTAAGGCGGAAGGGAGGATTCTTCCCCTTAGCAGAATAGGCCTGAATCACAGCCTGACGGATCCACTTGCTGATAGTAGACTTGGCAGGAGCCAAACCCTTCCTAGGACCAGAAGGGACCACAAAAAGAGCATCAGTTTTCCTGAAAGGTGCAGTAGCCACCAGATAGTACTTCAGGCACCTAACCACATCCAAGGAATGCAAAACCCTCTCCTTAGCGTTACTAGGGTTAGGGCACAAGGAAGGAAGAACAATGTCCTGATTCAGATGAAAGGCAGACACGACCTTAGGCAGAAAATCTGGCTTGAAGCGAAACACCACCTTGTCCTGGTGTCTCTCAAAGTAGGGGGGCTGGATGGAAAGCGCCGCCAACTCAGAAACACGCCTAACAGAGGTGATAGCCACCAAAAATACAACCTTGAGAGTAAGAATGGCCAGGGCAGCATCCTGCACAGGTTCAAAGGGAGCACCCTGCAAAGCAGACAAGACCAAGTTCAAAGCCCAAACAGGCAGCATAGGCTTACGTGGGGGATGCACATGAGTAACCCCCTGGAAAAAGGTCCTGATCAGAGAATGCTGGGCAAAGGACCTCTGGAAGAAAACAGCCAGGGCAGAGACATGACATTCAGAGTACTGAGATGGAGCCCCAGCTCCAATCCATTGCTGCAGGAACTCCAGGATCCTGAGAATAGAGAACACACGACAGGGAAGAGACCTAGCCTCACACCAGTCAATGTAGGCATGCCAAACCCTATAGTAAATGGAAGAAGAGGACTACTTTCTAGCCTTTATCATGGTATCAACCACAGAGGCAGACAGCCCCTTTTCCATCAAGATGGAGGTTTCAGCAGCCAGGCCGTCAAAGCCAGAGTTTGTAAATTGGGATGGTGTAGATGACCTTGAGTGAGCAGGTCTGGCACCCTGGGCAGAGCTTACTGATCTACTGCCAGCTGCACCTCATCTGCGAACCACACTCTTCTTGGCCACCTGGGAGCCACCAGGATAGCTGGTACCCCCTCCTGAGCCATCTTGCGCAGAACCCTGCCCAACAGGGGGAATGGGGGAAAGGCATACAGGAGCTGAAAATCCCGTCATGACATTGCTAGAGCATCTGTTGTCAAGGCCAGAGGATCCTGGGACAGGGAGACAAAGGCCGGGAGCTTGTGGTTGTGACGGGATGCAAACAGATCAACATCTGGTTGGCCCCAACGGTGACACAGAGTGAAACACCCTCTCGCAGAGGGACTATTCTCCCAGGTGAGAGGTCCCCCTGCTCAGGGAGTCTGCCTGCAGATTCTTCCCCCCCCCCCCCAGAATGTACACAGCTGAGATGCGGGGAATAGGGGGTGAGATAGACAGTACCTCAAAAATCTTAGCCAACAGCTTATCAGTATCATCTGGGGCCCAGGGGTCAGAGCCAGAATCATCATGACCCCAGGGCCTCTCATCAGATGACCCTGAGCCAGAGAATAACTCCCCTTCTTCCAAGGGGGTATAACCAGACAGCTCCAAGAACTTAGCAGCCTCCATAGAGAAAAGAGTGACATCAGGCATCAAGTGCCGATTCTTAGCAGAGGCCTTATGCGCCAAGGTATTAGCAATCAACTTCTCAACACTAGCCAGTCTGGAAGACACAGGCTGAGAATCCCCACTGGTATGCAACTCAATAGGAGTCAAATTTAAGCTTGGGGGGAGTAGGTGAAGCCATACGTGGCGCAGGCCCAGCTACTGGTAAACCAGGCGGCAGCGCAAGCACCTGCTGGGCACAAGGTATACAGACCCGCACATTGTCAGCACTAGTAGGGGACAGCCCACAAGCTACAAACAGCCGGGCTTGTCCCGAAGGAACCCCAAGCACATTATCCTGAGACGCATCCATATGGCGATTATAGCGGCACAATAGGCCGATAGGGATTCACGCTATAAAAGCAACCCGGGATGCCCCAATAACCCGGGAAGTGGGAGTAATTTACACACTAGGCCTCTCAAGTTTAATAACTAAATAGAGGGAATAGGGCCGGGAGAAACCAATAGAGTTCGACCCGCCTGAAAGACATAAGCGAAGAAAACCCCATAAGAGACATGTAAAATGACATAGGGTAAATAAAGCCGCCCGCGAGGGCACTCACGGACTGCGGTAGGTAGATGCCAGCCACGCAGCAGCCAAATCCCGCGAAAAATGGCGCCGGGTATACCTCGAGGGGCGGGCCGCAGAATGTGCCAACCGCGGGCCCCGCCCCCCGAAGCAGCACACATGACCAGCAACCCAGTGGAAGCGCGCGCAGCGGCATTTTCAATGACGCAACCAGTGCAACCAAGTCAACGCGGAGACTGACACCAAAAAGAAGCACATAATACAGTGAAGCACAAAGGCATACACATAAGCACCTGACAGCGGTGCCGCCTACCATCACCCGGACCAGCACAGCCAAGACTGGGAGGCACATTAATAATGGAACTTGTGGGAATAGTCCTACAGGGCCGCAGGCAAATAGCCCGCTCACCTGCGAGAAGAGAGAGCCAGGATTTGTGGGAGGTCCCTGGGTATTTGAGGGGCCAGGAGGAGCCAATTTCACGGTCTCTGCAGTCCAGCGCCATCTGGCGGAGTAATACCCAAGTGTAATGATTCTTATCTGGAGCAGAAGTACTGTATACTAAGAATAGCATTATATCATTTCAGCCAATCTTGCAACAATTTGTATACATCCTACTTTAGTTTAATAACTTAAAGTGAAACAGCAGGTGCCGCCGGTTGAGGCTATTCCAGCAATCAGCAAATCAACTGTTCGCTGGATCTAAACTTGTGCCGTCCAGAGCCAGGCTTGCTATTTGCCATCAATCACATTCCATTCATTACAAAGGAGGTAGTTGGCCATGGTCGGACAGGCTTCTCAAAATGTGAGCTTGAATTAAACACCACAATCCCACATTCACTTTAAAAACATTCAATAAAATGCTTTCATATCAAACATTTTATTTAAATCTTTCCAGGTAAAAAAAAAATACCATTTTGTGAGATACTCACCTGTAAAATGGTTATTACCCCCCACTTCCCGATTTTCATGACACTTGGGAACCCGGCCTGTAGAGGGCGATCTTGTAGAGATGACATGGAAAAAAGGAGCCCCTCCTGGTCCACAAGTACTGGGTTCCTCCCACTATTCCTCAGTCTTTTTAAACAGCAGTGAAGAACCAGGAAGAGCCAATTATATTCAATAATTGTAAAATTATATGAGAATACCACCAAATAAAGGATCCCTTAGAGCAAAAAGCCAATTATATTCAATAATTGTAAAATTATTTGAAATAATAATATTCACCATATAAAGGATCCCTCAAACAAAAAAGGACGGGGGAAGTGGGGGGTGTGACATACTCGTAATAACCATTTTACAGGTGAGTATCTCACAAAATGGTATTATTCCTAGTATGTCACACCCCCCACTTCCCGATATTCATGACACTTCGGACATCCAATAGCAGTGTCTCTAATGGGTGGGGATCCCAAAGGAATAATGCATAACTTAAATTACTGCAGCTTGCAGAACTTTGCGGCCAAAAACAGCATCCGCTGAGGCCCGCACATCAACCTTGTAAAACTTAGAAAAAGTATGCACAGAAGACCAAGTCGCAGCCTTGCAGACTTGTTCAACAGAAGCCTGGTGCTGAAAAGCCCAAGAGGCTCAAATAGCACGAGTAGAATGAGCGGTGACACGAAAAGGGGGAACCTTCCCCTTCGCCATATAGGCCCCAATGATAGCCTGACGTATCCACTTACTAAGGGAAGATTTGGCAGGAGCAAAACCCTTCTTGGGCCCAGAAGGCACAACAAAAAAGGCATCCGTCTTGAGGGAGGCCGAGGTAGTAACTAAATAATACTTAACACAACAAACTACATCCAAAGAATGTAAGACCCTTTCCTTGTCGTTACTAGGTTTAGGACACAAGGAAGGAAGAACTACATCCAGATTTAGGTGGAAAGCAACCACCTTCTTAGGAAGGAAATCCGGTTTAAAATGGAAAACAACCTTATCTTGATGCCTCTCAAAATAAGGGGCTTGAATAGACAAAGCCGCCAGTTCAGAAACTCGGCGGACAGAAGTAATAGCAACCAAAAAGGCAACCTTCTGAGTAAGAATAGGAAGAGGAATATCCTGCAATGGCTCAAAGGAAGCAGCCTGCATAGCCGAAAGCACCAAATTAAGATCCCAAACAGGAAGTAAAGGCTTTCTGGGAGGCCGCACATGCGCGACTCCTTGGAAAAAGGTCTAACCAAAGGATGAAGAGCAAACTATCTTTGAAAGAAAATTGCCCAAGGCAGAGACTTGCCCTTTCAAAGTACTAATCTGTAATACCATATCCAGACCTCGTTGCAGATATTCCAGAATTCGAGGAATAGAAAATACTCTACAGGGCAAAGCCCTGGATTCACACCAATCAATATAGGACCTCCAAGTCCTGTAATAAATGACAGAGGAAGACTTCTTCCTAGCTCTAATAAGAGTCTGAATAACCACATCAGAAAGACCTTCTTTCAAGATGGAGACTTCAGCAGCCATGCCGTCAAAGCCAGCGTTTGTAAATTGGGGTAACAAAGTTGACCCTGAGTGATGAGATCTGGAAGAAGAGGCAGATGGACACGATCCACCGCCAGCCTTACGACGTCTGCGTACCACAGACGTCTTGGCCACCTTGGTGCCACCAGAATTGCTGGCACCTCCTCCAGTGCTAGCTTGCGCACCACCTTGTTGATCATGGAGAATGGGGGAAACCGATATAGGAATCCCAGATCCTTCCAGGCTAGAGACATGGCAACCGCTGCCACAGCCAGAGGATCCTGGGATAGAGACACAAAAGCTGCCAGCTTGAGACGAGAAGCAATCAGGTCCAACCGTGGAGTCCCCCACTTGTGACAGAGGAACTGAAAGACCCTTGGATTGAGAGACCATTCTCCCTGGCTCAGGGAATCTGCCTCCACATTCTCTATCCCCGGAATGTAAACTGCTGGGAACATTGATCTCTGCCCACTGAAGGTTCAGAGACACTTCCCGGAGGCCACCCCAACTGCGAGTCCTTCCCTGGTGATTGATGTATGCAACAGCTGTTCGGTTGTCTGACCGAATCTGAACTGGCAGACCCTGTAAGAAATGGGTCAGTCGAAGTAGAACAAGACGTATGGCCTGAAGCTCTAATACATTGATTGGAGAATGAGCCTCCTGAGGCCCCCACAATCCTTGGAACTGATGCTTCTGGAACTGATGCCCCCCCAGCCCACCAGGCTGGCATCCGTGGTAACCAGTTCCCAACGCGGAGTCAGAAATGACTTGCCCTTCTGGAGGTTGTGCGATATTAACCACCACTGAAGGGACTGCAAAATGTGGGGAGACAATAGACAAGTCTGATTCAATGATAGTGGGCACCTGTCCCACTTTGCCAAGAGGAAGAGCTGAAGCGTCCTTATGTGAAACTGGGCAAACGGAACTGCCTCGACTGCAGCTACCATCAATCCCACTAGTCTCATCCCTTGACGGATAGACTGACAAGGGTTGGACAAGAATAGACGAATCAAGTCCTGAATCAGAACCATTCCAGAATCAGGCCCAGGAAGGGAATTTCCCTGGACGGACAGAGGATTTGGGTTAACTTATTAAGCATCCGAACCTCTCTAGCGTAGAGACCACCATCCTGGTGTCCAACTCTGATTGTTCGAGGGAGGCGGCCGGATCTGACGGCATCCGGGACATGAAAAATCTGGGAGGAGGCCGGGACTCGAATTCCAGTTAGTAACCGGAAGAGACTACTTCCAGAACCCAATTGTCTGATGCCTCCTAAACCCAGACCTGGAAGAAGAACCACAGCCGTCCCCCCACCCGTAAGGGTGAGGGCGTCCCCTCATTGTTGAGCAGGCTTAGTGGCAGATTTGGTTTTGGACCCCCAATTCTGACTTGGACGGCCACATCCCTTTCCTCTATTCCACGAAAGGAACGGCGTTGTTTCTTACGCTGAGGTAATTTGACAGAATCAAATTCTCTCCAAAGAGGCGCAATCCCACAAAAGGGAGCGCTGTAAGCAATTTCTTAGCTATAATATCAGCTGCCCAATGCCGCAACCATACTGACCGCCGGATGGCGACTAACAAGGCAGAGGTTCTGCTGCACATGAGCAGAGTATCATCTAAGGCAGGAAGTACAAAAGATGCAAACATCTCACATTGCTTAAGAGCGGCGTACTCATCAGAGGCTGGATCAAGCCCTGAGTAATTCATTAGGTCTCTCACAACAGACCTAATAGCCACTGTCATGAGTGCCGAAGCGCCAACCGGCAGCAAGGCCGAGCCCACACTGGAAAAAGTGTGGCACGCCATTTGACCAATATGCTTATCCTCTCCATCTTTAAGTGTAGTGGAGTCAGGAGAATGCAACACAGAAGAATTGGATAAATTAAGCACAGGGGCATCCACCCATGAGCAGAGTATCTATTAAAAATCCAGTCTCTCTATAAATTAATATTAATGCATAGATGGCCATTGTATGCTTGCGCACACATAGGAGTTTGTCCTCCGCATTTAACCCATCCGTGCAGTGAGGGTAAACATGCCCAGAGCGGTGGGCACAGGTGGTGATGACCAACGCTTAACAGCATCAGCTGGGAAGGGATATTTCTTGTCCCAGCCCAAGGGAATGCCAGGAAGCCGCGCAGGCTTCTCCAATTCTTTAAGAATAATTTCATCAAAATGCTTTTGATTTGGAAATTCTAAACGAGGTTTAGAGACTCCAAAGAATTCCCCTTTTAGAGGAGGGACTACTTCAGGAGGAGTAATAACCAAAACCTCAAATAACTGAGTAAGAGCTTTTGGGGTATCCACAACACTTGCTTCACCCTGCTCAATCTCAGTACCAACAAATTGCTGTTCATCAGAAATATCTGATTCCTCATAATAATTCTCCTTCTAACTGAGAAGGATCAGACCAATCAAGCAATTCACAATTGTCTGACTCCCTTGCCGGAGCGGCATGAGTCAAGTGCCTTCTTTTAGCTGAGGCCTTCTTAGCCACAGAGTAGACATTAATCTTTCAAGATGAGCCAATCTGGCACATAAATCAGCATGCGACTCACCATCCACGACAATATCATTGGGGGTACGGACAAGACAATGCGGAGTAGGAGATGAGGCATTACCCGCAGGCCCTGAAGTCTGGGCCTCAGTTTGCTGCATAATAGTTAATTGTGCACAAAGGACGCAAAGAATTGCGTTATCCCCAACAAGGGCTGCCCCACATCCAAAACATTGCCGAGTCTGTGCAGAGGGAATTGCATGTCCGTTATCCTGGGATGTCTAGATATGGTGTTTAGTATTATACTAAAATTGATTATAGTCGCCAAGTATATATGGGATTTACGCAATTGCTACCCGGGATGCCCCTTTAAATAGCCCCAAGTGGGAGGATTGAAACACAAATGGACTCCCAAATAAGGCTTAAGGGCTTATTTTGTTTTTTTTTTGTTTTTTATATATAAAGGACCAGGGGGTCACCAAATGCACACAATATAAATAAATGACAGAAAAAAACTCCCTTCAGCCAAGCTGAAGGGTACTCACATCCCATGCAATAAGCGCACATCATGAGGTAAGGCCACAGGGAAGCAAGAAACAGGAAACAGGAAGTCAAACAGAGCATACAGGTGCTCTCTGAATAAAAGCATGCCTAAGCCCCGCCCACTTCCAGGATCACATGGCCAAAAATGGAGGGAAAATTCAAATCTGAACACAGCCAGAAAACAAATAGCTTTAATAGTTAAGCAAAAAAATGCTGCCTAGACAGAGATAGGAAAATCCAAATAAAACATTTCCTATTAAATAGTATAGTAAAAATACTATTCTGTGAAATATGCACCTGTAGAATTGATATTATTTGTATACAGTACGTCCTGCTCCAGATATAATACTTACACTTGGGGTTATCCTCCGCCAGATGGCGCTGCACTGCAGAGACATGGAAAAAACAGGCTCCTCCCGGCCCTTCAAATACCCAGGGACCTCCCAAAAAATCCCCAGCATTGAAAAGTAGTGAACAAGAAGCCGGGAGAATTAAACCACCCAGAACAACTGGCAATGATAACAATCACCATACAGGGGATCCAGAATAATGCAAAAACCAGGGTGGGGTGGAACAGGGCGTACTGTATACAAATAATATCACTTCTACAGGTGAGTATTTCACAGAATTGTATTATTCTTAGTATACAGTACGTCCTGCTCCAGATATAATACTTACACTTGGGACATCCAATAGCAGTGTCCATAAAGTAGGGTGGGATCCCCCAACAAAAAGGCGACATCAGGCAGTTTAAACCACTGCCGCCTGCAAAACCTTGTGGCCCAAAACAGCACCAGCTGAGGCCTAACATCAACCTTGTAAAACTTTGAAAAAGGTATGAACCGAAGACCAAGTAGCAGCCTTGCAAACTTGTTGAACAGAAGCCTGGTGCTGGAAGGCCCAAGAGGCACCAATAGCACGAGTAGAATGAGCAGTAAGGCGGAAGGGAGGATTCTTCCCCTTAGCAGAATAGGCCTCAATCACAGCCTGACGAATCCATTTGCTAATAGTAGACTTGGCAGGAGCCAAACCCTTCCTAGGACCAGAAGGGAAAAGCGCATCAGTCTTCCTGAAAGCCGCAGTGACTACCAGGTAATACTTCAGACACCTGACCACATCCAAGGAATGCAAAACCCTTTCCTTAGCGTTGCTAGGGTTAGGACACAATGAAGGAAGAATATCCTGATTCAAATGAAAAGCAGACACCACCTTTGGAAATCTGGCTTAAGGCGGAACACCACCTTATCCTGGTGTGTCTCGTATGGGGGCTGAATAGACAGAGCCGCCAGCTCAGACACACGTCTGACCGAAGTAATAGCCACCAGAAAAACAACTTTGAGGGTAAGTACAGCCAGAGCAGCATTCTGAATAGGCTCAAAGGGAGCACCCTGTAAGGTAGACAAAACCAGGTTCAAGTCCCAAACAGGGACCGTAGGCTAACGTGGTCTTAACCAAGGGATGCTGAGCAAGAAAGAAGACAGACAGGGCAGAAACCTGACCCTTAAGAGTACTGAGTTTTAAACCCAACTCCAATCCATGTTGTAAAAACTCCAGAATTCTAGGGATTAAGAATTCCCTGCAGGGAAGAGACCTAGACTCACACCAGTCAATGTAGGAACACCATACCCTATAATAGATGGCAGAAGAAGTTTTCTTCCTAGCCTGTACCATGGTATCCACCACTGAGGCAGACAAGCCTTTCTCCATCAAGATGGAGGTCTCAGCAGCCAGGCCATCAAAGCCAGAGTTTGTAAACTGGGATGGCGTAAGGAGCCCTGAGTAGATCTGGCTCCTCTGGCAGGACGTACTGGTCTACTGCCATTTGTACCACGTCTGCGAACCACACTCTTCTTGGCCACCTCGGGGCCCCAGAATCACTGGCACCCTTTCCAGGGCAATCTTGCGCAGAACCCTGCCCAGCAGGGGTAACGGGGGAAAGGCATACAGGAGCCGGAATTTCTTCCATGACAGTGAGAACGTCCATGGCCAAGGCCAGAGGATCCTGAGACAGGGAGACAAAGGCCGGGAGCTTGTGATTGTGACAGGATGCAAAAAGATCCACATCCGGTAGGCCCCACCGGTAACCGTGACTGGAATACCCTGTTGCAGAGGGACCACTCCCCCTGACGGGAAGTCCCCCTGCTCAGAGAGTCTGCTAGAAGATTCTCCACCCCCGGGATATAAACAGCCGAGATGCATTGAACATTGGCCTCCGCCCATGTCAGAATCCGCAACACTTCCTGGAGGGCACCCTTGCTCCGGGTCCCTCCCTGATGGTTGATGTAGGCAACCGCTGTCCTGTTGTCTGAGCGCACCTGCACAGACAGTCCCTGCAGGTGGTCGGTCAACTGCTCCAAAACCAACCTGACCGCCCGTAGTTCCAGAATGTTGATGGGTAAATGGGCCTCCTGAGGGCCTCGCCTCCCCTAGAACCTCAGGAGCTTCCAGAATCCCCCCCCCCCCCCCCCCAACCAGACAGACTGGCATTCGTGGTGACCGTCTCCCAGGAGGGGGCTAGAAAGGACCTGCCCTTTAGCAAGTTCTTGTGGTCCAGCCACCACGAGAGGGACCTTCTGACCAATGGGGGAAGCACACAAACCCCGTCCAAGGACATGGGGTCCTTGTCCCATACGGATAGGAGGTGAAGCTGCAGAGGCCTCGAATGGAACTGAGCAAAGGGCACCACCTCGAAGCTCGCCACCATCAGGCCCACCAGCTGCATTCCCTGCCTGAGGGAGAGCAGGGACCGCACCTGCGCAGTCAGAACTTCCACCTTCTGTTGGGGAAGGAATATTCGTGACTAAACCGTATCCAGAATCATTCCCAGGAATGGGGTCACCGGTGAAGGGGACAGAGAGGACTTGGGATGATTGATCACCCAGCCGAAGGACTCCAAGGTGGACACCACCAGCTGAGTGTCTAGCTCCGCCTGCTGTAGAGGCCATGAGGCGATGAGGATGTCGTCCAGGTAGGGCAGCAATCGAATGCCCCTGACCTTATCAAGGACATCACCCCCGCCAATACCTTGGTGAACACTCTGGGAGCTGAAGTGAGGCCAAACGGTAGAGCCACAAATTGGTAATGTTGATCTTTCAACTCGATTCCGAGAAACCTTTGATGTCCCGGAAACACAGGGATGTGAAGGTAAGCATCTTTGATGTCCACAGACGTCATAAAATCCCCTGGGCGCAGAGAGCCAACGGCCGAGCGCAGGGTTTCCATGCGAAAGCGCTTGTTCTTGACAAATTTGTTGAGGATCTTTAAAACCAGAATGGGCCTGACTGACCCATCTCTTTTGGGTACTGTGAAAAGGTTGGAGTAGAACCCTTCTCCCAATTCTCTCAAGGGAACCTTGCAAAAAAACTCCCAGATCCAGAAGTCCTTGCATTGCCTGCATCAGGACCTGAGCCGATACCGGGTCCTGGGGGATCCGGGACCTGGTGAATCTTGAGGGGGGCCGCACAGCAAACTATCTTGTAGCCAGAGGTAACTACCTCCTGAATCCACCGGTTTGAGACTTGGCGCCTCCAGACGAGCGCAAAGTGCTGTAGCCATCATGCCTGAAGGGTCTTGGGAGGGGCTTTGGGTTTGGTCCCCCAGGAGGAGCCAGGGCGTCGCCACCTGCTCCTATGCCAGGAGTCTGCGCAAGCCCCCGTGAAGGACACCCCTTTTCCCTGCTTAGCGCCTCTGTAGGGGGCTGAAAGGGGGCCCTGGCTGCGAAAGGGCCGAGGCTGCCGCCTGCGCTGTGGTAACTTACCTCCTTTAGCAAAGAGGTCTAGGCGGTCCCCAAACAGGCGTAGTCCCTTAAACGGGAGCCCAGTAAGGGCTTTCTTAGCAGCATTGTCGGCCGCCCACTGGCGCAGCCATACCGCGCGGCGTATAGCCACCGCCAAGGCGGAAGATCTGGCACACAGCCTAATAGCATCATCCGATGCAGACAGGATAAAGTTCACAAATACATCACAGTTAGACAGTGCATTAATAGTATCAGTAGGCAACTCGTCTGGGCCACCAAGTGCATTCCTGACCATGGCCCTGAGCGCCACGGCAGTAATGGCCAGAGCGCAGACCGGGCGCAGCGCCGCCCCTCCAAACGCAAAGGCATGGCACGCCAATTGGTCAATGCGCCGGTCCTCAGAATCCCGCAGCGTAGTAGTGTCGGGGGAGTGCATAATAAAGGTGTTAGACAGCCCTAGAATAGGAGCATCAACCTCGGGGGGCGATGACCAGCACTTGACCATATCAGCAGGAAATGGATACTTCCTGTCCAGACTCTTAGGGATCCCGGGAAGTCTACTGGATGTTCCCACTCCTTAAGCACGAGGTCATTGAAACGGGTTTGCTCAGGAAATTCCAATCGAGCCTTAGCAGTATGGAATAGCTCACCCCTTTGCCTGGGAGCCGCAACAGGGGGAGAGATGGACAAAACCTCAAAAATCTGAAGCAGTAGTTTATCAGTATCATCCGGGGTCCAGTGATCAGAACCAGAATAGTCATGACCCCTAGACTTCTGATCAGATGACTGAGTCAGAGAGCAGCTCCCCTTCGTTCGAAAGGGTATGGTCATATAGATGCGTAAACTCATCAGACTCCGTAGGGAAAGGAGCAGAGTCAGGGATTATGTGCCGCTTTTTCGCGGTGGCCTTGCGCGCTAGAGTACTAGCAAGCAATTTTTCAACACTGGCCAGTCTAGTAGCCACATCAGGATGAGAATCCCTGCTTGTATTGGGGGTTAGACTCAGGCTTGGGGGGGGGTAGGTGAAGTGAGGCGAGGTGCAGGCTCAGCCACAAGAGGGGCGGGAAGTACCATTAGCGCCTGCTGTGCACAAGGGACGTAGACCCGTGCATTGTCACCGTTGATAGGCGAGACCCCCACAAGCTACACACAGCCGGGCTTGTCCCAAGGGAACCCCGTTCACAATATCCTGGGATGCCTCCATATGGTGATTAATAGGCACAATAGGCCAGTAGGGATTGATGCTATAAGCTACCCTGGATGCCCCAAGGAACCGCAGGGAAGTGTGAGTAATTATACTAGGTCCAACTGGCAATTACACCGGGCCGGGAGAAGCCACTGGATTCGACCGTCTGAAAGACATAATGGGAATAGGGATGTCAGAGCCATGCGCAGTAAGAAAAATATGAAAATCGCCCGCGAGGGCACTTACAGATCGAGAGGAGGAGGACCGTTACCACGCACGCGATGACCATCTAAATGGCACCAAGCGAACCTCGAAGGGCGGGCCAGAGCGGGCTGTGACGTGGAGCGTGCCAAGCCAGGTCCCCGCCTCCCCCGAAGAGCGCGAAGCTCTGAAGGCAGTAGTCAGCGCAGACAGTAACAAGCGAGTGTATGACACACTTTAGAAGGAAACGGGGATTACTTCCAGATGCGCCCGACAACGTTTACCAATGAAGACGCCGCCGACGCCGCCGCCTGTTCGCATGCCCATCCAATAAAGGGCAAGAGACTCGCGCGGCGGCCGATAGACAAAAAAAAACAGCGCGGCTCTGACACCAGGTGTATGAGTCAAGGACAATACTAAGGCCATAACATGTAATGAATACACTAAGACCACCACACACACACCCCCCCCCCCCTTTCTTTCCCCCCGAGGGAGGATGGCGAGCCTTTGAACAGTGTCCACTGCTACACGGGGTATGGGGCAATAATGCGGGAGGGGCATCCACTAGAGGCTCACCATCAGCCTAAACCGCCTACCCTTTGGTGGGGGACTGCGGTGGAGCATGGCCCCATGCGCACGCGTAGTGCTGCCTACTTTCACCCGACCAGCGCAGTCCAGGCTGGGAGGCACATCACAAAGAGGACGGGTGGGAGTAGTCCAACAGGGCCGCAGGCTTTAATAGCCCCGCTCACCTGCGAGAGAGTGACACATGTCTTCACAGTCAGCACTGCAGAGAAATCTGGGGATTTGTGGGAGGTCCCTGGGTATTTGAAGGGCCGGGAGGAGCCTGTTTTTTCCATGTCTCTGCAGTGCAGCGCCATCTGGCGGAGGATAACCCAAGTGTAAGTATTACATCTGGAGCAGGATGTACTGTATACTAAGAATACATACATAATAAAAATAAGAAATAAAGGACTTATATATCTCTTTAATTGTGTGCATGGTGACAAATAAGCCCAGATAACGCCCCCCCCCTTCCCCTCTCCTTTTTACCCAGCAGGGCTGAAGGAGAACTAAGGGGAGGGGATAGAAAAGCACCCATAAGGCACAAGGGGATTATAAAGGGACAGGGAATACCAACCCGGAAGCCGCCTACCCACATTTAGGTCTCACGGAGGAGTAATACTCCTGTATACACCAGAAGGTGTATGTATCTACCTTTGCCTAAACCACACAGCCAGGGCTGGGAGGCATACAATATAACCAATCAGGTTTAAAGCGTTTCAGACAGAAATAGAGAAAAAAAGGGCCGGGGCAAACCCGGCTACCTGCAGCTTGAAGGAGAGTCATCTTCTGAATGCTTCGCAGACTGAAAAGACTGACTGAGGTATAGTCGGAGGAACCCAGTACTTGTGGACCAGGAGAGGCTCCTTTTTTCCATGTCATCTCTGCAAGATCGCCCTCTACAGGCCGGGTTCCCAAGTGTCATGAATATCGGGAAGTGGGGGGTGTGACATACTAGGAATATACCCCCCCCCCATTTAAAAACCAACAGTAAAGGGCATTACATATCCTTTAGCTAATACAAAGTTATCAAATTGCTAATATGGCAGATATATTCCAATTTACACAGGCATATATAAATCAAAAGGAGAGGGGGGGGCACTCAGCTGGTGCAAATGAAAAGAACAAAAGATCACAGCGTTAAAGCTGCATGAGTTTGAGACTCTTGGTGATACAGATTCGAACTAGAAACAAGCAGCAACAGGGGGACAAAAATACAATTTAGTGATTACTCACCTTTAAAATGGGTATTATAAGTATGTCACACACTCTGCTTCCACTATTCATGACATATGGGTTATGGTCCAGTAGAGGGCGAACTTCTGCAGAGATGAAAGAAAAAAAGAAGCCCCTCCCGGTCCTTAAATACCCGGGACCTCCCACACATTCCCCAGTATATGACAGCAGTAAGGGGACCAGAAAGAGCTAATAAAACATTCTTAACTATAAAAAGGTTCACCATATAAAGGATCCAGAATACCAAAAAAAAAAAAAACGGCATGAAGCGGGGTGTGTGATATACTTATAATACCCATTTTAAAGGTGAGTAATCACAAAATGGTATTATTCCAAGTATGTCACACACCCAGCTTCCACTATTCATGACATATGGGACATCCAATAGCAGTGTCCGTCATGGGTGGGATCCAAAGACAGCAAAAAAATGCACCAATTTAAACCACTGCAGCTTACAGAACCTTGCGGCCAAAAACAGCATCCGCTGAGGCCCGCACATCAACCTTATAAAACTTGGAAAAAGTATGAACGGAAGACCAAGTAGCAGCCTTACAAACTTGTTCAACAGAAGCCTGGTGCTGAAAAGCCCAGGAAGCCCCAACAGCACGAGTAGAATGAGCAGTGATCTTAAAAGGAGGAACCCTCCCCTTAGCAGAATAGGTCCCAGCAATGGCGAATCCATTTACTAATGGTAGACTTGGCAGGCGCCAAACCTTTTCTGGGCCCAGAAGGCACCACGAACAAGGCGTCCGTCTTACGAAAAGGAGAAGTAGCAACCAAATAGTACTTCACACAACGAACCACATCCAAAGAGTGCAGAACCCTCTCCTTGTCATTGCTAGGCCTAGGACACAAGGAAGGGAGAACTACATCCTGATTGAGCTGGAAGGCAGAAACCACCTTAGGAAGGAAATCTGGTTTAAAGCGAAAAACCACCTTGTCCTGGTGTTTCTCAAAGTAAGGGGCCTGAATAGACAGAGCCGCCAACTCAGACACGCCGAACAGGGGTAATAGCCACCAAAAAGGCAACCTTTTGAGTGAGCACAGAAAGAGCCACATCCTGCATCGGTTCAAAGGGAGGCCCCTGGAGGGCCGAAACCACCAAATTTAGGTCCCAAACGGGAACCAAAGGCTTTCTAGGGGGCCGAACATGAGTGACCCCTTGGAAAAAAAGTCTTGACCAGATGATGCAAAGCAAAAGACCTTCGAAAAAAAAAAAAGACAGCCAGGGCAGAAACCTGACCCTTCAAAGTACTGAGCTGGAACCCCAGATCCAGACCGTGTTTTAGAAACTCCAAAATCCTAGGAATCGAAAACACCTTGCAAGGTAAGGCCCTAGCCTCACACCAGTCCATATAGGACCGCCAAGTCCTATAGTAAATGGTAGAGGAAGAGCTCTTCCTAACTCTAATCAAGGTTTGAATAACTGCCTCCCTCAGGATGAAGGTTTCAGCAGAAACGCCGTCAAAGCAAGCGTTTGTAAATTGGGGTAACGTAGTTGACCCTGAGAGATCAGATCCGGAGACCGGGGCAGCCTGTACTGATCTACCGCCAATCTTACGTCTGCGAACCAAACCTGTCTTGGCCACCTTGGGGCCACCAGAATTGCTGGTGCCCCCTCTAGAGCCAGCTTGCGCACTACCTTACCCACCATGGAGAAGGGGGAAAACAGGTACAGAAACCCCAGATCCCTCCAGGCAAGGGACAAGGCATCCACTGCCAGGGCCAGAGGATCCTGAGACAGAGATACAAAGGTTTGGAGCTTGTGATTGTGCTGAGAGGCAAAGAGATCCACCTCCGGAGTCCCCCACTTGTGACACAGGGCCCGAAATACCCTGTGATGGAGAGACCATTCCCCTCGGCGAGAAAACCCCCTGCTCAGGGAGTCCGCCTCCGTGTTCTCCACTCCCGGAATGTATACTGTTGAGATGCAAGGAATATTGCTCTCCACCCATGTCAGAATCAGAGAGACTTCCCTGAGGGCACTCCTGCTGTGAGTCCCTCCTTGGTGATTGATGTAAGCTACCGCAGTACGATTGTCTGATCGAACCTGAACCGGTAAACCCTGTAGGTAAAGTGTCAGATGCAACAGAACCAAGCAGATAGCTCTGAGCTCCAAGACATTGATGGGGGTGTGAGCCTCCTGAGGACCCCACAACCCCTGGAACCGATGATCCTTCCAGAAACCTCCCCAGCCCGACAGGCTGGCATCCGTGGTAGCCGCCTCCCAACGAGGGGCCAGGAACGATCTGCCCGTCAGATTGCTTGATTCCAGCCACCACTGAAGGGACCGCCGAACCCCGGGAGACATCAGAAATGGCTGATCCAAGGACTGTGGACATCTGTCCCATTTCAGCAATAGATGGAGTTGTAGCGACCTCATGTGGAATTGAGCAAAGGGGACTGCCTCGAAGGAGGCCACCATCAAACCCACCAGAGTCATCCCTAGCCGAATGGAAGGGCGAGGGTTGGTCAGGAGAACACGTATCAGATCCTGAACCCTCTGCACCTTTGGCTGAGGTAGGAACACTCTGGCCTGACTGGTATCCAGATTCATGCCCAGAAAGGAGATCTCCCTTGATGGGGAGAGAGAAGACTTGGGGTGGTTGATCACCCATCCAAACCTTTACAGCGTCGCCACCACCGTCCTGGTGTCCAACTCCGCCTGGCAGAGGGGAGAAGCTGTAATGAGTAGGTCATCCAAATACAGCACAATGCGAATGCCCTGGGCTCTGAGCAGGGCCATTATGCCCGCCAGAACCTTGGTAAACACCCTCGGTGCCGAGGTCAGCCCGAACGGGAGGGCCACAAACTGAAAATGCTCATCTCCCACCACGAACCTGAGAAATCTCTGGTGTGCTGGAAAAATTGGTACATGAAGGTAAGCATCCTTGATGACTATGGACGTCATGAGATCCCCCTGACGAAGGGAACCGATGGCTGAACGCAGAGTCTCCATGCGGAACTTCTTGGTTCTGATGAACCTGTTGAGAAGCTTCAAATCCAGGATGGGTCTTATGGAGCCATCCTTTTTGGGAACCATGAAGAGGTTGGAATAATAGCCCTGGCCTCTCTCTGAAAGAGGCACCGGGCATATGACCGCAATGTCCAGGAGATTCTTTACAGCCATCAGGAGCCCCTGCGCCGCCCGAGGATCCGATGGCACCTGAGGCCTTAGGAATCTGGGAGGAGGCCGGGACTCGAACTCCAGTTTGTACCCAGACGAGACCACTTCCAAAAAGGATTAAAGGAGCTTGCCCCCCGAAAGGAGCGACGCAGCCTCTTACGCTGAGGTAGCTTCCCACCATTCGCCACAGAATCCAATTTGTCTCCAAACAGCCGCGTTCCCAAAAAGGGCAAAGCTGTAAGTGACTTCTTGGCCGCAATGTCAGCCGCCCACTGGCGCAGCCAGACCGATCAGCGCATGGCCACCAACAGGGCCAAAGTTCTACTACACATGGTAATAGTGTCGTCCATAGCCGACAAATCAAAATTCATGAACAATTCACACCTCTTAAGGGTTGTGAATTCAATGCTGTCCGGGTTGAGCTGGGACCCATTTAACATGTCCCTGATCTCCGACCAGGTGGCCACAGCCACCAGTGCCGATGCACAGACAGGCCGCAAGGCAGTCCCCACACTGGCAAAGGCATGACATACCATCTGATCAATGCGCTTGTCCTCGCCATCCTTAAGGGTAGTGGCGTCAGGAGTATGTACAACGGAGGTGTTGGACAATCCTAAAAATACTATTCTGTGAAATACTCACCTGTAGAATTGATATTTGTATACAGTACGTCCTGATCCAGATATAATACTTACACTTGGGTTATCCTCCGCCAGATGGCGCTGCACTGCAGAGACATGGAAAAACAGGCTCCTCCCTGCCCTTCAAATACCCAGGGACCTCCCACAAATCCCCAGCATTGAAAAGCAGTGAACAAGAAGCCGGGAGAATTAAACCACCCAGAACAAACTGGTAATGATAACGAACAACCACCATACAGGGGATCCAGAAAAATACTACAGGTGAGTATTTCACAGAATTGTATTATTCTTAGTATACAGTACGTCCTGCTCCAGATATAATACTTACACTTGGGACATCCAAAAGCAGTGTCCATAAAAGTAGGGTGGGATCCCCAACAAAAAACGACAACAGCAGACAGTTTAAACCACCTGCAGAACCATACGGTCAAGACAGCATGAGCTGAGGCCCTAACATCAACATTGTAAAAACCTTGCAAAAGGTAAGAGCAGAAGGCCAATAGTAGTGGCCTAGCCAACCAGTTCAACAGAAACCCGGTGCTGAAAGGCCCAAGAGGCATCAAGCACGCGTAGAAAAGGAATCAAGGCAACAAGGGAGATTCTTCCCCTTGCCGGAATAGGCATGAGTAACAGCCTGACGAATCCGATCGCTACAATAGATTTGGCAGAATCCAAAGGACAAAGTACCAGGAGTAACATCCATTAAGGTAGCAACCAGGACCAAACCGCCCAACTCCCAAGAGCAGGCGAGATTAGGCACATTCAGGATGTAATGACCACAAGCCCCAAGGAACCTCAGTTCCCCTAAAGGACACAGTGACTCCCAAGGAAACACTGCCAACACCTGTATAAGGAATGCAGAACCACTTCCTCAGCGTTGCTAGGAAAAAGGGGATAGCCGTGGATATCAATATCTCGAATAAATGAATATAAGACACCTCCAGATGTAGAGAGTCCGGCTTCAGGCGGAACTCCACCTTATCCTGGTGTATCTCAAGGAACAGGGGCTAGGTAGACAGAGCCGCCCGCTAACACACGCAGGACCAAGGTAACAGTCACCAGAAGGACAACCTTGAGGGTAAGGACAGCCAGACAGCATCCTGAGTAGGACCAAGGGACAAATCCTGCAAGCAGACAGAATGAATTCAATTTCAATCCCAACAGGGACCATAGGATTACATGGAGGATGCACATGAGCACCCCCTGAAGGAAGTCTTAACCAAGGAAGACTGAACCAGAGACTGCTAAGGCAAGGTGGACAGGGCAGAGCCTGACCCATCAGAGAACTGAGCTGGGGAACCAACTCCAATTCATGCTGAAAACCACACTAGAACCATGGGAACCGAGAACGCCCAAAAAGGTAAGAGAACTAGACTCGTCCCAATCAATGTGGGTATGCCATACCCTACAACAATAGAAGGAGGCGAGGAAGAGGCTTACTCCTAGCCTTCCCATAGTCACAAACACCAAGACAGATAAACCTGTCTCCATCAAGATGTATGTTTCAGCAGTCAGGCCGACTAGGCCAGGGACTGTAGATTGGAGTGACGTAAAGGGGGCCCCGAGTGATCAAACTGGCACTCCTGGCAAAGTACAGAACTACTGACCACAGTACCATGTCTGCAACCACACTCTACTAGGACAACTGGGGCCACCAGAATCACTGGTCCCCTTGCCAGAGCAATCTTGCGCAGAACCCTGCCTAGCAGAGGGAATGGAGAAGGACATACAGAACCGAATGTCCTGTCAAGACGGTACTAAAGGCATCCGGACCACTGACATAGGATCCTGGAACAGGGAAACAAAGGCTGATAGCATGTGAAGGTGACGGAACCCAACAGATCAATGACTGGTTGGGCTCCATAGCGACACAGGGATTAGCACATCCTGTCGCAGAGGGGCTCCGCCGGAGCTAATATCACTAACATGCAGGGAGCATTGTCTCCACCCAGAAAGGGAACAGACACTCCCTGGAAGGTCCGCCAGCTCCAGGCCCCTTCCAATGATTAATGTAGGACATCTGTCAGACGGACCGAGCACCCCCAGACTGGCAAATCCAGAAGGGGAGTGGTCAAGCGAGAGAGCCAACTGAAAAACGCTCGCTGTTTAGAATTCAATAGGCATAAGGATTCTAAGGGCCCCACCACCACCAGAATCGCAGGGGGTTTCCAAGGAACCTGCCCCTTCAACCTGAAAGGTTGGCATCCATGTTGACCGTTTCCAGGAAGGGGCAAGAAGGAACTGCCCCTAGACAGGTCCCTCGAGTTCGTCCACTTTCAAGAGAAAAACCGTCATACAGGTGGGAAGGCCCACAGACCCTGCTCCAGGGGTGCTGGATCCCTGTCCTGTGTTACCAATAGAAGTCGTAGAAGGGCTCAAGGGGAACTGAGCATAAGGGACCTCTTCCGAGCAAGTTAACAACGGCCCCACCAGTTGCATTCCTGCCTGGTGTTGAGACCGGGACAGCAATGAGGGACTGAGCCCATGAGACCAGATTGCCCACCTAATTGCTAAGGGGAGAATCTGGTTTGAACCTAATCCAGAATCATTCCTATTAATGGAGTTACCACTTTAAGGGAACAGCGAGGACTCGGGGTGATTGAACACCCATCCAAATGACTCCCAATGGACCCACCAGTCGGGTATCCAACTATCCTGACGCAGAGACAGGGAAGTGAGGAAGGGCATCCGGGTAGACGTCGCACGGACGCCCCTTGGTCTCAGAGACATCACCATCGTCAGCATCTGAGTGAACACTCTGGGAGTTCAAGAGAGGTCAGATAACAAGGCCACAATTAACAGTGTTGGAATTCCAACACGAACCTGAAGAGCCTCAGAGACCTGAGGGCACAGGGATGTAAATATAAGCATCGTAGAGTTTCCCAGACGGCAAGAAGCCCACTGGGCGCAAGGTGCTGATGGCCCAACTCAAGAGTTTCCATGCAGAAAACTGCCTGCAATTAAGAGAATTGCTGTGAATCCAGAATGGGCCAACCGACCCATCCTTTGGGGGACTGTGGAAGGTGGTATAGCGGCCCTTGCCTCTGCCTATTACGGGCAATCTGCTAGAGACCCTCAGACCTTGCAGGCCTAGCATGGCCTGTGCCAGCAACTGAACAGCGGCAGGGACCAGGAGTACCTGGGACTGACCCAAACGCCTGGGGTCCCGACTGCCGCGTTATGGCCTGTTGCGCACATGGTATGCAAATAAGTACATTCTCCCCCGTAAGGGATACCCCACAATCCACACATAGCCGGAATTGTCCCAAGGGGAGCCCGAGCCTGGCATCCTGTGGAGCCTCCATATGGTGATTTTAAGGTAGTCGCAAGGACCCGAGGGAATTACGCTGGTAAGCAACCCGGGATGCCCCTTAAGTCCCAAGTGGGAGGATTTCTAAGTGCCCCAAATTTCTGCTAGGGACCCTAGGACCGGGAGAACCCCCTTTTAAGCAAGGCACAGGGAGTCCTCCTGAAAGACACAAAGGAGTGGCCATAAGCACATATTATATATATATATCTCCTCATAAATCAAGGAAAAGGTGACAAAGCCTTGTGCCCTATTCTGTCAGGGGACAGCGCTAGTCCCAAGTCAGGTAAATAAAAGGGGAGAGCCCGGGAGGGCACTCACGTGCTTTGTACGATGGCTGCCACCGCTCATCAGCTCGGAGGAAGAAGGGGCGGGCCGCGCCTGGCCCCGCCCCCTACTCACACAACCAGCAGCGCGGTTCCCAGCCATGGGCTGGGCTCCGCAATTGGCTCCAGACCAGAAGGGGGGACAGGCCGTGGCAAAGCTCGAGCGCCCAGCCCCCTTAACACCACAGCCTGAGGGGAAGAAGCTCCCCTCAGCAGAAGCGAAAAATGGCGACCAGCCAAGTAATGTGCAGCACCAAGCACACATACACACACACATTGACACTAGAAAGAAAGAGGAAAAGCCCACCCCCCCTTCCTTCCCCACTGGAGGGTTAACAGGGACCTGGAAGGGGGATAATCCCGTACCAAGAATGGTTTAAGGGATAGATATATATATATATATATATATAATGCAATTAGGGACAGGGCATCCCAAACCGGGATCACCAACCCGGATTCCACCTACCCCGCTATATGGGGTCTCACGGGGGAGCATGGCTCCCTAAACACCTATTAAGGTGATTCCTACCCTCGCCAGGACCTGCAGCCAAGGCTGGGAGGCTAATATTGGGCTAAATGTATAAAGGTACGGGCAGAAATAGGGCCGGGCTAAATGTATAAAGGTACGGGCAGAAATAGGGCCGGGCGTAAGTCCGGCTTACCTGCAAGGAAGAGCAGCATACATCTTCTGACTTGCTCGCCCTCCTGCAGAGAAGGAACTGGGGAATGTGTGGGAGGTCCCAGGTATTTATGGACCGGGAGGGGCTTCTTTTTTGCTTTCATCTCTGCAGAAGTTTGCCCTCTACTGGACCATAACCCATATGTCATGAATAGTGGAAGCGGGGTGTGTGACATACTTGGAATAGGCAAGTACCCTTTTGGGGTTTCTTCCTGCTGAGTGACTTAAGCATTTGCCAAAGCCCAACATTTTTGCAAAGCAAAACTCAAAAATACTACTAAAACATCCTGTGGCGATTTTAAAAGATTTTGTATTTTCTAGGATTCGGAACAATCTGTGTGCTATGTACTGCTTTGCCTTAAATATCCAAGAACCTAATTATTTCCATATACATACGTTGTTGGTTACGCTTGTCCCCAGCATTCTTCAATGGCAAACAAACCGGACAGTCATGTCGAGTACAATTCTTCCAATGAGAAATTATTTGTCTTGAGGAGGCACAGTGTGCAACTTAAAGAAAAAAAAAAGGAAAGCCTTGTCTTTTAAAATGGCATATGCAAAAAATAGCTGCCTGCTTTTCAGTGGTGTCAATTTCTCCTGGACTGCTGTTATTTAAAGGGAAAACACTGTGTTCTTGGTCATATTCCTTTTTTGGCATGTAAAATAAACGTGTTAGAATGGTGCCCCAAAACCTGTGATGGCATCCTGTGATTTACTTGTCAGTACACGGATTCCACATTTCTTAAATTCTTGTGGCTCTGTGTCTCTAAAGTGGGAGCCGCATACCTGACTAACGCTTTAAGCGCCAGCCTACCTGGAGTTTGTCACCCTTTGTTGCCAGACCATTTTCACTATTTTGTGCTACACATATTCAATTGTGATTTTTGAAGGGATTTCCCAGGGAAATTATATATTTTTTGTCCGTGTGCTTTAACATGAAATGTGCTTGCCATTTTAAGTGTATTCTCAATGTTTTGGGGTGAAATATGTGAAATATTTTTACAATTTCTAGTGGTTTTTTGTAACAAAAAAATGTAAGTTAGTCAAAATCTTATTGTGTGTGAAAATACAATTCTGTGAAGTACTCACCTGTAGATTTGATATTTGTATACAGTACGTCCTGCTCCAGATATAATACTTACACTTGGGTTATCCTCCGCCAGATGGCGCTGCACTGCAGAGACATGGAAAAAACAGGCTCCTCCCGGCCCTTCAAATACCCAGGGACCTCCCACAAATCCCCAGCATTGAAAAGCAGTGAACAAGAAGCCGGGAGAATTAAACCACCCAGAATAACTGGTAATGATAACAATGATAACAATCACCATACAGGGGATCCAGAATAATGCAACAGGGTGGGGTGGAGCAGGACGTACTGTATACAAATAATATCAATTCTACAGGTGAGTACTTCACAGAATTGTATTCTTAAGTATAATACGTCCTGCTCCACTTACACTTGGGACATCCAATAGCAGTGTCCATAAAGTAGGGTGGGATCCCCCAACAAAAAAGTGACAACAGGCAGTTTAAACTACTGCCGCTTGCAAAACCTTGCGGCCAAAGACAGCATCAGCTGAGGCCCTAACATCAACCTTGTAAAACTTTGAAAAGGTATGAACAGAAGACCAAGTAGCGGCCTTGCAAACTTGTTCAACAGAAGCCTGGTGCTGGAAGGCCCAAGAGGCACCAATAGCACGAGTAGAATGAGCAGTAAGGCGGAAGGGAGGATTCTTCCCCTTAGCAGAGTAGGCCTGAATCACAGCCTGACGGATCCATTTGCTAATAGTAGACTTGGCAGGAGCCAAACCCTTCCTAGGACCAGAAAGGACCACAAAAAGAGCATCAGTCTTCCAGAAAGCCGCAGTCACTACCAGGTAGTACTTCAGACACCTGACCACATCCAATGAATGCAAAACCCTTTACTTAGCGTTGCTAGGATTAGGACACAAAGAAGGAAGAACAATATCCTGATTCAAATGAAAAGCAGACACCACCTTTGGCAGAAAATCCGGCTTAAAGCGGAACACCACCTTGTCCTGGTGTCTCTCGTAGTATGGGGGCCAAATAGACAGACGCCAGCTCAGACACACGCCTGACTGAAGTAATAGCCACCAGAAAAACAACTTTGAGGGCAAGTACAGCCAGAGCAGCATCCTGAATAGGCTCAAAGGGAGCACCCTGTAAGGCAGACAAAACCAGGTTCAAGTCCCAAACAGGGACCGTAGGCTTATGTGGGGGACGCACGTGAGTGACCCCTTGAAAGAAGGTCTTAACCAAGGAATGCTGTGCAAAAGACCTCTGAAAGAAGACAGACAGGGCAGAAACCTGACCCTTCAGAGTACTGAGTTTTAAACCCAACTCCAATCCATGCTGTAAAAACTCCAGAATTCTAGGGATTAAGAATTCCCTGCAGGGGAGAGACCTAGACTCACACCAGTCAATGTAGGAACGCCATACCCTATAATAGATGGCAGAAGAAGTTTTCTTCCTAGCCTGTACCATGGTATCCACCACTGAGGCAGACAAACCTTTCTGGAGGTTTCAGCAGCCAGGCCGTCAAAGCCAGTGTTTGTAAACTGGGATGACATAAGGAGCCCTGAGTGAGCAGATCTGGCGCCTCTGGCAGGACGTACTGGTCTACTGCCAATTGTACCACGTCTGCGAACCACACTCTTCTTGGCCACCTCGGGGCAACCAGAATCACTGGCACCCTTTCCAGGGCAATCTTGCGCAGAACCCTGCCCAGCAGGGGGAACAGGGGAAAGGCATACAAGAGCCGGAATTTCTTCCATGACAGTGACAGAGCGTCCATGGCCAAGGCCAGAGGATCCTGAGACAGGGAGACAAAGGCCGGGAGCTTGTAATTGTGACGGGATGCAAACAGATCCACATCCGGTAGGCCCCACTGGTAACCGGGACTGGAATACCCTGTTGCAGAGGGACCACTCCCCCTGACGGGAAGTCCCCCTGCTCAGAGAGTCTGCTAGAAGATTCTCCACCCCCGGGATATAAACAGCCGAGATGCATTAACATTGGACTCCGCCCATGTCAGAATCCGCGACACTTCCTGGAGGGCACCCTTGCTCCGCATCCCTCCCTGATGGTTGATGTAGGCAACCGCTGTCCTGTTGTCTGAGCGCACCTGCACAGACAGACCCTGTAGGTGATCAGTCAACTGCTCCAAAACCAACCTGACCGCCCGTAGTTCCAGAATGATGATGGTTGAATGGGCCTCCTGAGGGCCCCTTCCCTGGAACCTCAGGGATTTCCAGAATCCCCCCCAACCTGACAGACTGTCATCCGTGGTGACCATCTCCCAGGAGGGGGCTAGAAAGGACCTGCCCTTTAGCAAGTTCTTGTGGTCCAGCCACCACGAGAGGGACCTTCTGACCAATGGGGGAAGCACACAAACCCCGTTCAAGGACGCGGGGTCCTTGTCCCATACTGATAGGAGGTGAAGCTGCAGAGGCCTTGAATGGAACTGAGCAAAGGGCACCGCCTCGAAGCACGCCACCATCAGGCCCACCAGCCGCATTCCCTGTCTGAGGGAGAGCTGGGGGCACGAGAGCAGGGACCGTACCTGCACAGTCAGATCTTCCACCTTCTGTTGGGGAAGGAATATTCGAGACTGAACCGTATCCAGAATCATCCCCAGGAATGGGGTCACCGGTGAAGGGGACAGAGAGGACTTGGGATGATTGATCACCCAGCCGAAGGACTCCAAGGTGGACACCACCAGCTGAGTGTCCAGCTCCGCCTGCTGTAGAGGCCATGAGGCGATGAGGATGTCGTCCAGGTAGGGCAGCACTCGAATGCCCCCTGACCTTCGCAAGGACATCACCCCCGCCAATACCTTGGTGAACACTCTGGGAGCTGAAGTGAGGCCAAACGGTAGAGCCACAAATTGGTAGTGTTGATCTTTCAACTCGAATCTGAAAAACCTTTGATGCCCTGGGAACACAGGGATGTGGAGGTAAGCATCTTTGATGTCCACAGACGTCATGAAATCCCCTGGTCGCAGAGAGCCAACGGCCGAGCGCAGGGTTTCCATGCGAAAGCGCATGTTCTTGACGAATTTGTTGAGGATCTTTAAATCCAGAATGGGCCTGACTGACCCATCTCTTTTGGGTACTGTGAAAAGGTTGGAGTAGAAACCTTCTCCCAATTCTCTCAAGGGAACTTTGCAAATAACTCCCAGCTCCAGAAGTCCTTGTACTGCCTGCACCAGGACCTGAGCTGATACCGAGTCCTGGGGGATCCGGGACCTGACGAATCTTGGGGGGGGGCGTACAGCAAAAATCTTGTAGCCGGAGGTAACTACCTCCTGAATCCACCGGTCTGAGAATTGACGCGAAGTGCTGTAGCCGCCCCCCCCACCCTGGCGGGCGAGGGCGCCCCATCATGCCTGAGGGGTCTTGGGAGGGGCTTTGGGTTTGGTCCCCCAGGAGGAGCCAGGGTGTCACCCCCTGCTCCTATGCCAGGAGTCTGTGCGAGCCCCCGCGAAGGACACCCCTTTTCCCTGCTTAGCGCCTCTGTAGGGGGCTGAAAGGGGGCCCTTGCTGCGAAAGGGCAGAGGCTGCCGCCTGCGCTGTGGTAACTTGCCTCCTTTAGCAAAGAGGTCTGGGTGGTCCCCAAACAGGCGTAGTCCCTTGAAGGGGAGCCCAGTAAGGGCTTTCTTAGCAGCATTGTCCGCCGCCCACTGTCGCAGCCATACCGCGCGGCGTATAGCCTAATTGCATCATCTGATGCAGACAGGATAAAGTTCACAAATACATCACAGTTAGACAGTGCATTAATAGTATCAGTAGGCAACTCGTCTGGGCCGTCAAGTGCATTTCTGACCATGGCCCTGAGCGCCACAGCAGTAATGGCCAGAGCGCAGACCGGGCGCAGTGTCTCCCCTCCAAACGCAAAGGCATGGCACGCCAATTGGTCAATGCGCCGGTCCTCAGAATCCTGCAGCGTAGTAGTGTCGGGGGAGTGCATAATAGAGGTGTTAGACAGCCCTAGAATAGGAGCATCGACCTCGGGGGGGGGGGGGGGGGGAATGGATACTTCCTGTCCAGACTCTTAGGGATCCCGGGAAATTTACTGGATGTTCCCACTCCTTAAGCACGAGGTTATTGAAATGGGTCTGCTCAGGAAATTCCAAATCGAGCCTTAGCAGTATGGAATAGCTCACCCCTTTGCCTGGGAGCCGCAACAGGGGGAGAGATGGACAAAACCTCAAAAATCTGAAGCAATAGCTTATCAGTATCATCCAGGGGGCCAGTGATAAGAACCAGAATAGTCATGATCCTTAGACTTCTGATCAGATGACTGAGTCAGAGAGCAGCTCCCCTTTGTCCGAAAGGGTATGGTCATATAGATGCGTAAACTCATCAGACTCCATAGGGAAAGGAGCAGAGTCAGGGATTATGTGCCGCTTTTTCGCGGTGGCCTTGCACGCTAGAGTACTAGCAAGCAATTTTTCAACACTGGCCAGTCTAGTAGCCACATCAGGATGAGAATCCCCGCTTGTATTGGGGGTTAGACTCAGGCTTGGGGGGGTAGGTGAAGTGAGGCGAGGTGCAGACCTAGCCCCAGAAGGAGCGGGAAGTACCTTTAGCGCCTGCTGTGCACAAGGGACGCAGACCCGGGCATTGTCACCGTTGATCGATGAGACCCCACAAGCTACACACAGCCGGGCTTGTCCCGATGGAACCCCGTTTACAATATCCTTGGATGCCTCCATATGGTGATTAATGGGCACAATAGGCCAGTAGGGATTGACGCTATAAGCTACCCTGGATGCCCCAAAGACCCGCAGGGAAGTGGAATTATACTAGGTCCAACTGGCAATTACACTGGGCCGGGAGAAGCCACTGGATTCGACCGTCTGCAAGACATAATGGGAATAGGGATGTCAGAGCCATGCGCAGTAAGCAAGACAAATGAAAGTCGCCCACGAGGGCACTTACTGATCGAGGAAGGAGGAGGACCGTCACCACGCACGCGCGCAATGAGCATCGAAATGGCGCCAAGCAGACCTCGAAGGGCGGGCCAGAGCGGGCTGTGACGTGGAGCGCGCCAAGCCAGGTCCCCCCCCTCCCCGAAGAGCGCGAAGCTTTGAAGACAGTCAGTGCAGACAGTAAGTGAATGACACCGTACAGAAGTAAAAACGGGGATTACTTCCAAATGCGCCCGACAACGAGCTACGGGGGGAACGAGGGAGAATGGCGACCCTTTGAAACAGGGTCCACCGCTACGGGGTATGGGGCAGTAGCGCGGGAGGGGCATCCACAAGAGGCTCACCATCAGCCTAAACCGCCTACCCTTTGGTGGGGGATTGCGGAGGAGCATGGCTCCATAAGCAAACGTAGCGCTGCCTACCTTCACCCGACCAGCGCAGCCCAGGCTGGGAGGCACATCACGGAGAGGACAGGCAGGCCATAATGGCCCCGCTCACCTGCGAGAGAGTGACACATCATGTCTTCGCAGTCAGCACTGCAGAGAAATCTGGGGATTTGTGGGAGGTCCCTGGGTATTTGAAGGGCCGGGAGGAGCCTGTTTTTTCCATGTCTCTGCAGTGCCATCTGGCGGAGGATAACCCAAGTGTATTACATCTGGAGCAGGACGTACTGTATACTAAGAATATCTCAATTTCTCCCAGGTAAAGCAATACCACATATGTATTGGTAGACACCCTTTCCTGCACACGAGACTCCCCCAAACTGAAACAGTGCTTTAGATTTTCAGATAAATTACAACTATGCTAACATTTCCAATAAAAACAACCCCTTACATTTGAAATACCCCCTACAAACTATATATTCTCTGGAAGTACACACCTCAAGCTTTCTAGGAGTACCAAGCTTGTTAATGTGGCCATAGTTTTCTGGAAGTAATCCCTCAATGTATTCTTTGGTTGCACAGGGTTTCCCTAAAAAAATGGATAAAAAGGCCTGAATCAAAGCCACATCTTCCTTAAAAAAACACTATATGCTAACAAGAAAAAAGTTAAATCTGAAAAAGCATCACCCCCAGAACAGAATACCCAACATGCATAGGTACTGACAAGGGAAGAGTTGCGAACACCCCAAAGTAAAGCATGTGCGTTAAGGGTAATTTTACTTGAAAATTTCAGCTCTGCAGACAAGGTGTGCACCTTGCACGTTTTCTACCAAAACAAGCCTTTACATTTGGAATACTCCTTCATAAACCATATTTTCCCTGAAAGTAAACATGTTAAGCTTTTTAAGCGTACCCAGCTTGTTGTAGGGGCTCATCTTTCCGGAAGTAATCCCTCGAAGAATTTTTTAGTTGCACAGGGTTTCCCTAAAAAAAAAACAAGCTAAATCTGAAAGGATAAAGTCCCTTGAACAGAACAAAACCCAACATGCATAGCTACTTTTAACCCTTAACTGCCAGCCTACTTGAGATTTTGTCACCCTCTGTTGACAGGTATTTTTTCACCATTTTGTGCTATGTTTAATCATGATTTTTACAGGAATTTCCATGAAAATAAACATGGGCTTTAACATGAAATGTATAGTTTGTAATTTTTCTACTGTTTTTTTAACTATTTTTCAGAAAATGGTCTCCTTTCTTTTAAACAAAACATTTTATTAAAGGAAATCATATTGTATGTGAAAGTCCCATTTCTCCCGTCTAGAACGGTATCACATATGTGTGTGGTCTCCTGGGCAGGAATGGGGTCTACCAAGAAACTGAAAAGAGCACTTTATAACAAGGGGTCTCGTGGACCCCTTACCAGTTCACATTTGGGTTAAATGTAAAAAACAAAAAAATACAGAATATAGGGGGTTAATTTAAAAAAATGACAAAAAACTCAAAAAAAAAAAAAAAAAAAAAAAGATACGGGGACCAGCTATGCAGGGCTTGTAGAACAGAGCGCAGGTGCCAGCTTTGGTGGCCAGCTCAGTCTGCAGGGTACAAGGCAGAATAGCCCCCATGGGCCTGGGCTCTCTGCTTGCCAGCCCCCAGCCTTATGAACTGGTATAGGGGTCTCATGGAACCCATATGGGGTCTCCCCCGCTCAACCTCAGTAAATAACCAAACAGGGAGTTTCCTAATTGCGGAGTCTTAACTCTAAGGTAAAATGAGAGGGAGGCCAGAAAGACACTTGTTAGAAGATTGCCTTCCCTTTAAGACATGCAGTAGCTGCGTCTTGCAGCAGCACCTAGCGCTGCCCTCCCTGCAGCAGATCCCTATCCCTCTTCCTTCAGGCTGAAAAAGCGGAATATGCGCTGGCAGCCTGGCCTCCGCCGAGCTCTGCAGACCTGCACCAGGCGGGCGAAAATCATGCAGCCCAACCACCCTCAGATCGTATACTTGGTCTGAGGTTAGCGCTGCCCCCCCTGCTGGCTACGAGTCAGGGATAAGGGAATCTGGCTGGCTGCCTCCGTGTCATGTAATGGGTCAACCCAATCAGACCCACAGTGACCCAGTCTACTAACCTAAAACCATGGTTCAGGAGCTGGTGGTCTGGCTCCTGCCCTAGGCAGGAACACAAAGAACTGGTGTCTGTAGGAGGAGCTAAAGCGTTTGAGTACTCTGGTGGTTATGTGCTCCTACCTTGAGGCGGAGCATTAATATCTCAGTGGTATGCTGCTCTAAGAATGTTTGGAGAAAAAGACTGTATACCTTGCTCACAATCCAGAACCATTTCCTGGCGCATCAGGCCATAAGAACAGGGATCCCTTGCCCCGCCTCAGAATCATTCATTTTAACCCACAATTAGTGTAAAATAATGTAATTTCAAAGATACCTTGGCATGATTTTCCAGCCTGGCAATGGGTCATGTGATTGAGTACATTCTTCATGGTGCGACAATGAGGCAAGTTGCATTGGCGCACTTCACCATTGGCTTGCTCTCTTCTCTGGCACTTATGAGCATGTAAGAGAAGAACTAGCTGCTGTTGGATGAGCTTTCTTTTTTCAGGGTCAGCAGTAGGTGCTCCAGAAGCAATTACTTGTGTAGCACCAGGACCCATACTCTGAGGGGTTGATGAGACCATAGTGGCTTGGGGAAGCTGAGTAGACGGCTGCTGGCTCTAAGAATAAGGGGAGGGGAAAAATTAGTAACACAAGTTAAAGGGCTTCAATAATTCCATCAAAAGTGGACTTTTTAAAAAGTATTTTTGTGGCAAAAGGATATTCGAAGTGCTGAGCTTATTTAGTTTTGTAATTGTATGCGTAGGATGGTAAAAACTGCTTCCATAAAAACATTTTCTATCTGCAATCTGTTGCAGTTAGCAATGTACACATGTGTATGGTTGAGTGAGCTCCCTCACCTCAGTGTTTTGTCTACAGGGCTCATTTCCTTTTTAGCATATAGAAGTTGCCAACGGAAACATAGCAGCCATTTTTAACAAAATAAAATGCTAAAATCAACTTCAGCACCTTGAGGACATCCTTTTGGCCCCAAAAATATACACTTTTAAAAATGCTATTGAAAGAAGCTTCAACCTTTAAATACACAAATGTTGGTCCTTAAATAAAAATATATATTAAAAAAAGTAGATCTTGCAAACGCCATATACATTTAAAATGCATTATCAGGATGTCCATGCGTGTCTCCTTTACGTAATAAAACCATTCCTTTCGATAACAGGGAACATCACTCCTTCCTAATGGGAGTCAGCCGATTTAGTTCTCACACTAGCTATCAACCAACCTTGCTGCGCTACAGTGGTACTAACACAGCCTACAACTTCCACCCATAATCCACAATAATCTATAATACGCTATATCCCTAAACTAATCTAAGACCATAAAACAAGACCTCATTAGGATGACGCGTCCCACACCCTAGCTGAATGATCCGCCAGTCATTTGACTGGAAAGCACCTTTTAAAAGATTTTTAAAGTCTTACCACCAAGTGTGCAGCATAAACAAATTATGCAAAGTACAGACTTAACACACAAATAATATATATATATATATCCAAATCTAAAAGGCATTAATTGTTCCTTGTATAACAAGTCCGATTAAGGGAACCAAGCTAATCTTCCAATATACCTCTGCCTACAAAATTGATAGACTTATTTTGGAAAGTAACAATGTTACTTGTAGACACTTGTAGAGTGAACTTCAACTTCCTGATGTCAGCAAGTCAGATAGCCGAAATACTAAATAGGCAACTGATATGCACTGAACATTTACAATTTTAATTGCCTATGGCCAACAGCACTCTAATAGCGAAAAAAATACACATTTTGTTGCAAAACTTTAAAATAATGCTTTCTGCTATCCATATTAGGCAACACATACCATGTTCGGTAGGCCAGGCCCAGTTTTTTTATCCATCGAGAACTGCAAAAGACTGTTCTGTAGACTAGCTTTGTTCTGCATTTGTGAAGCAATACCAGAATTTACCATCTGAGAACTTGAATTCTGTGCATACGTTGCCCCATATGGATTAGCGTTGTTCATCATTCCAAGCTAGAATTAAATTGAAAGTTATTTAAAAAAAAAAAAAAAAAGTGTAAAATTGCAATATATATCATCAATCTATACCAAGAAACATCCATGATCAAAAAGGTAACTAAATTTTACAGTGTGCACAAGCATACGGTACTACTTTGTTGGCTGCCCTCCTTTTACTGGCTCAGTAACAATGTATACAGCTAACTCCATTGACAAGAGTTATGACTAGAGTTCAGCTTCATTAAAGTGGAACAAAACCCACGGTGTCCTGCAAGCTGGAAACCCCCCCCCCCCCCCTCCCCAGAGCGCCGGAATTCACTCCTCCTCCCCCGTCCAATGGCACATGCACTGGCTGAAGTCCAGAGCTGCCCGCTGCACTGACTCAACTCAGCGAGGCAGCTCTGTTGTGAATGGGGAGTGACAGTAGATGGATGCATCCTCAGGCTGTGCGCGCTCCAGCTCCCAGCCATTCAAATACTAGTTTTAGGGAGTTTGACGTGCAGATTGTGAAAATACTCTTAATTTAGCTCTATCACAAAGTTTGAGAGAAGAATCTGTATTACGTTATTTATACATTTTCAATGTATGCGATTTTTCTACGTTACTTCCATTTATTTGCTGGTCTTAATTGTGATTCTAATTATAGGAACAACATCAGTAAAGGTTTTAGTGAGTTATCACCATGAACTGAACTTACTCTACTTTTTGATGCCCCAACAGACTGATGTGTGTGGTTCTTTCACACCAAAAGGCCAACGTTCAGTCACTCATGGTATTAAAAATGTAAAAAATTTAAAAATATGTTAACAAATGTACTTAAAGTGTCCACTTGGTGATCAAGATAAAAGGCTGGGCCCCTCATGTGATATGCTTAGGTTCAAATGGTCTTCGCAACTGGTTTAATATGAGGAAAGTGGCTATGCCATTTGTGGTTCCAATGATTTGGAGAGAACCTAAATTCATAGCGATGACTGCTACTTTTGTTTGTTGTAGAAAAGCCAAACATAAGATTAATGACCCTGAACTTGAATCTGCAATTAGGCCAGTTCCACATGATGATAATTTGCCAATTCCTGTACCACCAATGTTTGGATTGGATGCAATTGAAGTAGAATATCAAGACTGGAGTTTGTGTTGAGAAACTGCTAAATGCATACCCACGTCTTGGATGTTGCATGTATCTGAAAACCCCAATTAGCTTACTGGTAATGGAATTTTAGGACAGTCCTCCAGGACGGCTAGCCGACTATGACAGACATCTCACGGGGAAAAAAAACACAAACTGAACATAAAAAGCCCACCTCTTCCTGCTGGGCCTCCGTGTCTTAACCAAGTAATCCCAGAAGGAACATAATCTGTGACCAATCTAACCCTGTAAAACATCAATATTTAAAAAGGGCAGGATGTAGGACGCCGTCCTGGAGGACTACCGGAAATTCCAATACCAGTAAGCTAACTGGGGTTTTCCCCAAACTCACTCCAGGACGGCTAGCCAAGGATAAGCAAGTAATAGATTCGTACCACAGGGTGGGGAGATGGCCTGCAGGATCTTCCTTCCGAACTATCTGAGGATAGGTTGATTCTGTAGTGTTTCAAGAAGGTGTGCAGTGAAGCACATGTGGTTGCCCTGCATAAATCCCCCAAAGAGACTCCAGACCAGTTAGCCCAGGAAGCAGAAACTGCTCTGGTGGAATGTGCTTGAAAAGTTTCAGCGTGGACTGGACTACCCCAACATTCCACAGTGCCTCTTCCCGAGTTGGAGCTTGGATTAGCAAGTAGTCTCTGTACAGGGTGATGTGCACACCCTACCTCCGCAGGAGTGCCAACACCACCGCCAAGCCTTTCGTGAACACTCGCAGGGCAGTTCGAAAGGCAGTGCCACAAGTTAGAAATATCGGGTGCAAGGCGCGGGGGTATTATTGTTGACCTGGGAAGATTGGGAAATGCAGATAAGCATTCCACAGTGGCCAGAAAATCCCTGTCGCAGCGACATTTCAACCCTAGAGCTTCCATGTGGAATTTGAGAACCCGAACGAAACAAAGTCCTCAGTTTCTGTTGAAACCTAGTCCACCTTCCACCCATGCCCTTCCGGACCAGGTCACCCAGAGGCTCACTGAAAAGATGACCCCCGAAAAGGGAAGGCCAGTAAGCATCTTAGAAGCAGCGTCGGACGACCACCGTTTCAGCCAGATCGCGCGTTGCAAGAGGACTAGTAAGGAAAGCCACAAGACGGCACAATGTATCTGAAGACCTCCCTAGTGTGAGCTCAAGCAAGTGCAGAGGAGCACGAACCTCCATGTTGCAAATTCCAGCAATGGACGTGGCGCATGGCCGACCCCAGGCATGGTGTGTGGTGGCACCTCAAAATACCATTTTGTGATTACTCACCTGTAAAAATACAATTCTGTGATTACTCATCTGTAGAATTGGTATTATGAGTATACAGTACGTCCTGCTCCAAATCTAATACTTACAGTTGGGATATTCTCCACCAGATGGCGCTGGACTGCAGAGACATCGAAAATAGGCTCCTCCCGGCCCCTCAAATACCCAGGGACCTCCCACAAATCCCCAGCATTGAAAAGCAGTTAAGGAGAAGCAGGGAGAATTAAACAATCCAAACTATCAACTATAACAATGATAACAAATCACCATACAGGGGATCCAAGAAAATGCAAACCAAGGGTGGGTTGGAGCAGGACGTACTGTATACTCATAATACCAATTCTACAGGTAAGTAATCACAGAATTGTATTATTTTTAGTATACAGTACGTCCTGCTCCAAATCTAATACTTACAGTTGGGACATCCAATAGCAGTGTCCATAAAGTAGGGTGGGATCCCCAAGAAAAATCAGCAGCAGGCAGTTTAAAAAACTGCTGCCTGCAGAACCTTGCGGCCAAAAACAGCATTAGCTGAGGCCCTACCATCAACCTTGTAAAACTTTGAAAAGGTATGAACAGAAGACCAAGTAGCAGCCTTGCAAACTTGTTCAACAGAAGCCTGGTGCTGAAAAGCCCAAGAAGCACCAATAGCACGAGTGGAATGGAGCAGTAAGGCGGAAGAGAGGATTCTTCCCCTTAGCAGAGTAGGCCTGAATCACAACCCGACGAATCCACTTGCTGATAGTAGACTTGGCAGGAGCCAAACCCTTCCTAGGACCAGAAGGGACCACAAAAAGAGCATCAGTTTTCCTGAAAGGTGCAGTAGCCACCAGATAGTACTTCAGACACCTAACCACATCCCAAGAGTGCAAAACTCTCTCCTTAGCATTGCTAGGATTAGGGCACAAAGAAGGAAGAATATCCTGATTCAAATGAAAGGCAGACACTACCTTAGGCAGAAAATCAGGTTTGAAACGAAACAAAACCTAGTCCTGGTGTCTCTCATAGTAGGGGGGCTGAATGGACAGCGTAGCCAATTCAGACACACACCTGACAGAAGTGATAGCCACCAGAAACACAACCTTGAGCGTAAGAATGGCCAAGGCAGCATCCTGCACAGGTTCAAAGGGAGCACCCTGCAAGGCTGACAGAACCAAGTTCAAATCCCAAACAGGCACCATAGGTTTACGTGGGGGGGGACGCACACGAGTGACCCCTGGAATAAAGTCCTGATCAGAGGGTGCTGAGCAAAGGACTTCTGGAAAAAAATAGCCAGGGCAGAAACCTGGCCTTTCAGAGTACTGAGTTGGAGCCCCATCTCCAACCCATGCTGCAGGAACTCCAGAATCCTGGGAATAGAGAACACACGACAGGGAAGAGACCTCGACTCACACCAGTCAATGTAGGCATGCCAAACCCTGCCACCAGAATTGCTGGCACCCCTTTCAGAGCAATCTTGGGCAGAACCCTGCCCAGCAAGGGAATTGGAGGGAAGACATACAGGAACTGAAAGTCCTTCCATGATATTGCTAGCGCATCCGAGGTCAGGGCCAGAGGTTCCCTGGACAGAGACAAAAGCTGGGAGCTTGTGATTTTGGCGGGACGCAAACAGATCCACATCTGGTTGGCCCCAACGGTGACACAGAGATTGAAACACCCTGCTGCATAGGGACCATTCTCCCTGGCGAGAGGTCCCCCTGCTCAGAGAGTCCGCCAGGCGATTCTCAACCCCCGGGATGTACACAGCTGAAATGCAGGGGACATTGGCCTCCGCCCAAGTCAGGATCAGAGACGCTTCCTGGAGGGCCCCCTTGCTCCTGGTCCCTCCCTGATGATTGATGTAGGCAACTGCCGCCTGGTTGTCCAAGCACACCTGAACAGGCAGGCCCCGAAGATGAGTAGTCAAGCAAGCCAGAACTAACCTGATCGCCCGCAGCTCCAAGACATTGATAGGTGTGTGGGCCTCCTGAGGGCCCCACCTCCCCTGGAACCGCAGGGACTTCCAGAAACCCCCCCCCCCCAGCCTGACAGACTGGCATCCGTGGTGACCGTCTCCCAGGAAGGGGCAAGAAAGGATCTGCCCCCCAACAGGTTCCTTGAGTCCATCCACCACAAGAGGGACCTCCTGACCGGGGGAATAGCACACAGACCCTGTCCAGGGACGCTGGGTCCTTGTCCCATACTGACAATAGGTGAAGTTGCAGAGGCCTCAAGTGGAACTGAGCATAAGGGACTGCTTCGAAGCACGCCACCATCAGGCCCACCAGCTGCATCCCCTGCCTGATGGAGGGATGGGGACAAGCTAGGAGGGACTGAGCCTGTGCAATCAGACTGTGCACCTTCTGCTGAGGAAAGAAGATCCTTGCCTGAACTGTATCCAGATTCATTCCTAGGAATGGAGTTACCAAGGAAGGGAACAGTGAGGACTTGGGGTGGTTGATCACCCATCCAAATGACTCCAGAGTGGACACAACCAGCTGAGTATCCAACTCTGCCTGATGTAGAGACTGGGAAGTGATGAGGATGTCGTCCAGATAGGGAAGCACGCGGACGCCCTGACATCTGAGCAGAGACATCACGCCAGCCAGCACCTTGGTGAACACCCTGGGAGCTGAAGTGAGGCTGAAGGGCAAGGCCACAAACTGGTAGTGTTGATCCATCAGAGCAAACCTGAGGAACCTTTGATGACCTGGGAACACAGGAATATGAAGGTAAGCATCTTTGATGTCCACAGAGGTCATGAAATCACCTTGGCGCAGGGAACTGATGGCAGAGCGCAGAGTTTCCATGCGAAAGCCCCTGCCCCTGACAAATTTGTTGAGGATCTTCAAGTCCAGGATGGGCCTGACTGAACCATCTTTTTTGGGTACTGTGAATAGGTTGGAATAAAAGCCCTTGCCTTTTTCTCTTAAAGTGGACCAACACCCAGGGGTGATCGGCCCGGAAATCTATAAGATTCCCGGGCCGATCACCTCCCACCCCGCGGGACATCCGAGATCGGGATGTCCCACGGGGTGAAACCCCCCAGAAACCCCAAAAAGACCTTACCTGATCCGCCGCCGCCGCCTCCCACGCGCCCCTCCAGACGTGCGCGCGCCCGCCCTCTGTGAATGGCCGGCGCGGGCGCCGAGAGTGACGCGCGGGAGGCGGCGGAAGAGGCTTGTACGTTCCTGTCCCCCGCCTAGACGTTGGCGGGGATTGGCTGCGGCGTTCACGTGGGAGCGGGGAGAGGTGAGTTTTTTGGGGTTTCTGGGGGGTTTCACACAGCGGGGCACCCCCGATCGGGGTGCCCCACCGAAGTGGACCAAAACCCAGGATAGTCAAAATCCTGGGTGTTGGTCCACTTTAAGGGGACCTGGCAGATGACCCCCAGCTCCAGGAGGCCTTGCACTGCTTGCACTAGCTCCTGAGCTGACACAGGGTCCTGAGGAATCCGGCATCTGATGAATCTTGGAGGGGGATCGACACTACCACCTGAATCCACCGGGCTGAGACATGAAGCCTCCAAACGTGAGCGAAGTGTTGCAGCCGTCCCCCCACCCGGATGGGTGAGGGCGCCCCATCATGCCTGAGGGGGCTTGGGAGAGGATTTCGCTTTGGGACCCCCAGGAGGAGCCAGGACGTACACGTCCTCTGCCTCTACCCCAGAAATCTCCCCAGGCCCCAGGGAAACAAACCCCCCTTCCCTGTCTTGCACCACGATAAGGGGAGGAGAAGGAACCCCGACCGGGCCGAGATTGCCGCCTGCACTGGGGTAACTTGCCTCCCTTAGCAAAAAGGTCCAGCCGGTCCCCAAATGCGCAGTCCTTTAAAGGGAAAACCAGTGAGGGCCTTCTTGGCAGCATTGTCAGCAGCCCACTGGTGCAGCCAAACTGAGCGGCGTATAGCCACCACGGCAGAAGTTCTGGCACACATTCTGATGGTGTCATCCAATGCTGATAGAACAAAATTTACAATAACATCACAACTGGAGAGTGCATTAAACACCTCACAAGGCAAATCATCAGGGGCACCATCAAAGCATATTTCTGATAAGGGTTCTAGTGGCCACAGCAGTAATAGCAGAGGCACAGACCGGGCGCAGCGCCGTCCCCGCACATGCAAAGGCGTGGGATGCCAGCTGATCAATACGCCGGTCTTCAGCATCCCGCAGGGCAGTAGAATCAGGGGAATGCATGACAGAGGTGTTAGATAGCCCTAGGATCGAGGCATCCACCTGGGGGGGGGGGGGGGGGGGGGGGGGGGGATGACCAACATTTAACCACCTCAGCAGGAAAGGGATACTTCCTATCCCAACTCTTTGGAACCCCGGGAAGTTTACTGGGGCGCTCCCATTCCTTGAGCACAAGTTTATGGAAATGTGCCTGCTCTGGAAATTCCAAACGTGATTTTGCTGTATGGAAAAACTCCCCTCTTTGCCTGGGAGCCTCAACAGGGAGAGAGAGACAGAACCTCAAAAATCTGGGTCAATAATCTGTCAGTGTCATCCGGGGCCCAGGGGTCAGAGCCAGAATCGTCATGACCCCTTGGTCTCTCATCAGATGAGCCTGAATCAGAAAAGAGCTCCCCTTCATGAGACGGGGTATAGCCACAAAGATTCCAAAACTCCTCAGTTCCCATAGGGAAAACAGTGACATTAGGCGTCAAGTGCCGCTTCTTAGCAGGGGCTAAGGACTTAATAATCTGTTCAACAGTAGTCTGTTCAACATTAGCCAGTCTAGAAGACACATCAGGCTGAGAATCCCCACTAGTATGCAACTCAGTAGGAGTGAGGTTTAAGCTTGGGGGAGTAGGCGAAGTGAAACTAGGTGCAGCCACTGGCAGGCCAGATTGCAATGCAAGCACCTGCTCAGCACAGGGTACACAGACCCGCGCCTTGTCAGCGTCAGCATGAGGCTGCCCACACGCTACACACAGCCGGTCTTGTCCCGAAGGGACCCCGGTCACATTATCCTGGGATGCCTCCATATGGTGATTTTAGCGGCGCTATACGCAGATAGGGAATAACGCTATATAGCAACCCTGGATGCCCCAATAACCCGTTAGGGAAGTGGGAGTATAATTTTTACAAGGCCTACAAGTAATATACTAAAAACAGGGCCGGGAGAAGCCAAGAAGGGTTTGTCCCGCCTGAAAGACATAAGCAGAGAAGACCTTAAGTACATTGTAACAAAAGTGAAGGATATAAAGCCACCCGCGAGGGCACTTACGGACCGCGGTAGGTAGGAGTCCATCTCGCATAGGCCAACCAAGCAGGAAAGATGGCGTCGGTATACCTCGAGGGGCGGGCCAGTAACAGCGATGACGCCAGATAATTCTTATATTACCTTGCCCTTTCCCACAATTTATAATATATATTTAAACAAAAAACATTAATACACAATCAAAATAAAACACAAAATTACCTATCAAAAGGTTTAGGTCCACTTGAGGGTGGCTGTGGAGCGGCTCAGAAGCAGCTCATTTGCTGACCAACAACCCCAGAAATTATGCGCTGCCGGCGGTGCTAGGCTCCTTGCCTAGCCGAAAATATTTTAGCCGAGTCGGCTAGTAAAACGCGCTGCGTCGGAGGAGAACCGTCTGCTTCGGCGGAGCTAGTTACTTTGTTAAAGCGGTCCTTCACTCTGAATAAGAGTCTATCTTATGTTTTCCACACACTGTACATGACAGCGGATTGAGAACATGATTCTTCCTCGCTGCCACCTTAGCTCCACCCCCAAAAAGCCACACAAATTTTGAATTTTACAACCAGTAAAACACAAACACATAGGGAAGAGCAATAAAAGAGGGAAAATAAGTCCCTTGGTCACCCCCAATTAGGCTCACCAGGCAAAAACCTGAGGCTGCTTTGCGTTTCAATGAAAGACTTCAGCCAGAGTGCCAATGACCCTCAAAAGCGCCCTAGGACCCTGGGGCTTACCCTTAACATCCTGATCCAAATAGAGCTTAGCTGAGGAGGCATAGTGGGTCCATCCAGATCAGAGGAGCTTTAGTAGGCACTTACTATTAAAGTGGACCTTCACTCTGAATAAAAGCCCATCTTATGTTTCCCACACCTTGTGCATATAGATTGCTCACATTAAAAATCGTCCTACCTGCATCTACTGCATGTTATGAGCTTTTAAACATCCAAGATGGCGGCTCATGGAACATCAGGCAGCCTGCAAACAGGAAGTGCCTTCTGACTGTGCTGCTCTGCATTCTGGGACTGCTGACCTTTTCCTGAGCCCAGCTCTGCTCTGTCTTAGCAAAGAACAGCTATAACCTGCCCCCTGTACTTTATCCCGCTCTCCTCTGCTCAGTAAGTGTAATGCTTATGAGTCAAGATGGCGGCGCCCGTATCCTAAAGTCCTGAACAGAGTTGCAGCCCAGTGGGGGAAAGAATAAAACGTGACTAAACTTAAATATATTAATTTTAGATGCTGGGGAATCGTTTTATAAGTGTTTGGGCTTTTCATTAAATCATGGTGAAGGTCCGCTTTAAACATGGGCAGCACAGTTTCAGACATTGTAACTATGGCCCTTGGGGTATTGTTCAATGTTCTCAAATAAACATCTTGAAATAATCTAACCTGAGCCCACCTGGCTGATGTAATGGCTGTCATCAGGCCGAAAAGGGCCATAGCTTGTCCAATAGTGCGACCACTTTCAGTACAAATGTACTACTGACTCATGCAGAAAAACTCCAAATTGTTTGCAAGATTTAAAGCAGACCAAAAGTCTAATTCATTTTTTTCTTTTACTTTAAAATAAACACGCTGACTCCGGAACCTCTCGCTCCCGTGCTACCATCTTGCTACACCTGGGAATATGTAACCAACAATCCTCCTGGGTACAGCCTTTCACCTAATGCCTGGACGCTGGCTTCTCGCAGAGTGGCAGAGCTGCAGGGGACCATCTGGGATAGCTGTGGAGTGCTTGCCGGGGACGTCAGTGATTCGCATTTTCAAATGGGTTCATGTAGCATAATTTACCGCACTACAAAAACCTGAAGCAGTAGGCAGTTGTGCGCTGTGTTAGGACATCTGAAACTGGAAGGCGAGTAGGTCCTTTTTTGTGGCTTTTGGTCAGTTTAAGGGATCGGGAGATGGTAATGTGCCCCCTAAAGAGGTGGGCATGGACGAAAAATTTGGATTTAGCAGTGAGATAGTCAAAGAAATACATCTGGGAAGCAGGGTGGGTGGGAGTGGCTTGGACAGCAAACAGTCCCCCAAGTCTAGAACCGAAAGACACTATACCCACCTTTCATCCCCTGCAGGCTATGGCTGCTAGTTTGGTGCTTACACACTTACCAGATCGGCCAATCCCAGCCCTGTGCTGCATACACAACGCTGTGCAGTAGACTATTGCATGCCGCTCTCCATTGCAGCAAATGGAGGGGCATGCCATAGTTCCTGTGATGAATGGCGCAGGGCTGGTCATAGTCTACTGTAGAGCACCGTGGATGCGGCAAAGGTAGACGTAACGGCGCGGGACTGGGATCAGGCGATCCAGTAAGTGTGTAAGCACTCGACTTCAAAGATAGCCTGCGGGGGGATGAAAAGCGAGTTTTTTTTTTTTTAATTATAGTGTGACTTTAAATATGCCAAACTAATTTAGGAGATTCAGGTAAATTAGTCTAATCTTATAGGAAAGTCTATAAACCTGGAAAATAGAAGGAACACTCCAGGTCTATTCGGCTTCAACTACAAAAAAAAAAAAAAAACACACCCTGGTCTAGGGCTTAGCCATAAAGCTCTGCAGCACCCATATGTCAGACCTTGTGGCCATAGATCGTGTTAAAGTAGACCAAAACCCAGATAGACTGAGGAATCTCAGATTTCCGGCCTTGATTCCCTCCACCTGGGGCATCCAGAATCGAGATGGCCCGCTGGGTGAAACGCTTCCCCCCCCCAAGGTTGCCCGGTATACTCAACTTCAGCTCTGATCCAACAGCACATGCCTCGCTATCCCTTTAACAGGCTGCTTGTCCACGCCAGGCATTTGTGAATGGCCAGTATGCGCACGCTCCCATGCTCCTCACACAAGCTAAGCGGGGAAAGCACCAGTCGGGGGCACCAACTGGATGGGAGGATGCGCATGAACCATAGGACAAGGGGAAAGGCAAGTCAGTTCAGGCAACACAGCGGGTTTTACAGTAAGGCATTCCCGATTGGGGTACACCACAGGTAGGGGTCAAAGCCCAAGATAGTCAAAATCCTGGGTTTTGGTCCTCTTTAAACTGGACCTTCACCATGATTTATTGAAAAGCCCAAACCTTTAAAAAATTATTCCCCAGCATCTAAAATTATTTTAAGTTTTTAGTCACTTATTATACTTTCCCCCACTGGGCTGCAACTCTGTTCAAGACTTTAGGATACGGGCGCCGCCATCTTGACTCAGAAACATCACACTAAGTGAGGAGAGTGGGATAAAGTACAGGGGGTGGGGTTATAGCTGTGCTTTGCTCAGACAGAACAGAGCTGAGGTCAGGAAAAGGTCAGCAGTTCCAGAATGCAGAGCAGCACAGTCAGAAGGCACTTCCTGTTTGCAGGCTGCCTGATGTTCCATGAGCGGCCATCTTGGATGTTTAAAAGCTCATAACCTGCAGTAGATGCAGGTAGGATGTGAGCAATCTGTATGTGCAGGGTGTGGGAAACATATAAGATAGACTCTTATTCAGAGTGAAAGGTCCGCTTTAATGCATATTTAAAAGCATGGCAAAACCTGGGAATAAGCCTGTCCTGGGTTTTGTTCCATGCCCATGGTCATCCCTAATTTGGATGTCTTATTCCACGGTCCAACAGCGCATTTACAGTGTTCCAATTGCAGTGTCACCAGGGAGCGTGCACTGCCGCATCCCTGGTGACATGCACACCGCCAGCCCTAGCCTAACGACCGAGTGCCCATGCTTGCGCCATTGGATCAGGTAAAAGTTAACGGCGTCATGGGAGATTTCACATCACTGAATCAGGATGCCCTGGAGAAAAGCAGCTTATGGGTTTTGTTCCACTTTAAGTAAAGGGCATGGTATAGTTTCGAACTCCAAAGCCCAGAATCATTCCACTGACAAGAGGTGAGCTCAGCAGCACCATTATGGATGTAGCCACCCACTCCCTCCACCATGGCTGATCCCAAATGTGAACATGGTTATTGACGCAATGCTTTGTTGTGTAAGGACATGTAAATGGATCGGGAGGGAGAGATCATCACTACCCCCACACCACCTGTGTTTTACAAGATACACAGACACACATTGGTTAGGTAGTATAATAGACAGTTTGGTTTAAATAGCTTTTGTCTGTGTAAGGTAAAGGAAAATATGGGGAGGGAATCCTTTACTGTGTTAAACTTTTATTACAGCATAAACATAGTTGTGACACAGTTGTAAACACAATACCTTCAGACAGACATGGGAACAGATATTCAAAATATATTACCACATATAATGGATATAAATCACAGGTTTTCCATTGAGCTGCTTGACTTCTCATAGAACCCGTTTTGATGGCATATGGGTATATAGCTGTGATTTGGGGTTCTTAAAGATACTTACGTTTCACTAAATAGTTTTTTTTAGAGGGATGGTTTCCTTGCTTATGTCTAGGTCAGCTTGGTCAGTTAACAATGGGTAGTGGCCTGTAATTAATCTACATGGTAATATAAATAGTCTAATATTAATTGTGGTAAAAGGGTCAATGAGTAGGTGGTCACAAAACACACATAGTAGTAGTACTTGGTAGCACAAAGCGGGTATTTTTGGTGGTTGTGCCCGATCCATTCAGGTAGGTGAATGCCGGGGAATGTAGCACTTTCCCCATGTAATTCCAGGGAAGGAAGGGAAGCATAAAGAGACACTAAATGTAGTGCCATTGTAAAAGAGTGGAGATAAAGTAAAGTAAGGCATGTACCTTATGCTCTTATTCTGGCAGGAGAAGGTTCAGCAAGAAGGGCAAGTGCATCCTGAGAGCAGGTTTAGCAAAGTAACAGAGGTGCCTAGGTAGGCAAGGTCCCGGCAGCCATAGCGTACATCACCAGGGAGGTGGAAGGGCCAGTCTGGGATCTTAATGCGCAGGATCGCTGCCCCAGCCTCAACAGAACAAGGCACATCACTAAAGGGGTGGCCTACCCATCGGAAGGGATGGTCCCTCCTAAATAGCCACGGAGCTACCAAGGGGGAGAGGCCCCTCTCCCCCAGGGGTTGGCCTGTGCTGGTGTGTTGTGCCAGCATGCGGGACATGTAAAGGGACAATTACATGGACCAAGTAGTAAATGCCACGAATTGAAAAAGGCACCGACAGTTTTCATGAAAGCAAAAAACAATGAACAGTTACGTGTATAAAATACCGTACAACTGTGTCAACTATGCGTATGCTGTAATATACAAGCCATTTAAAACCAAACTGCATTATACCATACAGAAGACCATTTACAAAAAGTTTTTTCCTGTACAGTTTTTATAATTGCCTCATTCCTTGTCATTGTAGGGGAAGCCCAGACCTACCTATCTTCTTGCAGGGATTTACCAGGAAATTAAAATCTATATGATCACATGCACAACAGTGGGACATTCTGATATAAGTAGTGTGGCACTGGCTGCTGCAGCTACAAACCAGGTTTCATTGCACAGCTCATAGGCAGCCATCCCTAATTCCTCACAACGCCTTCAAAGGCAAACCTGGAAGGCGGACTGATTCAGAGGCTGAACTTAACCCCCCCCCCCCTCATATTTAAATGACGAAATTATTACGAACCTTGTTCATAGCAGTTGGCTGAGGACTTCTCATTCCTGGCTGGCCTCCCATCTGGGGTCCTCCTTGCTGAAGAGTTTCCGCTAAAAGGTTACCAGAGTTACTCATTGAGTGATTATGGTAAGGCATGCCAGGACGGGCTCTTCCAGTACCAAGTGATCCATTCATTAATTGCCCTTGTATCATATTTTGCCCATTTCCAGCTGTAATCAATCCTGCATTCATACCAATTCTAGGCTGGTTTACTGAACTACCTAACGAAGAAATCATTCCGGTTGCTGAAGAGTTTAGGCTTTGAGTGGGAGCCCCTGAATTAGTTCCATTTCCTCCAATGCCCAAACCTGGTGAGGACATTCCAGACTGAGCCATTGGACTTTTCACCATACTGTTCAGTAGTCCCATACCTGGGTTGGGCTGAGTCACTTGCTGCCCATGACCCATGCCCATGTTTGTAGTACTACCACTTCGTAAAAGTTCAGAGAGTTGCTTATGCTTGGCAGCTGCGTCGGGTACGATTCCTAGGCTTGTATGAAGTTGACCAATATCATCACCATTGCTCAAGCCAAACTCGTTAGAGCTTATTAGGTCATCGGGCAGTTCTTGTTCCAAGTCATACAAAGACCCAAAATCTATGGCAAAAAAAGAAAAATATATATGCACATCATTGCAAAATCGTCACATAGCATTTTCAATACCTTCACGATCAACACCACATATTGTGTGCCTCAAACCGTAATACATTTTCTTCAATACAATATAATTTTGACAGCTTACAACTGTCTGCAATCATCTCAAGAAGAAGTTTTGGGGGGAGGGGGTACAGGTCCCCTTGAAAGGAAAGACCACTTTTATAGACTTTCCTACAGAACTCAGATCAGATTGTAGGGCATAAGGCTTCGCATAAACCCACCCCTAGGCTGCTAATCATTCTTCCACAGCCCCACCATAAGAAACATGAGCAAGCAGTTGGCCCTGACCTGTTCACAGAGGTCTCCAATTGAGACTAGCAAGCGTCTCACTACAAGGGGCACATAATAGTATGTATATAAAGCATTCTAGAGATGTATCATGGAAACGTGTAATATTAAAAACCCATATAAACATATTGGCTAATGAGAGAAGGGGTCACTTATAAACCCGAACTCAATAGAACTCCCGCCAAGCTTGCGGTTTTCTTCCCCTGGTAGGAATAAAACCCAGGGGTGACAGGCTTGAGGGAGATGTTTTCTTCCCTGCAATAAAAGAAAGAACCACCATTCAGCATATTTATATGGATTTCTATCATTATTATTTTGCGATAGTGCTCTTTTAAAGTCATTGCTCAGGCTAAAGAGGGGGAAAACCCATACTCACCGTTTGACCCCGCAGAGAATCGATCTTAATCCAGTGCCTTATCCGATTGGCAGATCCAGGCCCTTAACACAAGTGTGTATGTGTGTGTATGTGTGTGTATGTGTGTGTATGTGTGTGTATGTGTGTGTATGTGTGTGTATGTGTGTGTATGTGTGTGTATGTGTGTGTATGTGTGTGTATGTGTGTGTATGTGTGTGTATGTGTGTGTATGTGTGTGTATGTGTGTGTATGTGTGTGTATGTGTGTGTATGTGTGTGTATGTGTGTGTATGTGTGTGTATGTGTGTGTATGTGTGTGTATGTGTGTGTATGTGTGTGTGTATGTGTGTGTGTATGTGTGTGTGTATGTGTGTGGTGGCAGACAAGTATGCAGCCTAAAGAGGACCAATACCTGGGATTTTTACTATCCTGGGATTTGGTCCATGCCCTTGATTTGGGATGCCCACTGTGGGAAACCCTTTCAGTTGCCAGATAAGTATACCTCACCCATGCTAGATCCAGTTTTGATCCAAAAAAACTATACACACTATATACTGCGTATGTATATACTGTATAGCAGCACGCATCACCAGTAAGTGGTCTTCTACTGATCTGAGATCGAGGCAGCACCAAGTGAGCATCTGCGAAAAGAAACTAAGTACATTGAAGGGAAGGCCCACTCTAGACAGAATTCCTGAAAGCGGATATTTTGAGCGCCAAAATGAGGTCCGATAGGTGCCGAGCTGATCTGGTAGTTATTTTTTCTTATGTTAGCAAATGTGTATTTTAAAGAAGCAGCTTTTACTACCTGCAATCTGTTGCCATTGGAAACTGTCCTCCTAGGTTGTACACCAAGATCTACAATAGAAGCAAGTCCTATACACACAGAACTGTGCTGCTGGGAATGCGTAAAGTTAAGTCAGCTCCCTAATAACAGCACTTCTCTTCCTGGTGTACAGTTGCCAAAAGCAACAGATTGTTTGTAGTAAAATGAACACTTTCAAAAATGCCTTGAAATGGGGACTTTCCCTTTCAAGGGTAACATCAGAGGCCCTGAAGTCAAAATGCCATCCGAGTCCTGCTCCATGGGACAAATTAGGATGCCCTAACTGTGTGAAACCAACCGCCCCCCCACCACCCGGATCACCCATTCTACTTAAGTGCTCCTGGAGCCCTCGCAGTGTCTCAGCCGCATCCCCGCTCATCTTTAGCTGTAGCATGTATCCACAGCTAGAAAAGTGCGTGGGGCTGCAGCCGGTGGTGCACTGAGCTGCATAGCGGCTAAAGAGCCGAATGAAGCCAGCAGAACCTAGTGAAACCGAGTGGCTTACTGAACGCTGCATGAGGCTCCACAAGCCTTCTGCGTCTTGTCAGATCTGTACAGTGGAGTACGTGACCCCAGAGAAAGCCTTGGGCAGAACATTTTGGTTCTGACAATTCTATAATGCTATAATGTTTAGAATATAAATCCTAATCATTCTCACATTTGTCAAACTGTCAATTTCATTCAACTTTGAAAAGCAGCACATATCTGCTGTGTATGCTTACAAGTTATTTTTTTCTTTCAGAAAACCAAATTGAAGAAAGCTAAATGAAATATTTTTCTTAGTTCTACACATGTAATAAATACAATGGTCAACTGAAAACTCACTGGTCGGTTTTCAGATCCAGTTAAACCTTAACATAAAATGTATCTGCTTAACATATACAGTACTTTATTTTATGTGCAATAATGTAATACAACGCCCAGCTGATGCTTTGTCATTTCTATTTATCATGTAACACTATTACAGAATGCACTTGGCACACTAATATGCACTTACTGATGATCCAAATTGTGCAAAAATGTACTATATACATGCACCATATGAGTTACCCAGATTTAGTCTGTTTTTAACAAGGTACATGTCACGGGCCGCTATGGGCAGCTGCACCACTATTCAGCAGTAGTCATCATAAAGCAAATATTAAAACAAAACAAAGCATTCTACACAGAGCAAATAATTACCTGGGCCATCACTGGAAGACAGAGCGGGAGACATCTTGGGCTTCTTGGCAGAGGGAGGCCCAGGATCCACCAGATTTTCAGCCATGTTATGTGACGTTTTACACCTCAAATCTTAATGAAAAGACTCGCACACAGAATGCCTGTAAAGAGCAGACTGGGTTCTTGAGGAAAAGGGAAGGCCTTACTAAATCGATTTAAACTTAACGCTCGTTCACTAGGCCCAAGCTTCAGGTGCTCGGGCTCCCAGTGGCTCTATCTTTACTTATGAGGGGAGCCGGGCCTGTGCACCCATCCTGAAGCCCCATCCTCCGCCTAGACTAAAGCATCGTACTGGCGCTGAAGAAAATTGCAGCAAGTAGGAAGGGTAAAGCGCGGCGGGGCTACTCTGCTAAAACGCCTGCACTAACAAACCTGCAGCCTCTTCTTAGAGCCGACGAGCCGGGCCTGTGTCCCCGCAAGAGGGCTGCATCATTGCGCCAACGACCGAGCCCTGCTGCTAGTGCAGCGTAGGCTTACATGCTCTCGCCCTAAACGACTAACAGCGCAATTACTGGCCACTGAAACTAGCTCTGTCACTGGGAACGACCACCTTACAGGATGACAGACTCCTCTAATGATTCTCCGGGTTCGGAATGCCACTACTACTGCCGCCGCCTCGTCTCTGCGCCACTGTTTCCCTCCTACCTCTGGGGACCAAGAATAGGGCACCGGGAGAAACTGCTGCTTCCGTTACCACTTTTAGGGCACGTAACGAGTCGCGGTATGTACACAAATCACGTCTGGACTCCGTCCCTCACACACAAACAAAATGGCGGCTGTTGTTTCTCCGCTCCACTGAGGGAAGCTTCGGCACTAGCTGCCGGAAACGACGCAACAGCACAGTAAGGAAGGAACGCACCTCCAAGTGGGGCGGGCCAATGAGATTGGGTTGGGCTTCGCTTTTCGGGGGATTATTGGCTGTCACACACAATGAAAGTGTACAATTCGGAAACTGGGAGCGAGCACGTGAGGGAGACGGGAAGGCTGATTGGCTACCTGTTCTGCTGTTTTTTTTGATTGTGTCACAGCTAGGCCACTCTCTAATGGGAAGCTGTGCAGCTTAGCATTTCGTTACCCATCCCCCATTTTGTTCGGATTTAAAAATATTTTTTTTTGTATAAATGGGTGTTTTATAGTAAATACTTATAGTTAAAAGATTGCTTATGAGAAGCGAGGATGACACATATTTGTAACCAGAAGGGCTGTTCAACCCACAGTTGGAGTATATACGAACATCCCAAACCATCACAAACAGCTGGAAATAGGGAAATTCTAGTGGCCTTTTCTGAGGATAAGATGTGTTACAGAGCAGCTTAATGTGATTGCAATTGTACTGTGCTGCAGAATATGTTGGTGCTATATAAATAAAGATGGTGATTATAACAGTTAAACTGGACCTTCAGCATGATTTAATGAAAAGCCCAAACCCTTAAAAAAACATTCCCCGGCATATAAAATTAATATATTTTAAGTTTTTAGTCACTTATTATTATTTCCTCCACTGGGCTGCAGCTCTGTTCAGGACTCTAGGAAATGGGCGCCGCCATCTTGCCTAAGAAGCATCACATACTGAGGAGAGGAGAGCGGGATAAAGTACAGGGGGTGGGGTTATAGCTTTGTTATAGCTGTGCTCCTTATAGACAGAACAGAGCTGGGGTCAGGGAAAGGGCAGCAATCCCAGAATGCAGAGCGACACAGTCAGAAGACTGTTTGCAGGCTGCCTGATGACCCATGAGCCGCCATCTTGGATGTTTAAAGGCTCATAACATGCAGTAGATGCAGGTAGGATGATTTTTAATGTGAGCAATCTGTATGCTCAGGGTGGGGGAAACATATAAGATATGTTCTTATTTAGGGTGAAGGTCCGCTTTAAACCTGGGCCTTGTAGAGGAGCTTACGTTCCAATGTTCTTTCAAAGTTGACATACTATTATTTGGATAGTACTTATCTAATTATCTGTGGAAAGTTCCATAGCGCAGTACACAGGCAGATGAGTGAATCACTGTCAAAGAGTTATACTAGTTTTCATTGATAAAAGTAATGCCACTTTAGGTTGCATCATTTTATTAATAAAACTGGCAGGTGTCATGCTGGCCGGTATAGGGGTCCCCTGGAGTGTACTTTAATAAAAGACACCACAGAAAAGTTCTATTATTTTAAATGTAACTACTCATCACTCCCCGTCTTGTTTCTTTTCTACTGTGCCAGGCGCCGTCTCCTGGGTCTTCACTGATTTTCACGGCTCTTACCAGCCCCCTCAGCCATCTTCTTTGGGCATGGCAAGCATCTGAACTGACACCCGGCCCCACCACCTGGCGCATTGGGGGAATGCAGGTCCCCCCTTCATCCTCCCTACCCAGCAAGGAGCTGAGCTTTAGGGAGAGATGGCGCCTGTCTGGGATTTCCCAGATTTTAATACTGAGAGATGGCATCTGAGATTTCCCCCCCACGTGACTAAATACATTACAGGAGGGGCATGGATGGGGTTTTCCTGAGAAAATTCCCCTCTATGCACCCTCTCCCCATGTGTCGAGTCAGGTGGGTGAGATTCCATAGAGGCCCCTCCTCTTCACATAAAATGCGCTCTCCAGCGGCTCATTATGGGGACCACAGCCAGGGATAAAAGGAAGGAACCCTGTATTCCCGTCCTTCCCAAATCCTGGCAGAGCGTTGTTAGCCTCCCGACAGCCAAAATTAAAGAGATGCTGCACTAGACGCTGGGCAGGGTAAGAAGTAGTAGTAGAAATCAGATATAAGTTAATTTAGAACAATGAAATATATTCTTTAAAGTGGTGTAGTGCTGTTATTTTTTGGTCTGATATGGGGAGACATGGTGGTGCAGATGAGCCTTGCGACCAAAAGCATGGTCCGATGCGGGGCAGTGGACCTTTTCTATAGGGCAAAAGGTCTTGTAATAGCCGGGGCGGGGCACATCTGTTCACTGAAGTTTCTTTTCTCGCAAAGAAATGAAAAATCTCACAAAAAAATGAAAATTCTCACCAAAGAAAACTAGCTGAAAAAATGGTCTGATGAATCAAGCGGGGGGGGGGGGGAGCGAGAATGGGGTTTTTACACAAATTAGCCACCACAGTATGCAATCTACAGGGAGTGCCAAGATCAGGGTTGCACTAAACCAAGGATGCACAACCTGCAGCCCCAGCACCCCTAGGGAGTTTCCTTGGCTGCAGTGCAAGTAGCTGACCATTAGAGGGCAGTTCATTACTAATTTCCAAAGCAGGAAGTGAGATACCAATGACCTTCTCTGGACAGACGGGTTACACTCTTCTGCTATTAGTATCTAGATATGTCTATGTAGACTCTTTCCAGCTCGCGTCTGCTTTCCTATTTTCACAGTACCTGTGCTCACTTCACCTCTGTTTACCTCTGCCTACCTATACTCACCTCTTCCCCACTGGTTTCTCCTTACCTCTGCTCACTTCTTCCCACCTCTCCTGTGTCCACCACTCCCCTTCCTGTCCACATCTGTTTACTTGTTCTCACCATACCTCTGCTCATCTCTGCCCACATCTGCTAACCTCACTCCTGCGTACCTCACCTCTGTGTGACACACCTCTTTCCAGTCTTAGCTTTGCCCACCACATCTCTGACTACCTTTATCCACCACTGCGCACCTCTTTCCGCCGCAACTCTGCTTACCTCTGCCCACCTCACATGCTTCTATATTATCTCTCCCTGTCTTACCTCTGCCCAGCTCACCTCTGCTCACCCCACCTCCTTTTTTTGTGTATTCTCAATACTTTTGGGTGAAATATGTGCAAACATTTTTTTAAAAATCTATTTTTTGCAATTTGTGGTGTTTTTTTGTAATAAAAAATGTAAGTTTGTCAATAAAATCTTATTGCGTGTGAAACCCCAATTTTACCCGGTTACAGCGGTACGACATATGTAGACACCCTTTCCTGCCCAGGAGACTCCCCCAAACTGAAACAAAGCTTTAGGAGATTTTCAGATAAAATACAACTGTGATATGCGCACCTTGCAGTTTTTCCAGAAAAACAACCCTTTACATTTGAAATTCCCCCCACAAACAATATATATATTCTCTGGAAGTACAGTACATGCCTCAAGCTTTCTAGGTGTACCAGGCTTGTTTATGTGAGCATAGTTTTCTGGAAGTAATCCTTCAATCAATTCTTTGGTTGCACAGTGTTTCCCTAAAAAAGAATAAAAGGAAGAATCAAAGCCACATTTTCCTAATAAAAAACTATATGCAAACAAGAAAAAACAAGTAAAATCTGAAAAAGCAACATGCCCCGAACAGAACAATACCCAGCATGCATAGCTACTATCAAGGGAAGAGTTGCCAAACACCACAGAGTAAAGCACGTGCATAACGGTAATTTTACCTGATTTCCGCTAGCCGCAGGTGACTTGCCAGCCCCCAGGCTTGTGAACTGGTATAGGGATCTCGTGGATCCCTTACTAGTTCTCAAGGGGTTAACAGTAAAAATAATTCACACATTTATTTTTTTTTTTTCTCTACTCTCCTCCGATATCTTGATCCTTTCCCAAGACGCTCCAATGACAGCTGCCAGGTGCTCAGTGGAGGAGGGCTGGGGGGGCAGAGATCAGAGGCATCTCGCCTCCCCCAACGTTCCTCCGCCGAGCACCCGGAGCGACTGAGCTGCCGGGTGACAGGTGCCGGGTCATGGATGACCTCACCTGCCTTAGCAGCTGTCGACCCAGGAAGTAAAGCCGTCAGACGCAGGTGAGTAAATTTCATTTTTTTTTTTGCAGTCAACTGTGGCAGCGGCTGAAGCAGGGGGGGTGAAGAGAGTAGAGCCCCGGGGGGGATCGGATGCCCCCAGGGTGAAGAGAAGACCCGGCCCAATCCAACGATGGGTCAGGTGAGTTTTTAACTCTGGGGGGGTTTTAAAGTCAGCTACGTGAGACTCACGTAGCTGGCACTAGAAGGGTTAAATGCCTCACCTCTGCATAAAGCATATTTAACACTTTTAGTCTCACATAGCTGCCTCTCCTACAGTTAAGGGCCAGCTACGTGAGACTCACTTAGCTGATACTTTCCTTCATAAAAATTAAAAAGATAGAAATTCATCTCCATGCGTGATCAATTCATCCAGCTTCTCTCCCCTGGGTGTCCTCCGATTCCCCCCTCCCTCGTGCTCTTTCGCCGACAGGTGAAGGACTGTTAGAGGACTCTCACACTTCTGACGGTGCTGCTGGCCACTGCTAGCCCTGGTTGCGTCCTCCCGCTCCTACATGCTTCTGCCTTTGACAGTCCTATCAGATGCCGGTAATGATCGATGCAGGGCGGGTGGCGGCACAGAGGATTACGATCCCCTTTCACTCCCACCCGGCTTGCACCGATCACTACCGTATATCATCAGTTATTGGAGAGGGACAAAGGGTTGGAGGTGAGTAAAGAAAAAAATGTTTTTTTAATAAATGACATTCTGCTCTGCTTTGTCTATTTTTGTGTATATATCTTGAGGGAGGTATTTTAAATGCAAAGGGTTGTTTTTCTTAAAACACTGCAAGTTGCGCATTGCTGCAAATGAGTATGAATGCCGCCAATCTGAAACACGGGGGTAGGATATAGCCCACTTGTGAGCAATGCATCTGATGCGGGGAGAGAGAGATGGGAAACACTCCCAGCCTTTAGGAGTCACTTTGACAGCCCAGAACTGGATGAATGTTTTTAGCCTCTCCCCTCAGGATTTTGCTCGTCAATCTGTCGAGGAATTCTTCAAGGCCATGGAGATCCTGTATGACGACCTGGACCGAGGGGCTACTGCCGATGCTAAGCTACGATCTCTAAGACAGGGGCGAAGACCGGCAGAAGAATTTTGCTCTGAATTTCGACACTGGGCAATGGATTCTCGCTGGAATGGGCAGTTCAGGTTAGGTCTGTCAGAGGTCATAAAATGGTCATGGTAAATCATCCAGTATCTAACACCTTGGATGAAACCATGCAATTGGCTATCCACATTAATCAACGCATACGAGAGAGACGCCTGGAAAAATGGGCTTAGTCTGAAGTCAGTATGAAGCCTGAGGCTCTAGTCCCCTCTTCTTCTGAAGAACCTATGCAGTTTGGGGCCACCAAGCTTTCTGAAGCTGAGAGGCAGAGGCGTCTGTTGCAAGGTCTATGCCTTTATTGTGGAGAAGTCGGTCACCTGGTCCAGTCCTGCCCTCGGAAACAGGCATCGGGAAACTTCAGAGCCTAGGTGGGGTCGAGGAAACCCACCTAGGCTGCAAGGTATTTCCTCTTTGTTGCACACAAATTACATTGCCTGTTGAGATTAGTTATGATTTTGTGTCTAGATCAGGAGACGTCTTTTTGGAGATTGTGGAGCTGCCCGGAATTTTATTGATTGGGGCCTGGCTCAAGATGGTTCTACAGAAATTTAGAGAGAATCACCTCTACGCCAAGCTTAAAAAGTGCGTTTCTAAAGTTCCGTTGCTGGGATACATTGTCTCCGATACTGGTTTGACAATGGATCAGGCCAAAGTATCTGCAGTTCTCCAGTGGGAACAACCCAAAGATTTGAAAGGGTTACAGAGGTTTCTGGGGTTTGCTGATTTTTATAGGTGCTTCATTAAAAACTTTTCCACCTTGGTAGCCCCACCCACCGACCTCACTAAGAAGGCTGCGTTTACCCCTACTTGGTCGGGCCAATCCATCCAGGACTTTGAGGACCTTAAGTCTGCCTTTAGTTCAGCACCTGTGTTGGCCCATCCTGATATCCAAAGAGCCTTCATTGTCGAAGTAGATGCCTCCGAGCTCGAGGTAGGGGAGGTTCTCTCACAGTACAATGGGTCCCCTGAAAGGCTACATCCCTGTGCCTTTTTCTCGAGAAAATTTAATTCTGCTGAGCGGAATTATGATATTGGCAATCAAGAACCATTCACAGATCACAATTTAGAATTTAGAATACATTGAATCAGCTAAAAGGTTGACCCCCCGTCAGGCTTGAGGGTCTCTTTTCTTCTCCTGATTTAATTTCATTACATACAAACCAGGAACAAAAAATATTAAAGCTGACGCTCTCTCCAGAAGTTTCACAGTTAATAAAGTCCCTGTAGAGGAGATTCTTCCAATACTTCCACGACATAAGGTCATAGCCGTCATCCAACCTGACCCACAAGATGGGTCATCCAGGGGTTAAAAAGACTTTGGCCCTTCTAGCCCGTCTGGTGGCCATCTTACAGGAAAGATACCCAGGCCTTTATTCAGGACTGTAAGATTTGTGCCTGTAGTAAAACCCCCAGGTCAGCTCCTGCCGGACCTCTGGTGCCCCTGTCCACTCCTGCACAGCCTTGGACGCATCTGGCAATAGACTTTATTACTGATTTACCACAGTCGCAGGAATATATCGTTATCTGGGTTGTGGTAGATCGATTTAGCAAGATGGCGCATTTTGTCCCCCTAAAAAAGCTGCCCACAGCCCAAGAATTAGCTCAGTATTTCTTGGATCATATTTTCCGACTTCACAGAATCCCAGAAGATGTGGTCTCAGATAAGGGGGTCCAAATTGTGTCACGCTTCTGGAGGGCATTCCGCACCCGGCTAGCCTTCACTGTTTCTCTGTCTTCAGCTTTTCATCCCCAGTCCATTGGGCAGACGGAAAGGACCAATCAGTCATTGGAACAATATCTCTGTTGCTTCACCTCCGATATTCAGTCAGAGTGGTACCAGTTCCTTCCATTTGCAGAGTTCCCTTCAATAATGCAGTCCTTCACGGGGGTATCACCCTTCCGCTGTGTATTTGGGAGGAATCTTAAGTTTTTGCCACTTTCAGGCTCGTTCTCTGGTTTGCCTTCTCTAGACGATTGCTTGTCCCAGTGGCCAGATTTATGAGCCAAGATTCAACAGTATTTTATCCAAGCATCTGATCATCAGAAGATCTTTGCGGATCATCATCAATATTTAGTCGACTGGAAGGGGTATGGTCCAGAAGAGAGGAGGTGGGTTCCAGCTAGAGATGAGCATGCGGACCGTTTAATTAGAAGATTTTATAGACAAAATCCTCTTAAACCCAGGGTGGAGGGTCCTCAAGGGGGGCGTCTTTGCGCGCCCCGCAGTCCAGCAGGATTGCTGCCAGGAGGTGCTGCACTGCAAGTGGCAGGTGGCACAGCGTCCTCTTCACCTGTCTTTTGCACCAACCACACTCTAGTATTGCACGAATCAGCACATACACATCCCCCCAGGGTGGCCATTGGTCAGTTCCCCAATAAATATGGAGTCAGCCCAGTACTCAGTGCCCGTGATAGTCTCTTGTGATTAGGGTGTGATTCTACTGTCTCATCCCTGTACTTTGACGCACCGTTCAGACTGTCTTCCTGTGTATGACCTCGGCTTTGGGATACCTTTGCGGTTCATCGACCTTCACCGCAAGCAGACATCCTTTGCGCCTATTAAGACATGGGGCAACTGTGTCTGGCAAATGGGGGCTTGTCTAAAGGCAGAAGCGGCAGTCGAGATTGGGGGTTGTCTGCTTACAGAAGGCTGGTGTCCTGCTGGGCATCACATGGACATTGTTATACTTTCAATACTTTGTCTCAAACATTTTGACTAAACAGAAACTTTTAATCTTGAAATGGGTTAAGTACTATATGGTGGCAAGTTTCTGTAAAATGGAAGGTTAAAATGATGACAACTAAAATAAGATATGAATCTGGTGCAAGTCTTTACATTTTGGAAACTGTTTCTATTACCAGTGTCAATTGTTAGGGCGAGCGTTGCGGGCCCATCTTGCAATACTCCCCTCACCTCCGTTGCTGCTCCCACTGCCCGGGTGAGCGTTGCGCGCCCATCTCGCAGCGCTCCCCAGTCCCTCTCCTTACCCGCTCCTGCTCCCAGCTGTCTTCCTCCTCCTCGTGCTGCTTCCTTGCATGGTTCGGTGCGCGCATTCCCCTATCCACTAGAGGGTGCGCGCGCCGGATTCCTGAAATTTAAAGGGCCTGTACACCACTGATTGGTTGTTTTCAGTATTGCTCACCCGTGTACCGACCTTTGCCAGCCCTGACCTCTGCTTGAACTTACATCACCTTTTGCCTTCCTCCTTTGTACCACGTATTACCTGGGCTGACTTTGTGGCTGAGCGGCTGTTGGGGGGTAGCGACCTGGGGGTCACTCACCGCTGCAAGACCGACCTGCTTTGCGGCAGGGCTCTGGTGAATACCGGTGGCCTCTTAGACTCCGCTCCCCTGACGCGGCACTCGCTATCAGTAACACGGTCACAGCGGATCCACACCTGTGCCGCCACACCCAGTCCATGACAGATCCGGCCATGGATCCCGCTGAGGTGCCACTGCCTGATGCCTCTGAATTACCTGCAATAGTGGCTATGCAGTCTCGCCAAATTAACCAGCTCTCCGCCATGGTTCAGCAGCTCTTATCGATTCAGCAACAGCAATTGCCACCAGCCGCCCCAGTATTGCCGTCACAGCCTCCAGTAGCATCAACTTCTAGAATCCGTCTCTCCTTGCCGGCTAAGTTTGTCTCCGAGTTTCGCCAGGTCTTCGAGGAACCAGCCCTGGCCTCGTCTGCAGAGATGGCCCTGTTGAACTTGGTTCAGGGCAACCTGTCCGTTGGTGAATACGCGATTCAGTTCCGTACCCTGGCATCTGAACTGTCTTGGAATAATGAGGCCTTATGTGCCTCCTTCAAGAAGGGACTGTCTAGCAATATTAAAGATGCTCTAGCCGCACGTGATTTGTCTTCATCTTTGACTGATCTCATCCATTTGGCCACACGCATCGATGTGCGTTTTTCCAAAAGATGTGAGGAACTCCGCCTGGAAAGAGACTCTCAGCGCCCTAGGAGGGCATCCCGTTTGGCTCCTGTGTTTCAACATCCTTTGACCGCACATGTGCCCTCAAGTGAGGAGGCCATGCAGGTGGACCGATCCTGCTTAACCCAGCTGGAGAGAACTCGCAGGAGGAATGAGAATCTTTGTTTGTATTGTGCTGGCTCGGAGCACTTTCTGAAAGACTGCCCGCCGCGACAGGGAAACGGGCACACCTAGTGAATGTGGGAGAGGTGTCCCTAGGTGTGTGTGCCACCTCTCAATGGCTTACGTTTCCTGTGCAACTCACCGTTGCAGCTACCATCTCCTTGAACCTGACTGCCTTTGTGGTTTCTGGCTCTGCAGGAAACTTTATCGAGGCCTCCTTGATTAATAAATATAACATCTCTGTGAACCGCCTCGCAAAGCCTCTATTCATCGCTTCAGTTAATGGTGACAGGCTTGATTGCACCGTGCGTTATCGCACAGTGCCCCTCCTTTTAAAGATTGGACTTTTTCACCAAGAGAATATTGAGTTCTACGTGCTCCCTCATTGTACCTCTCAGATTCTCCTCGGCCTACCCTGGCTTTAACGTCACGACCCCACTCTTGACTGGAATACCGGCGATATCAAGAGTTGGGGTGCAGGCTGCTACAAGAGGTGTTTAAGTCCGTTCCGGCCAGACCTGTTCCTGCCTTTGCTCCACTTCCCGGCCTGCCTGCGATTTATCAGGTCTTCTCTGATGTTTTCTGCAAAAAGCAAGCGGAGGTACATCCGCCTCATCGATCTTATGATTGTCCTATCGACCTCTTGCCAGGTGCTACTCAACCTCGTGGCAGAATCTATCCTCTCTCGGCTCCTGAGACACAGGCTATGTCAGAGTATATACAGGAGAATCTCCAAAGAGGCTTCATACGGAAATCTTCCTCTCCTGCAGGCGCAGGCTTCTTCTTTGTGGCCAAGAAAGATGGCTCTCTTCGCCCTTGCATTGACTACCGTGGCCTCCACAGATTACCGTCAAAAATCGTTACCCTTTACCTTTGATTTCTGAATTATTTGATCGACATCGTGGTGCCAGGATCTTCACTAAACTCGACCTGAGAGGGGCCTATAATCTGATACGTATACGTGAGGGCAATGAGTGGAAGACCGCCTTTAACACCCGCGATGGCCACTTTGAATAATTAGTGATGCCCTTTGGACTTTGCAATGCATCCGCCCTATTCCAGGAATACGTGAACAACATATTCCGGGACTTGCTTTACTCCTGCGTGGTAGTGTATCTGGATGATATACTCTAATATCTTCTCTTCTAATCCTGAAGAACATCACCGCCATGTCCGGCAAGTCCTGTCTCGCCTCCGCCTACATCGTTTATACGCCAAGTTGGAGAAGTGCATATTTGATCAGACCTCTCTACCATTTCTTGGGTACATAGTTTCTGGTCGAGGTCTCCAGATGGACCCCAGCAAGTTAAAGGCAGTGTTGGACTGGCCACGTCCTTCTGGCCTATGGGCTATCCAACGCTTTTATTATTGCCAGTTTATTCCCCATTTTTCGACTATAGTTGCGCCTATTTTGGCTCTCACGAAGAAGAACGCTAATGCTAAGTCATGGCCTCCTCAGGCTGAAGAGGCCTTTAATACTCTTAAAAATGCCTTCTCATCAGCTCCGGTGCTTTCAAGACCAGATCCAGCTAGACCCTTTGCCCTTGAGGTAGATGCCCCCTCCATAGGAGCTGGAGCCGTGCTTAATCAAAAATCCGCTACTGGCAGGACGCTCACCTGCGGTTTCTTTTCGAAAACGTTTTCTCCGGCAGAGAGGAATTACTCCATTGGAGATCGGGAATTACTCACCATCAAGTTGGCATTGGGGGAGTGGAGACATCTCTTGGAAGGTTCTGTCTACCTTGTTACCATCTTTACCGACCACAAGAATCTGTCTTACTTAGAAACTGCCCAGCGTTTAAACCCTCGACAAGCCCGATGGTCGTTATTTTTCACCCTTTTCTACTTTCAAATCCACTTCCGTCCAGCCGTCAAGAACATCAGGGCGGACGCCCTTTCTCGTTCTTCGGACGTCTCCGGGTCGGAATCCACTCCACAGCATATTATTCCTCCTGAATGTCTAGTCTACTGTGCTCCCGCAACCCTGGTACAGGCACCACCTGGTAAGACCTTCGTGCCTCCTCGCCAATGTTGCAGAATATTAAAATGGGGACATTCTTCTCATGTAGCTGGCCATGCAGGTATCAGAAAATCTTGTTCTCTCATTTCCAGATATTATTGGTGGCCCTCCCTAGAAAAGGATGTGACGGAATTCTTTCAGGCTTGTACCATCTGTGAACGTGACAAGACTCCTCGCCAAAGACCTGCAGGCTTACTTCTTCCCCTACCTATTCCAGACACTCCTTGGTCACACATTGCTATGGACTTCATTTCTGACCTCCCTCCTTCACATGGCAACACCGTTATTTGGGTGGTAGTAGATAGGTTTTCTAAGATGGCGCATTTTACACCTTTGCCTGGTCTTCCTTCGGCTCCTCAGCTGGCGAAACACTTCCTTATTCATATCTTTCGACTTCATGGGCTGCCTGCACACATCGTGTCTGACAGAGGAGTTGTCACGCTCTGGGTACTGCAACAATCCACTTAGGTAACTTCAGCCCTCTCGGTAAGACCTCAACCCCCAATCTCCGCAGCCAGCTTCACCTATAGGAGCCCCCGCTTGCCGGGACGCAGAGCACGCCTGCCCGGGATCGGTTGCCCCCAGGACTTCAATGGCTCAAAGATTGGAGTCTTACTGTTCAGAGGTCTGGAGAACCCTTGGCTGGAAGTGGTATTGAGTAGCCCAATAGCTGAGCGATTGACGGAAGTCCAAGAACAGACTGGAGGTTGGCAACGGGAGGTCCGAGATGGCAGCAGTACAAAGGAGTAGGCAGTTCGTGGTCTAGGTTCGGGGCGATGGTCGGCAACAGGAACACAGATCGGGGATGGTCAAAAACAGGCGAAGGTCGGCAACAGGAACACATATCGGGGATGGTCAAACACAGGCGAAGGTCGGCAACAGGAACACAGATCGGGGATGGTCAAACACAGGCGAAGGTCGGCAACAGGAACACAGATCGAGGATGGTCAGAAAACAGGCGAAGGTCAGCAACAGGAACAACAATGATTCACAGGAGGCTAGCAACAAACTAGGATCAAGGCGCTATAACAGGCACTGATCATCTGATGGTGTGAACCCTTTATAGGAGGCTACAGTGATAGGGGCTGTGGAAGCTGCATGTGTGATTGGTGCAATTTGTGAACTGGGCAACTATAGGTAGAGCCTGGGAATAGCCCAAGCCTTCCTATGGGCTCATTGGCCCAGACAAGGAAGGGGCGTTAGCCCCAGGGTGGTTAGGGCTCATTGGCCCTTTAAACAAGGAAGGGGCGTTAGCCCCAGGGTGGTTAGGGCTCATTGGCCCTTTAAACAAGGAAGGGGCGTTAGCCCCAGGGTGGTTAGGGCTCATTGGCCCTTTAAACAAGTCCTCCGGCGGCGCGCACAGAACAGCGCCGCCGGAGGGAATAAGAAATACGTGCTCGCGCCTGTGCGCGAGCACGTCTGCTGGAAGCAGAGGGGGGCGTGGCCGAGCCGGGCACCGCGCGAGACGCCCCCGCCCGAGCCGACGCCGCGCGGCCAGGACGCCGGGCCGGGAGCTGCGCCGCCAGACGCCCGGGGACGGCGCGGGAACGGGGACACGGTGAGTGAGAGCTGACAGGAGTGCAATTTGTTTCTAAGTTCTGGAGGGCTCTTTGTAAACAAATGAAGATTAAATTGGACTTCCTCTGCTTATCATCCCCAGTCAAATGGCCAAGTGGAAAGAGTAAACCAAGTCCTCGGCCATTATCTTCGCCATTTTGTTTCCACGCGTCAAGATGATTGGGTCGACCTTCTGCCCTGGGCGTAGTTCTCATATAACTTTAAGGATTCTGAATCTATGAGAAAATCCCCGTTCTTTGTGGTGTACGGTTGTCATCCTCTTCCGCCACTGCCCTTGTTCATGTCTTCTGAAGTACCCGCCGTGGAAGAAGTCACACAGGATTTTTCCACCATCTGGCAAGAGACGTGCTCTTTTTCAAGCTTCCGCTCGTATGAAAATCAGTGCTGATAAAAAGAGAAGAACTCCTCCTGTTTACTCTCCTGGAGATAAGGTGTGGCTTTCGGCAAAATACATCCGCTTCCGAATTCCCAGCTACAAATTGGGTCCCCGCTACCTGGGTCCTTATAAGATCAAGCAACGGATCAATCCGGTTTGCTATAAGCTTCACTTTCCAGAATCTCTTCATATCCTTAACTCCTTCCACGTCTCTTTTTTGAAGCCAGTAATTTGCAATCGTTTTTCTCCAAAAATCCTGGAGCCTGCTCCAATTTCTGGTACCGCGGACATTTTCACGGTGAAAGAGATCCTGGCCTCTAAAGTCTCCAGAGGCAAAATATATTTTTTGGTCGATTGGGAAGGCTGTGGTCCAGGGGAAAGATCTTGGGAACCCGAGGAGAACATTCTGGACCATAGTCTCATCTCAGATTTTCTTGGTCCCAAGAAGAGGGGGAGACCCAAGGGCGGGTACTGTTAGGGCGAGCGCTGCGGGCCCATCTCGCAGCACTCCCCTCACCTCCGTTGCGGCTCCCGCTGCCTGGGTGAGCTCTGCGCGCCCATCTCGCAGCGCTCCCCAGTCCCTCTCCTTACCCGCTCCTGCCGGCGGGTCCGTGGCTTCCGGCGCGGTGGCTAGCCGTGCTGCTCCCAGCCGTCTTCCTCCTCCTCGTGCTGCTTCCTCGCATGGTTCGGTGCGCACATGCCCCCGTCCACTAGAGGGCGTGCACGCCGGATTCCTGAAAGTTAAAGGGCCTGTACACCACTGATTGGTGCCTGGTCATCCAATCATCCAATCCTTGTACCGACCTTTGCCTGTCCCCGACTCTGAAACTGTACACCACTGATTGGTGCCTGGTCATCCAATCATCCAATCCTTGTACCGACCTTTGCCTGTCCCCGACTCTGAAACTGTGCTGCCAGCCCTGACCTCTGCTTGAACTTTTACATCGCCTTTTGCCTGCCTCCTTTGTACCACGTATTACCTCGGCTAACTGTGTGGCTGAGCGGCTGTTGGGGGGGTAGCGACCTGGGGGTCACTCGCCACTGCAAGAACCAACCTGCTTTGTGGTGAGCTCTGGTGAATACCGGTGGCCTCTTAGACTCCGCTCCCCTGACGCGGCACTCGCTATCAGTCATAGCGGATTCACACCTGTGCTGCCACACCCGGTCCGTGACATAAATGTAGTAATCGTTAACCGACACATCACAGTTCCAAATTGGGCAGGATACATACAGTAACCAAAATCTGAAAAACAACTAATAAAACGTTTTTTAAGTTTTGTATTTAACTCTTTTTCAACTCATTTCAACAAGAAAAAACATGGGATACCACACAGACAGATTTCATCCCATGCTGACATATGCTGTAAAAGACAAGCAAGATTTCATTATTTTTCCTAACCAAATCTGCCACAGCAATTCGCCTGATTTCACCAAACCTCTTGTCTAGTAAATCACACTCATTTTGCCTGACAAAAAGTTGTTGTCTGTGTTCACTGCTACGATAAGAGCTTCACTTGCCGCTGTATTCCCCACTCGCAGCACATGACGCACACAGAAGGAAGCTTGCAGAAGGCTGTGATCATAGTAAATCAGATCCAGAGTATCCTCAGTAAAATATTCATTTTTGCTAGGTCAAATATGCTGTATTTTTTTAATAGGGGGAGAATGTTCAATGGATGTAAGTTGCTGAGTTTTGTGGGGAGAACGGTTTGACTATTCCAGGTTTTGGTCCCCTTTACTGGGGCATCTCAAATTGGCATCACTCAAAAAACACATCTTTCTGTCACTCTCACGGTGCATGTGCGCATGCTTGTCCTATTAGTGGTGTATGCCATGCATGTTGAAGGAGGGAAATATGATTTAATTAATATTTGCTGCACATTAACCTCCAGATATTTCTATTAGAGATTAATAATATAAATATTGCAAATACTAATAATCATATCAACCTAATGGCCATCAATCTGATACAAACCAATGGTCGCTGAGGTTATCCTCATACATCCAGTGTAGTGTCCTAAGAAGAAATATTTTATCAAATGTCTTGCACATACAATCTATTGTGCGAGAAATAATCCACCACACAAAGTAACATGTATAAATGAAAATATGTTTAATTCACCAGCACAGAAAATTACCTTCACTAGCCCAATATGTTCCTGATGTTTTTCCAGATCACCTTAAAGTGGACCAACACCCAGCAGGATCGGCACGATCCCTCCCTGCGGTGCATCCAAAATCGGGATGCCCCACTGTGTGAAACCCCCAGGATGCCCGCAAACCTTACCTGAATCCTGGTCCAACGGTACATGCACAGGCCGCAATCGCATCGCGAGATGTGTCTGCCAGCATGCTCAGAGCCGCTGAGCTAAGACTTCGCTTAGACGTGCATAGCTCAGTGGCTCCGAGCGCACTGATTGGACGAGTGGCTGCGCATGTGCCGTAGGAGCGGGATGAGGTGAGTTGAAGCTAGCGATCTGGGGGGTTTCACATAGAGGAAGTGGACAAAAACCCAGGATAGTCAAAATCCTGGGTTTTGGTCCACTTTAAATGTTACAGGCAGTTAATACATGAATATAATAATGTTATACAATAATGGAATGATGGAGAGAGTGAGAGATACTTAGCCATTATGCTTCAGGTAGGGGGGCCCGTCCATTGACTGAATACCCTTGCAACCAGCCTCCTAATCTATTAACACTAGGGGGTGTGACCAGCATTCCCACCCTCCTGGGTGCGTCTGCATTGTACTGCCTACAACCCGCCTCTGAGATTAGATAAATATTCTATAAAGTAATATATCTCTGTCATAAGGGTTGATTCAGAGAGATAAAAAAAAAACTTTTGTTTTTGTGTCTATCTGTTTTTTTTGTTTAAATGTTCCCGCTCTCGTATGAGTGTACGAGCGAGTCTATGCATGCATTGCAAGCCTTCTGTAAAGTCTTCGTCCGTTTGTATGCCAACGAGAATGTAATTTTCCAGCTTTAGTTTTCCATTTTGTTTTCTCATGTTACAACGTCGTCTTTTGTTTTTGCCCTTTTTCCATCGTCTCCTCCCACGAATCCTTTATGTTTCCCGTTAAATTCTGTTTTCCAGGCGAAAATCCTTACGATCTTACGCCTGCGCACTACAAACTTAACTCATTAAAGTGCTCGCCTACATATTTGGTTCACTCACTTGTGCTACAATACTTACCCAAATCACTTCGCGGTCTCATTCTTCTTCCATTTCTGACCCCTAAAACTTACCCAAATCACTTCGCGGTCTCATTCCTCTTCCATTTCTGACCCCTAAAACTTACCCTAATCACTTTGCGGTCATGTGAATCTTCATCTCTAAATATTCCTTGGGCCATTCGTTTTGTGTTAATGTATTTGGAAAATAAAATGACACTGAAAAAGTTTGTTTTCTTTTTTTTCATTCCAAAATGCCATTTTTTTTTGGGGGGGGGGCTTTTTTTAAAACTTTTTTGCCTAAAAATGTATATATATATATATATATATATATATATATATATATATATATATTTTTTTTTATATAAAATTTAAAAAAATGTAATAATTAAAAAAAAATAAACATTAAAGACTATATTCATTAGCAATGGCAGGACCCAGAACATTAGTCGTCTTCTGTGGTCCCCAACGAGTCACACAGCTCCTGCATGTTGGCGACCAACTGAAGGACCCTTTCACTCATTGCTGCCACTCTGGCACGTGTGGTCCCTGTATAAAAAAGAAACAAACATTATTTGTTGCCAAATACATGTTTCTCAGCTGTGGATGGAAGGTTTTTTAGGTGGCAAGCTAACTCATGACGCCATATGTCATTATGCTAAGTAATTAATCTAAGGAAGAGGGCATATGTCATTATGCTAAGTAATTCATCTAAGGGAGAGGGCATATGTTATTATGCTAAGTAATAATCTAAGGAAGAGGGCATATGTCATTATGCTAAGTAATTCATCTAAGGAAGAGGGCATATATCATTATGCCATTGACTATGCCTTTAGGTATCTTGGTGATCATGTCAATTACCACATACTCAAAAGAATGACATTACAACTTACTTCGTTGGTGGCCGTCGTCTGCGTCGGGGACCACTCTGGGTTCTGGGACCTGCCACTGCTGGGAAGTTGAGGCTGTAGAGACATGTCAAATAGGGTCACTTCTAATGTCTGAGTCAACAGCAAGCAAATGACAATTCTACATGTGCCTCCTGGGCCTGATCTGCTGCAGTCCCTGCTCCAGATCCTTCACCCGCTACATTAACATCTAGAAAAAGAGATATAGGGAATCAGCTTTGTTTTAAATAGCATGTATGTGTGTGCGGTTACATGAAGAGTCACGTACCAGAGGCTAACGGCTCTGTCGCTGGGTACGACTCCCTGCCCACGCCGTGATGCCCCTCTTCTGTAGAAAGGTCCAGGAGCTGGTCGGAGGCCGCTACAGAGGAGGGGTAGAAATGTCGCCCTGGAGATCCACCACCTTCACTTGGTGCTGCAGATTCATGCAGCATTGGCTGGCCTGTGCACCTCCAGGTGCGTCGGATTCGGTACTCCATTTCCAACACTAGAAAAGAAAAGCATTTATAAAGCAAGGCCTACCTTCTGTATTAGTTACATCTAGCATGCAATCGCTATGTACTTGGGAAATGGAGCCCAAAAAATCGCCGCACCAGGGGCATGTGGAGCTGTTTTAGGTCTGACCAATGCTGCACAATCTGCGTGTGGGTGAAGGTGGTGTCAGTCTCATGCTGGATCCTGGAAACGATCTCCAGGGCGACAGTTCTCTTCTCAAAAGAGTTGGGCAGGTATTCGTACCTGCACTGAAGCATTGTTTAAAAAACACAAAATAGAAATAGTTGTTAAATCAAACTGCATACAAATATCTGTCACAATTAGATCAGTTGACTAAATTACATTAACAGACACATTTCTAGCCTCAAACTATCCTTCTAGATGTTAGAGAGTTGGTTCGCACATGTGCGCACTAACTTTGGTTTGGCATGGAGTTTTACAAACTTTTAAACATAAATGTTTCTTCCTGCGCTTCCTTAAGGCCTGGGCATGCATTTACATGGCAAATCAAAGTCCTTACAATACACTTACGAGCATAATCAGCTCTTCTTGTTGGCGGGTGAAGATCATGGGCGCCATCTTGCTTCTAGTCCGCAGCAGATGAGAAATGCCCCAGCGGTTTCCGGGTTCCGCACGGCCGACCACTCGGTCACAACTACCTACTCCCAAGGTGCGGGAAACGCGCAGCCAAAGTGGGCAACCCAAGGCGACATTGCCCACCAAGGCCACAACAGCTAAACCAACCACCAAAGCCAAGGAGGGAGCAGCTAAGAAGAAGCCAACAACAACTAAGCAGGCAGGTACGCCGGCAAGAAAGGCCACTAAGAAGCAGAGGGTGAGAAGCCCCAGCCCCCAAAGAACACCCTCCCCTCCTCCACGGCCTAGCACATCCCTTCATAAACCACGCTCTACTGGCAAGCCCACTAAGAGCCAGCGTGGAAGAAGCCCCAGCCCACCCAGCAATGCCTCTCCAGCTCCACGTGGCCCAAGCTCCCATGGGCATAGAAGCACTAGTGCCAAGGCCACCAAGAGCAACAGGCCCAGAAGCCCCAGCCCAGCCAGCTCTGCCTCTCCTGATCCACGTGGCCCAAGCTCCCATGGGCATGGAAGCACAAGTGCCAAGGCCACCAAGAGCCACAGGGCCAGAAGCCCCAGCCCAGCCAGCTCTGCCTCTCCTGATCCACGTGGCCCAAGCTCCCATGGGCATAGAAGCACAAGTGGCAAGGGCACAAAGAGCCACAGGCCCAGAAGCCCCAGCTCAGCTTCTCTTGATCCACATGCCAGTACCTACCATGGGCATAGAAGCACAAGTGGCAAGGGCACAAAGAGCCACAGGCCCAGAAGCCCCAGTCCAGCCAGCTCTGCCTCTCCTGCGCCACGTGCAAGTACCTCCCATGGGCATAGAAGCACAAGTGGCAAGGCCACCAATAGCCACAGGCCCAGAAGCCCCACACCCCCAAGCACACCCTCTCCTCCTCGGCCACATTTGCCACCGGCACAGGTGGCAACCACCGAGCCATATGGCACATCCACGCCTGGAAGTTCGGTGGCCACCCAGCCAAGAACCCCCAGTCCCATTGCTAGTCCAGTGCATTCGTTCTCAAGCCACGTGTCCAACATTTCAACACCACAGAGCCAGGCTAGAATGTCCCCCGAATTGCCTACATACAGAGATGAGCCAAAACAGCAAGCAATAGGCCGAACATTGCGGTGAGGACAGTTGAGTGGCAGGTTTGGTGAGGCCCAAACTCTCGCATTGGCAAGTGGGCTCACACTCCATTATGACGAGCTATATGGGCGAAAATCCAAAGTTACAAGCAAAATGAGAAGCTCACCAGACAGGTCAATGCAATGGGGGAGGAGCTTAAAGATGTTGAGCAGATACAGCGCAAAATTTCTGACTTGAAGTATGAAGCACGGAAGAAACAGAATAAACAGCGCAATTACAGGTACATATTTGAGTTGTGCATTTGTCTGCTTGTTGTATTGAGCAAAATTGCCTAAATTTATAAACCACTATTTTTCAGCTTACAAACTGGCCGGAGGCTTCCCAACTAAATTAGAGTATACACGAGCTAAAGAGATGGTGCTGGGGTTGATACACCCCATGGCATTAGAGGGCCACTCTGGCAGACGGGACAAGGACATCCCTACCATTCCTGCAGGTTAGTAATGTTAGTGTGTATGTGAAATGTTTTAAACGTGTGAAATGAGGCTCACAGGCATATATGAACACATGCCCCTAGCGAGTGGTTTGGAGGGGAGATTACAGTTTTCTCTGGTTGTTTAATGTCTGCTGAATGGTCATTTACAATTTTCCAAACACATACACGAACTTGGACACTATTTATGGTCACTATTAAAGTCTTAGGATTAGCAATACACTGCCTGTTATGTGATTCTACGTAATCAGATACAACACTTCCTTCTTTGGCTTTAGCCCACTTGTGTTTTAGGTGTGCTTTGGTCTCAAATACTTGATCAGGGGTTAGGGAAAGGTCTACATAGGAAGAATGCCCACCAGCATACTCTGAAGACAAATGATATTTGCAAGCTGAGTGTGGCTCCCTAATGGCCCTTTAGGGATGTGTGAAGCCTCAGAACATGCAATACATGCATGTTTGTATTTTTTAAGGTGAGCAATGTGTATGTACAGGGTGAGGCATACATATAACAGATAATGACATTCATACTGAAGGTCACCGTTGGGGGAGTTTGCATTCCTGCTTGGCCACGTGCTGCCTAGGAGCCAGGAGCAGATATATACGATAAGTGGACTTGGATGAAACTGCTGATGCATGTGACTGAACATGACTAATTTGCATCACAAATATATTGAGGGCCCAAACTGAACCTTTGTTTGCACATGTTCCAACAGACCCACACACTGATGGTGGAAATCCAGGAGATGGAGGAGGATGCCAGCTTGATGGGATCTTCACAAGTGACCCCCCTGGAACCTAATCTGCCACTGTCCCAACATGCTACTGCACCAAATACTCTGCAGCAGAGTGAAGCTGGACGCATGCTGCCAGGCCATCATGGGCAGCAGGCTGAGACTGAGCCTACAGTCCCCAGTGGTAGCACTGCTGCAGAGGTTTGCCAAGCACATCTGCGACTCTTGCTCGCCCTAGACGTCCAGCATCTGCAGGCGCTCAAACCCGGGGAATCGGTAGACGGAGTCAGCAACGTCGACCAGTTTCTCAGGGGAGGCGCATGCCGATCCTGGAGTCAGCATGGCACCATGACAGGCATTTATTTCGCCAGCTAACTCAAAGAACCACAGAGCAGCATCATGCACAATTAGAGACATTAAATAATACATTCACCACTATGCTGAATTTAGGACGACCAACAGCCACATGGCCACCTTAACTAATAATTTCACTGCCATGCTGGATGAAGTTCTAACAAGCAATAGACACATGTTGGAACAGTGGCAGATTATAAATGCCCCACATGCCCAGGTGATGGGCCACCTCCAAGGCCCACCACCAGGGTTTTATGGGCAACACCCATTTTAACAGATAGTTTCCCTGTATCTTTCCTCTACATCCCCACTGTATTGACCTGTCTGGTGAGCGCTACCAAGATTGCCTTTTTTCTGGCTTTGCTTGTATGATTTGGATTTTCGCCCATATAGCTCATTAGAGTGCTGAGATACCCCACTAGCCAATGTCTGAGCTAAAGCCTCACTGAACCTGCCGCTCAAGTTGCCACGCTGAAGGCTTTGGCCTAATGAAATTGTGTCTGGCTCATCCTGTTTGTAGACATGATTGGGGGACATTCTGGACTGGCAAACTACTACCTGGCAAAGATTGGACTGGACATTTGGACTGGGGGTTCTTGTTTGGGTGGGCCACTAAATTACAGGCGTGGATGTGGCATAGGTATGGCTGCTTTCCACCTGTGCCTTTGGCAAATGTGGCCAAACAGGAGAGGGGGTGTATTTGACCCTATGTATTACTGGCCAAAGATTTGCATGCAAATGGTTGCTCCCTATCTACGTATATGTTATTTGGCGTGGAAACTTTGGCCTGGAATGCGTTACTTTACAACTCCTGGATGTGACCAATTGCTAGGTGCCATGAGTCTGCACCAATGTATATTTCTGTTGTACTATGTATATACATGAAGTCTGCGAGTGTCCTTCAACTGATAATTAACATATTTATATTAAAGATATTGAATGTGACTTTAGCTGTTGTTGACTAAGTTGATGCATTAATGTTTTTATTTTGAAATTAGTGAAGGTTTTTTTAAACAAACATGTGAGAAAAAAATGCATGAGGCTCAGATCAAGTTTGAAAATTTTAGTAATTAATTCATTACTATTTATAAATAATAAAAAAACAAAGCCTTCACAAAGGCAAATGAGAGTCCAAAGCAACAAATACATACAACAAACAAAAACAGGAAAACAAAATTAGGCAAAATGGGTACTAATCAAATTTGCCCTCACAGCTTGCCCAGAGGCACTAGGTGTGCCACAGTAATTGTCATCAGGCTCCTGGCTGGGTGGAGAGGGGGGAAGATCCACATACCGGGGGACACGCTGCATTATGGCAAAGTTGTGTAGCACACAGCAGGCCAGTATTATATCAATCACCTTGCTGGAGTGCCCCCCCGGTATGGTCCAAACATCTGAACCTAGTTTTTAGGAGGCCAAAGGCCCTCTCCACAATGGCCCGGGTTTTTCGGTGGGCTTGATTGTAGGTGTCCTGGGCTGCATTCTGTGGCGGGCGTCATCAGCCAGGGAAGAAGCGGATAGCTGGAATCCCCTGAAAGAATAAGAAAATTCTTACATTAATTACCCAATGCAACAAAAAATTTGGGGGACAAGCGGTCGTTCCCCCTGACTAAGAGACTATGTTATATTATTGCAACACCCTGTACATACAGATTGCTCACATAAAAAAGAGCCTAACAAAAACAAAAACCATAAAAAAAGAGCCGAATTGGGTTAGGACTGTGCTGCTCAGCATTTTTGGATGTCTTACCTTTTCAGGACCCCAGATCGCCTTTGTCTGAGCCAAGCACTGCTCTAACCCACCCCCTGCACTTTATCCCGCTCTCCTCTACTCAGTAAGTGTCCTGCTTCTGAACAAAGATGGCGCAGACCCTATCATAAAGTCAAGAACAGAATTGCAGCCGAGTGTGGGGAAGAATAATAAGTCATTTACTAGAAAGTAGAAATATATTCTTTTTAAATAGTGGCAAATAATTTTTTAAGGGTGTGTGCTTTGCAAAAGATCATGGTTAAGGTCTGGTTTAACATGTCATCAAGGGGTAAAAACAGCCATAGGTTCAGACATGGGTCATCAACTATATTCATAGGCATACATTGCAAAGTGAATGACGTTATTTGCGTCAACTTACCAAGGAGCCATCCACCGGAGAATTCTCCAGACTCAAACCGACGGTACAATCAAGATCGTCACAATATGTATGCGTCATGAGATGGGAACCGCATGTCCGGGGCCACCACTGCTTGGACATTCAGTGAGTGGCCCATTTTGCGGTTCCTGGGAAAAAAGAAAAACAACAAAAATTAGCAAGGCTAGGTAAACTACTCAAACACCAACTCCTAACATCCTCCAAAAAACATGTTGGGCAATACAAATAACACTAACTAAGTACCTAAGTATTTTTTAGCCCCAAAAAGAATATGTATGTTGGATCAACTAAAGATTAACTTTAAAATGACTAATTAAGGTCCACATGAAAATGGCTTTGGCCGATATGAAAAACATTGATGAAGCTAAAGACGACCAAATGTATCACAGGGACTTAATAGATATACAGGGTAAGCTAATTCACAGGGACAATTTACAAGGAGGGATTAATAGAAATACAGGGTAAGCTATTTCACAGGGACAATTTACAAGGAGGGATTAATAGATAGTTAAAATACAATTTATGTAAACTATAAAAAAAATGACCGATTGAACTTACCTATAGATGTACTCGTCGGCTGCCGGAGGGAGCAATCCCTGCACCCATGACGTTGGGCATGTCGGCGATATTATAAAATGCCAGCTTAAGTGCGTTCCTGGCTACCATGTCGTCAGGAAAATAGATATATTTCTGACTAATGGTAGCCATGCCTCCAAAAACTTGGATAGCGCGTGGCTCAGCGTAGGCTGGGAGATCCCCATGGAGAGGGCACCCAGCCTCTGGAACCAGCCGTTCGCCAAAAATTGCAGGCAGCCAAGCATCTTGGTCATACCTGAAATTGCTTGCCCCTTCCTTGTGGTGCGAGCTAACCATGGCCGCAGCTCACTATACAGTTTATGGAGGGAAGCGGGATTAAGTCTGGTCAGCTCAAACAGCTCAACGTCATGCATGCCATCGATATGCATGCATCGCCAGTGCAATCTGGCCTCGGCCCTGCTGATACATTCAATTCCCATTAGCTGGAGTTGGTGATGTTCCTCCACAAACGCACAAAACATGTTGATAGCAAGGGTATCCGAGGTCAAAATGGTCCCGTAAGGGGATCGCACATGAAACGGTTTTATATGGTGGTGGTCTCTCGGCAATCAGCTCTCCGAATGAGACGCAAGCCCATACCAATAACGTAACTTATCTGAACGAACGCAAAATATCAGATTTAGATGGGAAAATGATCCGAACTAACGCAAACGATCCGATTTACTTTCGTTTATCGAAAGCGCATATACGCATGAGCTTGAACGAACGTACTAATGGAAATGCAACGAAAAAACCTAAAAAAATGACAAACACACAAAAACATACACAGACAGCTACGGAAGTCTAGACGAATAAATCGAGGCTATAGAACCAGGACTGTTCCTATGGTTTCTCAGCAGAGGGCGCCAAGGTTCCCTGTGCGCTTGCATTTTCGCAATAGACACAGTAGGGCCAGTAAGCTTGCGAATATGCGCGCACATTTGTGCTCTGTATGAGCCAATGGATTTGTGCACATGTGCGATAATGCGCACGCATGCACATTGCAGACAGGCTTTTGCGCATGCGCAGGGGCCTTTAAATACTGGTGAGCCCTGAGCTCCATTGCCAGTTGGTCAATTATCCTGCCTGTGCCTGAGTTCCAGTCTTCCATTCCTGTGTACCGACCCGGCTTGATCCTGACTACGCTCCTGTTCTCCTGACGACCTCAGCCTGTTTACGACTTCGATCCTGATCTGCCTGCCCACGACCTCAGCCTGTTAGGACTCCGATCCTGATCTGCCTGCCCACGACCTCGGCTTGTTTACAACTTTGATTCTGTGCTGCCAGCCACGACTTCAGCTTCTTCTTCATTTCTAGTCCAGCTCTGGTCTGTCTTCTACCCCGAACTTGGCAAAACCCATTGCTAGGTTGCCTGACCTGGGACCTTCCTGCAGCCCAGTCTATCCTCACCTTTAGAGACTCTAGTGAAAACCCGGTTGGTCTTTAGATTCCAGGCTTCCCGGTCGAGAGGTGAGCCGGTTCTTAGTTTCCGCAATCAGGGTTTACACCCGGTAGCCTGACAGTACCAACTGGCCAATAATGAGCTCTGGCGGAGATCACCCAGCTTTCCATGCCTTGGCCCAGCAGATGACTTCTTTAACTCAGGCAGTGAGCAATTTACACTGGGGATTTTTACAGCTCAAGTCCCACTTGGATATGCTGCAAGCCAGCCTTCCTGCCGCTACTAACCCCATCCCACTGTCAACTTCCGTCAAGCCTGTGGCTGCCGCTAATTCCGGCTCTGCCTTGGAACCTCGCATACCTTTGCCTGAACGTTTTTCAGGGAACCGCAGCCATTTCCGGTCATTTAAAAATAGTTGCCAGTTGCTGTTCGATCTCCAACCCAAGACATACCCCACTGAGGTCATCAGGATCAAAACCGTCATCTCTTTGCTGCTGGTAAACCCCCAAATTTGGGCTCATCGGTTACTCGACCAATCAGACCCTATCATATCCTCTCTAGAGACCTTCTTTGATGCCATGGCAACTAGGTATGATGACCCTGGGCGCATAGCTTCAGCTGAGGCGGTTCTTCGGACCCTTCACCAAGGACGCCGACCTGTCTAGGAATATGTGGCTGAATTTCGTTGCTGGAGTACTGAAACTCTTTGGAATGACCACGCTCTCTGCCATCAGTTCTATTTAGGTCTGGCGGATTCCGTTAAAGATGAACTGGCTCGTTCCGATCTCCCTGCATCTCTGGAAGAATTGATTAGACTCTCTATCAAGATTGATAGGAGATTAAGGGAGCGCTGTCTTGAGAAAAATAATCCTCAGTCATTCCATTGGGGTCTTCCTTGTGCAGATGTTGCTTATCCCAGTCCGTCCTCTGTTAGCAGTGGTTCTGAGACAATGCAACTTGGGGTTTCTCGTCCTTCATTGACATCTGAGGAACGCCTTTGCAGACACCAGCACAATCTGTGCCTTTACTGCGGGGAAGCTGGTCACTTCCTTTACAGATGCCTGGTCCATCCCCCGGGTAAGAGGTTACCTACTAAACATCATTCAGGCTCCCTGATGCTCTCCGGTGCTAATCATATCTCTGTTCCACTCTGTCTACAGTTGCACGGAAGAAGAATTAAGGTGGCAGCTATTATCGACTCAGGAGCATGCAGTTGTTTTATGGACTTGGAATTTGCTAGGATCCATGAAATTCCCTCCCGGCAGTGCCCCTTTCCGCTCACTATCTCTTTGGCTGATGGTTCCGCGCTCAAGACCGGTCCAATTACATCACAGACTTTGTCATTAGCGGCATGTGTCGATCCAGATAATTTTGAAGGGCTCAGTTTTGATCTCATACCATCCCCTGCTTTCCCTGTTATTTTGGGACTTCCTTGGCTATTGGCACATAACCCTTCAATAAATTGGTCCACAGGTACTGTTCTGTTTGAGTCTCCTTACTGTCTTCAGGCTTGTTCCTCTAATGCTACAGCCAAGCATCAACTGGCTTTGATTGAGTCTGCCAAGAGGGAGGATCTTCAAGAGGTGCCTGAGGCTTATAGGGACTTTAGGGATGTTTTCGACAAGAAAGGCGCTGACATTCTACCATCTCATCAGCTGTATGATTGCCCTATTGAACTTCTGCCTGGGGCATCCATTCCTTTCGGCAGGATTTACCCATTATCGGATCCAGAGTTGTTAACTCTTCATCAGTACCTGGATGAGAATCTAAAGAAAGGGTTCATTCGGCCTTCCACATCACCTGTAGGCGCAGGAATATTCTTTGTGGGCAAGAAGGATGGTACTCTATGACCTTGTATTGACTACAGGGAACTAAGCAAAATAACTGTCAAGAATCACTACCCTCTGCCCCTAATGTCAGATCTCTTTCAGCGCCTCAAGTCAGGACAGATTTTCACCAAACTCGATCTAAGAGGGGCCTACAATCTTGTCCACATAAGAGAAGGGGACAAGTGGAAAACGGCTTTTCATACTCGCTATGGACATTTTGAATATCTGGTCATGCCATTTGGTTTGTGCAATGCCACGGCAAACCTTTCAACACCTGGTTAATGACATTTTCAGAGACTTCCTTGATATCTTCATCATCGCTTACTTGGACGACATTCTTGTTTTTTCGGCAAACCTGACCGAACATCGGGAACATGTGCGGGCGGTCCTCTCTTGACTTCGAACACATCAACTCTACGCTAAATTAGAAAAGTGCGAATTTGAAAAAACGGCCATCTCGTTTCTGGGGGGTCCTCATCTTGGATCAAGGGTTTTCCATGGACCCTAGTAAAGTTTCAGCAGTGCTTGAGTGGCCATCACCTATTTCCCATAAAGGGGTCCAAAGATTCATTGGTTTTGCCAATTTATACCGCCGGTTTGTCCGTAACTTTTCTGCCCTAGTCCGGCCTATTAATAAATTAACCAAGAAGGACAAGAACTTTGAATGGACTGAATTGGCACAGCAAGCTTTCCAGACCTTAAAAGAGTGCTTTACTTCAGTCCCTATTCTTGCACATCCTGATTCCACTTTACCGTTCATCTTGGAGGTTGATGTGTCATCCATTGTTGTGGGGGCAGTTCTGTTACAGCGATCAGGAAAAACGGCAGTTCTGCATCCTATTGCCTTTTTCTCCTGCAAATAGTCAGCAGCTGAACGATTGTACGATGTAGGGGACCGATAACTTTTGTCTATTACTGGCCCTCGAGGAGTGGCGGTACCTGTTAGAGGGGGTGGAACATCCTATCCTTATCCTAATCAATCACAGGAATTTGGAATATCTACGCTCTGCCAAACATTTAAAACCCTCGCCAAACTCGCTGGTCATTGTTCTTCTCTCACTTTAATTTTCATGTCACCTATCGGCCTGGTAGCCGTAACATCAAGCCTGGTGCCCTGTCCAGGTTGCCTCTTCCAGACTCCTATGATGAGACTGATTCCTCTGAGCTACCAATTCTCTCTGAAGGACACTTTCTGGTGTTAGAGCCTGATCTCATTTCCCAGATTTGCAGAGCATCTTCTGAACGACCACTAGAAGGTTGTGAAAACTTGCCTTGTTCCGAAGGCTTGTTTATCCATCAAGGCAAGATATTTGTGCCTAAGACCTCCCGAACTGCAGTTTTACAAACCTTCCATGACCATCCCCTGGCAGGACACTTCGGCCTACATAAGACTCAAGAATCAACACTTCTGGTGGCCTTCATTAAAAAAAGACTGCGTTTCTTTTATTGACCATTGTTAAATCTGTACTCGGAGCAAAGGTTCATCTTCTAGACCTATGGGATTGCTTCTTCCTCTGCCGGTGCCTGAGAGACCTTGGTCCAACATCTCCATGGACTTCACTGTAGAGTTGCCTCCTTCTGAAGGATTTACTACCATCCTAATGGTAGTGAATCGGTTTTCGAAGATGGCTCATTTTGTTCCCTTGACGGGCATTCCCTCCACACCCACACTTGCTCTAGTCTTCATTCAGGAGGTGGTTCGGCTCCATGGCATGCCCGCCGAGATCATCTTGGATCGAGGATCCGAATTCACTTCACGATTCTGGTCCTGTCTGTGTGAGTCCCTCCAAATTTCTCTGGTTTCACCCCAATATCTTACCTGATCTTCCAAGAGATATCAATTTACCAGCCGCACAGGAGCTGGCTTTTCTTTTGGCTGAGACTCATCGAGAGTTAAGATAGTGTCTCTGCAAGGCTCAGGAACAATATAAGAAGAATTCGGATCTCCATCGTCAACCATTTCCACTTTATGCAGTTGGTGACAAAGTGTGGCTGTCCACTCGAAACCTTAGGTTGTGTTGCCCGACCAAGAAGCTTGGTCCTAAATTTGTCGGTCCATTTGTGATCAAGAAACTTATCAACCCAGTGGCTGTTGAACTCCGCCTGCCAGCATCCCTCCATATTCATCCTGTGTTCCATGTTTCCTTACTTAAACCAGCAACAAATACCATCCCATGCCCATGTCTAATGTGTATTTGAATGTCTGAGTCTGCCTCCAACAAAATTAGGAATTCAAGGATTCCTTTTCAAGAGGAAATTACCTGCAGCTCGGAAACACCTCCACTATTGAGGTACCCTGTTGGCAGCTAGGTGTGAATATATTCTATTGCATTCATGGGACATAGACAAATGGCAGGATCTCAGGCTTGCATCCTATTTGAGTGTTAGTATGGTATAATTTGGGGAATATCTGTAATCATATAAGGTATAATAAATATGCCTATAATTATTACACTTCATTTGCCCTTTAACAATCCTGCTGTGACAGAATAGTATCTATAGATAATTACTTCTGACATTTTCAGCCTTGAAGGAAGTGTTGTTACATCATTATACGCCTGTAGGTCCCTTTACAATTTACAATCAAATATAGAATACCATTGGTAAACTTTAGGCAGCAACAGTCTGCCAAGAGATTGCTAATGAGAAACTGAAAAAAACAGGGAAGAACCCTTTTGTATGGCAAACCCTGAAAAAGCTCTCATATGAAGTATGAGTTATAAGCTATTTCACAAAAGTCCAGTTAAGATGTTTCTGGTGTGGAATTCTTGCTGCTCCAAGCATCAAAATGTATCATCGTCACATTTGCACATTCTCATGGTAAGGCAACCTGGAGATCATTGGTCACACAACATGTTCCTCCTCCACCCTCGTCCCAAAATGGGTCCTGGACTTGAATGCCTGTCAAAATGGGAAACACAACAGATAAACTGTCTACACCAAAACATTCAAAATCATGAACATTTAATGAATCCACTTGACCCCGCTTCCATAGCTATCTCTCCTCAGAGTTCCCATCTGGTAGTATATTTGAAACACCCTCCCCCATTACCCCACTATAGTGGTTCTAAATGGGCTTACACAGATCATCTCTTAAAGATCTGTGTGGATCTTGTAATTGAAAAAGGGACCCGACTAACTATGCTTCACTGGACTCTGTAGACAGCCAAGCCCAGTTCCCCACTGAGCTCCAGGACAAATGCCCCCAGATCGCCCTGGATCAGGGATCACTGCAGCAGATTAGAGCGGTGATTAGGGAGGCGATCTCTGTGGTCACTAGAAGCACAACCCAGCTCCTTAGGGAGTTAAAGGAGCAGGGACATAGCATCCAGACCCTGGAGGGGCAAATGAAAGATGTCACAACAGTACTGGAGGGGCATGAGGATAAAGTGCAGGTATTACATGACGAGATTGCTGTGCTGAAAGTTATGCATGAGGACTTGGAAAATAGGAACCGCCGCTCCAACCTCAGATTTAGAGGCCTTCCTGAGTCCATGGAGGATGCCCACGATTGTGGCCCTGCTGCAGGAGCTGACGCCCAATATACCGGTCAAGAGGTTGGAGCTGGAGCGGCGCACCATGCACTCACCAGGCGCTCCCCTGACTCCCCCCAAGGGACATCATTGTTTAGTTTGTTTATTTTAAAACCAAGGAAGCGGTGATAAAGAGCCCCTACAGTTTCAGGGGCATCCCTATCAGGTCTTCACTGACTTGGCCCAGACCACCATTGCCAAAAGGCGGGCTTTTAAACCATATTTGCAGATCCTTCACTCACAAAACCTACGCTACAGGTGGGGCTTTCCATTTAAAGTGACATTCGCATACAACGGAAAGACAATGCAAGCCTGCACAGCCTTGGAGTTAAAAGCTAGCTTCCAGCAACTCGGGCTCCAACAGCCAGAGGAGCCCCAAGCACTAGCCTCAACACCATCTGAGAGAGGCCTCGCAATGAAGGAAAGATGCCCCAATGTCATCTACGGGCTCCCAGCGAAAGAGGCAGGGGAAAGATAGATCTCAGGCCTTGAAGAATCTGTCATCCCAGGCCTTCCAGAGCACGTCAGAGGGGTGACAAAAGAAAAAATAGGTTTCAGTGTCATACCTCTGATGGTGTGTGGAGAGTTTAGATTGGTTAATACTGTCTTTGGACGGTAAATGGTTGGTTATGCTAAGTTAAGTTTCTGTTTGATTCCAAGTTTTTTCATGTTAGTAGCTACCTGCTCTACTGTGGTTAAGGCACATGTACAGGGGACAGTAATCCTATGTGGGGACTCAAACATGACCCTATATAACAGGCTAGATAGGTCCTCCCCGCCCTCCCCACAGCTTGAGGGAGAAGCTAAGGCCTTCACCAGTATAATCCAGCGGGCCCAATTGGTTGATACATGGTGGGAATTGAACCCAGGGAAAAGAGATTTTACCCATTACTCCCACCCTCACAAGCTGCATAGTAGAATTGACCATATATTTACCCTAAGGGTTTTTTTGACGCAAATCCTGCATGCAGAGATAGTACCAGTACCTTGGTCTGATCATGATATGGTTACAATAACATGCTCAAGCTTGCTTGAGGGGCCGGCCTCGTGGGTGTTAAATGACTCCCTATTATCTATGAAGGAGGCAGTACAGCAGGCAAAAAAGACTGCCACAGAATATTTAGCACATAATAAGGGCTCAGTGGATTCACCCTCAATGTTGCGGGGAGCTCTTAAGGCTGTTATGAGGGGCCACTTCCTAGGGATGGCTTGGAGGCGGAAAAGGGAAAGGGAGGCGCAGGCTCGGGTACTGGAGAAGGAGTATGCAGAGGCTGCCAAGGAGTTCAAGGACTCTAAGGCGGGTAGCGGGCGGATAGACTAGAAAAGCCAGGGTGGCTCTAAACCAGTTTCAAATCAGTCAGGCAGAAACTCGGTATAAATGGTCAAGGCAGAAATACTATGCCTGCTGTAACAAACCCAACACCCTGCTGGCTGCCCAACTTCGGTGTCAGGAAAATCTGGCTCCTCCAATAAGGCTGAAGGTGAAAGGCGGGGCTCTTGGGTGTTAAATGACTCCCTATTATCTATGAAGGAGGCAGTACAGCAGGCAAAAAAGACTGCCACAGAATATTTAGCACATAATAAGGGCTCAGTGGATTCACCCTCAATGTTGCGGGGAGCTCTTAAGGCTGTTATGAGGGGCCACTTCCTAGGGATGGCTTGGAGGCGGAAAAGGGAAAGGGAGGCGCAGGCTCGGGTACTGGAGAAGGAGTATGCAGAGGCTGCCAAGGAGTTCAAGGACTCTAAGGCGGGTAGCGGGGCGGATAGACTAGAAAAGCCAGGGTGGCTCTAAACCAGTTTCAAATCAGTCAGGCAGAAACTCGGTATAAATGGTCAAGGCAGAAATACTATGCCTGCTGTAACAAACCCAACACCCTGCTGGCTGCCCAACTTCGGTGTCAGGAAAATCTGGCTCCTCCAATAAGGCTGAAGGTGAAAGGCGGGGCTCTAACCACCACCCCCCAAAAAATATTGGAGGAATTTAGGGAAGGCCTGGCGAAGCTGTATGAGGCCCCCCAACCAATGAATGGGAAAGTGGTCTCTGAGTTTTTGAGGATATCTCGCTCCCTAGGTTAACTGAGCCACAAAAACTAGCTATGGAAGCAGATTTTACAGCTGAGGAAGTGTCACAGGGTATTAATGAACTTAAGCCAGTTAAAAGACTGGGCCTGAATGGACTAACCGCAACCTTCTATAAAAAGCTCAGCCAAGAGGTCACCCCTCACTAGTTAACCTCTTTAACCATATAATGCGGGGTAACTTCTTTGAGGGTGAAATATTAAAGGCAAACATCGTTATGATCCCAAATCCAGGGAAGGATCATCAAAAATGGAGCAACTATAGACCCATTTCCCTCTTAAATATTGACCTTAAACTGTTTGCTAAAGTTTTAGCCACTAGGGTAAATGGCTTTTTGGGTTGCCTAATCCACAAGTCAGGCGGGAGATGGAGTCAGGCGTATACTACAACTGATAGATTCGGTTAAGGGTACTACTGATCAGGAGTCCATGTTGCTGTCTTTGGATGTCGAGAAGGTGTTTGACTCCATCTCCTGGGAATACCTGCGGTGGGTGCTGGGGAGGTGGGGATTTGGGGAGGGAATGGTGGCTGCTGTGGATGCGTTATATAACTTACCAAAGGCCACCTTGAAATACAGGGGTGTAGAATCTTCCCCCCTTCTCAATCTACAGAGGAACTAGGCAGGGGTGGCCTCTGTCCCCCATCCTATTAATTTTGGCACTGGAGCCCGTGGCTATTAAGATCCGGAGCAATGGAGGCATCAGAGGGATTTCCGCAGCTTCAGGGGAAAATAAGCTATCGCTCTTCGCGGACGATATGCTCCTGATGGTTACAGGTACACACATCTCTATTCCCAATATATTCAAAACCCTTTCTGTATTCGGGAGCTTTTCAGGCCTCCAGATAAATGACACTATGTCCACAGCTCTGGATATTTCCTTGAAGCCTTCCACAAAGCAGGCCCTTTTAGCTAATTTCCCTTGGACCTGGACGCAGCAATTGTCGTATCTGGGGGTCAAAATTACCCCCAGGATATGAAGCGCTGTTTAAGGCTAACTATTCACATATCCCAAAGCTGGTTGACTCAATGGTAAACCCTTGGTATAATCTAAAAATATTGTGGCTAGGTAGGCTAGCTGCAATTAAAATGACTCTCCTGCCAAAGCTTTGATATTTATTCCGGGTGCTTCCAATTTCGATCCCCTTATCCTTTCTTAAGCCACTGCAAAATAAGATATTAAAGTATATCTGGGGCCAATCAAATCAAGGGTGAACAGGAAAACACTATACCATCACACAACCAGGGGAGGCCTGGGGGTTCATCTGCTTCATAAATACTACCTGGCGGCACAGGTTGCTCCTCTGCCGCTCCTCCATGCTAAACGGGAGGCCCCGCTGTGGCTCCTGGAGGAGGAGAAGATCCTTGCCAATGGATGTAGAGACCCTACTTAGGGTCCCTAAACGAGTGTGGCCTAAGACCATCTCCCCAATCCTGTGCTGCCTGTTGGACAAATGGGATCTTTGCAGGACCAGGGCGAAGCTGGAATCTAAACATTTGCCCTTGGTGAGGCTGTTTGATAACCCATTGTTTCTCCCAGGGGTCATGCATGCTCACAGCTTCGGATGGTGGAAGGCCAATGGCATTGTGACTATACACAATCTCAAAAAGGAGTTCTACCTTTTGAGGATCTTAAAAGCGCCAAACAGATCCCCTTCTCGGAAATCTTCAGATATTTGCAACTTTCGCATTTTGTCGGTAGCATTCTGAGAGGGGATTCCCACCATGCCGGCTCACCCCGCTGGAGCAAGCATGTCTTCCCAAGCCGTTTGCAAAGGGGATGATCACATATATCTATGAGGCTTTGGTGCATTGGGCTGACCCCCGCAACATGGATACATGGAGAGGTGTGAGGCGAAGCTGGGGACCCCAATTGAAGGGGAGGACTAGAGGAAAATTGGAATAATGTGCGGAAGACGTCGCTGAATGTGTTAGCGGCTTAAAACGCTTATAAAATAGTACTCCGATGGTACTACACCCCGCCTCGCACTCCCCCAGATGCTACAGGGGATGTGGAGCAATCGGAGAGTACCTCCATGTTTGGTGGGGGTGCCCAGTGGTGCAGGGCTTATGGAATGAGGCATACAAAGTGTTATCTCACATATTGGGTAAATCTCTTTCCCCGACTGTGTGGAGTCTAGTAATGCATCTTTGGAAAGCCCCCGGACTTATGGATTATGGCAGGAGGTAGAGGTGAGGATGGCGAACATAATGATGAATGAACAAATGACAGCCTCCATCATATCTAATAAGGAGAAGGCTGACCAGGTGTGGGGACCATGGAGAGAGTTCCAACAGAAAAAGTGTTAGGGGCTATTAGGTTTGATGGCACTAGGAAATAGGGTTAATGAGCACTGACCCAGCAGGAGGACAGATGTTACGTGTTCCGGGACGCCCCCTTCCTTTATTCCCCCACCTTTATGAAGGCCGTAACGTCACCGCCCCCCCTTTTTCCCCCTCCCTCCCCTTTTCCTCTCTTCCCTTTACATTCTTTACCCTCTCTTGACTCTCTTCCCTCCCTCTTCCCTTCTTTCTGCTTGCTTTATTTCATTCTGTTTAAACAGGTAGTCCATTGAGGACGCCTTAAATTGCTATGTGTGGTTTAATGTATAATGAGTTTGTAAAGTTAATTTGCATAACATCCTCTACCGCAGTTCCTTCCAAGAGGGTCTTCAGTAGAGCAACCCCCCCCCAGGGCGGTACTAGTCACAGTGGTGCAGCCAGGCTGTTTAGAGTTAACAGAGACTCACGTAGGATTTATTAGAACTTGCACTTTAATAATGATAAAGACAGAAATGATCTGACATTTATACTGCTTAGATGAAATAACACCAGTATGCGGTATTATTATTTGTTTGACTGGATGCTGTGATTATATACCATGTTGTAAACTCTAAGTTTGCTCAATAAAAATATTGTAAAAGAAAAAGGGACCCAATCTGTTGGCACACTGTGGTATTGGTACCCAATCTAACTAAATAGTCTACAGTATCCCGTCTATGCGTGCACTTTGACTTACAGAAACTAGACATATGCCCTATTTTCCCACAGGAAAAGCATTTTGTTGACTTTTACATACCTTTGGGGCACAGGAGGTCTACCTACCTCCCCGTGTCCCTTTAAGTATACTCACCCGTTTCCTAAGCATAGCACTGGTAATCCTAGGAGGGGCAGCTGTTCCTGTATCCCTCTGGGCAAGCCCAGACCTACTTTTTCTTGAACCTAGGGGTGAATTGTACCAAGCATCCCCAGGGGTCTTGGTTACTATTGCCCCTGATTTACCTTCATTATGCCTAGCATTGCCTGCTTTTGAATCACCTCCCTGTTCCTCGGAGGCCTGAAAAGCCATGGCCTCTGACCTCTGAGGTGTAATAGACCTAAACAGATCAGGGCTAGTCTTTTGAATGGATGCTGTCTCTAACGGTTACTGAAGTCTAACCAACTCAGTATCTTTTCTCTCTATTTTAAACTGAAGTTTACACAATTCAGTCTCTTTTTCCAGCAAAGCAGGCCTTAATTTACAGACCTCCATCTATTTTTCAATTATGCATTGATACTGGTTATCCAGTTGATTTTTCATTGTCTGAAATTGTTGCTTTGTATCAGAACAATCTCTACAATGAAAATTGAATGCTACCTCCTGCACTCTAGCTTCAAATATACAGAGTAATTTGGCTAACATATACAGGCGTTTTGAGTTTTTAATAAACACAGTATTACTCTTAATGCATAATTCATTCAAAACTCTTCTGGGGATTTCTTATCCTCGGGTAACAATATTGGATTAAAATCACTATGCCTGGCTAACTTATTAAAAGTGGAAAGGGGAGTGTGTACTTTACCTGTCGTCATCTTTGTCCAGCTAACGAAAATATGCTCTTTGTCCTGGAAACTGTATTAACCGCCTTTCTCCAGCAGACTAATGAAATGGCTCAGGAAGATGTCCACAGTGTGTCCATTCCCCCCGTTTTAACGGTTTTGGAAAGCAAGTGGAAAAACTTTAATACCTTAGGACAGACACTGATTCAGAAGTAATAGATTCTCTGTGCAGATTATAATTTGTGCTTGGTATTAAAAACAGGCTATGCTATGTGTGCTTAATTCAAAGTCTGAGTGTTCAGTCAGTGTCACACAATTACCATGTCCCAGCTGTCCCACACTATCTATTTATCGTAATTCCACTAAAATAGAACAAGACAAACAAAAAAACAAAACTGCAAAATTAAATCATAATGCTCGTCAATGTAAGAAGGGCAATATATGAATAGGTTTATATGAAAATTGTTCGGGGGGTGTTATTCGGGTTTAAATGAATGAGCACTTCCAACTGCTTTAACAGTCATCAGGTTAGAACCAGATCCTCCTTTCCAAGCTGTTATACGTTACAGTTCCTGTACATTACAGATCAATAAATGTTTTATTAAGGTAAAATAATGGATAGCAAGAGAGAGTATGCTTTCAGGTAGTAGGTCCATCCATTGTCTGTCTCGGCCCTCCATTCAGCATGAGCTTATGCTAAACACTAGGGAGTATAACCAGCATTCCCAGCCTCCTGGGTGAGTCTAAGCCATCTAAGATAAAGTGATATAATTTCTACAGTATTCATAATATCACATTGTATCTAATAAATGTAATACCAAACACTATCTGTATGCCTTCCAAATAATGATAATATACAGATTATTAGCCTTTGGGCAATATACATTTCCCATGCTTGGTATATTATGAAAGGTATTATAATACTGTATAAGACTCTCATCCACAAATTTGTAACCTTCATATTTCAGGAACTATATCACATGCCATTAATTTTAACAAGATATACCCGGTCTCAGTTCGGGAGATGCTAATGTGTAGCCATTTGTTTCCTTCAGCAACACTTGAGTTGCACCTAAGTCTAAATGATATGCAATGCAGACACCTCTGGTCATTTATATAAATTCAGGGTCCTCAGTTGCAACCAGGTGCAACCTAGTGCTCATGAACCCCCAACCGCTTCCTGGGCACCGTAATTAGGGCAGCCGACCACTCCAGGCATGTGTACACTAACTGCACAGATGAGGTAAATGCAGAAGAAGAATGGTCATCTATGGCCCAAAATATAAAACTTGTTAACATTTAGATTGGTGTCTATCTAGGCCATAACTGACAGCTGACAGCTTGGGAAGAAGCAGTTGGGTCTGACTTGCCCATGCTAATGGCAGTTGATAACTGTTAAAGCAGAAGGAAGTGTTCATTCATTTAAACCCGAATAACACAGCCACAAACAATTTTGCTGTATCTGGATTGTGCACCTGCACTCACTTTTTCATTTGTTGTAAATCCATGTTTTTACTTCAATAATGGTGGGGCATGGGGGCTCTGTCACTAACCAAAGCGGAAGCCGCAGCTTGGCTCCCTTAAAGGGCGGTGCACCCTCAGCTGTCTGTAAAAGCGATCCTTGGCCAGTCAGAAGGAGAGCTGGCCTGGCAATGGCCCAGTGGGAGGGCACAGGTGCCAGGCCTGCCCCCTTGTAACTGGGCATGTGCAGGGAGCACCTTTACAGACAGCAACATCCGCTTTTGCCAGCCACAGAACCTCCATGCACTGCCCTTATTGAAGTAAAAATTCAGGATTTACAGCAGACATAAAAGGTGTTCTCTTTTATTTTAGCTGCAATTAGATAGTGTGGGTTTCGTAAACCTGATGCAGAAAATGATTTGGGGGGTGTTAGAACCAGATGCTTCTTTCTAAGCTGTCAGCCTGACTCCAAAGTATGCCTGAATATCTTTTCCAAGCTGAAGCTGAAGTAAGAATAAAAGCTGGAGATGAGTGTGCACCAGCAGGTCCAGCAGGTCTCATTGGGCAGCTCAGAGGGACTCCTTGTCTCCTCTGCCACTTAGTAACATAGTATGTCTGAAAAAAAGTCTATACAGTTCAGTCAGTGGTCTAATAGGCCACTTTTGAAGTCTTTCAGTGTATTCCTCATAACTACTTTCTCTGGCAGAGAGTGCCATAGTCTCACTGCTCTTACAGTAAAGAATCCTCTCCTATGCTGATACAGGATGTGTTTTACCTCCAACCTTAGTGAGTATTACTTACAGTACTAACTACTAACTTTAAATAGATTGTGGGACAAAATGTATTTACTCCAGATTTATTTATACATAGTGTAAGGGGTTAGGTAGGGGGTTAGTCGTCTCCTGGGTAGATGGGCACACTTTCATCAGGCACAAAGTCCACAGAACAAGAGAGGATCATTTGACTGACCTCAGTCAGTTTTATTGCCAGATTGTGGTATAAAGTAAAACAAAACTAAACAAAATAAGTCCTATGCCTGTCCGGCTCTAACTAAACATTAGGTGCTCCTGACTAACCCAGTGCCGGCCTAGTACCGGGCACCATAACATAACAGATCATAACATACCACCGGCAATGCTCCCACAGGCTCCTAGCAGATATCCTGTTCCCAGGTTGAGAGCGAGAGTGTGTGTAAACTCCCCCCTTCTATCAGGCAAGCACACCTTGGACTAATCAGGCAGTCCAAGACCCGGACTGTCCGGGTGGAGTGGGGCCCACCCTCTCTTCCCCACTCCAGCAACACAGGCCCTGTAAACGGATTTTTACTCAAACCCTAAACTAGAGATCCTAGATCTCTAGTTTCTAACTTCCTGGTTGCTTTTACCTGACAGATACAAGAAATCTTGGGCAGATATACACACCCTCTATAACTTGTCCAGACACTCTGTCACAATAGTTATTAGGGCACCTCTTGGGCGTCTTGTTTCCAAACAAAATACAACTAATTTTTACAATTTTTGGGGGTACTTAAGTTCCCTCATGCCATTTATTAATTGTATTTGTGCGTTTTGTTTTATTAAAATGTGTGCTATTCAGGGAATTAAGATAAGTCGATGGTGCATAAGTAGCATAGGTACACAGTGAAGTGTAGGTTGTATGCTGAGTGCAAAGACTTTGAAATTCAGTGGCACAGTTGTTTTAAGGCTTAACAATATAAAATGTAAACATCAAATATATACCGTATTTTTCGCCCTATAAGACGCACCTAGGATTTGGGGTAGGAAAATAAGAAAAAAAATATTTTAAACCAAAAACGCACCATTACAGACAGTGTGGCATCCCCCCTCCCATTCCCATAGGCCGTGTGGGAGGCCCCCATTCCATTCCCCATATAGGCAGTGTGGCATTCTCCCCCCTCCCATTCCCCATATACCCAGTGTGGCACCCCCCTCCCATTCCCATATAGGCAGTGTGCACCCCATTATCATAAGCAGTGTGGCATTGCCCCCCCCATTCCCATAGGCAGTGTGGCATCCCCCTCCCCCCATTCCCATTGGCAGTGTGGCATCCCCCTCCCCCCATTCCAATAGGCTTTGTGGCATCCCTCTCCCCCCATTCCCATTGGCAGTGTGGCATCCCCCTCCCCCATTATCCCCCTATTAGTATAGGCTGTGTGGCATCCCCCTCTCCCCCCATTAGTATAGGCTGTGTGGCATCCCCCTCTCCCCCCATTGGCAGTGTGGCATCCCCTCTCCCTCATTGGCAGTGTGGCATCCCCTCTCCCCCCATTGGCAGTGTGGCATCCCCCTCTCCCCCCATTGGCAGTGTGGCATCTCCCTCTCCCCCCATTGGCAGTGTGGCATCCCCTCTCCCCCCATTGGCAGTGTGGCATCCCTCTCTCCCCCCATTGGCAGTGTGGAATCCCCTCCCCCCATTATCCCCCTATTAGTATAGGCTGTGTGGCATCCCCCTCTCCCCCCATTAGTATAGGCTGTGTGGCACCCCTTCTCCCCCCATTGGCAGTGTGGCATCCCCCTCTCCCCCCATTGGCAGTGTGGCATCCCCCTCTCCCCCCATTGGCAGTGTGGCATCCCCCTCTCCCCCCATTGGCAGTGTGGCCTCCCCTCTCCCCCCATTGGCAGTGTGGCATCCCCCTCTCCCCCCATTGGCAGTGTGGCATGCCCCTCTCCCCCCATTGGCAGTGTGGCATCCCCCTCCCCCCATTATCCCCCTATTAGTATAGGCTGTGTGGCATCCCCTCTCCCCCCATTGGCAGTGTGGCATCCCCCTCTCCCCCCATTGGCAGTGTGGCATCCCCCTCTCCCCCCATTGGCAGTGTGGCATCCCCCTCTTCCCCCATTGGCAGAGTGGCATCCCCCTCTCCCCCCCATTGGCAGCGTGGCATCCCCTCTCCCCCCATTGGCAGCGTGGCATCCCCCCTCCCACCATAGGCAGTCGGCATCAGTAGAATAAAAAAAAAAAGTATAACTCACCTCTCCGCTGACAAGCGGGGGGCGTGGCCCCGCCGCTGCGATCGCTGTCTTTTCAGGCAGCAATAGCAGCGGCGGGGCCGGGACACAGCCCGCCCGCTCCTCCATCTGCTGCCTCTTCCTGTCAGGTCACACGCGAGCATCCAGGTCAGCGCAGCAGGTGGGCGTGGCCTGCACCGAGTGAATTCCTAATTAGGTTGGAGGCAGATGTTCAATGCAGCATTGTAGCTCCTTAAATATGTCCGTTGACCATGACTATACTGATGAGAGAGTCTTATTCTGGACTATAAGAGCTTTCATTTGATATCAAACATGGCATATATATTGTGAGTGGTTGGGCGATCGGCAGTGACACGGACAACAGTCTTTCAACAGCAAAACGACTTTATTTAGCAAATAAAGTGTTCAAACGCAAATTATTACTCACTTCAGGGATTGCAGCATCAATGCAATAAATCAAAAGTGGTTACTTCACCCAAATCAATGTAAGTCCAGGGCTGGGTACTCCAGCAAGCTGTAACTCCAAGGCAAGTTAAATCCACTTTGCAGGGCATACAAGCCCTCCGCTGCTCATCCCCACAAGTCCTTTTGTTTACCACATGTGGAATTCAGCCTGGGCTCCCTCCTACAGCCTGGTCAATAGACAACTGACAGGCCGTGTGACTCCTTTTTATTCAGGCTTCCCCTGCAATCAGCCTGATCACCTGTACACGGCCTGAGATCATGGAACAAAGCTGATAAGGATTGGGGAAAGTGACCTTGGTCCTGAAAACCCGGCACGGATCGTGCCTGATACAGCCTAGCAGGGGAGAAATACACACCATTTATGACATTCTTATACACTTTACCACATATCCCCCCCCTCTTCTTCAGACCCGCGGTCTGACACTCTTCAGCGACCATACAGTGGGTTCGGGACACAACATCTACATTCCCTGGCTTATGTTCCACTTTAAACTTCTCTCTTTCACCCGTGGGTACTATTCCCCACACTCGGTCACCAGGATTAAAGGCCCTCACCCTGATCGGCCTATTATATAACCTGTTTGGGGCCACGCGTTTAATGGACTTGACGACAGGGAGGGTTACCGGTTCTGCCGGAGGTACTTCGCTGTCGGCAGAAGCGCTATGCCTTTCCCACAAGGGCCAGAACAAGGGAGAATCACGCCCAATTACAGCATCATACATTAGGCGTTTTACTACGCCAACTTCATGGGTCAATGTTCCCACGGGGGTCTCAAACTTACCCACGGCTACAGGGTAAGCCATGATATCCCCGTGGATGCAAAGCACACTAAGCTTTCTCTTTGGTTTACAACCACCATGCACATGGTTGGCTTGGACCAAAGTTACCCGGCTACCTGAGTCTAATAGTGCCTTCACTGGGCAACCATTCATTGACTGCTGACTGGCGGCACAACCCGGTTCTGCTCACAGAGACCTTCTGCGGGCAGCGTCACATTCCATAGGCTCAAGGGAGAGGGGGCAATCCATGGCTATGTGTCCCCACTCACTGCACCTCCAACACTGGGGACCCTGGAACCTTCTTGCCCGGGTGTCTTCCCTAGGATTAGGGGGCCTCTGGGGGTCAGGGTCAGTCTTTTGCCCTCTTACACCCCTCCACACACCTCCAAGGGGGACTTGCTTACCCACAAGTCTGTTGGTCTTAGTGGTTGCTGGTGCTGCAGGGGCATCCCGAAGATGGTCCTAGGTCGCAACGTATCTCACAACGACGTTGACCAACTGTTCAGCAGTCCGAGGGTCGCCTTGTCCAGCCCACCGCTGTAGCTTCAACAGCAGGGTCCGAAAAAAACGGTCGACCTTCTCGGCGATCTGTGCTGGTGTGGACTGCTCCGGCTCCAAACATTTTTGCACAAGATGAACTAAATCAAACATCTGCGACCAAGCAGGCTTATCCACAGCAAAAGTCCAGTTATGCACTCTCCGGGCCCGAACCGCTGGCCTGACTCTAATACGAGCAAGGATCTCCATTTTGAGTTTAGCATAGTCTCATACATCTTGCTCCCTAAGGTCAAAGTAAGCTTTTTGGGGCTCACCTGCCAGAAACGGTGCAATCACGTCTGCCCACTCGGCTACTGGCAGCTGCTCTCTCTCAGCCATGCGCTCGAACACCATGAGGTAGGCCTCAACATCATCCTCAGGGGTCATCTTTTGTAGGACCCGCTGTACGCCTATCCTCGCACCACACGACTCAACCGGGCTTCCCTTCGGTTGTGAGACTTGAGCCACAACAGTCTCTCTGAGCGCAGCAATCTGTTTTATCAACAGGTGGAGGAATCCGTCTCATCCAAAGAATCTGGAAGTGGCAATCTGGACAGGGCGTCAGGCTTCATGTTACGGCTGCCAGGCCGATAGGTGACATGGAAACTAAAGCGAGAGAAAAACAAAGACCAGCGTGCCTGATGAGGTTTTAACTGTTTGGCAGAACGCAGATATTCCAAGTTCCTGTGATCAGTCAGGATAAGGACAAGATGTACCGCTCCCTCTAACAGGTACCGCCACTCCTCAAGAGCCAGTTTAAAAGATAAGTTCTCAATCCCCTACATCATACAGGCGTTCAGTTGTGGACAATTTGCGAGAGAAGGCGGCGACAGGATGCAGAACAGCCTTTTCTCCAGATCGTTGTGAAAGGACTGCCCCCACCGCAATGGATGATGCATCAACCTCCAAGATGAATGGTAATGTGGAGTCCGGGTGTGCAAGAACAGGGGCTGAAGTAAAGCACCTTTTTAAGGTTTGGAAAGCTTGCTGAGCCGATTCAGACCATTCAAAGGCCTTGTCTTTCTTGGTTAGCTCCGTAATAGGCCGGACTATAGCAGAAAAGTTGCGAATGAACTGGCGATAAAAATTGGCAACTCCGATGAATCTTTGAATCTCCTTTCGGGAGGTAGGTGCTGGCCACGCAAGTACAGCCGAAACCTTACTAGGGTCCATGGAAAACCCTTGACCCGAGATCAGGACTCCCAAAAATGAGATGGACGTCTTTTCAAATTCGCATTTTTCTAGTTTGGCATAGAGTTGATGCGTCCAGAGACGTGAGAGTACTGCTCGCACATGTTCCCGATGTTCATTCATGTTTGCAGAGAAGATGAGGATGTCGTCCAAGTACACAATGACAAAGATATCAAGTAGGTCCCCAAAGGTTTTGGAAGGTTACCGGGGCGTTACACAAACCAAAAGGCATAACAAGATATTCAAAATGTCCGTAGCGGGTTTGAAATGCCGTCTTCCACTCACTCCCTTCTCTTATCCGAACAAGGTTGTAGGCTCCCCTCAAGTCAAGCTTGGTGAAGATCCGATATTATAGGTCCGATATTAAGGGCAGAGGATAGCGTTTTTTAACAGTTACTTTGTTTAGTTCCCGGTAGTCTATGCAAGGTTGTAAGGAACTATACTTCTTGCCCACAAAGAAGATACCAGCACCCGCAGGTGATGTGGAAGGCCGAATGAAACCCTTCCTTAGATTTTCATCCAAATATTGAGGAAGAGTTAACAACTCTCGGTCTGATAACGGGTAAATCCTGCCAAAAGGAATGGATGCCCCAGGCAGAAGTTTGATAGGGCAATCATATGGTCGATGAGGTGGTAGCGTGTCTGCCCCTTTCTTGTCGAAAAACATCCCTGAGCTCCTTATAAGCCTCAGGTATGTCTTGAAAATTCTCCCCCTTGGCAGATTCAATCAGAGCCAGTTGATGCTTGTTAGGAGAGTTAGAGGAACAGGCCTGAAGACAGTAAGGAGACTCGAACAGAACAGTACCTGTGGACCAATTTATTGAAGGGTTATGCATCAATAACCAGGGTAGCCCCAAAATAACAGGGAAAGCAGGGGATGGTATAAGATCGAAACTGAGCCATTCAAAATGATCTGGATCGATACATGCCGCTAATGACAAAGTCTGTGACGTAATTGGACCAGTCTTGAGTGCGGAACCATTAGCCAAAGAGATGGTGAGCAGAAAGGGACATTGCCGAGAGGGAATTCCTTTAATCTCGATAATGGCTGCCACCTCAATTTTTCTTCCGGGCAACTGTAGACAGAGAGGGACAGAGATATGATTAGCACTGGAGAGCAGGAGAGGGCATGAAAAATGTTTAGTAGGTAACTTCTTACTCGGGGGACGGACCGGGCATTTGTAAAGGAAGTGACCAGCCTCTCCACAGTAAAGGCACAGATTATGCTGGCATCTGCGAAGACATTCCTCAGATGTCAATGAAGGACGAGAAACCCAGAGTTGCATCGGCTCAGAACCACTGCTAGCAGCAGAAGAGGATGGACTGGGGAAGAAAGCATCTGCACGAGGAAGACCCCACTGGAACGACTGAGGATTATTCCTCTGAAGACGATGTTCCCTTAGTCTCCTATCAATCTTGATAGAGAGTTTGATCAACTCTTCCAGAGATGCAGGAAGATCAGCATGAGCCAGTTCATCTTTAACAGAATACGCCAGACCTAAACGGAACTGATGGCAGAGAGCGTGGTCATTCCAAAGAGTCTCGGTACTCCAGCAACGGAATTCAGCCACATATCCCTCGACAGGTCAGCGTCCTTGGTGAAGGATCCGAAGAACCACTTCAGCTGAAGCTATGCGCCCAGGCTCATCATACATAGTCGCCATGGCATCAAAGAAGGTCTCCAGAGAGCAAATGATAGGGTCTGATTGTTCAAGTAACCAATAAGCCCAAATCTGGGTTCCCCAGCAGCAATGAGATTACAGTTTTGACCCTGAAGACCTCAGTGGGGTATGTCTTGGGTTGGAGATCGAACAGCAACTGGCAACTATTCCTAAAGGACCGGAAACGGCTGCGGTCCCCAGAAAAACGTTCAGGCAAAGGTATGCGGGGTTCCAAAGTACTGGATGCAGAGCTGGAGTTATCGGCAGCCACAGGCATGACAGAAGCCGATGGCGGGACAGGGTTAGTATCGGCAGGAAGGCTGGCTTGAAGTGTATCCAAGCGGGACTCAAGCTGTAAAAATCCCCCATGCAAATTGCTCACTGCCTGCATCAGAGCGGTCATCTGCTGGACAAGGCATCAAAAGCTCCGCCAGAACTCATAACTGGCCAGTTGGTAATGTCAGGTTACTGGGTGTGAACCCTGATTGCGGAGACTAAGAACCGGCTCCCCTCTCGACCGGGAAGCCTGGAATATAAGGACCAACCTAGTTTTCACTAGAGCCTGGTGAGGATAGACTGGGCTGCAGGAAGGCCCCAGGTCAGGCAACCTAGGAGTGGGTTTTACCAAGTTCTGGGTAGGAGACAGACCAGAGCTGGACTGGAACGTAGAACAAGCCGAGGTCGTGGGCAGGCAGATCAGGCCCGTAGTCGCAAACAAGCTGAGTTTGTGGGCAGGCAGATCATGATCGCAGTCATAAACAAGCCGAGGTCATGGGCAGGCAGATCAGGATCATAGTCATAAACAGGCCAAGGTTGTCAGGAGAGCAGGACAGTAGTCAGGATCAAGCTGGGTCGGTACTCAAGAATGGACGACTGAAACTCAGGAACAAGCAGGAGAAATGACCAACTGGCAGTGGAGCTCAGGGCTCGCCAGTATTTAAAGGCCCCTGCACGTGCGCAAAAGCGAGTGCATTTTCGCGCATTTGCAATGTGCATGCCCTTGCATAATCGCACATGCGCATGAATCATAGAACTACACAGTTCACAAATGCGTGCGCATAATCGCGCGCTTACTGGCCCTAGTGCGAAAATGCGAGACCACGGGAAACCTTGGCGCCCTCTGCTGGGGAACAAGAGGAACAGCCCTGGTTCTATGACAACATCTTACTGTGTGTGTGGTGGATAATTTATCACACAATAGATTGTAATTGCAAAGTTTTTATTTAAGGTATTAAATATTTTTCCTCTTAGGACATTTCACTGGATGTGTGAGGACAGCCTCAGCAACCATCGATTGGTATCATATCGATGGCCATTTGGGCTGATAAGATTATTAGTATTTGCAATATTTATAATATTGATCTCTAGTAGGAATATTGGAGATTAATGTGCAGCAAATATTAATTCTAAATTATATCTTCCCTATTTCAGTGCTCAAGTTTGAATATATGCTTCTTATGCACTGGTGCCCAGAACTGTACACAATATTCCATATCCTCTTGATGCACCCCATGATCCTGTTTGCTTGGCAGGTGCTGAAAGGCATTGATCACTGCCGTTTAGTTTACTTATATCTTAAAACCCCAAAGTCTTTTCCCATTGTTGTTTTACCAAGCATTTCATTATTTAGTGAGTAATCATGGCACATATTGCTCCTTCCCATAACCTTACATTTATCTGTATTAAACCTCCTCCTATTTTTCAAAATTAGTTTGTAGCATGTTGTCCTCTTTTCTGTTAATTACTTTACACAGTTAAGTATCATCTACAAAGATAGATATTTCACTATTTCATCCGTTTTCAAGATCATGAATAAAAATATTAAAGAGAATTGGGCCCAGCACCAACCACTGCTGTACACCACTACATGTACTGTTTATAGCCACCCTCTGTTTCCTGTCATTAATCCAATTGCTCACCCATATACACACATTGTCCCCCAGTTCAAGCATTCTTAATGTTTGTACCTGTCTTTTGCCATAGTATCAGATGCTTTAGAAAAGTCAAGATATATGACATTCAATGACTCAACCTGATCCAGTCTTGAACTTACTTGCTCATAAAAGCTGATCAGGACTGTCTGGAAGAACCGATTCCTTAAAAAATCTGTGCTGATATGAAGTATTTTCAAGATAGCATTTCTTAGGAAACCTTGTTCGAGAGAGAGAGAGAATCTTGCCCACCACAGGCGTTAAATTTACTGTAAGTTCTCCTTTAGAGCCCCTTTTGAATATTGGCATGACATTTCCTATGCGACAATCCAAACAGGAACAGTCTATGACATTATAGAATCTAGAAATATTAAAAATAATGGCCTGTCTATTACTATATATAGTTTCCTTAAAAAGGGGATGTATGCCATCTGTTTAAGGTGGTTCCGCACTGCATCCTTGGTTAGACAGGCGAAATTTAGTTTGGAATTTGGGTTACTGCTCTGCATTTCACCTGACATGTTACATTCCTCTGTGAATATGAAAGCAAAGGAGTGGTTTAGTAAATTAGATTTATATGCATTTCAGAAGAGTGGGGAAAATGTTTTTGGAATAACCTATATTTTCCCCCCTTCATGTTTATATCTTTTACTGCTTACATAGCTGTAGGACATTTGGGGGTTATTTCTACTCTCTTGGGCAATCCATCTTTCTGTCTCCTGCTTTGCCGCCCGTATCTGTTGTTTACATTGTTTTTTTTAATGCTACCACAGTGCCATAAATATGTAAATGCCTTTTTGTTTATTATCCCCTTTACTCTTTTTTTTAGCCACTGATCACCTGGCAGCCGTCATCGGAGCTCTGGGGAACAGGATCACCGGGGGACAGCAGAGGATCAGAGGTGAGTAGTTAATAGAAATAAATAAATAAAAGTAATTTTTACTCTGTGTGATGTCTTTTTTATTTACTGTTAACCCTTTGTGAACTGGTAAGGGGTCCCCAGGCTGGTTATGCTTGATAGGGGGACCCCACATATATATTATCTTTAAGGGTTTTTAACCCTCAAAATCCCAAACAAAAAATGGTGTACCCCCATGTCATTTTTCTAAATTAACTCTCTTATGTTCTGTCACCTTGCAGGTATAATAGGCTTCCAGCAGCAGCAGGAGAGCAAAAGCCAGAGGTGAGGGAAACAGTGGAAGATGCATGGGAGGTAAGTATTACAAAAAAAAATCTGTGTGTTTTTTATATTTAACCCTTTGTGAACTGGTAAGGGGTTCTCATACCAGTTCACAAGTCTTAGGGGCTGGCAAGTAAACTGCGGATCCCCACAGTCTGGTTATGCTTGGTAGAGGGGACCCCATGCCATTTATTGGGGATTTTGAACCATTAACATTTCCCAGAAATATGGGGTCTCCCCCTGGGAAGGGGGACCCCACGGCAATTACTTTGGTTTAACCCTTTATAGTGTGAATAGTAGTTTTATAGTATTATCTTTATTTGGAATGTTATAAAGTGCTCTTTTCAATTTGGGGGTCTCCTGGGCAAGAATGGGGAGCTACCAATGTGGTACCGCTGTAATCGGGAGAAATGGGGCTTTCCTGTGCAATATGGTTTTCTTTAATAAAATAGATGTTTTATTTAAAATAAAGGAGACAATTTTCAAAAAAATATAACAATATTTTAGTTTTTTACTCAAAAATACTTTAAAAAACATTAGAAAAATTAAAACAAGACATTTCATGTTGAAGCCTAAACTCTTCCACAGAAAAATTACACTTACGCACATACTTTACTTTGGGGCAACTCTTTCCTTGCATGTTGGGTATTGTTCTGTTTGGGGGACCTTGCTTTTTCAGATTTAACTTGTTTTTTCTTGTTTGCATATAGCTTTTTTTTTAGGAAAATGTTTGATTCTGCTTTTTATAATTTTTTTAGGGAAACTCTGTGTAATCAAATAATTCATCAAGGGATTACTTCCAGAAAACTGCACCCACAGCAACAAGTCTGGTACGTCTAGAAAGCCTAAGGTGTGTATAGCATAGCATAGTTGTGTTTTATCTTAAAATCTCCTAAAGCGCTGTTTCAGTTTGGGGGAGTCTGGGCAGGAAAGGGTGTCTACCAATACATATGTGGTGCCATTGTAACTGGGAGAAATGGGGCTTTTACATGCAATAATATTTTATTGACAAACATTTTTTATTACAGAATTGAGACACCCACTACCAGCACCTGTTTTGCCTGTCCTTTATTTCCATTTCCCTTCCCCTCCTTACTAGAGCAGTGTTGTCTTGCTGTGCCAACCCCTGCTAACTTGTTGGGATTACCATCTCAGGGCTAGCCTTCCTGCAGCTTTTACCCCTACCCCACCTTCTAACTGTTATCCAGCTTCCTGCTTCATCATCCTGTTTTTCTGGTCCCCATGCAACCACCCTCCCCATCCTCTAACCCAGAGAGTACCTACTCATTGAGCTGTAGACGCATTTTCCATATTATCAATGCGTCTTAGTGTTAGCCGTTGCTCATTTAGATCCAGAATCTAAGTTCTCAAATCTGCAATGCTCTCACATCTTGCACAACAATATTCACAACATATTACATACATAGCACAAGATGTATTCTGGACAGCATTGCTAAGCATAGATTACATTTTCCTAGTTTGGGGAACACCAATACTTCTATAAGCTATATAACAGTTGAGATAACAAAGCAAAGCATTCAGTCAAACAATCACAGAACCCTTTATGTAAAGTTATGTTAAAGAGGAACTATGGTCAAAAATGACTATAGTCCCTGCTTACTAAACATATAAGCAGCACCACCAGTAAAAATATTTAAAAAAAAAAGAAAAAAAAAAAGGAAACCCCGGAACCCAGGGAACTCACCTCTTCAGGGTCCCCTTCCTCGATTGCCATGGAGCAGCCTCCACAGCCAGCGTTGAAGGCCCGGCCACTGAATGCGATGATACGCTGTTTGGGGTGATGCACCCATGTGACCTCGAGTAGCCTATCAGCAGTGTGGCCATAAAACAGGGCAGCAATGTTTTTTTGTTTTACTGGTGCCGATGCACAGCGGGGCAGCTAAATCCACTTAGTATTTACCCACATTGGATTTTAACCACTCTCCAAAGCTCTTTAGCACTAACTTTCTGCAATCTTTTTTATAGCAAAATACTTCTCTTTTTTCCACCAGTGTCCACAAGCTTGTCAGAGCTGAGGTCTCTGTGCCAGAATAAATCAAAGTGCTGGAATTTTCCCAAGCTGGCTGCTCCCACAAGAGGAAACATAGAAACATAGAAGGTTGAAGGCAGATGGAAACCATACAGTCCATCTAGCCTGCCCTTATCTGTATACTGTATGTACTCTTTATCTTAGGATAGATGTATGCTTCTCCCAGGCAGTTTTAAAGTGGACCAAAACTAAATGTAACCTCCGATTATCCAATGGAATCTGTTAAATTCCTAGCAGCACAGTTATATGTAAATTTATATACTATTGTAACAACAATTCCCAGTGCAAACAGCATTCATAAAGTGCTTTCTCAAGCAGGCGTCCCGTCAACCTAGCCAAAACACGGCCGGCCTTTCTGTTGCAGGCGACACGTCACTTCTGGCCACTCGGCATCCCGGCCAGGCGCAGCTCCCAGACTACTGGCCAGCAGAGGACTTCCACCAACCAGGTCCGAAACTGTGCACTGGCAGGTGGGGTGCCGGCAGTCGGTGCACTGCACAACAAACTGTACATTTCCAAAAGAAGGACAAAACTTGGATCTCCATTTCTTTCAATCATGGGGATCTTCCATCCTGAAGACTTCATCTGAAAAAAAGAATTGCACTGGTCACTTTATCATTTAACAGCTTACATACAAAAATCTTTCCTTTTTGCTACCCTTAATGTGGAACTAAACCCTTATATGCCTCCTCTTAATATACCTATTCTCAAATTTAACCACCTTCTCTACAAATGTCCTTACATAAAAGAAGGTCCACATTATGATCACCATCTGCTTTTCATAAAACCCTAAATTCCTAAAGCCAACCTACAGTAATCTCCTAAAGCCAACCTACATTAACCCTCTAGATCACTTAACCTCCACTTCAAACAACTTATCAGTATAGTATATCTTCACTATCTATTTCTACCTCCCCAAGATATAATGAATATTTTCTACCCACACAGGTAATTGTTGTTACAATAGTATATATGTTTACATCTAACTGTGCTGCTAGGAATTTAACAGATTCCATTGGCTAACTGGAGGTTACTTTGTGTATATGTTTATCTTTAATCATGTTGCTAGATGAAGAGATATGTTGTAATGGATTCTGCTGGATGTACAATACATATCAGTTGATACATTTATGAATTTCCATGTTTTTGAAGCAGCCTATGCACTTTGCATGTGTAACAATTTAGCACTAGAGAGATAACCCAGTAAGGCCATAACTACTTTGTGAAGTGAATAAGGGATTTGCAGAGGGGTTATTTAAACTGGAACAAGAGGTATTATGAAGTGTGTTAGACTGTGTGTTTTTTGTGATTTTGAAATGATGATGTATAGTAAATAAAAACAGAATCAAAGCCACATTTAATTTTTTTCACATTAACAAACAATATGAAAACTAGAAAAAAACGACTTAAATCTGAAAGAGCAAGCCCCCCCCCCCCCAACAGAACAATACTCAACATGCATAGGTACTCTCAAGGAAAGAGTTGCCAAAAAACCAAAGTAAAGGTTTCTCTAAAAATGTATTAAGCAGAATAAAAAGCACATTTTCCTAAAATATCAATATGCACACAACAAAAACAAGCTAAATCTGAAAGCACAAGGTCGCCCAAGCAGAAAAATACCCAACATGCATACTGTACCTTTAACTGCGAGCCTACTTGAGATGTCATCACCCTCTATTGACAGGTCATTTTTCACCATTTTGCCCTATGTTTAATGGTGATTTTTGCAAGTTTTTCTACTGTTTCTTAAATATTTTTGAGTAAGAAAAACAATTTTTTTTAAAGATTGTCTAATTTATTTTAAATAAAACATTTATTTTATTAAAGAAAATCATATTGCATGTGAAAGCCCCATTTCTCCCGATTTCACTGGTACCATATATGTATCAGTAGCTCCTCGTTCCTGTCCAGGAGAAGCCCCAAACTGACAAGAGCACTTTATAACATTTACAAATAAAATACAACTACTATCCACACTATAAACGATTAAATAAAAAAATGCAATTGGTCCCCCTTTTATTTAATTTTAAGGGTTAAACCCCCCCCCAAAAAATGGTGTCCGGGGACCATCTATGGGGGCTTGTAGAACTGGGCGCAGGGGCTAGCCTCAGTGCCCCCGCGAAGGCTACAAGCCCACAGGGCTACAGCCTAAATGGCTCGGGCTCTTCTGCCCCCCGGGCTTTGGGCAGGCAGGTAATTGGGGGGGTTAATGGCAAGTCACCTGTTAGCTTCAAGTAGATAGATCTCATCTCATAGATCCCTTACCAGTTCAAAAAGGGTTAGATGTAAAAAAAAAACACACAGAAAAAACATTTTATTATTTTTTTAATACCTCCCCTACATCCCAGAGCACTGTGTCCCACACTGATCACTTTGGCTTCTGCTCTCCTGCTGTTGCTGGAAGCCTTTTATACCTGCTGGGTGACAGGTAATATGCAGGCTGGTCCTTTACTAGCGCCAGGTAACAGCAGATGAACATCTGTACTGTGGCACTAAGAGCGACTGCTAGTGGTCGCTCTGATCTGCCGTCAGTCGCTATTACAGAGCGCCTCAGTCGCTATAGTAACATGGCCGCCATTGATGAATCTGATGGTTGTCAGTCACTATAAAGCCACTGTACAGTCACTCACCCAAATCTAATGGTGTCTGGGTGTTTTCATACTGCTTCAACGCTAAAATTTGATTTAATGTTATATTGTCAATGATCACAGTGAGTGAGTGATTCTTAATTTATTTAAATAAAAAACAAACAAATGTATAATCAAAAATGGTTTTATTTTTGTAAAAAAGGCCCAACATGGGCAAAAAATAACTAGGCCGCACAGTAGCAACCCTAATTCCCCCACCCTATGGCTTTTTCTTCTTCCCCAGCAGCATTTGTATGGTTCTTCTGACATACTGCCACAGTCTGCGATGCTCGTGTGTGCAAGCTGTAGAAAATACAAGTTCCGCAGTTCAAAATAGACAGTATATACCTATGAAAGGGGGAAAATTAGTTATTGTAAATAATATGAGTGCACACTATTTTAACCCTTAAACAAGAGGCAAGTTTGGCTAAATAATAGATGCCAAAATAATCAAACCTGGCCCACCATTCTATATTATCCACCCTAGTCTCACATCAGAAACTACCTTAACTAACCAAATAAGGCCTACTTGACCAGTGGAAGACTGTACTTCATGTCTTGGTCAATTAATCCTGTGCCTTTATGATATAAAATCATTCACCTATCAAATTTAATGAATCGGGAGTTACAATAGTAGCAGGATTAGAAACCCACCACGTAATCAGCGGCTGCCTTTATCATGTATTGTCAAGTAACATTAGCAGGGCCACCAAACTAGCATGCATACAAGCAATTATGAATGATGATTGCAAATAGAGCATCTCCATGTCTGATAGTAAACAGTAGACTGTCACATATGCACATGGTCATGGACACAGACATATGCGTGTAATCAATGTATGAATTAGAATTTGGGGTACTCGCCATCGCAGCTGTGGCTTGGGCCCATGCTGCTGGAGGTTCTCGGAGCTGGGGTGGGGAGAATTAGAGTCGGGTCTGTCTGTGTGGAAACATGTTAGGAGAAAAAACACAACAGAAACAATCATAAGAACGATGTATTTGATGTTGTAACTAGGCCTCAACATGTATTAGTTAGAATGATAACATATAAATACTTGTGGGTATACACTTGGCCACGTGTTTGTTAAAACAAAACTACTTCGGCTAGCCATATTAGATTTTGATTTAGGGGTACACCAGTAGAGTGCCTACTGTAAAATAGGCCACATGGCCCCTTCACAATCCAATAAGGTTTTTTGGGCTAAAAAATACTATATACATAAAACAATATTTGCATATACATTATTTTACAAACTAAAACAACTCTTACCACGACTATGCCTGAGTGCCTCATCTGCAGCATAGCTGGAGGAGGTGCCGGCTCTATGATGCCCTGAAAAACAGGTATACAAAGAAAGGAAAATTTTAGTAGCAACAAGGTACCAATGGAAATAAAAAAACACACTAGGAGTGCGCATGCGCACATGAAGCCGATGGCAGCTTGCTAGTTTGGCTCCGTGCCCGCCGGGTGGAAGGGGTGTTATAAAAGCAAGCCACGCTCACCACAGCACCCAGGCAGTGAGGTGAGAGTAAGGGGACATCAGAAGAGTCCCTCCCTCATGTTAGTCTATAAGCCCAGAGCAAAAAAGGCAGCTGAATGCTGACAGGAATCTAAGATGGCCACCAGCTAAACTTGCTCCGCACATGCCAAACAGAGTAAGAGCTCCTGAGACTATATTTCTGTGGCAAAGCGAGAATAAAGGGGCCCAAGGAGAAATCTTACCTCAGACTGTTCACCAGCTTCTCAATCTTAAGAAGGTACACAGCGCAGCTTGCCTCAGCATAGCCTGGAGTTTAAGATGGCTGCCTGCTAAACTAGAATAAACAGAATAAGAGCTCCTGAGACTATATTTCTGTGGTAAAGTGGGAATAAAGGGGCCCAAGGAGAAATCTTACCTCAGACTATTCACCAGCTTCTCAATCTTAAGGAGGTACAACCTGGAGTTTAAGATGGCTGCCAGCTAAACTAGAATAACCAGAATAAGAGCTCCTGAGACTATATTTCTGTAGTAAAGCGGGAATAAAGACACCCAAGGAGAAATCTTACCTCAGACTATTCACCAGCTTCTTAATCTTAAGGAGGTACACAGTGCAGCTTGCCTCAGCATAGCCTGGAGTTTAAGATGGCTGCCAGCTAAACTAGAATAAACAGAATAAGAGCTCCTGAGACTATATTTCTTTTTTTTTTTAATAAATTCTTTATTTTGAGAATTTTCAGATAAAGATAAACAACACACTAAAAATTATACAGCACATAAATATTCAAGCAGTAGGGCATGATTCATTATAAGTAAGCGACATTACCATCACCACCCCCACCAGTAAATTCAAGTTTTTTCCCAGATGGCGCACCGAGGTATCTACTGCCTCCAGCCATCAGCTGCAATCCTGCCTGCCTGCGCAGGTGCGATTCAACAAGTGGCCCCTAAGCGGGTCCTCCACCTCACATATTCCAAGTGGCTCAAAGCAGCAACCCCCATGCGGCAGCACCCATCCCCCCCCCGACAAGAACCAGCCCACCCTATAGACATTTGCCTTGATCTAAGCCTTTGCCGTGCTGCCCGCACATCCTGGGGTGAAGCTCAGGTTACCCAAAATTGGAAATAGAGGGGAGGGAAAGGGCGAGATCCCCTGATGATTGAATGCAGTCCTACAGATCCTCAGCGTCGGCCCTATAGTGGGGTGCTGTTCCCCTTTGTGAGCCCCACTCTCTCTCAGCCAAGGCAACCCCTCCAATGGAACTTCCAGAAAACTCTGCTCCAGGCCTACCCACTGTTTGTGCTGACCGCGAGTACACCAGTCAACAACTCTATTGAGGTGAACAGCTTCATGGTACAGCAGCGGGTCTGGGACTCCCACTCCCCCCTTCTCTTTTGCCCTTGTCAGGAGACCTCTACCTAGTCTCGGCTTCTTCCCAGCCTAGATGAATTTGGTAGACAACGAACGCACCTTTTGCAAGTAAGAGCGCGGGATCGTGACCAGAAGTGCTTGTAAGAGGTATAGCAGCCGGGGTAGAAGAGTCATCTTGACCGCGTTACATCTCCCAAACCAGGAGATCTTCCCCTTCGCCCACCTGGAGGTCTCATCCTCAAACCTCTTCAGTAGCTGGGGGAAGTTCAGGGCATACAGTCATTACTAATTTTCGTGCCAAGGTAAGTTACATGTCCCTCGGCCCACTGAAAGTGGAAGGAGCCCCGGATTTTCTCATATCTATTTATGGGGATGTTAATGTTCATAGCCTCCGATTTTTGCAGGTTGATTTTGTATCCCAACAACCCACCGTATTCTCTAAGCTCACTCATAAGGTTAGGGAGGGATACCTCAGGGCAGGACAGGAAAAAGATAAGGTCGTCTGCGTAGGCCGCTACTTTGTAATGACCCAACACATTCCCAACACCTTTGACATCCGGATTCCCCTGCACCCGGCACAAGAAGGGCTCCAGAGCCAAGATAAAGAGCAGGGGAGACAAGGGGCAACCCTGTCTGGTCCCATTCGAAATTTCAAAATATCCTGAGGAGACCCCGTTCACCCTCACAGACGCCGAGGGGGACCCATACAGGCTCCCTACCCAGTTCAGCATATTCGGGCCCAGTCCGATATGCCCGAGAACCAATCTCATGAATTTCCAGTTGACCCTGTCAAATGCTTTCTCGGCGTCGGTGGAGAGCAGGAGGGCAGGGACACCTTTCTGTTGCACCAGGTGAATCACATTCAACACCTTTGTGGTGTTGTCCCTAGCTTCTCTCTGGGGCATAAAACCCACTTGGTCGGGACCGATCACCAGGTGCAGGTGCGGGGCAATCCGCGACACCAGGATCTCAGCAAACAATTTAGCGTCAGTGTTGAGCAGGGAAATAGGTCGGTAGCTAGCACATAGGCTGGGATACTTCCCCTCCTTCGGGATCACTACGATCTGCACCCTGAGCGTGTCCTTGGGAAGAGAGGCCCCCCCAACTATGGAGTTCATCATTGACAACAGTCTCGGAGCCAGATGCGGGAGCAGCTTCTTGTAATATTGGAGGTGCAGTCCATCGGGGCCCGGGGCCTTGCCCATGGCTGTGCTTACAACTGCGATCTGCAGCTCCAGCATTGATATCGGCTTCTCCAGATCCGATATGACCTGGACAGGGAGCCTGGGCAGGCCCGCGCCCTCGATGTACCGCACACACCTCTGCTCAAAACTGTCCTCCTGTGCGACAGGCAGGTTGTACAAGTCTTCGTAAAATTTGAGGAACTTCTCCGCAATGTCTTCCGCCAGGTGTGAGACCTTCCCCCCAGGCCTGTTATTTTAAGGACGAAAGTTCTAGCCCTATCTGCCCGTAATGCCCTTGCAAGCAATCTGCCGCACTTGTCCCCCGACTCGGCATTTCACCATCTGGGCTTTGACCTTGTCACAGCAAACTTTTTTTAGATTTTCTCTAAGCAGCGTCAGGGTGGGCAAGTGCACGGCAGACAGTGATCCCTTATGCAGGGTTTCCCGCTTTCTTATCTCTTTAAGGAGACCCATAGTGCACTCCATTTTCTCTTTCTTTTTTTTTTTTTTTTTTAATAATAAATCTTTATTGAGATAGATAAGACAATGAGGCAATTGAAAAACAAGAAGAAATAGTTTCATACAGCAGACAAGTCCTGAACCTGTGCTAAACAATGACATAATAGTAATCATTATCTCTATAATGCGCTGTACCGTCGCTATCTCCACCCTCCTGGCTGTCCCCTAGATTAAGCCCCACCGTTCTCATCCACCAATATTTTTATTTTTAAAACAAGATGGGGAGTAGGGTGGGGTAAGGAGGGGAGGGAGGGATGAAAAGGAAAAGGGGGGAGGGGGGCATCTCTCCGGTCCACCCCCCCGGGCCACCCCCCCAGCCGAGCATCAAGCCGCCTGCATCAAGCACCTCTTGTCTCCGCACCAACACTCCGCATGATCATGTTGGACTCCGCAGTTGCTTGCCTTCAGCGAACTCCGTGAACATGTCCCACGGCAACCACAGGTATCTATGCTTTTCCTCCGAGCCCCTGAGAAGGGCCGTCAGGTACTCCATGCGTCGGATGTCCTCTACCCTGTGTATCCAGGAGCTGATGGTAGGTGTAGCAGAGGATTTCCACAGGGCTGGAATACACGCCCTGGCTGCGTTCAACAGATGGATAGTCAACGACTTTCTGTACTTCCCTACCTCTCCGCTAACGGAGTGCAACAATAGTGCCTCCGGGGCGAGAGGGACGTCACCTCCCGTTATCTTGCGGATCCACTCTACAACATTCCTCCAGAAGCCCTGTATTTTTTCACATTCCCAAAATATATGGAAAATGGTGCCTTGGGTCCTCTCACATCTCCAGCATAGTGACGAGACTGATGGGTAGAACCGATGTAGCGTTTGAGGAGTCCTATACCAGCGGTAGAGGATTTTGTACCCAGCTTCCTGGTAAGAATTGCTAACTGATGCTCGTTGCGCCAGTTCAAGAATTTTCTTCACTTGGTTTGGGGAAAAGGTTATCTCAAGGTCTCTTTCCCATGCTCGAATAAAATTTGGCACAAAGGTCTCTCCAGGGTCCACCAGCAATTGGTATACTATAGATAGCGCTCCTCTAATAGGCTCCGAGGACGAGCACAACCATTCAAATGGCGTTAACTCCCTCCCAAACTCTTCAGGGGGGTAAGTTGCCAAGAAAATGGGTGATCTGGAGCACTCTCCAATGCGACAAGAAAGGTGGTTCCCCCCACACCATAAGCTCCTGCTGGGTTTTCCATCTAGAGCCGCTCAAAAAGTCACTTGTGGTGCCTCTACCAGGCGTTCTCCATTTTTTAAATCCTGCTTCTAGGTGGCCTGGGATGAAATCCAGAGCCCCTATGACCGGTCTGAGCAGGGAGGGAGAAGGGGCTATGTTCTCCCTTGCAGCATGTCTAGCCCAGACCTGCAGGGTTGGGCCTATTGTTGGGTGCACTCTAAGCACGCTCGGGATTGCGTTGGGAGACCAGGGTAGGCCCGCCAGAGGGACCGGGCACCACGCCCGCTCCAACTGGACCCAACGCTTGTGCTCTCCGTGGAGGTTCCAGTCCACAATTCTGCCCAAGTGCGCCGCTGCGTAGTACATTTTGATGTCGGGGAGTCCCACGCCCCCCCTTGTTTTCGGTAAGGTGAGCAATCTTTGTTTTCAGTAAGGTGAGCAGTCTTTGTGAAACTCGCGGACTCTTGCCTCCCCACACAAATTTTATAAATTCTGTGCGGACTGTTTTCAAGAAGGAGGCTGGCAGGTGGATGGGGAGCACCTGAATAGGATAAAGCAGTCTCGGCAACATGTTCATTTTCAGAACATTGCACCTGCCAAACCAGGACTGTATCCTATCTTTCCAGATGTTGAGATCCCTCTTAATTACTATAAGCAGTGGAGGGAAGTTTTTAACAAACACTTCTCTTTCAATGAGGGGGTAATCTGAACACCCAGGTATGAAATTGATGCTGTTGCCCAGCGAAAGGCAAAGCTGTTTTTGATAGTCGCCAATTGTCTTATTGGTAGGGAGACATTTAAAGCCTCTGACTTTTGTAAGTTTATCTTAAAATTCAAGAGTTCGGCGTACTCTTTGAACTCCCTTAACAGGTTAAGGATGGTGGTCACCGGCTGGGTGATACAAAAGAGCAGGTCTTCGGTGAAGGCTGCCACTTTGTGCTCAGAGCCTCCGCCCCTCACCCCCTTTATGTCTGGGTTCGCCCTCACCCGGCAGAGGAAGGGTTCCAAAGTTAAGATGAATATGATCGGGGACAACGGCATCCCTGTCTCGTTCCATTCGTAATAGGAAAAGGTTCCAAGAGCATCCCGTTGACTTTGACACACGCCGACGGGGAGTAGTAAAGAGACAGTATCCATGTCTTCATGTTGTCCGGTAGGCCCAGATGTTCCAGAGTGGCCCGAATAAAATCCCAGTGGACCCTATCGAATGCTTTCTCCGCATCCGTAGAAAGCAACATGGCTGGGATCTTTTCTTCGTGAAACAGATAGATAAGATTGAGGACCCGGGTCACGTTGTCTCAAGCTTCTCTTTTTGGGGTAAAACCCGCTTGGTCAAGGTCTACAAGCACACTTAAGTGTGACACAAGTCTATTGGCCAGTATTTTAGCGAACAATTTCAAATCTACGTTTAGTAGTGATATCGGCCTATAGTTGGAGCAAAGCATGGGGTCCTTTTCTGGCTTTGGAATGACCGTGACTTGGGCCCTTAACATGTCTGGTGGGACTGCCTGTTCGGTTGAAATAGAGTTGAATGCAGCTATCGCCCGTGGGGTCAGGACGTCCCCCAGCCATTTATAGTAGGACAGGGTGAACCCGTCTGGGCCCGGGGACTTGCCCGTCTGCGACGATTTGACTGCATGAGCCCACTCCAGCTCGGAGATAGGCTCCTCCAAAGCCTCTACAATCTCGGGACCTAGTGCAGGGAGGCCGGACGCAGCTACGTACCCGCGTGCATCATGGAGCAGGTTGGTCTGACTATTCCCCTCACCAGATGAGTTGTAGAGCTTATGGTAAAATTCCATGAAAGCCATAGCGATGTCGTCCGGATTGGAACAGACCCGGCCCCTAAAATCTGCGGGACGAAGTTGTTCGCTCTCTGTTCTCGGATCGCCCTTGCCAATGAACGGCCACATTTATTTCCATATTCATAGAAGGAGCGCCTAACCCTTAGTAGGGAGGCTTTGGTTTTGACCAGCAGTATGTCTCTCAGGTTTTCCCTGGCCAACGCCAGCTCCTGACCAACTCTCACTGCCTGCTGCCTTTTGTGTTCGGCTTCGAGTTTGCCAATCTTCTCCAGGAGATCACTAGTGGCCTTCTCTCTCTCTTTTTTCCTCCTTGATGCCATCTTCAGTAGGATACCCCTAATATAACATTTATGGGCCGCCCACAAGTTGAGCGGGCTTGTCTCCGGTCTAGCGTTCAGGTCGAAGTAAGATCTGAGCTCTCTCCTAACCTCCTCCTTTAAGGCTGGGTCTTGAAGTAGAGACTCGTTAAGGATCCACGAGTTCGGTTTCAAGGACCACTCTGGAATTCTTACTGAGAGCGAGATCAGGGAATAGTCCGATATTGTGAAAGGGTCTATCTCAGCTTTCTGTATGAGCTGGAGGTTCCTATGCTCAATAAAAAGGTAATCGATTCTAGAATAGGAATCGTGAGGGGGAGAGTAGAAAGTATAGTCTCGCCCTCGCGGGTTTTGTATGCGCCAAGGATCCACCAATTGAGCCGTCCTGAGGGCTGTTTTGAGTTTCTTGAGGGCCGAGAATGAGAGGTGGGAGGCCTTCCTGGACACATCTAGCAGCGGGTCTAAGGCCACGTTAAGGTCACCTCCGAAGATCACCATGCCTTCCGAGAAGGCATGGAGGGTTTCCAGGGTCTGTTCTATAAACCGTATTTGGTCCGCATTATGTGCATAGATGTTTGCAAAAGTGCAGATTTGGTTGCCCATTCTCCCCTTAAGGAAGATGAACCTACCCTCCTCATCTGACAGGCTATCTATGAATGTCCAGGGAAGCGAGAAAGCGAGCAGAATGCCCACTCCCCTCGATCTTGCATCGGGCGAATACGAGTGATATCCTGTCGAGAAGCGCCTATCCGAGAATTTAGGAGCCTTTTCTTTCTGAAAGTGTGACTCTTGTATGAACACTACTTGGGCTCTTCGCCTCCAGAACAGAGTGAGGAACATCTTCCTTTTCTCGGGAATGTTGAGGCCCTTGGCGTTTAGGGAAACGATTTGTAGCTCCATCGTGTTCTCTGTCCCAGGGTCATACAACAAGTCAATGCAGAGGAGGGCTTAAACCACACGGACAAAGATTGGGCTCCGATGGGAAGCGAAGGGGGCGGGGGCGGCGCAAGGGAGCCGGTGGAGGGGCAGTGGAGAGAGCTAGTCCCGACCAATTGGAGGGGAAGGGGACGGGAAGAAGGGTAAGCAAAGAAGGAAGGAAGGGGGTCGGAGTGTAAGGAGAGGAAGAACGTAAAGGGGAAAAAGACGCCCGTCTGCTCAGGTCTCTCAGACCCTGACGAGCTGGCCTATGTGGGGAGTAAGAACTGTGGTGCTGCACAACAACGGGCGCCTCCCGCCCTCAGCCCAGGGCAGTTCCTCTAGCAAGGAACGGTTCAAAACTTAACTCAACTTCACATATCCCACCCGACCGTCTCCAGCGAGCGTTGCCAGGGATGGATAAGTCTCACACCAACATATACAACCTTTAACAGTAATAGCCACTTGCAAAAAACCCATAATATACAGTTATCCAAGCCTCGGACCCCCACCACCCCACCCGTAAGAGGGTCCCTCCGAATCGGCCAACAGGCATCCCAAGTCCCCCCCAAGTTGGCCCCGTGTCACACAAAGCCAGAGAGGTCGGCACAAACCACCTGGCGGGGAGGGGGGACCCCAACAGGCGATCCCCCCCGGCAGCCCCCAACGCAAGCCACACACAGCGGCCACGACCCCAGGCCATCAGGACACACATACAGGTCTGTCAACACCAATCCACACAGGGTCCACCCGAATCCCATAGGCCCCCACCGGGTCAGCCCCCGAGCCAGTCCCCCGCCCAGGAGAGACCACCGAATGCACCCGGCCACCGCTCGAGACGGCTGGTGCCCAACACATCGGGATGGAGGGGGGCACACACGGGTCGGTCACCCCCCCAAAGCTAGGGCAGGGAGGGCCCCCCCAAGGGCAATCAAGCCGCATAAGCCACTGCGCGTCCCACTGCCGGCCACGGAAGGGGAACAACAGACCCCCCAAACGAGGGGGGCCACCAGTCCTGCGCCACCCGCAGCGGGCCCAACCACCGAGTCCCCCCCCCACCCACCGCAAGGCCATCACCCCCCCAGGGGTGCCAATGGGGAGGGGGAACGGTCGACCCCCCCACCACAGGCACAGAGCCCGGGCCACACCCGCACAAACCAAGGTCGGCCCCGACACAACAGCACCAGCACTCACCCACCAACTCCCACCTCCGAGACCGAGCCCGTGCCCGGCGGCCCCAGAGACCCCGAACAGTCCAGGTCGGGGGTCCGAGGTCAACCAGGGAGGCCAGGAAAGGGGCAAGGCCCAGGGGGGAGCCCCCACCAGAAATCCATGGCGTCGGGCCGAGGCCCCAGGCCACACCCCATAAAGGGCTCAAGGCCAGGGGCCGAGGCCCTACCCAGACCCGAGGGCCCACCGAGCCAAAGACCCTGCCACCCCCGGGGGTCCGAAGGGGGAGAGGCCCCAAGGGAGCCTCCACCACCCATCAACGTCACCCAGTTCGGGTCACAACTCGAAGGGGGCCCGAGGCCCATGGCCCGTGCAGGCCCGGGGGTCCGCCAAGCCATGGACTCCGAAGCTCACGAGGGGTCCCACCTCCAATCCACATCATACAGGCCCAGGGCCCAGACAGCATCCCGAAGAATGTCCGATGGTGCGGGCAAGAGCAGCAACCAGGTCCAGAGGGCCACCTGGCCGGGAAACACAAAGTCACTCCATCCACGACGGGCAGGGACGCGGGACAGCGGCAAGCCACAAAGTCCGGGGCCGGGGATCGAAGCAGCAGCAGCAGGGGCCGAGGCCAGGCCCAGCGGCCGCCGGGGATCACCCAGGGCCAGGGGTGAGGCCAAGTCAGGGGGCGGGGAGCGGGCCCAGGGACCCCGCCACCATACCACCCCCCGCCCCAGGAGGCATCTCATAGAATGTCCCATGGCGCCAGGCACGACGCCTGCAGGCCCCAGGGGTTCCACCAAGTCGCCTCCGGTGCCACTCCACACATGGCAAGGAAGGGGACCGGGCAGTGAACGGCAGCAAGTCCGAGGCCAAGGACTAAAAAGAAACAAGATGGTATTACCAAAAACACAGCAGAGGATGGTATATTCCGGTTGGTTTACTCCGATAGAGGCGGAGGTGTGCCCACCCTTCGCGGTGGCCCCCTCCTAAGGGGGGCTCTTTGTCGGATTCGCTGTGGCAAAGGTTGAAATGACGGGAAGTCCAGCTAGTTGGGAACCTCCAAGTGGGCGGTATTCAAGAACACAAACAGGTCGTCTAGGTCTCCGGGGGTTCGGAGGGTGAACGACCCTCCATTCTTTCGAACGATAAGATGGAAGGGGTATCCCCATCTGTAGACTGCTCCGTTCTCCTTTATTTTCTGTAGGAGGGGTGTCAACTGCCTCCTTATCCATAGCGTGGACTGGGCCAAGTCCGGTAGGATAGTTAATGGTTTAGAGTCGTGAACAACCTGGCCCGCCTCCCAAGCTTTCCTCGAGATTTCTTCTTTAATTCTGAAGTGATGAACCCTGCAGAGTCACGAGGGGCATCCGGAGCGCCCGGTGGCCGGCCTGCCACCCTGTGGATCCTGTCCAATTTAATGACAGCAGATGGAGGGTTCCCCAGCAGCTGGCTGAAAACCGAGGTAGCAATTGAGTCCAGGTCTGCGTACTGGGGCAGCTTGGGGAGTCCACATATACGCAGGTTATTTCGTCTGCTCCTGTTCTCTAGGCCGTCATTTTGGATCTTGAGGTTAGAGATTTGCCCTGCTTGTAGATCATTAGCCTGTTCCAGGCGGAAAAGGCGGCCCTCCGTCTCCGATCTTGCGTTCTCTAGGGCTGCGACCCGGTCCTCCACTGCCGCTACGTTGTGTTGGACGGCTTCCAAATCCTTTCGGAAGGCTTTTTAAATTCTTGAAATCATGGTCTCCATATCTGCCTTGGTAGGGATCGATTCCAGGTCAGCCTTGGCGGGGAGGGATAAAAGCACAGCGCGCAGGTCAAGATCGGAGCCCAATTGGGGCATGTGCACTGACATCTGTGGCGACGCCTCTATACTCTTCTTCCATGAAGGAGCGGGGTCGGCAGGTGGCAGGAGCACGCGCATGTCCCATGAGCTCGGAGGGGATCTCCATGCGTCGCAGCCAGACCCGATAGTGCTTCTCGCTCCACTGTTCCGGCGTGGCGGGGGCGATGTGGTCCCTGCGTCCGAAGACACGGGCCAGGTCCGCGGGGCGGGTCTGTGTGTGGACCTCACTTCTTCCAATTGCTCTGCCGCAGTGGTTATTGGTTCAGGGCAGGCGGGACCGTGCCACAGGTTTGGGATGTCCCGTTGGTCGTCCATCTCCCATGGACCTTGGCTCAAGCAAGACTCCTCGGGCGCTGTGACCGGAGCTGTGCACCGCGAAATGATGGACTGCGAGTTCTGCCCAGCGATGGGCCATGGGGTCTGCCCAGTGGTGGGCTGTGGGTTCTGCCCGATGATGGGCTGCGGGTTCTGCCCAGCGATGTGCTGCGGGTTTCACCCAGAAGAGGGCTGTGTGTCCTGCCCAGTGAAGGACCATAGGTTCTGTCCAGTAATGGGCTGTGGATTCTGCCCAATGATGCGCTGCAGGGTCTGCCTGCCTGGCTGGATGACGGTGAGGCTAGGGACACCCCTCCCCTCTTCTATGCCACTGTGATCCCCACGAACGGGGGGGAGGCCATGCGCTTGTTCTCGCAACTAGGAGGAGGGGCTTCCCCCCACCCCATCTCTGGGGTCTAACTCCGCTCCCAGCACCACAGTCAGAGGGGCTCTGCGCCCGTGAGGAAGGGACGCCCCGCCCGCTGCCCCCTGAGTCTCCTGCCGCTCCTCAGCTGCAGCCGTCATCCTCCCGTGGGTCTCCGTCGGCGTCTCCGCCCACTAACAGGGGCTGCGCTCCGCTCTCTCCTCCGGCCGCTCGCACGCCGAAGGTATATGTCTGGGCAGGGCGGGCTCGGCCTCCGCCCGCTCCCGCTGATCCACTGTGTGTCGGCTCTCCTCTCCCCGCGACGCCGCGCTCTGTCCTCCTCCTCTCCCATGAGCGGCCTCCGCCGCCATCTTGGACTGGCGCGTGATCATCCCCGAGGGGTCTCCCGGGTTCAGAAATCGGGCGATACTGCCTCCGGCTGATCTCTTCGCGTAGCTGACCCCGACGTTTTCCCATCCTCGTTGGGGACCGAACGGGACACTGGGCACCACGTAAAGGGGCACCCGGGCTGGGGAATCAGGAGCGCCTCAGAACAAGTGTCTTCCCGCTGCCATGCCGCGGCCACACCCCCATTTTCTCTTTCCTAATCCTAGCCCCATGCCCTATGAGGACCCCTCTGATGTAGCACTTATGTGCTTCCCACAAAATCCCGGGAGAAACATCAGGGATGGCGTTCAGCTTCCTTCAACTTCCCTTTGGATGTCCTCTAACACCAGCTGGTCCTCAAGGAGCGTGTTATTGAGTTTCCAGGACCACCCTCTGGGGGCAGGGGTACGTCCCACAAGCGTGAGCGAGATAGGTGCATGGTCAGAGAGTGTGATGTTCCCGATCAAAGTGTCCGCAACCCTGGCCAGCAAAGAGTGTGGGGTCAGGAACATGTCAATCCTGGAATAGGTATTGTGCGGGTGAGAAAAGAATGTATAGTCCCGTGTCCCTGGGTGTTGGACTCTCCAGGAGGTTCTCCAAGAACTTGAGTTGTCCTGCGTTCGGGGTGTAGACATTAACTAATGTGAACATTTCAGTGTGGATTTTCCCCTTAACCATTAACCACCTACCCTCTGTGTCTGTTTTGAAGTCCTCTAGTTCCCACATAAGGGAGTTCGAGATCACAATGCTCACCCCCCTAGATCTGGTGTCGGGTGAGTGACTATGGTACGCCCTGGGGAAGGCTCTGTTCCCCAGTGATGGGGGGTTGGATGCCTGAAAGTGTGTCTCCTGCAAGAAACCTATTTGAGCCCCCAAACCATTTAGGTTCCTCAAAATCATTGTCCTTTTTTCAGGGCTGTTCATGCCCTTAGTGTTTAGGGACACGATTTTAGTCCTCGTCATTCTGGCTGACCCCTGGAGAGTACCGCTCGTGGGGCACCGGGAAAGTGTTGGGGGGGGTGGGAGCGGGTTCTAGGGCCGGGTCAGGGGGGTAGTGGGAAGCACAAAAGGTGGGCAGGAAGGGATGACAAGACCAAACACAGATTAACAGCACAACAAAGAGATAAGAAAAGAAACTGTAACAAATATAACTCTAGATAACTATCCTATACGGATCAAGAACAAACCCAGCAGGACAATCAGTCCCTCGGGTTGGGCCTAACTGGGGGATATATACCTGTCGGTGTGGAATCGCAGTTATGAACACTCCCTCCCACACTGGCCGAACCTAGCTACTGAAGAAAAATTGAAATGAAGAGCAAACTAACGGCGCAAAAACAGAGCATGAAATACTACACCAAACATTCCTAAGGCACGATTCATGGAAGTGAGCCCAGACGGGGTCAGGACACCCGGCCGCCCCCTGATCCTCCGAATCAGCGCTCAGGAAACCCCAGTAGGGGACCCGGCACCGATTCCATGCGACCAGCCGGCCTCCAACATAGGAGCTGTCGATAAGGCTCTGCTCAGTCACCGACAGAGGAGGAGGGGCGACCCGGGCAGACCTCAGACCCGCCGGCCCTAAACTTCCGCATAATATGGTCTTGCATGTCTCCTGGTGCGTCTCTGACTTCTAGGTCCTCTGGGACCCCTGGGGCCTCGCCGATTTGCAACCCCAGGCTAAGAGGGGGAAGCAATATTTTGCCCACCAGCCAGTCCGGTACCTCAATTGGCTCACACCTATGGAAGGAGAAAAGACCCGGCAAGTCCTTCGGGGATTTGAGCACAAAAGAGTCCCAGTCCTTCTTGACAATGAGGTGGAAAGGATATCCCCACCTGTAAGACACGCCACAGCGCACGGTCACCTCTAATAGTGGTTTCAGGGCTCTGCGCATCAACAAGGTCCTTCTCGAGAGGTCTTGCAGGACTTGAACACTAGCGCTGTCGAAGTCCACGGACCCCAATCGCGAAGCCCCACGGGCAATGTCCTCCTTCAGAGTGTAGCGGTGGACTCTACAGGTCACGTCTCTCGGTCACGAAGGGTCTGGCCCCGGCGGGCCCAGTGCTCTGTGGACTCTGTCCAGCTCTATTGGGGTAGCGGGGTCTCGGATCTTGTTGAAGATTGCTGTTGTAATGCGCTTTAGGTCCTCACCTGCCGATGCTTCCGGAATCCCCCTCAAAAGCAGATTGTTTCTGCGGCTCCTGTTTTCTATGTCATCTAAGTGCAACATTTGGGTTTGGAGCAGGGCTTCCTGCATACCACATGGCGCGTCTAACTCCTCAAGGAGACTGGCGATCGTTGGACCCTCTGTTTCCAAGGCGGCGACTCTTCCCGACACTTCTGAAATTTTTTGTTTGACCTCTCCCATTTCCCGTCTGTGGGCCTCTTCGTATCTCGCTATTAACCTCTCGATGTCAGACCTAGAGGGAAGCCCCTTCAGCAGAGAGATTGTCTCTAAATGCACGTCTTGGTAACATGGAGGTGTGGTGTCGCTCTTTCCCACCAGCGCCAAGGGGGCAACAGGCAACTGCGGCGTCTTCCCTTCGGGTGTAGGTTCCCTAGGGCTCCAATGCTCCTCTGCCTGCTCAGGGGAAAAGCAAGGCTGGGATGGCGACATCAATGTCGGGCTTACGCCACCCGCGGGCCAAGGCATCTCTGGTGTGGGCGGGAGCGGCGAGGTTGGGGGGCTCAGGGGCGCAGGACCCCTCTTCTGAATCACCGCCTCTGGCTCTAGGGGTACTGGATGCCGAGGCTTGGGGCACCTCTGGGGCAGGGCTAACAGTGTGGGCGCCCCTTTAACATGTTGGGCTCCTCCCTATGTGACTGCATCTTCGCTCCTGCCTCTTCTGGTGGTAAAGGCAAACTTCCCCAGGTTCGGCTGGCTAGAATTCTGGAGAAAGCGTCCTCACAGCTCCATTCCTAGGGCACGCCCCCTGAGACTATATTTCTGTGGTAAAGCAGGAATAAAAGGGGCCCAAGGAGAAATCTTACCTCAGACTATTCACCAGCTTCTCAAGCCTTAAAGAGGTATACAGTGCAATATGCCATAGCATGGAGTTTAAGATGGCTGCCAGCTAAATTAGAATAAAGAGCTCCTGAGGCTATATTTCTGTGGTAAAGTGGGAATAAAGGGGCTTAAGGAGAAATCTTACCTCAGACTATTCACCAGCTTCAGGGGTGCACAGTGCAGCACACCTCAGCATAGCATGGAGTTTAAGATGGCCGCCAGTTTTAGTGAGACTGAAATGCTTGAGGTGGTGGGAAGTGAGGTGTCAGTTTTGGCCGGGGGGGGGCAGGGGAGCTTCTCTCGCCGGGTAATGTGAACCAGCATGCAAAAGGCCCTGACCTGGTAGATAAATTTGTCTATATACTTCAGAGTGCACTTTCTGCCAATACCAAGACTATTTCTGATCATCTTACTAAGAAAATTGAGAAAGTGACAAGGAGCTTGGAGAGGAAATTAGGAGATGTTATATCCACTCAGGAATCTCACGCTGCCGAAATGAATCAGCTGCGGAAAGATAATAGTGCTCTGCATGCCAAGCTTGAGGATATGGAAAACAGGGATAGAAGGTCAAATCTGCATTTCAGGGGGTTACCTGAACATATGGAGGATGTGAAATCTGTGGTCACTGCTCTATGCCAAGAACTGCTCCTGGGAATTGCTATTGAACGACTGGCGCTGGATCGTGTCCATAGAGCACTGGGGTCCCAAAAGCCACCTGAGGAACCTCCACAGGACATTCTAGTGAAGTTTCACTTTTAGAATACTAAAGAACAAGTGATGCAGGCTGCTCGGGACTGTTAACCTGTCATTTCAAGGCCACAAATTCCAGGTGTTCTCTGATCTTTCACCTGCAACAATGGCAAGACGGAGGGAGACGAAGCCATTTTTAAAAATTCTAAAGGACAGCAAAGTTGCTTATTAACCCTTTAAGTGCCAGCCTACCTGGAGTTTTTGTCACACTCTGTTGCCAGACCATTTTGCACTATTTTGCACTCCCCATGTTCAAATGTGATTTTTGAAGGGATTTCCAGGAATTTCCCAGGAAAATGATATATTGTTTTTTTTCAGCAGAGTCTGAGCTTTAACATGAAATGTCTTGTTTGTCATTTTTTAGGTGTATTCTCAATATTTTTTGGCGAAATATGTGCAAAAAAATAAAAAAAATAATTTTTTTACAATTTGTAGTGTTTTTCTGTAATAAAAAATGTAAGTTTGCCAATAAAATCTTATTGCGTGTGAAACCCCAATTTCTCACAGTTACAGCAGTACCACATATGTATTGGTAGACACCTTTTCCTGCCCAGGAGACTCCCCCAAACTGAAACAGAGCTTTAGGGGATTTTCAGAAAAAATACAACTGTGATATGCGCTATGCGCACCTTGCAGTTTTTCCAGAAAAACAACCCTTTACATTTGAAATACCCCCCACAAACTATATATTCTCTGGAAGTACACACCTCAGGCTTTCTATTTGTACCAGGCTTGTTGATGTGGCCACAGTTTTCTAGAAGTAATCCCTCAATGTATTCTTTGGTTGCAAAGAGTTTCCCTAAAAAAAGGATAAAAAAGCAGAATCAAAGCCACATTTTCCTAAAAAAACTATATACAAACATGAAAAAACAAGTATAATCTGAAAAAGCAACATCCCCCGAACAGAACGATACCCAACATGCATTGCTACTGTCAAGGGAAGAGTTGCCAAACACCCCAAAGTAAAGCATGAGCATAACGGTAATTTTTCTTGAAAATTTCAGCTCTGCAGAGCGCACCTTGCGATTTTTCAACCAAAACAACCCTTTACATTTGGAATATCCCCCATAAACCATATATTCCCTGAAAGTACACATGGTAAGCTTTCTAAGCGTACCCAGCTTGTTGTAGTGGGCTCATCTTTCTGGAATTAATCCCTCAAAGAACTCTTTGGTTGCGCAAGGTTTCCCTAAAAAATTTATAAAAAAGCTGAATAAAAAACACCTTTTCCTAAAATATAAATATGCAAACCAGAAAAAACAAGCTAAGTCTGAAAGCGCAAGGTCCCCCGAACAGAACAATACCCAACATGCATAGCTACTTTTAATCCTTTTAATTGCCAGCCTACTTGAGATTTTGTCACCCTCTGTTGAAAGGGCATTTTTCCCCATTTTGCGCCATGTTTTGTGCCATGTTTTGCGACATTTTTGATGGAATTTTCAGGAAAATTATATATATATTTTTTGCAGCAGAGTTTAGGCTTTAACATGAAATGTCTTGTTTGTAAATTTTATTTATTATTAATTTTATTTATTATTAAGTAAAAAAAAATAAATAAATAAAAATTTTTTTTTTAGAAAATTGCCTCTTTTATTTTAAAAAAAAAATTTATTTGATTAGGGAAAACCATATTGCATGTGAAAGCCCCATTTCTACCGATTAGAACGGTACCACATATTTATCGGTAGCCCCCTGTTCCTGCCCAGGAGACCCACCTAACTGAAACAAGTAATTTTTAACATTTACAAATAAAATACAACTACCATCCACACTACAAAGGGTTAAATCGAGAAAAAAAAATGACATAGGGTCCCCCCTCCCAGGAGGTTAAAAACCCTTAAAAAAAAAAAAAAAAAATTACATGGCCCCCCCCTTACCCAAAGTAACCAGCCCGGGACCAGCTATGCAGGGCTTGGAGGAACAGGGCACAGGGGCCAGCTTTTGTGGCCCCCTGGCCCTGCAGGCTACAAGCCCGCATAGCCCGTGGGCCCGGGCTCTTCTGCCCCCCCCGGGCTTTGGGGAGGCAGGTAATGGGGGTGCCAGGGGTTAATGGCAAGTCACCGGCTAGCGCAGGTGACTTGCCCCCCCCCAGCCTTGAGAACTGGTATAGGGGTCTCATGGACCCCTTACCAGTTCACAAGGGGTTAAATTTAAAAAAACACAGACACACAAAGAGAAAAAATATTTTATTATTATTATTATTTTTTTAATACTTACCTCCCATCCATAGTGGAGCACTCTGTCCCTCGGCAATCACTGGCTTCTGCTCACTTGCTAGAAGCCTTTTATAGCTGCTGGATGACAGAACACAAAAGGGTTAATTAAAAAAAAAAATTACATAGGGCCCCTGGGAGGGGGGGGGACCCCAATTTTTTTGGAATTTTAAGGGTAAAACCCTTAAAAAAACCCTTAAAAATCCCCCCAAAAATGACGTAGGGTCCCCCCCTACCCAGCATTACCGACCCGGGCCAGCTATGGGGGCTTGTAGAACAGGGCGCAGGGGCCAGCGTTGGTGGCCCCTGGCCCTGTAGGCTACTAGCCCACATAGCCACTAAGTGGCCCGGGCCCTTCTGCCCCCCCCCGCGGTTGGGGAGGCAGGTAATGGGGGGCTGGGGGTTAATGGCAAGTCACCCACTAGCCGCAGGTGACTTGCCAGACCCAGAGCCTTGTGAACTGGTATAAGGGGTCTCATGGACCCCTTACCAGTTCACAAAGGGTTAACTGGAAAAAAAACACCACACAATAAAAATATTTTATTAAAAAAAAAAAAAAATTTTTTACTGTACTTACCTCCGATTGTAAGCTCCTTTGTCCCGCACGGCTCTGATGGCAGATGCCGGTGATCGGCATCCAGAGAAGGGGAAGGCAGGAGATCAGAGGATCTCCTGCCACCTCCTTCACCGGCACCGATCACCGGCATCTGACAGCTGAGAGAGCTGAAGCCAGTGATCGGGACCGGAATGACGTCATAGCCCCGCCCCCAAGGGGGCAGGGCTTAGCGGCAAGATGGCGGCCACCATCGAGGAGGAGAGAGGAGAGAGCCTCCCGGGCTCTCTCCTGAAGATCGGTAAGTCCTGGGGGGGGGAACGGAGGCCCCCCAGGTGAAGAAGAGGGACAGCGGGAGCCAGCGCACATGGAGGTAAGTGAATGTCATTTTTATTTATTTATTTTTTTATTTACAGTTAGCAGCTGCTGCTGCAGAAGCGGGGGGGCGGCCTATTCCGGGGGCTCTCCTGGAGCCATCCGACCCCCCCCCCGGGAAGTGTCTCGAGACCCCTAAGCCCCATATTGGAGAGGTTGGGGCGGGCGCCCTGGCCCCCCCCCCAGTGGGACAGCGCAGCAGCTAATCTTGAGGCCCCGTATAGATGCAGCGTGGGCTGCTGAGGCCCTGAATGACAGCTCTCTGCAGCCTCAATATCATATTCTCCTGGCGGCCGGGCGGCAGCAGCAAGTTTTCCTGGACCCCATATCTGTGCGGCACTTGTGGGCCCCCTGCCCCCCCCCGGTCCCAGGCGGCAACAGGAGGCTCCTCGAACCCTATATTTGTGCACCCTGAACTTCCCTGCCGGCACGGCGTCTGCAAGCTCCCAGAACCCTATACCTCTACAGCACCTGCAATCTCTTTGTCCCCTATATCTGTGCTGCAGAACCAGCTTCTTGAACCCTATATCTGTGCCGCAAAGCGGGCTCCTTGAACCCCATATCCGTGCAGCATACGTGAACTCCTTGAACCCTATATCTGTGCCGCAAACAAGCTCCTTGTACCCTATATCTGTGCAGCAGTTGAGAACTCCTTGAACCCTATATCGGTGCAGCATCTGAGAGTTCCTTGAACCCTATATCTGTGTCGCAAAACAAGCTCCTTGAACCCCATATCTGTGCTGCAAAACAGGCTCCTTGAACCCTATATCTGTGCAGCAGCTAAGAGCTCCTTGAACCCTATATCAGTGCCGCAAATCAAGCTCCTTGAACCCCATATCTGTGCCGCGAAACAAGCTCCTCAAACCCCATATCTGTGCCGCAAAACAGGTTCCATGAACCCTATATCTGTGCAGCAGCTGAGAGCTCCTTGAGCCCTATATCTGTGCCGCAAAACAAGCTCCTTGTACCCTATATCTGTGCAGCAGCTGAGTGCTCCTTGAACCCTATATCTGTGCAGCATCTGAGAGCTACTTGAACCCTATATCTGTGCTGCAAATCAAGCTCCTTGAACCCCATATCTGTGCCGCAAAGCAAGCCCCTCGAGCCGCATATCTGTGCCGCAAAACAGGTTCCTTGAACCCTATATCTGTGCAGCAGCTGAGAGCTTCTTCAACCCCATATCTGTGCCGCAGAACAAGCTCCTTGAACCCCATATCTGTGCCGCAAAACAGGTTCCTTGAACCCTATATCTGTGCAGCAGCTGAGAGCTCCTTGAACCCTGTATCTGTGCAGCAGCTGAGAGCTTCTTGAACCCTTTATCTATGCAGCATCTGAAAGCTCCTTGAACCCTATATCTGTGCCGCAAAACAAGCTCCCTGTGCCCTATATCTGTGCAGCAGCCGAGAGCTCCCTGAACCCTCTATCTGTGCAGCATCTGAGAGCTCCTTGAACCCTATATCTGTGCCGCAAAACAAGCTCCTTGTACCCTATATCTGTGCAGCAGCTGAATGCTCCTTGAACCCCATATCTGTGCAGCATCTGAGAGCTCCCTGAACCCTATATCTGTGCAGCAAAACAAGCTCCTTGAACCCTGTACGCCTTTTCTCACGTATGTCAGGAAATAGGAAGCGTAAATCCACAGTGGTCAGTTGCAGCACGCAAACAATGGAAGCTCCAGGCAGAGCCGGGCAGGAGCCTTCTTATCCGGACACAGTGGCAATCATGGCTGCCATTGCCTCCTGTCAAAATGCCCTTACGACTAAATTTGACACTCTACAGGAGCAATTGAACTATTTTCGTCACGACCTAGCTAAAATTCGGGATCGTACGGGGGAGAACGAGAGAATTGGGGAGACAGAGGATCGTTTATCGGTGCAGGAGGGGGAGCTGGCGACCTTACGAAGGCAGGTGGCGGTCCTATTGGGAAGGGCCGAGAACAGGAACAGGAGGAATAATGTTAGAATCTTGGGACTACCCGAAAAATCGGAGGGCTCCTCCCCAGAGGAGTTCGTTGAAAACCTTATAAGAGACACCCTGGCACCCAGAAACCTGACCAAATTTTTTACAATAGAGAGAGCACATAGAATCCCGCTGAGGTCCCCCCCCCGCCCGGGGCCCCGCCAAGACCATTTATATTTAAAGTCCTCCATTACAAGGACAGAGACGCTATACTCGCCGCTGCCAGGATGAAAGGTACGGTGTCTTATGAGAACGCCCGCCTGTCTTTTTATCCGGATTTCACATCGGAGGTTCAGAAATTGCGGCGCTCATTCAACGGTGTTAGAGAACGGCTTAGAAAGAAGAAAATTAAATACGCCATGCTGTTCCCAGCGCGGCTACGTGTTAAAGATGGAGAGTCTATTAAGTTCTTCACCTCGGCCGAGGAAGCTAACATATGGCTTGACTCTCTGCCAGGGGCCTGACGAACTGGGCTCTGATCGGAGAGAATGGACCAGCCATTGCTTTGACCTGTTTTTCCCCTTATCCGGCCTGCGCTGCTGGGTATTCTGGTGAGGCCCGAGGTGGTGCTTTGTTATGTATCTTGTTTAAGTTACTGAAGTTGTGTCTTTTATGATGCCCAATTAGCTAGTACATCCTTTCAGCCATTGTTACAGGGGAGCCTTTGGCTCCGGATTCCCAGGGCGTGACAAGCGTTGTTGCCCCTTCCATCCCCCTCCCTCCCATCCCACCCAGTGCCCATCCTCTGTCCCTTCTCCCCCCCCGGCCCCCCTCCATCTGCTTCCCCTAGCCCTCGCTACCGAGGTCTGAGAGCCCCATAAAGGGTTCTCCCCCCTCCTTCCTCCCTGATCGCCTCTGGATAGCTCTGGGAACCCGTGGCGGATAATCCGCTGACCTGTATTTGATCGGCAAGCCCGTTTTTGCAGACCCCTAGGCAGTGGGGGCCTGCGCATCCCAATTGCACATAGTTAAACCAGTGTTGTGTTACTCTGTTGGGGGATATGATGCTCGCCGGGGTTGGGGGGTGGTGGAGCGGGGTTGGGGGGTGGTGGAGCGGGGTGGGGGGTGGGCTCGGGAAGGGTTTACAGTTAAAATGTTGTTTTATCTGTTTTGTGTGTTGTTGTCTGTGTGTTGGTATGACTGCGATGTATGATTGCTGGACTCGAGTAATAGGGAAATCTTTGGGGGGGATGGTGAACCGCAGAGAGGTGGCCCTTGATAGTAGCACTTTAAGCGGTAATAATGGGTGAGTGTAAATTTCTCTCCTGGAATGTCCGGGGGCTTAACGATAAGATCAAGAGGGCTACTGTCCTCCAGTTTGTTAAGAAGCATAAACCGAATGTAGTTATTCTTCAAGAGACCCATCTGGTGGGCCAGAGAGTGCTGGCATTGAAGAGGCCATGGATCCAGAGCGCCTTTCATGCCCCATTCTCAGCCTACTCAAGAGGAGTATCAGTGTTGATCTCTAAGGGTACCCCGTTTATGTTGTTCTCAGTACACATTGACCAAGAGGGTTGTTATGGTATCCTTCATGCCAAACTAATGGATACTGATATAATAGTCGGAGTATATGTTCCCCCACCATTTTCTGCTAGGATTCTGGATAGAATAATGGAGAAAGTACTTTCCTACCCCCCAGCCCCGATACTGCTATTAGGGGACTTTAATATGGTTTTGGATTCGGCGCTGGATAGGATGAGTAAGAATCCAGGTCCCAAGACCCAACTGGCAAATTGGGCAGAAACGCTGGGGCTGCAGGAGCTTTGGAGGTGGAAGCACCCCACCGACAAGGCATACTCTTGTCACTCGGTTACACACAAATCCCTGTCCAGAATTGACCTTGCGTTCTCCTCGCCTGAATTGCTAACCAAAGTGGCGACCTGTAGTTACCTCCCGAGAGGGGTCTTGGACCACTCGCCCTTATTGATCACAGCTGGACTGTCACTGAGGCAGGAGAACTGGGTGGGATGGACCCTGAACCCTCTATGGTTGGAAGCCCCCGACATTAAGAGTAGTCTGCAATCCTCTACTGAGGCATTCTGGGAATGTAATACGGGGGAGACATCGGTGGAAGTAAGATGGGATGCCTTTAAGGCTGTTACCAGAGGGGCGGCCATCAGCGCTATCGCTACAGCTAGGAGGAAGAAGGGGAGGGAAGTGGCAGATCTTGAAAGCAAACTTGCGCGGGCGGAGGTGAAGTTTAGTACAACTTCAGACAGCAGGGACCATTCAACACTGTTGGCATTAAAGAGGGATATAATCTGCTTTTGACTGACTCGGCTAGGAAATTACTGCTATATAAGCAGGCAACAATCTTTGATAAAGGGGATAAGAACGGTAAGACCCTGGCCTACCTAGCGAGAGCTGAAAGCCAATCCAACCACATTGCTGAAATCCTAGACAATGGGACGAGAGCAACGGGGGGGGGGGAGATAGCCCAGAGGTTTCTGGAGTACTACTCGGCCTTGTATTCCTCGAGGGCGAGCTATGGGGCGACTGATCTGGGTAACTATCTGGATCAGATTGTCTTTCCGAGGCTGACTGAGGAAGATCAGGAGGCTTTGAACTCCCCTATCACCATGGACGAGGTCTCTGGCGCAATTAGGATGCTTTCTAGCAGGAAGGCGCCGGGACCAGATGGGATGCCGGCCGAGTGGTATAAACAGGACCTTGAACAAGTGACTCCAAAGTTGTGGGAGGTGCTGAAACAAGCGCTTGAAAGTGAGTGCCTTCCGGCCTCTTTTCATGAGGCACATGTGGTCCTCATTTATAAGGAAGGGAGACCCCCTGACTCCTGCGCGTCATATCGTCCCATATCCCTGTTGAACCAAGATGCCAAAATATTAGCCAAAATACTGGCCACTAAGTTATTCTACATTTGATCGGGCCAGATCAGTCAGGGTTCATGCCAGGGCGTACCACGTGTGTGAATCTCCGCAGACTGATGTCCAATCTCCAAATTATACATGATAATCATGGGAAACGGGTGATTATCTCATTAGATAATGAGAAAGCCTTTGATTCGGTAGAATGGGAATATCTTTGGGCAGTTTTAGAAAGATTTGGGCTTCCTGCTAGTTTTATTACAAACATCAAATTGTTATATGAACGGCCAACTGCTCGGATACGGGTCAATGGGACGACACACTGCTGTACCTGGCGGATGGCCATAAGTGTCTAGACGCAGCTCTGGACACTATTGGAGTGTTTGGGAGGTTCTCAGGGCTGAGGATTAACTGGGACAAATCCAGTCTAATGTTAGTGGATGAGCTTGTTTCCCCCGACATCTCCCCGAGGTCTCAATTAAAAATAGTCCAACAAGGGGGCGTGGCTTCGGCATGAAGGAGTAAGGAAGCTTGTGGAGGAGCTCCCGTCTGACCTGACTTTCCCAGTTGATTTTGGCACCCTGACCCTCACCCAAATTGCCCAGATGAGGGGCAGCAAGAAGCGGAGGACCAGGGGCAGCGTCGGGGCCCCCCCTAAGACTGCCGTGGGGGACTTCTTTTCGCCCAGGCCCCGGCCGGGGGCCGAGGTCCCGGCATCCAAGATGGCGTCCGCCGGGCCGGGGGGCCGAGAGGGGAGAGGAGAGCATGTTGGGGCCGGCGCGCTTTCCGGCGGGCCCCCGCGGGTGGCGGCACAGGAGACAGAGAAGGAGCTCACCTCTGATACCGGCGGGACCCGTGCGGAGGAGAGGACGGGCGAGGCTGCGGGGGCTTGGCGGCCGGCCGGGAGCCCAGTGTGCGGCGTGAACACAGAGGAAGAGAGGTGGAGCGGCGGTGAGGAGAGGAAGCCGCGATCTCTGCAGGCTGACTGTGAGGAGGAGGCTGACTATGACGGCGCCGAACCGGAGGTGAGCAGCTGGGGAGGCGAAGTCCGGAGGAGCAGCAGGGCAGGGTCGGAGGCAGCTGTGCGGCCCGGACACAGGGGGAACAGTACCATGCCCACAAGCCAGGGGACATGGGAGGGAGGAAGCCAAGGAAGTGGCGGACTGGCACCAGGGGAAGCGAAGGCAGCAGAACACCCGGGGGGCCCGAGCTTTGATTTAGAGGGTGGAAGCTGGGTTGAATCCCAGAAGTCACAGAGCAGCAAACATGGTCCCTCAAATGTAGAAAGGGGTTCCCCCTCACCCAACCATGATAATGAAGCTCTGATGAGATTAAACAGGGTGGTGCGAGTGGAGGTACATCCTGCTCCAGTGGATGCCCGCACATGCGCCGACCAGATGAAGCTTCCCTCAAGTCTGGCCCAAAGCCCTGTTAAGGTGAGCGATTTGGAATGGTCCTCGGGGTCCAGCATTGGGTCCCCCGGCAACGTTTCCCCCAGACGAGGACTTGTAGGTGCTTCGAGACCCACACGCCCTGACTCCCACCAATATGCTGCAGTAGTTCTGGCCGGTTCTCCCCTGGGGTCCCCAGCGGGATACCCCCCAAGCGGCCAACCCTCCCCGACCCCAGCTTTAAACCCAAGTCTGCAAGCAATACTGCAATACTTACCGACGAAAGCTGAGCTTAAGGCTGACCTAGAGGCGGTGGCGACCAGAATCGAGAGGGCTCTGCAAAGGGAGATTGAAGATATCCAACAGAAATCCTCAGCCCTGGAGACTAAAGTTGCCACTCTTGAAGATTTCCGGGCAGACCACGAGACGCGGTTAACAAATCAGGAGAGAATGCAGGAATCGTACCAGCGGCAGATGACCGATCTCAGGCTTCAAGTTGATGATCAAGAAAACAGAAATAGACGTAATAACTTGAAGATTCGTGGCGTCCCTGAATCGGTCCAAACAGATAATCTGCGCACTTCTGTAACGGAATTATTCAACTCCCTACTAGGGAGACCTCTGGACGCGGAGCTGTTAATTGATCGGATCCACAGAGTGGTGAGCCGTCCGGCTGGGGACCCTCAAGCCCCCAGAGACGTACTGTGCAGAGTGCATTTTTCACCGTTAAGGAGGATGTCCTGCGGCGGGCCTGGGAGCGAGGTAGAATTGAATGGAGGGGCTCGCGGATCTCGACCTTTGCTCGACAGGCTCCGAGAAATGGGGGCCTCCTATAAGTGGGGGCACCCGTTCCATTTTATAATCCGCAAGGACAACGCTGCCTTTGCCCTGCGCAGTAAGACGAACTTGCCAGATATGTTTGCTTTCCTGGGCCTGGATCCCTTCCCGGTCCCAGATTGGCTGGACTTTGGCCCGCCCCCCCCCCGCTCCCGCAAAGGGCCCCTAGGCGCCCTAGATAGGTCCGCGAGCGAGGGGGGGGAGACCCGGAAGGAACCCAGAACAGTAAGATTGCCTTGAGATTCTTATATCGCTCCGTGGTTAGTCGGTAAATGTTTTTGTATTCTCTCTGTTTTACCTCTGCTATTGCCTATGCTAGTGGGTGAGTTGTATCGATTTCTGGGTTGAGGGGGTCGTGTAACCTGGCCGGAACCGATTTGGTGGGACACCTCCCGCCCCCTCCCTGGTCTACTGGCGATTTCGCTGGGGGCTGGGGATGCGGGGCTGAGTTGCTCCCCCCTAGATCTCGTGTTTCCCCCCTGTGGATGCCTGGCGGCCGGCGACTGGCTCAGACGGTCTTGTATAGTTGGGGCCGGCTGGGGTCTGCGGTGGCCGGGTTGCGGGGCGTGTTCCCTCCCCTGGCGTGGCGATTCTTTTGTCCCACCCGGGCGGGGGGCGGCCCTAGCGGCCCGGTCGCGCGGTCCATGGGTTGCTCCCCTGGGCTCAATCTTATAGCAATTTCTTAAATTTTGAAAAAAAAGGAGCAGTGGGGCAGTGACCGAGCGATATGTGGAAGGGGGATGGGTTGGGTGCTTGGGTTCGTGACGCTGAGGGAGTCGGGGAATGCTCCTGAGTGGCGAGGTCACTTCTCCAACTAGGTTTCTGCGCCATCCCATTGGCTGTGTGCCGGAGGGATTTGCGTGGTATTGAGGGCCACGGCCCTCTTAGTTTTCTATTGCCCCCTCTTTAAGGAGGGCTAATTAGTTTTGTTACTCTAGTAAGTTTTCTCTCTCTTTTTCTGTCCCGTATTTCCATTTCTCTTTTGCTCTTTGCGTTTCTCCCCTCCCTTGGTAGTCCGCACGCCTTTCTCTTCAAACGGACCCCTGGTCTCGCTTCCCGGGGTAGGGATAGCACAGTGTAACCAAGACACCCTGACATTATCTGGCCGGGTGGGCGTTCTCTCCCTCATAGATGAGTCTTAAACTCTGTACGTTCAACACGAAGGGGCTGAATATCTCTGAGAAAAGGGCAAAAATCTTATATGGGCTTCACAAGGAGAGAGTGGACATAGCCCTTCTACAAAAGACACATTTCTGCCATGGGAAAATCCCTGAAATTAAAAATAGATACTACGATAAATGGTTCCACAGTCCTAATCCTGAGAGTAAATCCAAAGGAGTATCCATCGCCATACACAAAAATGTTCCTATTGAAAACACACAAGTCAAAGTGGATCCCGAGGGCAGGTACCTGTTCCTCAAATTTACTTTGGGTGGGGCGAGATATACCCTGGCTAATTTGTACCTGCCCAACCAGGGACAAGTGGAGGCAGGATTGGAGATCCTACGCTTGCTGGAGGACTTCGGGGAAGGAACGCTAATCATAGGTGGGGATTTAAACTTAGTCTTGGACCCAAGGATTGACTCCTCTCAGGGGAAGCCTGCAATCTCTCATTCTAAACTCAGCAGATTCCGTAGGTCCCTCCAGTCCTTGCAGGTGGTAGATGTTTGGAGGATCCTCCATGGAGGGGAGAGGGACTATACGTACTTCTCTCATACTCACAATACATATAGTAGGTTAGACTATTTCTTCCTGAGCCACCATGCCCTTGCAACCGACCCTAAATCCTCAATTGGCCAGATGCTTTGGTCTGATCACGCCCCGGTTTTCTTGAGCCTCCCGGTGCTGGACCCGACCCCCAGGCAGTTCACTTGGCGTTTGAATGATAACCTTCTGAAGGACACTCCATGTATGACCGAGATCAAAACCAAGGTGGAGAATTTCCACCTGGACCACAGCAGTGACAGTACTTCACTGCTGTTGCAGTGGGAGGCGCTCAAGTGTGTGCTTCGGGGGGTCATTATTAAACATGGTGCGAGGCTTGAGAGAGAGAGCGGGACAGATTGTGGAGACTCTGGGACGCATTCAGGAACTGGAGAGAATGCACAAGACATCCTCATCCCCTGGGGATCTACGAGAACTGATTGAGGCCAGGCAGAGGTTAAAGGGGCTCTATGACCAATGTTATCTTAGATACAGAGATAGGTGCAGGGCATGCCTATATGAATACTCGGATAAATGCGGCAGATTGTTGGCCCGGTCACTCCACCCAAGGCAGGGCTGTACATTTATCCACAGTCTGAAAACAGCGGATGGCGGGGAGGTACACAAGACACCCCAAATTGCGGACGAGTTTCAGTCCTACTACTCGGGCCTGAACATTGACAATGCCTCACAGGGAAGATTAGCGGGTGACTTGGATAGTTATATAGTAGAGACCGCTCTACCAGTCATCCCCCCGGAAGAAAGCGAGGCTTTAGAGGATCTGATGAGACAGGAGGAGGTGGTGAAGGCCATAGGGGAGACCCCCGCGGGGAAAAGTCCGGGGCTGGATGGGTTTACCCCCAGGTTCTATAAGACTTTGGGACCCCTGATTGCCCCTTTCTTGACGAGGGTTTTTAACTCTGTATCTGGTCGCTCCCCCTTCCCGAGACAGACCCTTGAGGCCCACATTACGGTCATCCTGAAACCTAGCAAGGATAATGCTTATCCGGGTAACTACAGGCCGATCTCATTGATCAATGTAGATATCAAACTATTCGCCAAAATTATGGCAAACAGGATCCAACCCCTGTTGCCTTCGCTAATACATAATGACCAGGTCGGGTTTGTCTCGGGAAGAGAGGCCAGGGACAATGTGATAAAGACGGTTTCGTTGATTCATCTCGCTCAATCAAGGGGAGTCCCATCATGCCTCCTGGCAGTTGATGCAGAGAAGGCATTCGACAGGGTGCATTGGGGGTTTCTGAGGGCCGCGCTTTCCCAGGTGGGGATGGGGCCAGTTATGATGGATAGAATCATGGCTCTTTACCATGATCCCACTGCTAGGGTAAAAATTAATGGCACCCTCTCTGAGTCTTTCAACATCAGGAATGGTACACGGCAGGGATGTCCTCTGTCCCCCCTGCTCTACGTTTTGGTAATGGAACATTTGGCGAACGCCTTGAGAGCCAACCCCTCCATCAGAGGGATACCATGTGGGGGGAAGGAATATAAGCTCTCCCTCTTTGCCGACGACCTCCTCTTATACATAACCTCTCCGCATACCTCCCTACCTTCTATCATTGGGGAGTTTGAAAGATTTAGTAAGCTAAGCAACTTTAAAGTCAACATGGCTAAAACAGAGATCTTGAACATTTCCCTAGGGGAACAGGCCCGGGAATTAATCCAGGCGAATTTCCCGTTTAAGTGGCAGAGGGAGTCAATAAAATACCTCGGGGTACAGGTGTCCACGGACCTGGGGAAACTTTTTAAATTGAACTATGTGCCACTCCTCAACAGCACATTAGAAAGCCTGAAAACATATGCTAAAAAGCAATACTCTTGGTTGGGGAGAACTAATATCCTAAAAATGGATGTGCTACCCCGGTTCTTATATGTGTTTCAGACTTTGCCGCTGCTGCCGGAGCGGGGGTTCTGTAAACAGATACAGGCTGCCTTCTTCAGCTTCGTATGGGACGGGAAGAAGCCCAGGGTGAGTAGGAAGACGCTATGTAGGCCTAAACGCGCGGGAGGGGTGGGGGTCCCTGACATGAGGGCATACCACGCGGCTTCGGTGCTGGTGAGGCTTGTTGACTGGTTCCACCACAGGGGGAGTAAGCAATGGGTGGATCTGGAAAACGACACTTCTCCAATCAGTCTGACTGCCTTGCCTTGGGTGGATCCCGAACTCCGCCCAAAGAGGCGGGAACTTCCCTACCTTGTAAACCCTCTGTTGACCCTCTGGGATAGGTCCCTGAAGCAAAGGGGTTTATCGCATAGACCTGGCCCTCTCACACCGCTCTTTGATAACCCAGCATTCACTTCGGGACTGGGCGCCAAGACATTTCTCATATGGGATGCGATCCAGGACACAAGGCTGGGTGAGATTACCTCTGGGTCTGGCTTGCCATCACTATCTGATCTTGGAGAGCGGGGGAGGGGGAGGAAACTGTCTTGGTTTTTATATGCCCAGTTGAGTGCCTTTCTTGGTTCTTTCACCCCCGGGACTACCCTATCTCGGCCCTTAACTGCACTGGAAGCAATCCTCAAGGCTCAGTCCCCCCCTTCACGAGCAATATCGACTCTATATAGGATCTACCAAGATGGGGGTATGGAGGAGGGGCTCCCACTATTTTGTAGGAGATGGGAGGAAGAACTGGGTCAGACGATTGGGAAGGAGGACTGGGAGAAAGCCTTTGCCTTAACGCACAAACTCTCAATGGCTTGTAGGGCCCAGGAAAGAAATTATAAAATCCTGACCAGATGGTATAGGAGTCCTGCGGACTTGGTGAGATACGGAGGCTCAGAAACAGATAGCTGTTGGAGGTGTAACAGGGCACGCGGGACCCTAACTCATATCTGGTGGGCATGCCCCGCGATTAACACTTTCTCGGAGGGGGTGCTGAAGGTATATGAGCTTACGACGCTCGACAGTGTCCCTAACTCCCCTCAGGTGACCCTTCTGTCGATGACTCCGGGCTCAGTGGCGGCGGGGGGGAGGGGACTGCTGAGGCACATGCTTACGGCAGCTAGATCAGTGATACCCCGATACTGGCGTTCCAACACTGTACCCTCCTTGATTGAATGGTACGGTGAGTTGGAGAATATCAAAAGGATGGAGGAACTTGCACTCGACGGTGTGTCGAAGGTGGGGCAGAGAAGCACCGTAAGACCTGGTCAATATGGGAGGGGTCTAGGAGTTCCCCGAAGATCCGAGATCTTATGGAGAGAGTAGGTTGATGCGGACACTCTTTTTTTCCTTTTTTTTTTTCTTTTCTTTTCTTATCTTGTTTTCCTCTTTTTTCCTCCTCTTCAATTATCTCTCTTTCGCTTTTCTCCTTGCCTAGCGCCTTCTCTTATGGGCACTACTGTTGTTAATATTATATCGATGCATAGTGAGAATGAGAAGCTTTTGAGCGGACTAACTACTGTTTATACCATCACTGTAAGCTTTTACTAGTCCTGCTATTACTATTTTTACGCTGTATGTTCATGGTATATCCGAGGTGCTATGGCCTTGCGCTTTTCTTGCACTGTTTCTTGTTGTCTCTATATATGTAAAATCCTTATAAAACTCAATAAAGATATATTGCACAAAAAAATAGTCCAACAAATACCTGGGGATCCTGATTAGTAGGCAACCAAGTGAGTTCATATCTCTGAACATCTCCCCTGTCGTGTCAAAGTTAAGGCAGCGGGTCGCTCAGTGGGCGAACCTGCCGCTGTATATATATCAGGCCTCGCCAGTGTTGCTGCCCGTCTCCCACTTCAAGACGTTGGATTCAATTCTGTTTGGCTTTATCTGGGGGCAGTCTCCACCTAGGCTTAACAGACAAATAATGAAAGCACAGGTGACGGAGGGGGGGGGGACTGGCGGTCCCGCACATGCAACTGTATTTCTATTCTACGCAGCTCCTGTTTGTGCACTGGTGGCTCTGTCAGCTGCAAAACAACCCGGTGGTAAGTCTAGAGGTGGCGGTGTTGGGTTCCCCTGGGAGACTATCCCTCTTGGTGTATAGGGGGGTTCGGGGGGTCCGGGAGGCAACCGGTTGTATGAGGGCAGTGTGTAACATATGGGAAAGGGTGGCCAAGTTGAATAGGAATCCGGACGAGGCCCAGTATTGGTCCCCCTTCGCTCCTCTCTGGAACAACCCCAAGATCCCTGAGTTGGTTTCAAAGCAGGATCCGCAGTTCTGGGATGGAAGGGGCCTCCAGACGCTGGGCCAGGTGTACAGGGATGGAGTGCTTATGTTGTTCGACCAAATTAGGGAGACTTTTCGAATTTCCCATCGGGACTTCTTCCGCTACCTGCAACTCAGGCACGCTCTGCAGACTCAATTCCGCAGGGACAGCCCGAATTTTTCGGTATCCCAAGTGGAGAGTGTGGTGAGAGGGCCGGACTTGGGGAAACCTGTCTCTACATTGTACAAGTGCTTGGTTGCTGGGCTGGAGTCCCCCAGGGGGAAAGTTGAAAGCAAGTGGCAAATTCTAGACCAAACCCTGGGCCGGGATGACTGGGAAGAAATCTTAGACAACCTACACTCATCGGTCATAGAAGCCAGAGATAGATTTATCCAGACCAAGTGGATACATCAAGCCTACATCACGCGATACGTTTACATAGGATGGGATTACTGGCTAATGATTTATGTCCCAGGTGTGAGAGGGAGGCTGGTACATGGGAACATGTGACCTGGTCCTGTGAGGTTCTGGCGAGATATTGGGGAGAGGTGATGGATTTGATTGGTGGGGTGGTGGGCACCCGGATCACTGGCTCGATTTCCTTATGTCTTCTGGGGGTGGTCGAAACACTGTCGGTGTCGAGGGCGTTGAAATCACTATTTAGGCTGCTGCTCTTTTATGCCAGGAAATGTGTTCTGCTTAATTGGAAGCACCCGGCCAAACCATCCGTACAGGCGTGGAGGGCTCTAGTTAACCAGAAACTCACTATGTACAAGCTGACATACACTGCCAGGGGGTTGCCTGATAAGTTTGAAAAGGTGTGGGGTCCCTGGCTGCAGAGTCAGGACACCGCTTCAGAGGACGATTAAGGGAGGGAAGGGGCTTACTTAAAGGGGCGAGGCTGCTCACTTATGGTAGGTTGAACCATTGAGCGAGTGAAAGTGGAACTGGGGAGACGGGAGAAGCATCCTGGGAGATGTGGCTCTCCGACTTGTTCTTCCATCCCGGTGAATAGTTAACTAGATACCCGAGTCCAGATTGTATGTGTGTTGGGTGAATGGTTGTCGTGTCTAAATGTTTATTGAATCTGTCCTACTGAACTGGGTGCCTGCGGCACCTCAATGTGATATGTAACTTGTTTTGGTGTTTTGATGTTTGTTGAACTGCAAATAAAAAGAAACTTTAAAAAAAAAAAAAAAAGAGGAGACCCGGCTGGATCCAACGAGGGGTCAGGTGAGTATTTTACTGTTATATTTTTTTTTTACTGTGGGGGTTTAAAATCAGCTACGTGGCACTTAAGTGGAGTAGAGGCTGCTACGTGAGACTCACGTAGCTGGCACTAGAAGGGTTAATGGGGTTTCCCATTCCGTATATCTTTTTCCTATAGGGGCGATTCCTTTACGGCGATATCTGTCGATGAGTTACAAAGGCATCTGGCTTCGGCAGGTCTCCTATGGGATGCAAGGCAGAACAGCTCCATGAAATCTCCCAGAACCAGAGATAACTCTCTCAAGATACAGCGGGCAGGGAAAAGACCGAGACGCAGAGCACAATCGGTAGAGCGGCACTCATCTCATAGCTCCAGAGTAACTAGTAAATCCCACTTTGAGGTTCTTGGTTTATCTAGTCACTGTTTCCTGTGGCTGAATTTTAATATATGATTGCTATTTTGTCACTGGTTCATCTCGAAGAACTGGATTAGCTGTTGAAGAGGGAAGGGAAGGAGAAATGTTTTTTTTTCTTCCTTTTCTCTGACCAACTTGATCGGTTGTTGTAGGATTTTTTTTTTGTAAATTGATGCAAAAATATCTGAGGGGTCCTGAGAAGAGGAGCAGTGACGCTATATTGTGGCTCTCTTTTTCAGGCCTCATATGTGTTTAAGTTAGTTAGCTCACAGTTATAGCGTTTAGGTGTCAAGGCCCTCTGCTCTGTGGCATTCACATGCTGCACTCATATCTATCTGGGAGACTCAATCTGGCAGATAGACATATATAGTTTTATTTTACTATTTCCATTTTTATTAGCTCTCAGTTAATCAAACTTGTTCCGGGGACATTGTTCTATCCCCGGGTACAGCGGAGAAGAATCCCACCAGTACTTATAGAGTCTGAGGGAATTTTTCTCCCAATCTAAAAGTTATTTCATTGCATTACTAAAGTCATTGCATTCTCCTCATTTATTTATTTTTCCTCTCTCTCTCTCTCTGTTCTTTCTTCTTCTCCCCACTCCCTTTTCTTTTAATATTAAGTTACAAGTTAAACAATGGCTACTGTATTCTCACTCAATGTACAAGGGTTTAATTCCCCACAGAAAAGAAGTTTAGCATTCCGTAAAATTAGATCATTGCATCCTGATATACTGTGTCTCCAGGAGACACATTTCTCAAACAGCTCCAAGCCCAAATTCTTCGACTCCTCATATCCCCAAATTTTCTTGGCATGTGCCGACACCAAACAAAAGGGCATCCTAATAGGGTATGGAAGGGGCTCCCAATTCCATTGCAAAAAAGAAATTAGTGATCCGGAAGGGAGATTTCTGATTTTAGTTTGTTCCCTGCAGGATGTGGACGTAACAGTAGCTGGTTATTATGCTCCAAATGTCAACCAGGTTAATTTTCTTTCTACGTTTTTGATGAAGTGCGGGCAGTAGTACAAGGCACGACCATAATCCGTGGGGATTTGAATATGGTTTTAAACCCCCATATATACAGGCAGTCCCGGTCTGGTTCTCTAGTAACACCCCATAGGACGACGAGTGCTAGATCTTTTAGAAAGTTGTTGGATAGATGTTGGCTGGTGGACTGCTGGAGAGATGCACACCCGGGAATGCAAAATTTCACACATTACTCCCATTCACATGAAGTTTATATGAGAATTGATCATATCTTCTTACCGCAGAGAAAGCTTTGTGTTGGTTGAAGCATAAATATTATTGTAAAGCAAATAAACCAAGCTCACTATTAGCTAAAAAATTAATAGCTCCACCACAAAGTTACTGCCCGATTAGATTAAAGGATGAGAGAGGTATTGTCAAGTAATCCAACTAAGGTTGTAAAATTGTTCAAACAACAGTTGCAGAGGTTGTACTTTAATCCTTCACCACTAAGCTTGGAGACATTGGAGAGATTTTTTAGGGAAATCGACTACCCAGCCTACCCGTAAATCTGAAAGAAATTTTACATGACGAAATTCAGGAACGGGAAGTTTAACAGATAGTGAAGAATTTGAAACTTAATAAGAGACCGGGCCCAGATTGCTTCTCAGCCTGTTATTATAAAAAGTTTAGTGAAGTGTTAACTCCTAAGCTGACAGCAATGTGTCACGCTCTGGTAACTCCAGCCCTCTAGGTAAGCTCTCAACCCCGAATCTCCGCAGCCAGCTTCACCTGTAGGAGCCCCCGCTTGCCGGGACGCAGAATACGCCTGCCCGGGATCAGTTGCCCCCAGGACTTCAATGGCTCAAAGGATGGGAGCTTACTGGTTAAGAGGTCTGAAGAACCAATGGCTAAGAGCGAGTGTAGCGGAAGTCCAGAACCAGGCCAGAGGTTGACACGGGGAAGTCAGAGATCGCAGCGGTACAGAGGAAAGAGGCAGCTCGAGGTCAAGGTACAAAGCAGAGGTCGGCAACGGAGATCAGATCGAGAATAGTCGGTTCAGGCAGAGGTCGGCAACGGAGATCAGATCGAGAATAGTCGGTTCAGGCAGGGGTCGGCAACGGAGATCAACAAGGTATATCACAAGACTATGCAGGGTACAAGGCGCTATCTTGGTACTCTCACTAGGCGCGTTATTGTAAGCAAACATTATTCAACTTTTTGATTATAGGAAAAGGGCCAATGAATTTTGGACCCAACTTGCAAGAAGGTTGACGGAGCGCAATATTTTTAGTGGAGACCCAAACTAAATCGCCTACTTGAAGAGTGAGCTCCCGTGATCTACGACGATCGGCAAATTTTTTATATCTTAAACTAGTAGTCTTAAGAATTTCCTGAACATGTGTCCAGATATTCTTCCGTTCTTGAAGCCACTCCTCCAACGCCGGCAAGTTGGAGGGTGACCCTGAAAGGGAAGAAGCTCTAGAATTTTTCCCAAAATTACAATAAAAAGGTGATATCTTGGTACTCTCACTAGGCGCGTTATTGTAAGCAAATTCGGCGAAATCAATAAAATCTGCCCATTGTTCTTGGGCATCAGAGACATAACACCTGCTGTTCTGTTCCAAAGTTTGATTAGTTCTTTCCGTCTGCCCATTGGACTGGGGATGGTAGGTAGACGAAAGAGAGATCTGTATACCCAGCCGCGAACAGAAATGTTTCCAAAAATGGGAAGTAAATTGGACACCCCGATCAGAGACTATATTGGACGGAATACCATGAATACGAAAAATGTGTGAAGTAAATAGTCCAGAAAGCTCTGGTGCAGAAGGAAGCTTGGTCAAAGAAACGAAGTGTGCCATCTTACTGAAACGATCTACGACCACCCAAATAACAGTATTCCCGAGTGATAAAGGCAAATCTGCAATAAAATCCATAGAAATATGAGTCCATGGTTCAGCAGGGATTTCAAGAGGAACCAAACCGCCACTGGGAGCCTTGTGAACCCCTTTACTTCGAGCACAAACAGCACAAGCGTCGATAAAGGCAGTAATATCGCGTCTCATGGTTGGCCACCATACATGGCGACGGGCAAGCATAAACGTTTTTCGGTTACCCACATGACCAGCAGTTTTAGCATCATGAAATTCGCGAATTACATCTGAATGCAAATGTGGCGGTACAAACTGGCATCCCAAGGGAACATCACTAGGAGATTCGTCTTGAAACGGCGCCAAGGTGTTAGAGAGATCAGGAAGTAATGCCCCGACCACACAACCCATAGGTAGAATCGGATCACCAGTATCACCCCGATCCTTACATTCACCGAACATGCGAGATATTAGTATTTTTTACACCCGGCTTGAACGTAATAATAAAATTTAAACGCGAGAAGAATAATGCCCAACGAGCCTGACGAGAGTTCAACCTCTTGGCAGACCCAATGTATTCAAGATTTTTGTGATCGGTATACACAGTTATAGGATGTAATGAACCCTCCAGCCAGTGTCGCCATTCATCAAAAGCCAGTTTAATAGCTAATAGTTCCCTATTACCGACATCATAATTTTGTTCCGCGGTACTGAATTTACGTGAAAAAAAAGCGCAAGGATGAAGACGCTCAGGGTTACCAGAGTATTGCGACAAAACTGCACCCACCCCCAGCTCAGAAGCGTCCACTTCAACAATGAAGGCTTTAAGAATATCTGGAGGAATTACCACAGGTGCCGAAGTAAAGGCCCGTTTTAAGGTCAGGAAGGCCTCACAGACAGAGGGAGACCAGTTAGCAGTAAAGGCCCCCTTGCGGGTAAGGTTAGTAAGAGGTGCTACAACATGAGAAAAGCCTTTGATGAAACGTCGGTAAAAATTTGCAAAACCTAGAAAACGTTGCAATTCTTTTAGGGTCTTGGGTTGAACCTAATCCTGAACCGCCGAAACTTTCCCCGCATCCATCTCCAAACCCTGGTTGGTAATAATATACCCTAGAAAGGGAACTGTGGTGACCTCAAACAAGCATTTAGAAAGTTTAGCAAATAAGTTGTTCTCTCTTAATTTTTGCAGTACCAACTTAACATGGCGTCTGTGCTCCAATAAAGACTTAGAAAAAATGAGAATATCATCCAAGTAGATGACCACAAATCTACCGAGATACTCTCTGAATATATCATTGACAAAATCTTGAAAGATGGCTGGCGCATTACAAAGACCAAAAGGCATGACCAGGTACTCGTAATGGCCGTCTTTCACATTAAATGCAGTCTTCCACTCATCTCCCTGCCGGATGCAAATCGGATTGTATGCCCCTCTTAAATCCAATTTGGAAAAAATTTGGGACCCTGTGACTTGATTGAACAGATCCCCGATCAAGGGCAAGGGGTATCGGTTCTTTACAGTGATCTTATTCAAGGCTCGATAATCAATGCATGGTCTCAGGCCGCCATTTTTTTTCTCTACAAAAAAGAATCCGGCCCCAGCAGGCGAGGTAGAGGGGCGGATAAATCCCTTCCTTAAAATTTCGGTGATGTACTCCCTCATTGCTTGCTCTTCGGGCAGAGTAAGATTATAGATTTTTCCCCTCAGGGAAATCGTGCCAGGAAGCAAGTCAATAGGGCAGTCATAAGACCGATGCGGAGGAAGAGTATCAGCAGAATGTTCAGAGAAGACATCAACCCAGTCTGCATATGGCTGAGGTAATCCCTGAGGTAAAACTTGCACACTTCTGAGGCCAGTAGTAAAGCAGTGATTTTTGCAATGATCACTCCACTTAATCAACTCCCCAACCCGCCAATCTAACACCGGGTTGTGGAGTTGTAACCAGGGGTATCCCAAAACCACAGGAGTTTCTGGACAATCGAAGACAAAAAAGTCCAAGAACTCAGAGTGGGAAGAGCCAACAATTAACCGAAGAGGTGGGGTCTTGGTATTTATAGGTCCCCCCTGGATGACCTTCCCATTGATAGCCAAAACTTGTAGGGATCTTTCAAGAGGAACTAAAGGGATACCTAAAAGGGAGATCATACTCCTGTCCAAAAAGTTTCCCGCCGCACCACTGTCAATAAAGGCGGAAATAGTTTGCTTTGAAGATCCCCAAAATAGGTCAATAGGCACTAGCATTTTGTTTTGGCGAGAGTTGCAAACTGACTCACCCAGATCAGTACTCTCTACCTGGTCTGGGTGCGGAAGTTTTCCGCCGGTCTCCCCTTGTTGGGACAGGACCCTGCAAAATGACCAGAATTCCCGCAATACAGGCATAACCCCTCGGATCGCCTACACTGTTTCTCTTCTTGGGATAAGCGGGTTCTCCCTAATTGCATAGGTTCTTCCTGGGGAGATGATGAGGTATTTTCCCCGCGGGGAACCGGAGACCTATGACCTTGGACTGGCCTGAAGGACATGGGAGCCCTGACTCTCTCCCTGGCCCTTTCTCTAAGACGTCGGTCTATTTTAATGGAGACCTGCATTAATTGATCTAAGTCCGCTGGCGGAGGAAAATTGACTAAGGCATCCTTGATGCTTTCCGACAGCCCCACCCTGAACTGACTACACAGAGCGGGATCGTTCCACCTAGCTTCGATAGCCCAGCGGCGGAATTCAGCACTGTAATCTTCAGCCGAATTCCGCCCTTGTTTTAAGGCCCGAAGCCTATTCTCTGCTGACTGAGAATCAGGTTCAGCGTATAGGACGCTCATAGCGTTGAAAAATGCAGTTACAGATTGACACAATGTTTCATAATATCAGAAAAGGGGGGGGCTTTTACAGGAGAGTCTTCTATCATTATGATCCCAAAACCAGATACAGACCACTCTCTTCGGTCTAACTAGACCCATTTCCCTAATTAATTTGGACGTCAAAATCCTAGCTAAGGTGCTAGCGGACAGGCTCTCGGGATTCTTACCAAAACTGATAAATAATGACCAGGCGGGCTTTATACCGGGGCGACAGGCAGGGGACAATATTAGAAGGATTGTACAGTTGTCCCATATAGCAAGAGAGCCCCTAGACATTAAACCGGACCAACACCTGTTTTTACCTAAACGGGTGTTGGTCCCACTGTGTGGTCATTGTAAGAAGTGAGGAGGGGCATCCACAATGCTGGAGCCCCCCTCGCAGCAAAACACATAAATAGCGCGTTTTACTCACCTCGCCCGGCGGCCAATCGCGGGACTCCGTTCTCGCCGCTGGCTCGGTATGCAGGTGAGGTAAAAACGGGTGTTGGTCCGGTTTAAGAAAGCATTTGATTCGGTCTCCTGGGAGTATCTGTTTTTCCTTTTGGAGAGATGGGGGTTCGGACTAGTATATATTAATGTCTTAAAGACTCTCTACTCGTCCCCTTTAGCGTATGTAAAGTATAGTGGGTATAAGTCTGAACCCTTTACACTTTCTAGAGGGACAAGGCAGGGATGCCCGCTTTCCCCCCTCTTGTTCGCCCTGGTTGTGAACCTCTGGCCCAATTGATTAGAAAATCAGAGAACATATCGGGTCTGGAAGTAGCGGGTAAGCACCACAAATTGTGTCTGTTTGCAGATGATGTCCTGTTATTCATTACAAACCCAATGGTCTCTCTCCCTAATCTACTCCAAATTATGGGTAACTTTATGACTGTGTCTGGGCTTCAGGTGAACAAAGCGAAATCCAAAGCGCTGAATATCACGATACCTAGGGAGTTCTGGACTCTAATTAAGACATCATTTGGTTTTATTTGGGAGGAAAAAACCATCAAATATCTTGGGATATATTTAACTGGCTCATATGACTCCCTGGCTTCAGCAAATTACACACCCCTCTTTCAGAAACTCTATAAGTTGTTAGAGCAATGGAAAGTCTACAATGTGTCATGGCTGCGGAGGATCGAGGCAGTTAAAATGACGTTGTTGCCTAAGTTTCTGTATGTCGCCAGAGTCCTCCAAACTAGAGCCCCCCCACAACAGCTAACAACATTACAAAGCAAGGTCATGTCCTTTGTCCGGGGTGGTAGGGGGCCTAGGGTCCCCAAGGGGGTCATGCTTAGATCTAGAAAGGAGGGTGGGCTGGGGGTGCCAAATTTTGCAAAGTATTACCAAGCAGCTCACATTGCACAACTACTTGCCCTCCATTCTACTTCAGATGTGCCAAGCTGGGTGCAGATTTTACTAGATGTTTGTGCGCCAATTTCAGTGAATAATCTTTTGTGGATTACGCCTAAATTAAGCCGGTTAGTACGAAGGTCATTCCAACAGATAAGGGATACATTTCACCTGCCATCTAATGAGCTTTTTTGTTTTCTGCAAGTTCGCCATTTTGTGAGATCCCAGTGGGGAATTGGCAGGAGTTTGAATATCTAACTTTTTTTGAGACGCCCTGCTGTAGGGGTACGAATACATGCCCATCCTATACCAAAAATTGGCACCATGAACTGGGTAGGGAGATGGATCAAGAAAAATGGCGGAGGATGTGGAACACTTCCTTTGCTTGTTCGGCATCTGTGACTTTAATCGAGGCCAACGTGAGACTAATGGCAAGATGGTATATGGTCCCAGAGAGAATGAAACACTTTTCCACCGAGTTTCAGGGGCATTGCTTCCGGGGGTGCCTCTCTCCGGGGTCGTACCGGCATGTGTGGTGGGATTGCCCAGTAGTTAAGGGATTTTGGTCAAGAATCTCTAGAGTTCTCAGCAAGGTATGAGGTAGATTTGTGGTCAGTGACCCTTGGGTAGCTCTCCTCAACGCCCCAATTCCCCACAGTTCTAGACTGAAAAAGCGGTTGATGTATTATATCTTATCAGGGGCAAAGCTGGTGATAGCTGGGACTTGGAGGTCCCCCACCTTGAGCTTCAACGCCTTTAAAAACAAGGTTAACTGCATTATGGCCATGGAAAAAATGTCCGCCATTCACGATGGGACTTTGCAGCTGGTCAGGGAGGTGTGGAATCCTTGGGTTCGGAATTTTCTGCATACAGATTTTGATGTAAACCTAATGAGCATCTGATCCTTCCTCAACCCCTTCCTTTACTCCCCCCTTACCCCCACCCCCATAGGGGTTGTTATTTTTCTTTTAATTTATTTGAATTGAACTTTTTCAGTAACTCTTGAATGGAGTTTCTTGTATGCAGTGAATAAGCTTCTGATTGTGACTTAAGTTGTCTGTAATCTTTAAATTCTGTGTATGAACAGTATTATGCTAATAGAATAATGTTCAGAATATACACAATAAAAAGATTGATAAAGAGATTGTACTTAAATATTGTAAGCAATTTAATGTGATGTATTATTTTTGCCTATATGAAACTAATATGGGCTTATACTGCTGAGTAAATAATTCATTTTTATAAGCTTAAAAAAAAAGAAAAAAAATAGCCACACTAATAAGTTCACTCACCAGGGGATGAGCTGCTGCTGGTATCCCAGGGAGGGCTATGAGGTGGAGGCGTGGAGCCTCCACTCCTCACAATTGGCCCAGCAGATCCCAAACCCGATGGGCACACTCCTCCCTCTCACTCCCTGATCCTCGAGAGAGTGTGGTGGAGTCCCTCACCTCCTCCCCACTGGGACTCCCCACTTGAGAGTGGCTACAGGGGATTTGGGACTCAGCTGAGTCCGATTGTGAAGAGCTGAGGCTCCATACTGCCCTCACCCCAGCAGCACTCTCCACTGGGGCTTCATCCCCTTCCTCCCCTGGGTCCTCTATATGCGAGAGGGACCCTCCCCCGCAGACTCATCCAACCCCACCATACGTCTGCGGGGGAGGAGACCCTTCCCGTGTTTACTCAGGGGAGCACGCTTATCTGTGGAGAGGAAACAAAAACAATAAAAAATTGGTTAGATATAAGCAGATTAATGTGCACACATCATTAACACATATATATATACACATATTTTAACATGTATGTGTGTTGGACTTACCAGATGCGTAGGCATCATAGAACCGTTAGACACCCTCCTTCTTCCGGCACTTGAAGTCGGACCATTTCTGGATGATGGATCTAGCCTTCAAATCAGTATTGAAGCTCCGGGACACGGTGGCCTGCACCTCCGCCAATATGATGCTATTGGCATAGTCGTACTCTTGAATGCAAAACTCCTAAAAAAAAAATAAAAAAAAAACATTAATCAAACAATGCAAAGCATATTGTACAGTTTCAATGATTCGTTTTTAAAAATAAAAGTGGAAAAATAGTTTAGTCAAAGTCACAATGTATATTTATTAAAAATTGATTATATTTTACAATATTGATCTATTGGAATGTATATGGATATTGCTTCAAATATAAGCAAACAGAAATGTCCTAAACAATGTAAAAAAAAGAAAAAAAAGTAAAAAAATAAATAAAAATATAAAAATGAATTAAAAAAGTATTAAAATATTGATACAAATATTTAAAAAATTAGGGCTGTACAGACCATAAAGCATTACATTTTATGAAGTTTTTTAAAAATACTTAAAAAACAACATTAAATCTATAATGACAATACACAGTACATCATACATTAACACACAATTCACATGTACACTTACTTTGACCACTTGGCCATTGACCCGAGGATCCACCTGCTGTCTCTTCTTTTTTTGGGGGGGGCGGGGGCCATCAGAGTTGGAGGAAGAGCTGGGGAGGCATCTTGCAGGCCTTCTAGGTGGCATGGTGGATCCTCGTAAGTGTAAAACTGGAAGTGCATTACACGAAAACCTTTGATCCCCCTCGCAAGCTAACAACGGAATGAAACGCCAAATATTAAGCTATAAAACGCTACTTTTAAACAGTGTACGCATAGCAATGTTCTGCACTATAGCGACACACACCAATTCCACATTTAACAACGGTAGAGCGCTGCATGATGCGAACGACAGCGACTGCTCAGTGCAAACGAATCTGAGTGATGCACACCATATTCATTAAAATTTTACACTGACAGAACGTTGGCGATCTAGATTGTCTGACTGGAGACCATAGCGCCAGACGCTGTGTGATTAAAGTGAATTTTTAAACACATTAACAGCAGTAAGCAAGCGAAAAAGCATGGAATGACATTGTTGCAGTAGTGTGACATTAACACTTTAGTGGTAGACATGTAAAAAAATGTATGCATAAATGTAAAAAAATATATATATATTAAAAAATGTCATGTTCTGGGCCAGGATAAAGCTGTGTGGCGCTCTGCAAGCCTGAACGCCGGCGCTCTACGCTGAGCCTTGGGTAATGATAAATCGTAAGCTACATGGCGTTGTTCCAGTCGCTCACCATAATCGGCTTTATAAATGTGGAATTGCCGCTACCTGATGCTACCTGTCGCTTACAAGGCACTACCTGTCGCTATCCCTTCATGAATAAAGCCCAAAGTGTTAATAAAAGAAAAAATGACAAGAGTCCACCCACAAAGAAAAATACTTTATTCTTCTTTACTCACCTCCAATCGTCAGCTCCTCTGTCCCTCGCTGATCTCAATGACAGATGCGGTGATTGCTGGGGGGGGGGGGGGGCAGGGGATCAGAGAATCCATAACATTACTAAATCATCATGACCACGGCCAGAGAATCCTGGGACAGGGAAACAAGGGCCGAGAGCTTGTGATAGTGACGGGGTACACACAGATCCATACTGGTTGGACCTCAAAGTGACACAAGGATTAGCACATCCTGTCGCAGAGGGACCTCAACCGGAGCGAATACCACTGATATGCAGGGAACATTGTCAGGATCAGAGACACTTCCTGGAGGACCCTCCTGCTCCGGGTCCCTCCCTGAATATGTAATGTAGGCCAAAGCCTAGCTAGGCCTAGCTCCCCCGAACAGACAGGCCCTGAAGAGGGGGGCGGGGGCCATCAGAGTTGGAGGAAGAGCTGGGGAGGCATCTTGCAGGCCTTCTAGGTGGCATGGTGGATCCTCGTAAGTGTAAAACTGGAAGTGCATTACACGAAAACCTTTGATCCCCCTCGCAAGCTAACAACGGAATGAAACGCCAAATATTAAGCTATAAAACGCTACTTTTAAACAGTGTACGCATAGCAATGTTCTGCACTATAGCGACACACACCAATTCCACATTTAACAACGGTAGAGCGCTGCATGATGCGAACGACAGCGACTGCTCAGTGCAAACGAATCTGAGTGATGCACACCATATTCATTAAAATTTTACACTGACAGAACGTTGGCGATCTAGATTGTCTGACTGGAGACCATAGCGCCAGACGCTGTGTGATTAAAGTGAATTTTTAAACACATTAACAGCAGTAAGCAAGCGAAAAAGCATGGAATGACATTGTTGCAGTAGTGTGACATTAACACTTTAGTGGTAGACATGTAAAAAAATGTATGCATAAATGTAAAAAAATATATATATATTAAAAAATGTCATGTTCTGGGCCAGGATAAAGCTGTGTGGCGCTCTGCAAGCCTGAACGCCGGCGCTCTACGCTGAGCCTTGGGTAATGATAAATCGTAAGCTACATGGCGTTGTTCCAGTCGCTCACCATAATCGGCTTTATAAATGTGGAATTGCCGCTACCTGATGCTACCTGTCGCTTACAAGGCACTACCTGTCGCTATCCCTTCATGAATAAAGCCCAAAGTGTTAATAAAAGAAAAAATGACAAGAGTCCACCCACAAAGAAAAATACTTTATTCTTCTTTACTCACCTCCAATCGTCAGCTCCTCTGTCCCTCGCTGATCTCAATGACAGATGCGGTGATTGCTGGGGGGGGGGGGGGCAGGGGATCAGAGAATCCATAACATTACTAAATCATCATGACCACGGCCAGAGAATCCTGGGACAGGGAAACAAGGGCCGAGAGCTTGTGATAGTGACGGGGTACACACAGATCCATACTGGTTGGACCTCAAAGTGACACAAGGATTAGCACATCCTGTCGCAGAGGGACCTCAACCGGAGCGAATACCACTGATATGCAGGGAACATTGTCAGGATCAGAGACACTTCCTGGAGGACCCTCCTGCTCCGGGTCCCTCCCTGAATATGTAATGTAGGCCAAAGCCTAGCTAGGCCTAGCTCCCCCGAACAGACAGGCCCTGAAGAGGAGTAGGCAAGCAAGTTAGAACTAACTTGAACGCTCATAGATTCAAACATTGATAGGTGTATAGGCCTAGCTATGAGGGACTGAGCCCATACAACCAGATTGTCCACTTTATTGCTGAAGAAGGAAGATCCTTGCTTGAACTGTATAAAATTCATTCATAGGTATGGAGTTACCAATGAAGGGGACAATGAGGTGAGGTGTTTGATCACCCCTCCAAATGACTCCCAAATGGACACCCTCCAGCCAAGTATCCAACGTAGCCAGACGCAGAGACTGGGAAGTGATGAGGACGTCCAGGTAGGTCATCCATCGGAACGCCCCTTGGTCTCATCAGAGACCACACCCCCGTCAGCACCTTGGTGAGCACTCTGGGAGCTGAAGAGAGGCCAGATGACAAGGCCACAATTATAAGTGTTGGTCAACCAACGCGAATCTGAAGAACCTCGGTGTCCAGAGGACACAGGGAAGTAAAAATAAGCAGCATTAAGCTCCACAGACGGCAAGAAGCCCCCGACGCGCAAGGAGCTGATGGCCGAGCGCAGTGTTTCCATTGCAGAAACCGCCTGTAATTGACGAATTGCTGAAAATCTGTGAGTCCAGATTGGGCCAGACTGACCCATCCTTTTTTGGGGAACTGTGGAAAGGTTGGTGCCCCTGCCTCTGCCTATTAAGGGCAATCTGCAAGAGACCCCCAGACCCCGCAGGCCTTACATGGCCTGCACCAGCACCTGAACAGAGGCAGGGACCAGGAGCACCCGGGACCCGATAATCTTGGGGGAGGCCGCGCAGCAAACTATATCTTGTATCCGGAGGGCACTACCTCCTGAATCCACCAGTCTGAGGCGTGATACCTCTTGGCATGAGCAAAGTGCCGCAGCCGTCCGGCTGGGAGAGGGCGCCCCATCATGCTTGAGGGGATTTTGGTGGAAGATTTAGGCTTAGCCCCACCAGAGGGGCCAGGGCGTTGTCTGCCGCTCCTGGGGCAGGAATCTGCACGAGCCCCCAGGAAGGACACCCCTGGTTCTTGTTTTACACTATGGTAGGGAGGGGTTACCCTGCCCCGAGGGGCCACGACGGCCGCCTACGTTGGGGTGATTTGCCCTTTTTTACCAAACAGGTCCAGACGGGCCCCAACCAGGCGTTGCCCTCTAAAGGGAAGCCCAGTAAGACTCTTCATAGCAGCATCGTCAGCACCCCACTGTCACAGCCAAACCAAGCGACGTATAGCCACCACAAGGGCAGAAGTCCTTGCACACATTCTAATGGTGTCATCCAGTGCTAATAGGATAAATTTTACAAATACATCACAACTGGAGAGCGCATTAAACACATCCCAGGGGAGATCCTCAGGGTGATGATCGAGCATCTTTCTGATGAGGGTTCTAGCGGCCACTGCAGTAATGACCGCGCCACAGACCGGGCGTAGCGCCGTCCCTGCACAAGAAAAGGCGTGGGAGGCCACAGATCAATGCGCCGGTCCTCAGCATCCCGAAGAGTACTATAAGCAGGGGCTGTAATAAAGGGGGGGTTAGGAACCCCTACGATCAGCACATCCACCATGGGGGGTGATGACTAACAATTGACCACCTCAGGGGGAAAAGGCTTTTTCCTATCCCAGTCCCCTGGGACCCCTGGAATTTACTGGGGAAATCCCATTCCTTGAGTACAAGAGCATGGAAACGAGCCTGCTCTAGAAATTCCAAGCGCACTGTCGCTGTATGGAAACGCTCTCCTCTTGGCTTGGAGGCCTCACCAGGGAGAGAGATAGACAGGACCTTAAAGACCTTAATCAACAAATCTCACACTGGCCCCAGCATTCAGGGCCAGAATCGTCATGACTCCTTGGCCTCAGATGAGCCTGAGTCAGAGACCAGCTCTCCTTCATCAGAAGGGGTATAGGCACGCGGAGTAGTGAACTCCTCAGTTCCCATAGGACAAACAGAAAAACAGGAGGCTTCAAGGGCCACTTCTTACCAGGGCCCCTGCACCCTGACAACCTCGCAATAATCTGATCAGCCGTAGGCAGTCTGGAAGACACAGCAGGCTGCAAATCCCCACTTGTATGCGACTCAGCAGGAGTGAGATTTAAGCATGGGGAAATAGGTGTATTGAAACGAGGTGCAGCCACTGGCAAACCTGATTGCAGGGCCAGAGCTTGCTCGGCACATGGTGCGCAGACCCGTGCCCTGTCAGCATCAGCATGGGGTTGAACACACGCTATACACAGCCGGTCTTGTCCTAGAGGGACCCCGGTCATATAATTCTGAAATGCCTCCATATGATGATTATCTAGGCACAATATGCCAGCAGGGATTTATGCAATAGGCAACCCTGGATGCCCCAAAGACCCGCTAGGAAAGTGGGAGAATTTTACAAGGCCCGCTATAATTTAACCCGGGCCGGGGAAGCCACTAGATTCAGCCGTCTGAAAGACATAATGGAAATAAAGGGTGTCAGAGCCATGTGCAGTAATAAAGAATCATGAAAATCGCCCGCGAGGGCACTTACAGACCAAGGGAGGAGGAGGGCCGTTACCACGTGCGCGCGCGACTAGCAGCAAAATGGCGCCAAGCGAACCTCGAAGGGCGGGCCAGAGCGGGCCGTGACGCGGAGCGCGCCAAACCAGGTCCCCGCCCCCCGAAGCTCTAAGACAGTAGTCAATATTGTCAGGAGAAGCAAAGTGTATGACACACATAGAATAGATGATTTTGCCAAATTTTGTCAAAAAAAATCTTATTGCGTGTGAAATCCCAATTTCTCCCTGTTACAGCAGTACCACATATGTATAGGTAGACACCCTTTCCTGCCCAAGAGACTCCCCCAAACTGAAACAGAGCTCTAGGGGATTTTCAGATAAAATACAACTGCGATATGCGCTATGTGCACCTTGCAGTTTTTCCAGAAAAACAACCCTTTACATTTGAAATACCCCCAACAAACTATATATTCTCTGGAAGTACACACCTCAAGCTTTCTAGGTGTACCAGGCTTGTTGATGTGACCACAGTTTTCTGTAAGTAATCCCTCAATGTAATATTTGGTTGCAAAGAGTTTCCCTAAAAAAAGGATAAAAAAGCAGTTTAATCTGAAAAAGCAAGGTCTCCCGAACAGAGCGATACCCAACATGCATAGTTGGCAAACACCCTAAAGTAAAGCATGTGCGTAACGGTAATTTTACTTGAAAATTTCAGCTCTGCAGACAAAGTCCCCCCCAAAAATGACATGGGGTCCCCCTTACCTGAAGTAACCAGCCCGGGACCAGCTATGCAGTGCTTGTAGAAACAGGGCGCAGGGGCCAGCTTTTGTGGCCCCTGGCCCTGCAGGCTAAAAGCCCGCATAGCCCTTGGCCACAGGCTCTTCTGCCCCCCCCGTGCTTTGGGGAGGCAGGTAATAGGGGTGCTGGGGGTTAATCACCTGCACTAGCCGCAGGTGACTTGCCATCCCACAGCCTTGTGAACTGGTATAAGGGGTCTCATGGACCCCTTACCAGTTCACAAGGGATTAAATGTAAAAAAAAAAAAAAAAGACAGAGAAAAAAAAATCTATTTTTTTTTTACTTTACTCACCTCCGATCCTCTGTTCCCCGGCGATCTGCGATGACAGCTGTCAGTCTGCTCGGGTGTTTGGAGGAGAGAGCCCGGGGGGGCGATCACAGCCCTCTCCCCCTCCCCACCTCTCTCCTCCAAGCACCCGAGCAGACTGATTCTGAGTCTCGGGTGCCGGTATTAAGAGGCCGGCTGCTGGTGACATCACAGTGATGTCACCCGACCCCACCCCCAGGCGGGGCTAGTAGACCCAATCCAGGAAGTGGGGGGGGGGGGAGGCGATTTCTCGCTCTCTCCTCGCCACGGAAGATGCTGGGGGGGTGATCGGAGGCCCCCCCAGTGAAGAGGAGACCCGTCGGGAGGCAGTGCGGCCACAGGTAAATGTCATTTTTAACTTTTTTTCTTTTTTTACAGTTAGCAGCTGCTTCTGCCGAAGTGGGGGGGGGGGGGGCGCTATTCCGGGGATTGGATGGCACCAAATTTTATATTTTTTTTACTGTGGGGATTTAAAGTCAGCTACGTAAGTCTCACGTAGCTGGCACTTAAGTGGAGTAGAGGCAGCTACGTGAGACTTCTTCAGAAGTTTTTAATTTTTGTTTTTACCACATGGTATCAATTTTTTTACTTTATGTTCAGCTCTCAAAGCACTGACTGTGTGTGATTCCAAACGGACAACTAAACACTTGTCGGAGATTTCAGTAAACAGAATCCCATGCTTGTATTGTTCACCAAAGGAATCCAACTTTATTCCTTATTAGTATAATTTCATATTTGTATGTGAAACTGCAATACAATACAGCAGAAAATCAGTACACATGGAATCACTAGTCCAGCATAATGACAATGACAACAGAAAGGCACTTAGAGGTGATTATGTCCCAAACCTCCTGGGAGAGGAAAATACCTGCTGCGTCCATAAAGAATGAAAATCTAAAATGGATGAAGAACTTCCTGTAACAAAGGTTATTTCCTGTCTGAGAAATTTACTTAATAAAAGTAGAACTAACTTCTGCCAGCAGATGGTGCACTACAGAAACTATAAGTCATACACTACCTATAACTAATTATAACTGAACAACCTGAAAAGGCAGCACAGTTTACATTTGCAAAATTCAAAAGTCAAAAGCTCATTTACAGCTGGATGTTAAAGCATTAGACAAACCTCCAACCACAAGGAGGGATCCCCTGGGCAGGCATCTCTCTCCCCACACAGCAGGTAAACAGACCCACATCCATTCTATACTTTCCGACCTAAATTACAAAGGGAAGTTATTATATCAAATAACTTTTCTTATGCAAATCCTACAGTATTCCATAAACTCATTTGATAGCTTAGACCATAGGCTACAGAATGATATTAGACCTGTCCTCGTGATGGTTTTATAAACCCCTAGAACCCAAATAAATATATCGAGGGTTCGGAGCGCACTAACGGTGACATATTTGGATTCATTCGATTCAAAATTAGGTGCTGGTTTGGAAATTCATATTACTGGGCTGGTTAGGATAACCAGGTGGTCTGCAGGGATCCAAGGCATTTTCTGGGCCCAAAGGGACAACCTCCTCCCTTGAGTCCTGCTGCGAGGAGCTTGGATACTCCGTGGTCCCTCCATTAAGAAAAAACAAAAGGAGTGGCCGTGGAACTATGCCACACCAACCTCCACAAAGGAAGCACCAAAATTGTAAGCAAAAAATAAATCACTTTTATTGAAATAAATACAGATACACCTAAAAACAACACACAAGACACTTAAAAACAACCTTCACACAAAGTGACATGTGCAATAGCTTTACACAAAGCTAATCCCAAAGAATGAAATCACAAAAACCATGTGTGTTGTTATTGGCTCAGAGTTGGATTTTTTTTTTTTAAACAATTTTGTGCCGGCACAAAAAAAAGCCCCCCCCCCTCTTTTTGTATTGCAATATTGTTGGGTACACTGTCCGATAATGACAGTATATATTATACACTGTGTGTAATTATGGAATCTTTTTGACGGAGAAGAGCAGCATGTTTTTTTTTTTATATATTCTTTATTTAGAATTAGTCAGGAAAAAAAAAAAAAAACATTACAAGACATTCAGGCATTACAAATAAACTGAGTCCATGACCTTGTATTGAAAAGACACAATAAAAGTAATACCTGACAGACTTTCCTGTGTATTTGTCATAGCGGTTGTCGGGCACAACCCTTACATCATCAATTCTGTGGGGCAGTCTGGGAGGCAGCCACCCCGCCCCAGGTTCACAAAAGCATCCGACGTCTCTTACCATGTCCCAAATGCTAAAGCAGGCAAGTCTTGCAAACATGGGAAAGGGAAAAGGAAAAAAAGGAAGGTAGAAGGAAGGTAGAAGGAAGGAGGGGAGTACAGCGAGGGGATAGCTCCATTCCACTAGTTCACTTGAGCTGCATCGGTAAGAGCCTTGTAATCAGGAGAATACACAAATGAGTCCCAACTGGCCCACTTGTGGTTATGTGCCTCAGACATCTCATTGCGCTCCGCAATCATGCCCTCGTATCTCTCCACCTCCGAGACCCTGTTGAGCCACAGAAGAACGCTAGGCGGCTCGGTCTTTTTCCATAACACCGGGATACATGCCCTAGCCGCGTTAATCAATTGACCTAGGATGGATTTCCGGTAGTACTTTGCGGGCATCTCTGAGTGGTGGAGAAGAAAGAAGGCCGGGCCCCCCGGATGCGTCTCCCCCAACACGCGCTCCAAAGTCGTCTTAACTGCTGACCAGAAGCCGGTCACCCTTGGGCAGGACCAGAAAATATGGAGGAGGTCTCCCCTCTCCTGACCACAGCGCCAGCAGAGAGGAGACACACCCGGGAACCACTCATGCAGAATAGCGGGTACCCTATACCAATCAGTGAGTATCTTGTAATTGCATTCTTTGTACCTAGTACATCTGGCCGTATTATGCGCCAAGCTAGCTATCCTGGTCCATTGCTTGGTAGTGAAAGAGGTGTCCAGGGCTTCCTCCCATTTACGAACAAAGGATGGCGCCCCCGTCTCCCCTGGATCAATCAACATCCTGTACGTCATAGAGAGGACGTGCCGGATCAGACCCTCCTCCTCACATAGTCTCTAAAATTGGGTGAGCTTTCTAGAGCCTGCCTTTGAATAGATAAGAAGTGCCTCAGCTGTAGTTCCTGCCAAACGTTCCATCTAGGCAGACCTCTAGCGTCTGCAAGGTCTGCAAGCGGTTCCCATGCCCCATTTCGCTGAAAGAGTCTAACCCTACCCATCCCACCCCCTATCCATCTCTCGGCTGTACCGCTCGACAATCCCGGTGGAAATGCAGGATTCCCCAAGATCGGGTATAGTGGCGAAAAATCAGGCGAGATGTCGCTATGTGACTGAAATTTTTTGAAAACCTTAATGGAGGCCCCTATTGTCGGGTGTTTCGTCGTTGTTCCCAGGTGCTGTTTTGCCAACCAGGGTAGAAATCTCAGGGGGGGAGGGGTGCCCCCCTGCTCTATCTGCACCCACTGTTTGTGTTGCGAGTGCCTGCACCAGTCGACAATTCTACATAGGTGCGTGGCAGCATAGTATAAGCTAGGATCTGGGAGTCCTATCCCACCGTTCTCTCTCGTTCTCCCCAGGACCTTCTTACTGACTCAAGGACTTTTTCCAAGCCATATGAACTTAGAAAACAGGGCTCCCACCTTCTGTAGGAAGGAGTTCGGGAGGTCCAGCGAAGTGCTTGCATCAGGTACAAGAGGCGAGGTAGTAAATTCATTTTCAGAGCATTACATCTCCCTAGCCAGGATAAGTTTTTAAGACCCCACACCTCTGTGTCCCTGACAAAGCTCCGCAGAAGGGGGGGGAAGTTCAAGGGGAATATTTTATCTAGCGTTTTACCAATTCTAGTACCTAAGTAAGTGATGTGTTCGCTAGCCCATTTAAAAGAAAAATTGTTTTGGAGGTTAGTCTCCCTGCCACTCTCCAGGTTAAGATTCAGGGCCTCGGATTTCTGTAGGTTTATCTTGTAGTTTGACACATCTCTGTAGGCATCCAGCTCTTGCATCAGATTAGGGAGGGTAACTTCAGGACAGGACACAAAGAAGATCAAATCGTCGGAGACTCCCCGTATGCTGGGGTTTGCCCTTACTCTACAGAGGAATGGCTCTAACGTCATAATGAAAATGAGAAGTGAAAGGGGGCACCCCTGCCTTGTCCCATTCCCGATGCCGAAAGGCTCCGACAGGAGGCCATTAACTCTCACCACTGCCGAGGGGTGGTGATAGAGACTGGTGATCCAAGATATCATACTAGGCCCTAGGCCCACGTGCCGCAGGACTCCCAGCATGAATTCCCACTGTACCCTGTCGAAGGCCTTTTCGGCATCAGTGGCGAGGAGAACCGCAGGGAGCCCTGTCCTGTGTATTATGTCCAGCAGATTTAAGACCTTCATCGTATTATCTCTTGCTTCTCTAAGTGGCATAAACCCTACTTGGTCTAGGTGGATGACATGGTGTAGGTGCGGGGCGAGACGGGAGGCGAGTATTTTGGCAAACAATTTAATGTCCGTGTTGAGAAGAGAAATAGGTCAGTAACTAGAGCTTTGTGTAGGATCTTTGCCCTCCTTCGGGATCGCGGATATTTGGGCTCGGAGACTATCCAAGGTGAGGGGAGCGCCCTCTGCGAGGGAGTTGAAGACTACCCGGAGGCGTGGTACCAGGACCTCAGAGAAAACTTTATAGTATAACAATGGAAGCCCATCTGGACCTGGTGTTTTCCCATTAGCAGACTCCTTTATGGCTCTACTTAACTCATTCGCTGTAATGGGATCTTCTAGCTGAGCGATCAGTGCTGGTGGGATTTTGGGAAGGCCTGATTGTGTTATATAATTGTCAATCTTTTCCGCCTTGTCGCCTTGAAGCTGGGATGGAATATTATAGAGCGCTTCATAATATTTCCTGAAAACTTCTGCAATCTCCCTATCCTTGTGGACCATTTTCCCTGCCTGGTTAAGAACTTTAGGGACATAGGTTCTAGCCCTTTCCCCTCTCAGAGCCGACGCCAGAAGTCACACTTATCCCCCTCTCCTGCTCTTAATGAGCTGAAGTTTGGTTCTATCACTGACCAATTTCCGGAGACGGTCTCAGAGCAGTCAAGGACACCAAATGCGTCCCCGCCAGTGACTGCTTGTGGGCTCTCTCTAGTTTTTTAATTTCCTCTAGCAGGTCACTTATTTGTTTGCCCCTTTCCTTTTTAGCCCTTGCCCCTCTCTGGAGTAGCGCCCCTCGGATGACGCATTTATGGGCCTCCCATACCACTGGTGCGCTAATCTCTGGTGAAGCATTTTCCTGGAAATAGTTTTGCAAGACCAGTTTCATTTCCTCCCTTATCATTGGGTCCTGGATCAGGGACTTGTTGAGTGTCCACGACCAAGGCCGAGGTGCATGCTCGCTGGACGCTAACCGAATACTCACAGGAGCGTGATCCGAAATTGTTGCCTATAGAGGCAGACAAGATCCTAGGCAGGGAGTGGTGTTGGATCAGGAACATATCTATCCTAGAGTACATGTTGTGAGGAGATGAATAGAATGTGTAATCTCGCCCGTCGGGGTTTAATATCCGCCACGGGTCTACCAGTTGATATGTGTGCAGCAGCTTCCTGACCCTTTTAATTTTTGCGTAGGACATATAGGAATGTCCTTTGGAGGTATCAATTAGTGGCGGATTGAAGTCCCCACCTACGATCACCCTTCCCTCTGAGTAGTTCCCCAGGTTTTCTAAGACCTCCTCCAGGAAGGAAACCTGCCTCACATTGGGAAGGTACAAGTTGGCCAAGGTAAAAAGCTCGGACCGGATCTTCCCCTTCACAAAAAGCCAGCGACCCTCTCCACCACTCAGAGAGCCCACCTCCTCCCAGGCCACAGATCTGGAGACGAGTATGCTCACGCCCCTTGACCGTGAGTCCGGGGAAAAACTGTGGTAAAAAACCGGAAAATACCATTTTGTGAGTACTCACCTGTAGAATGGATATTGTCAGTGTGCCACACACCCCGCTTCCCCTTTAATTCTTACGATCGGGTTACTCCACCAGCAGGTGGCGACGTTGCAGAGAGAAGTCTTGAAAACGAGCCCCTTCCGGCCTACATATACCTGGGACCTCCCACTTAACACCCAGTGAATTCAAACAGCAGTAAGACAAGGTACCAGGAAATCCAACGGTAACCTCAAAATAAAATAAAGGAAAGCTTCACCATATAGAGGATCCAGGATACCAAAAAGGGCGGGTGAAGCGGGGTGTGTGACACACTGACAATATCCATTCTACAGGTGAGTACTCACAAAATGGTATTATTCTAAGTGTGTCACACACCCCGCTTCCCCTTTAATTCTTACGATCGGGACATCCAAAAGCAGTGTCCACAAGGGATGGGTATCCGAAGGCAAAATGAAGCATAACTTAAATGACTGCAGTCTGCAGAACCTTGCGGCCAAACACAGCATCCGCTGAGGCCCGCACATCAACCTTGTAAAACTTAGAGAAAGTATGAACAGAAGACCAGGTTGCAGCCTTACAAACTTGTTGAACAGAAGCTTGGTGCTGAAAAGCCCAAGATGCTCCAGCGGCACGAGTAGAATGAGCAGTGATACGAAAAGGGGGAACCTTCCCCTTGGCCGAATAGGCCCCAACAATCGCCTGACGAATCCATTTGCTAATGGAAGACTTGGCCGGAGCCAAACCCTTCCTAGGCCCACAGGGCACAACAAAAAAGGCATCAGTCTTACGAAAAGGAGAAGTAGTAATCAAATAGTACTTAACACAGCGTACTACATCCAAACAATGCAAAACCCTCTCCTTGTCATTCTTAGGATTAGGACACAAGGAGGGAAGAACAATATCCTGATTCAAATGAAAAGCAGAAACAACCTTAGGAAGAAAGTCCGGTTTGAAACGAAAGACCACCTTGTCCTGATGCCTCTCAAAGTAGGACGCCTGGATCGACAAGGCCGCCAACTCCGAGACACGCCGAACCGAAGTGATAGCCACCAAGAAGGCAACCTTCTGAGTCAAGGTAGACAGAGCAATATCCTGCAAGGGCTCAAAGGGAGGAGCCTGAAGAGCAGAAAGAACCAAGTTCAAGTCCCAAACAGGGAGCAATGGCTTCCTGGGAGGCCGCACATGCGTAACCCCCTGGAAAAAAGTTTTAACTAAAGGATGAAGCGCAAAAGGCTTCTGAAAAAAGATAGACAAGGCAGAAACCTGTCCTTTCAAAGTACTCAGCTGGAGACCAGAGTCCAGCCCTGATTGCAAAAACTCCAGAATCCTGGAAACCGAAAAGACCCTACAAGGCAAAGATCTAACCTCACACCAAGCGATATAGGCTCTCCAAGTCCTATAGTAGAAGAAGACCTCTTCCGGGCACATATCAGAGTCTTAACAACCGAGTCAGAAAGACCCTCCTCCTTCAAGATGAAGGTTTCAGCAGCCAAGCCGTCAAACCCAGCGTTGGTAAATTGGGGTAACACAGCCGACCCTGAGTGAGCAGATCGGGCCGAAGAGGCAGAGTGACCTGATCCACCGCCAGCCAAACGATGTCTGCGAACCATACTCGCCTTGGCCACCTTGGAGCCACGAGAATGGCGGACACCCTTTCCAGAGCCAGCTTCCGTACCACCTTGCCTAGCATGAGTATCGGAGAAAAAAGGTACAGAAACCCCAGATCCCCCCAGCTCAGGGACATGGCGTCCACCGCCAGAGCCAGAGGATCCTGGGAGAGCGATACGAAGATCGGAAGCCTGCAATTGTGACGAGAGGCAAACAGGTCCACCTCAGGTGTCCCCCACCGGAGACACAGAGACCGAAAAACTTGAGGATGGAGAGCCCATTCTCCCAGACGGGAAGAGCCCCTGCTCAACAGATCCGCTTCCCTGTTTTCCACACGGAATGTAAACTGCCGAGAGACAAGGAACATGGGCCTCCACCCAGGTCAGTATCAGGGACACCTCTCTGACCCTCCCTGATGATTGATGTAAGCAACCGCTGTCCGATTGTCCGAACGAACCTGAAGGCCCAGAACATGCTGAGTCAAATGAACAAGCACCAGACGGATGGCTTTCAGTTCCAGAACATTGATGGGCAAGTGGGCCTCTCGAGGTCCCCACTGCCCCCGAAACTGGAGATCCTTCCAGAATCCCCCCCATCCCGAAAGACTGGCGTCCGTGGTGACAATTTCCCAGAGAGGGGTCAGGAAAGACCTGCCCCTCAAGAGATTGGTCGAGACCAACCATCATTGAAGGGACTGCCGGACTTGGGAGGACAACTGGAAGGGCCGATCCAACGACCGTGGTCGCCGGTCCCAAGACGCCAACAGATGAAGCTGAAGCGTCCTTGTGTGAAATTGAGCAAAAGGAACTGCCTCGAAAGAGGCAACCATCAACCCTACCAGTCTCATCCCCAGACGGATGGACGGTCGAGGATTGGAAAGAAGGAACCGAGCCAATTCCTGAATCAGACAAATCTTGGATTGAGGCAGAAACACCCTGTGTTGACAAGAATCCAACCACATTCCCAGAAAGGACACCACCCTGGCCGGGGCGAGGGAGGACTTGGGAAAGTTGATCACCCAACCGAAGCTTTCCAGCGTGGAGACCACCATCCTGGTGTCCGTCTCCGATTGATTGAGAGAAGGAGCCATGATGAGAAGGTCGTCCAGATAAGGTATGACGAGAATGCCTTGAGATCTGAGAATGGCCATCACCCCTGCCAACACTCTTGGAGCCGAGGTAAGGTCAAACGGAAGTGCCACGAATTGAAAATGCCGACCCTTCATCACAAACCGAAGAAAACGTTGATGAGCCTGGCAGATGGGAACATGAAGGTAAGCATCCTTGATGTCTATGGACGTCATGAAGTCCCCCTGCCGAAGAGAACCGATGGCCGATCGCAGAGTTTCCATGCGAAACTTCCGAGTACGGATGAACCTGTTGAGGAACTTCAGATCCAGAACGGGGCGAACCGACCCGTCTTTCTTGGGGACTGTGAAAAGATTGGAGTAAAACCCGAGGCCCACCTCCAAGTGCGGCACCGGCCGGATGACCGCTATTTCCAGAAGATTCTTTACCGACGCCAGGAGCCCCTGCGCGGCCAAAGGATCGGTGGGCACCCGAGACCGGAAAAACTGTGAAAGAGGGCGAGACTCGAACTCCAGCTTGTAACCGGACGACACCACCTCCCGGATCCATCTGTCCGGAACCTCCTGGTCCCAAACCAGGGAGAAGTGTCGCAATCGCCCCCCCACCCGCACGGGTGAGGGCACCCCCTCATTGCTGAGCGGGCTTACCAGCAGACTTGGGCTTGGCGCCCCAGGACTGACCGGGACGGCCACGACCCCTCCCCCGGGTCCAACCTGCACTCCTAGTAGCGGGAAAGGAGGCCCCTCTGCCCGCTCTGACTCCCCGAAAGGAGGGACTAAAGGAAGTCGCTCCCCGAAAGGAACGACGAGGCCTCTTGCGTTGAGGCAACTTACCACCCTTGGTAACTGAATCCAATTTATCGCCAAACAGGCGCAAACGTACAAACGGAAGAGCTGTAAGCGACTTCTTAGAGTTAAAGTCCGCCGTCCACTGGCGCAGCCACACCGACCGACGAATAGCAACCAACAGGGCTGTGGTCCTGCTACACATTGCAAGTGCATCGTCCTGGGCGGACATGACAAAGGAAATAAACGATTCACACTGCTTGAAGAGAAGCGAACTCATCACTAGTGGGATCAAGATCTGCGTACAAATCTCTAACAATGGACCTAACCGCCATCAGAAGAAGCGCCGAAGCACACACCGGCCACAGTGCCGATCCAGCACTGATAAAACCATGGCGAGCCAATTGATCAATCCGACGATCCTCACCAACCTTAATGGTAGTAGTGTCAGGGGAGTGCAACACAGCCGTGTTAGACAGCCCCACCACAGGGGCATCAACGTCAGGGGGAACAGACCAAAGCTTCACCAAATTCTCCGGAAAGGGATAACGCTTATCCCAACTAGGAGGTACTCCAACAAGGCGCATGGGTTGTTCCCATTCCTTAAGGACAACCCTCACAAAGTGTTGTTGCCTGGGAAACACCAAACGCGGCTGGGGCACATCAAACAACTCACCCTTTGGCGGGGGGACCGCCTCGGGTGGATCCAAAGCCAAAATTTCAAACATTTGATCCAAAATGGAAGGAGTGTCAAAGAACACCCCCGCAGCCTGATCGCCAGTGGAACCAACCAATTGCTGGTCTGCAGGCTCGTCTGACTCCTCAAGGAGTTCCCCCTCCTCAGCAGGGGGACAATCGGACCAATCCAACACTTCCAACACCTCATCCTCCAGAACAGGCGATGCTGGAGAAAGGTGCTTCCGCTTAGCCGTAGCCTTCTGAGCCACCGCGGCGGAAACTATTTTCTCGAGGTTGGCCAATCGTGCACACACCTCGGATTGCGAATCCCCACCTTTGACAATGTCACATGGGGTCCGGAATAGGTGGGGGGGTAGGAGATGACGGAAGTTGCGAGGAGCCAGGTACCGGAATGCCGGACTGGCGCGCAATATTCTGCTGTGCACATGAAATACATATTATGACATCATCGCCTGGGAGAGGGGCCCCACAACCCCCACACAGCCTGGATAGCCCCGAAGAGCCATTTCCGGTAATGTCGGAAGCCTCCATATGGTGAAATTATGGTATTCGCAACAACCCAGGGATTTACGCATTAAGCAACCCGGGATGCCCCTTTTATAATTAAAGTCCCGGGAGTGGGAGGATTTTAAAGCCTAGGAGAATCCCAATTTGGAGAATAAGACTAGCCAGGTATATCAGACCGGGAGAGCCACTGCAGTGAGGGGATCCCAGAATCTGTAAGGGAAAAGAGACCACAATCAGTCCCCCAAAGAAAGTTTGCCAGCATGCGCCACACACATACACCAAACAGAATGTAATGGTAAACTATATACAAAGCAAGAGAAGTATATACAGCCCATGAAAATATAAATATAAACATATACATGCATAGTTAATATGTGCCTCCAGGAAGGGCCAAAGTGACAGGGCAACTCGCAAGTGACACTACAAGCACAATGCAGACAAACAAACACAAAACCAAAAACCTGATTGAACGTCAGCACCCTCCTCATCCGAGCTAGGGACCGCTGGCCTGTTGGCGAGTGCAGTGTAATGTAGTGAGGCTGCGAGTGAGAACGAGACAGGAAGGCGGGCCGGGCTCAGCGAGCGACGCGCTCCGGCCCCGCCGGTGAACCATACCACCTGGGCCGAAAGGGAGCGCGGCCCTGCCCCTAAGACATGAGCAGCGCGGCCCGCCGAAAGGCGGCGCCGCGTGCAAACGGGCGCTGAGAGGCGCCCGCAGCCCATAACATATCCAGCAGGAAAGGTTAATTAAAAGCTGCTCCAAGTAGCACCAGCAGCGCGGGACACGCGCCCACACGCCGCGGCGCTGACCCTGCGGCTGCCAGTGCTTCCCAAAACAGAATCACACAAGTGTAACAACTCAGGAATAAAGCACCCCATACAAAAACCACCCCCCCCCAATGCGAAGGGAGAAGGGACCAAGCAGGAGAAGGTGGCCAAGGGGAACACCAGGACAGGGGCATCCCAAATCCGGATCACCATGCCGGATAACCACATTGCCCCACGCGTGGGGACGAGTGGAGGAGATAAGCTCCTAGGCACCATATAGTGCCATCTACCTTTGCCCAGCCAGCAGCCTAGGCTGGGAGGCTTCCGTTATCTATCTAGGCATAAAAACGATTTGACTGGGCAGAAATAGACCAAAAGGGGATGCCAGGGTCTGACCCCGGCTACCTGCAAGCAGGAGACTTCTTTCTTCTGTCTTGTCGCATCTTGCAGAGAGAAAACACTGGGTGTTAAGTGGGAGGTCCCAGGTATATGTAGGCCGGAAGGGGCTCGTTTTCAAGACTTCTCTCTGCAACGTCACCACCTGCTGGTGGAGTAACCCGATCGTAAGAATTAAAGGGGAAGCAGTGTGTGACACACTGAGAATATACCTTATTCCTGAAGGCCACCTGCGCCTTCTGTGCTCTGAGATTGTTCAAGATCATGGACCTCTTCTCCGGGGTATTCAACCCTTTAACATTGAAAGAAATTAGATTAGTATCAGTCATATTACTGAAACAGTGAGTACTAAATAAGGTCTAATCAAAAGGGGACCAGCTAAGTCCACCGAAGAGGTAAGACAGCCCGCAAGAACTAGTAAATAGTAACAGGTAACGGTAACCATCCAATCGACTAAAGGTCTCGGAGATGGAAGAGAAAAAAAGGGGGGGGGGGGAACAGGGGAGAGAAGGGGTAACTAGGAATGGGCTTAGGAGTCGATATAGGTGAAGAAAGGAGAGTAGAAGACACTACAAGGGAAAGAGGGGAACACAGAAAAATTAGAAGGATCCTGTGGGCCCTAGGCGATGCCCAGCCCGGGTCTCCCGCCGGGATCTAGCTCCAGGAGCCTAGTCCCACCAGGGTACCCGCCCCACTAGGAAAAAAAAAAAGAAAAAACTATTGTGCGTCTGCACCAGATCTCGGGCCACCTCTAAACAGAGGGGGGCCGACTCAGGCCTAATTGGGGGAAAGTGACAGACACCAAACTCAACGTGGGCTACACCGTGGGCTCACAGGACAAAAAGGGGTCTACTGAACAACTGGCATAACAAGAACATCAGACGGGGGCAGCTGAGTAGCGCCACCATTGAAAGTGTTAAACGGCAGAAACAAATATCCCACAATACAGTCATCGGCGGAACGATAGATCCATGCCATGGGCCGGCCCCCGCCAGACCCCGATCGGGCAGTACCCGAGCCCAGCCCCAAGCGGAGCACCAGGGCGCACGGGCAAGCCCGGCAGCCCCGCCACTCCACCAGATTAAGACGGCCAGGCCCAGCCACTCCCCCCCACCAGAGCCCCACGAGCCCCAGCCCAGGCCCCCATCCACCGATCTCAGATTGGACCCTGGAAAAGGCAGGCATTGGAAGGAAAGGGTATATTAAACATTAGTAAGACATGCAAAATGAAAAATGAACGGAGGAAACTACTATGGGGGGTGCACGTCGCACGGCCCTCCGCATCACAATTCGTTGTCGGTCGGTCTGGGCCTCCTTGCACTTCTCCCCCTGGCCTCTCTGCTCTGGCGCGTCTCACCAGCGCTCCGGGGTGTCTCCGCGTCGGGAACCCCGAAGGAGGGTCAAGCCAGTTCGGCACAGGAACCGGTGCGCATCCAAGAAAACCAAAAAGGCCCTCCAAGTCCCGATACGTCTTGAGGAGGTAGGTGACTCTTTCCTTTGACACGATCAGATGAAAGGGATATCCCCAATGGTACGATGCCCCAGAATTCCTGACCAAGTCCAGGAACCGCTTGAGCAGCTTCCTCATGATCAACGTACGTCTCGAGAGGTCCGGAAGAATTGTAACCCTAGCCCCATCAAAGTCCACTGGACCGTGCCTCCAGGCATAATGGGCAATTTCTTCTCTGATACGATATAGATGTATTCTGCAGACCACGTCTCTTGGGTATGCAGGATCGGGGTGGCGGGGTCCAAGGGCCCATGTGCTCTATCTCTATAGGGGTGTCGAAGCTCCTTCCGAGCACTGTGTTGAAGATGGTCGTTATGATCTGTTTCACGTCCTCTCCAGCGGATGCCTCCGGAATGCCTCTCAGGCACAGATTGTTCCGCATGTGTCTGTTCTCCAGGTTATCATGCTGCAGCTGGAGTTGCTGGATCTGTGAGTTCTGTGCATCTATACGCGCCGACAGGGCTGCTATTGCGGCTTCACCAGATTCCTGATTGGCTAAGATTCTAGAGTCGAGTGTCTGGATTTGGGTTCTGACTTCCGCCAGGTCCTGCTTGAATGCTGATTCATAACGCGCTATAAGCGCCTCAAAGTCCGCTCTGGACGGGAAAGCTCTCAAAAATGATAGCGTTTCTCTATGAATATTTCCCTTAGCTTCTTCCAGGTTGTCCACCAGGGGAGTGGATGAGCATTCTGGGGGGGGGAAGAACGATGGAACTAGCTTGCAACACCAACATCTGGGAGGGGGAGGAGTCTGGATGAATCTCTCCCGGCGGGGTAACCGGTCCCAGAGTCGCCACATCTGTCTCCCTCACAATCTCATCGACCTGACAGTCCTGCGCGATAGCAAGGGGGGTGGGGGACCAGGGATGGCTGGGAAGAGGGCCTCTGTGCGCATCCCCCTGTGGACTTGCTGCATTTCTCTCCCCAGAATGACCCCAGGTGCGGAGTGTCCTATGCGGCAGTCCCTGAGTCAGTGTCCGCTCAGCGGCGGCTGTCGCCTGTTGCACCCCAGTAATGTGGTCAGTCAGGCCATTCCTCCCGGCTCCTGGTGTAAAAGCAAATTTGCTCAGGTTGCTCAGGGCTGCATTAGTGGGCTTTTCAGGCAGCAGGCTGTGTCTCTCTGTTGCAGTTGAGGTATTGCCTTCCTCCAAGGGTATCTCCCACGTAGCTTGGGTCCCCTTCACTCCTGTTGATATATTCGTGGAGCCTGAGCCCGCAGCTCCCCCCCTCACTGCTGTTACCTCCTTGAGGGCCAGCCTACTCGTATGCTGCCGGGCGCAGCTCTCGCTCTCCTCGAATACCGTGACGCTCCTGGCCGCCTCCAACGCCACTATCACTCCGCCGGGGGGGGGGGGGTCTCATGACGCGGCCCGCTTGGCAATGGGTCTCCCGCGTTCTCCTGTGCTGCGGCCGCCATCTTGTCTCTGGCTGCCGCCGGTATTGGGCCCCGCGCCCGCTCCCCGGACACTGCCGGGCGCCGCCGATCCCCCTCCCCCGCCAGACCTTGATCAGAGGTGCCCTCCATCACACAAGGTAAGACGCCTTCTCCGCTCTCTGATGTGTTCGCCGACGGCGGGGACTTCATCTCCTTCTCTGCAGGACGTGCTCTTTCGAGCTCCTCCAGCGCCCGCATCTCTCGCCAGTCATCCATCTCTCTTCTACTCCTCTCCTTCCTGCGTTGCTTCCTCCCTGCCATATTGTTCAACCTTCTCTGCCAGTTGAGTGATGTTTTTTGGGGGGTTAATTGTCCTGCTATCCACGGAGCTCGCCAACTCACGTCCTCATCGCTCTAGCGCCAGGCCACGCCCCCAGAGCAGCATGTTTTTAAGTGTCTTGTGTGTTGTTTTTACGTGTATCTGTATTTATTTCAATAAGCGATTTATTTTTTGCTTACAATTTTGGTGCTTCCTTTGTGGAGGCTGGTGTGGCATAGTTCCACAGCCACTTCTTTTGTGTTGTGGTTGCTTGTATATATTTTTTGTCAGAAAAGAGTATAGATGGCACCAGCTAGAGTTAAGAATAATAATCTGGTGCCCTGCTCTGGTTTCCCCCAAGAAAATCCACAAATGACCAGACAGAGGGGGTGCCCCACTACCCCTGGGTGGGGGGAAAAAAACAGAGACTGACAATGGCACTCTAGGGTATTTAAATCGTAAGAAAGTTTATTTTGACATCTAAATCACAAACTAAGACATATTAAAATAATTACGTTTTAAAAAACATATATGACAATTATGTCCATACTACTGACAAGGAGTAGGGGGAGGGGGGGGGGAACCTATACAGTGGATTGTTGAGAAGTGCTAGTGGATATATTTAAAAACTCAAACAGATATTCATATACACACTAAAGCCTTATTAAAAAAAAGAGTACTCTGCTTGAGGAAGTGACGGTGACGTCACGAAACGCGTCCAGGGTCTGTTTATGCGAGGGGGGCTACAGCGGTTGTTTGCACTCAGCACTTTATCTGTAAGGTATTTACTGTTTGTTTTTTTCATGGTTTGGACTTCCTTATTGCCTATATGCTTGATATTGATGCACTGTATATAGCACTCAGCACTTTCTTTGGCAACTGCACATGTATATATATATATATATTTTTTTAATAAGGCTTTAGTGTGTATATGAATATCTGTTTATGAGTTTTTAAATATATCCACTAGCACTTCTCAACAATCCACTGTATAGGTTCCCCCCCCTCCCCCTACTCCTTGTCAGTAGTATGGACATAATTGTCATATATGTTTTTTAAAACGTAATTTATTTAATATGTCTTAGTTTGTGATTTAGATGTCAAAATAAACTTTCTTACGATTTAAATACCCTAGAGTGCCATTGTCAGTTTTTTTCCCCCCACCCAGGGGTAGTGGGGCACCCCCTCTGTCTGGTCATTTGTGGAGTTGCTTGTATATAGGCGAGCACAAGTGTTATTTTTGGGTAGTGCATCCTTTTTTTTTCGTCCCTCCATAAAGACAGACAGCAGCCAGGTGATAACATACTCATCTGGGGCTTGTCACACTGTGCCCCCACACATCACAACCCGAAACCTTCAGATGAATTTTTTAGACTTTTTTTGACCTCGCAACTAAGGATTGATGCACCGATCACTATTATTTATTATTATTTTTATTATATAGATTATAGATTATATTATAGATTATTTTTAACCTGTTTTACTAATGGTTTGTTTTTAGTGTTTTCCCATTTGTACTGTTTTCTGCGTATTTTTTTTACGATTCATACTGCATTGGTTTTATTATTGTACCATTTTTTAAAGTCTTTTGTAATTAAATCCACAAAACTTTGTAAGGTCCTAGTGCTCTGAATTTAGAAATAAGAAGCTTATGCAGTTATCTGAATTGCCTTTGTAAATCTAAAGAACTGTTTCACCTCAGGTGACTGTGGGTGAGACAGATTGGTTCAGTTAAATTGTATTATAGTTTTACCATTGATAAACCAGTGATAAGTTCTTCACACGTGGGGCTAACTAGTTGATGCTTAGCGTTGTAAGCGGCACGTGTGTTGTGTGATTTGCCAATTTGATCAGAAAACCAATCGAAAGGTCTGATGAAAAGGGGTTGGCAGCTTGTGGGATCACCTTATTTCTGTTCAGAGCACAGGTGTTAAACATTTAACAATATGCTGGATAAATCTGTCCTTAGAGGATTTAATAGTCCAAGATCAGTTCTTGCACATGTGCCCACCTGATCTGAAAGTTTGTCCTTTAAAGCGGGGCATCCTGAAGCGGGATACCACACTGTGTAAAACCCTCCAGGAAGCCCAAAAAAAACTCATCTCGCCACTCCCCAACGGGCTGTTTTCCAATGAGAGACGTCTGCTATGATGTCATTCGGCAGGTGTCTCTCATTCTAATGGGAGTGCGCACTGACGCATCCCCGGTCGTGCGTGCACTCCCATCCAATCTGAACTGTAAACAATGACACTAGGGTGTTGCACAGCACAGAGTTGCCCCTAGAGCTTGGAAGAGGGGTGGAGGCACAATCCACTCCCCATCTCAAGCAGTAAACCAACCCTCACTGAGACCAATGCAAGAGCCCAGGCAGGCAGCAGCTGAACCCAAGAAATGCTACAGCTGCAGCATCCTGGACCATTTGACCTATCAGTTCAGGACCTTAGATGGTCAGACCTGCCTTCCCCAATTTTCAGTGTTCGTTTGTGAAGATGCCCAGAGCAACAATGCCAACCTGCAGCCTGATACAGGCTCTGTGTGCAAAGATTGAGGTGACTCATATCATGGCCAGTGCTTATCACCCAAAGACGAATGGCCGAGTATTTCAAAGGTACTTTGAGATTCTCCAAACGAGTTCCAAGGAAAGGGGTGGGAACAATACATGCCTCATCTCCTAGTCCCCTACAGATGACACTCACCAGAAATCCCCTGGCTTCTCCCAAAACTCCTGTATGGGAGGCAAGAGGGCCCTCAGACTTGATCAGAAAAACCGAAGGGGGAGGGGAAATTGATGGCCCACAAATCTCTGTGGTAGATTCATGTATTAGACATACTCATGTATCAAAGATTGTAAGGAAATGTGGCTACAAAATTTTACTTTGTGGCAATCCCAAGATTCCCCTTCACAGGGTTACAGCTATCAAACTATAGATGGCATCTGTGCTGTGGCAAGTGTACTTCAAAAAGACAAAGGGCAATTTACAGCTGGGTGCTAACAAAGCATTGGACAAATCTAACCACCACAAGAAAGGCCCCCTGGGCAGGCATCTCTATCCCTACACAGCAAGGAAAAGGACACCCCATCTATTCTTTGCTTTTCTGTCTAAAAATACAAAGGGAAGATGTTATATAAAATAACTTTACTCTTTTTTTCTCCCTAGGGAAGACAGCGGGTCCGGACTTCCTTCCCTCTCTCAGTCAGGCTTGGGTGGCTTGGGTATTTTTGGAGCAGTGGCTTAGTAAGGAGTCCACGCTCGAAAGTTTTTTTTTGTATCTATAACAAGGAAATGACCAGCGGACACTAAGACCTTCCCTCTTTGGGAGGGGTCCATTGTCCTTAAAGCCTGGTTCAGATAGCTATGTAGTCTGCGGGGCTCCGATACATTTTCTGGGCCCAAAAGGACAACCCCTCCCTCAAGTCATGATGGGAGGGGCTGGGCTATGGTCCTTCCATAAAGAAAGACAGCAGCCAGGTGAGAACATACTCCACAACTAAAGATTGGACTAGCAAGTATAAAAAAAATAATTCTGAGTACTCACCTGTAGAATTATTGAGTAAATCAGTCATGATTGAGTTAACATCTCCGTCGAAGGGTGTGGACTGCAAAAGAACAAAAGGTGTGGCTCCTCCTCCTGGCCTATATACTATTGGCCGATTCCCTCCTAATCCAGTTTAATTAAATAGCAGTAAAACCAGCCGCCCAGGAGGCAATCCTATAACTCTTGTTGGAGACAAAAGGCTGAAGACAAAATAATATATATATATATATATATTTTTTTTTTATGCTGGTCACACTATTTACATCTCCACTAAGACTAGGCATCCAAGGCATGGATATAGCAAGCTAGCAGACAGGGAGGGTCTGATGGCCTGAAGTAAAATGAAAGAGAAAAGACCTGTAGAATTGCTTTTACTATGCATGGCACGGCCTGATTTAAGAAGTCCTTACGTATGGGATATTCCGCTACAAGGTGGCGCAGTGTACTGCAGAAGAGTTGTGGTCCCTCACGGTACCCTATAAAAACAGGATCACCAATAGACTTCTCCAGCGTTGACAAGCAGTTATACAAGAAGCTGGGAGATAAAGGTAAAAAGGGTAACAACCCCAACTAACTTGGAACAATCAACATAAAGAGGCAACCAAGAATAACGATAACCAGGGTGGGGTGAAGCAGGCTGTGCCATGCATAGTAAAAGCAATTCTACAGGTGAGTGCTCACAGAATTGTCTTTTTTCAGACGCAGACCCAGGGTCACTGTCGTGACCCTCCTGCTGGTCCCCAGAGGAGTCAGAGTCCTGGAAAAACTCCCCCTCCTCTAGGGAGTAACGGCCACCAAAAGCATCAATTCCCTCATACTCCTCAGTAAAGAGGGAGGGCGTGGGAGCCAGGTGCCGCTTCTTGCCAGAGGCCTTACGGGGAACAGGCCTGGCAAGCTGCCTTTCAATGCTGGCCACACGAAGTGCCAGATCAGATTGTGACCCTCTGCTAGTATCCCCCTCACTGGGAGCTAAATGCAGGCGTGGAGGGGTAGGCGATGCCGAAGGGGGTGCAGAACTGGGAAGAGAAGCGGGTAGCCCAGACTGGGCCGCAACGATACCCTGGGCGCACGGCACGCACACAGCAACACTGTTACTCAGAGGGGATACCCCGCACATGCCACACAGCCGGGATTGCCCCGGAGGACCCCCAAGCACGCTATCCCCAGAAGCCTCCACACAGGCGCAATAGGCCAGCACAGGGTAAGGGTTAATAAAAAGCCACTCGGGATGCCCCTAGAAGTCAGTAAGGGGAAGATGAGGGGGGGTAAGGAGCAGAACCGGGAGAATCCACAACCCACAGTTGTACCGCCTGAAAGACCCTGACCCTGGTGCTCCTCTACCTTCACCTGATCCGTCAGCCGAGGCTGGGAGGCACAGAGGGTCCAGAAATGGGTGGAAATAGACATGCAGGGCTGCAGGTTTGATTGCCCCGCTCACCTGCGTAACATAGAGAGCCATCTTCTATCTTCGCAGTATCACTGCAGAGAAAACACTGGAGAAGTCTATTGGTGATCCTGTTATTATAGGGTACCAGGAGGAGCCACAACTCTTCTGCAGTACACTGCGCCACCCTGTGGCGGAATATCCCATACGTAAGGACTTCTTGAGGCAGGCCGTGCCATGCAATAGGAAACAATCTGAGTACTCCCCTGTAGAAATGATTTTGCTTACATTATTACTTCAGGACAGAGTAATTCAGTCACAATTGGGACCTCCAAAAGCAGTACCCTTACTTCAGGTTGAGATCACCTTATTCATTTCTTTCAGGAAGATATATTTCAAGATATTTACTACAGTCTGTAAGACTTTTCTGCCAAAAGCGGCATTCGCTGAGGCTCTAACATCCACCTTATAAAATTTGAGTATGAACTGAAGACCAAGTAGCGGCCTTGCATACTTGTTCTACTGAAGCTTGATACTGCAAAGCCCAAGAAGCTCCGATTGCTCTTGTCAAATAAGCAGTAAGTAAAAAAAGAGAGGATCCTTCCCTCTGGAGACATAGGCCCTTACCACTGCCCGTCTAACCCTCTGGAGACATAGGCCCTTACCACTGCCCATCTGATCCATCAGCTGATGGTAGACCTAACCTGGTGAAAGACCTTTCTGTGGACCATCAGGAATGACAAATAAGTTTGACCTGTGGAAAGATTGTGTAGCAGTGAGATAGTATCTTAGTGCCCTCACTACATCCAGTGAGTGAAGAATCCTTTCCTTACCGGACACCAGAGCAGTAAATAAGGAAAACAAACCCACCTCTTTATTAAGATGAAAAGGGGAAACCATGTTAGGAAGAAAATCCTGTTTAAACCGGAAAACAACCTTGTCCTTATGTAACACTAAATAAGGAGACTTAACTGATAAAGCTGCTCATTCAGAAACCCTTCTTACTGAGGTTATTGCCACTAAAAAGATAACCTTAAAAGTCAAACTTAATGACATCTGCCAGTGGTTCAAAAGGAGGACCATGAAGAGCTGATAAAACTAAGTTCAGGTCCCAAACCGGCAGAAGTGGCTTACGAGGAGGCCACACATGAGCGGCTCCCTGTACAAAAGTTTTGATAAATGTATTCTCAGCAATGGGTTGCTGAAGAAAAAGATATCTATCCCTTTAAAGTACTCAACTGAAGACCTACATCAAGACCTTTCTGCAAAAAATCCAATATTCTGGGAACAGAAAAAATTCTACAAGTGAACACTCTGGATGCGCACCAATCGATAAATGCTCGCCAGACTCTGGATCTCATCAATGATCTACTATAGAGTCTGTGTGTTTCAATCCCAGATCGTGAGCAATTCCATCTGCTGGGGTAAAACTGTGCAAAAGGTACTGCATCGAAGCAAGATACCATCAGGCCCAACAAGACCAGAGCTCCTGCACCCTGGCCTGAAGTAAGTCTCTTCTGTTCTGGAAGCAACTTTTGCCTGAGACGTGTCTATTGATATTCCCAGAAAAGAAATAACTCTTAGGTATAATATTCGACTTTGGATAACCGACTATACAGCCGAATTCTTATGTCAATAAGTCTGTGTATCCTTCTGGGCCTTCTGACATGATGGGGCCCATATCAACAGATCGTCTAAATAAGGGATTATAAGTATCCCCCGACTTCTCATGTAAGCCATGAGACCTGCCAACACCTTGGTAAACACCCTTGGTGCTAACAGGTCGAAAGGCAGAGCCACAAAATGAAAATGTAGGCCATCAACTGCAAAGAGCAGATACATCTGATGACCGAGAAAAATCGGAATGTGTACACATCTTTTTCTTTGGTACTGTGGTCAAAAAATACAATTCTGTGAGTACTCACCTGTAGAATTGTTTTTACTATGCACAGCACGACCTGTTTCATGTAGTCCTTACATCTGGGTATTCCGCCACAAGGTGGCGCAGTGTACTGCAGAAGATTTGTGGCTCCTCCCGGCCCCATATAAAAACAGGAATCACTCATAGACCTTCAGTGTTGAAAAGCAGTTATACAAGAAGCTGGGAGGTAATAAAGGTAAAAAAGGTAAAAAGAACCCTCACAACTAACTTTGGAACAAATCACCATACAAAGGCAACCAAAGATAACGATAACAAAGGGGGGATGAAACAGGTCATGCTGTGCATAGTAAAAACAATTCTACAGGTGAGTACTCACAGAATTGTATTTTTCCTAGTGCACAGCACGGCCTGTTTCATGTAGTCCTTACATCTGGGACATCCAAAAGCAGTGTCCGTAAGGTAGGGCGGGATCCCCAAAGAGTAAAGGCGGGCAGTTCAAACCACTACCACCTGAAGTACCTTGCGGCCAAAAGCAGCATCAGCTGAGGCCTTAACACCAACCTTGTACAAACTTGTTCAACAGAAGCTTGGTGCTGAAAAGCCCAAGAAGCACCAATAGCACGAGTGGAATGAGCAGTAACCTGAAAGGGAGGTTCCTTCCCCTTAGCATAACAGGCCTGCTCCACTGCCTGACTGATCCACTTGCTGATAGTAGACTTGGCCGGAGGCAAACCCTTCCTAGGTCCAGAAGTAAAAACAAAAAGAGCATCAGATTTCCTAAAAGACTCAGTAGCAACCAAATAAAACTTCAATGCCCTGACAACATCCAGAGAATGAAGGGTCCGTTCCTTAGAATTAGCAGGGTTAGGACACAAGGAAGGCAAAACAATGTCCTGATTGAGATGAAAAGCAGACAACCTTGGGCATCACCTTATCCTGATGCTGCTCAAAATAAGGTTTCACGGAATGCGCCGCCAGCTCAGAAACTCGCCTGACCGAATAGCCACCAAAAATGCCACCTTAACCCTTTCGCTGCCAGCCTACCTGCAGCATTTGCCACTCCCTGTTGCCAGACTGAGTTTGAGTGTTTTGCGCTACACATGTTCAACTGTCATTTTCGAAGGGATTTCCAGGGATTTCCCAGGAAAATTATATATTGTTTTTTTCAACAGAGTCTGGGCTTTAACATGAAATGTCTTGTTTGTGTTTTTTAGGTGTATTCTCAACATTTTTGGGTGAAATGTGTGAAAAAAAATAAAAAAAATATATTTTTTTACAATTTGTAGAGTTTTTTTGTAATAAAAAATGTAAGTTTGTCAATAAAATCTTATTGCGTGAGAAACCCCAATTTCTCCCGCTTACAGCGATACCACATATGTATAGGTAGACACCCTTTCCTGCCCAGAAGCCTTTTATAGCTGCTGGATGACAAATGGTTAATTAAAAAAAAAAATGACATAGGGTCCCCCTTCCCGGGGAGGGGGACCCCATTTTTTTTTGGATTTTTAAGGGTTAAAAACCCTTAAAAATCCAAAAAAAAAAATGACGTGGGGTCCCCCTTACCCAAAGTAACCAGCCCGGGACCAGCTATGGGGGCTTGTAGGCACAGAGTGGGGGGGCCAGCTTTGGTGGCCCCCCCACCCTGCAGCCTACGAGCCCACATAGCCTATGTGGGCCCGGGCTCTTCTGCCCCCCCCTGGCCTTTGGGGAGGCAGGTAATGGGGGTGCGGGGGTTAATGGCAATGCCACCCCCCCAGCCATGTGAACTGGTATAAGGGGTCTCATGGACCCCTTACCAGCTCACAAAGGGTTAACTGTAAAAAAAAAAACACCACACAATAAAAAAAAGTATTTTATTAAAAAAAAATAATTTTTTTTTACTGTACTTACCTTCGATTGCAAGCTCTTGTCCCTCGCCGCTCAGCTGACAGATGCCTGTGATCGGCATCCAGAGAAGGAGAAGGCAGGAGATCAGAGGATCTCCTGTCACCTCCTTCCAGGGCACCGATCACCGGCATCTGAGAAGCTGAGAAAGCTGAAGCCGGTGATCGGGACCGGGATGACGTCATAAGCCCCGCCCCCAAGGGGGCGGGGCTTAGAGGCAAGATGGCGGTCGCCATCTTGAAGAAGAGAGGAGAGAGCCTCCCAGGCTCCCTCCTGAAGATCGGTAAGTCCTGGGGGGGGATCGGAGGCCCCCCAGGTGAAGAGGAGGGACAGCGGGAGCCAGCGCACATGGAGGTAAGTGAATGTCATTTTTATTTTTTTTTTTTTTTTACAGTTAGCAGCTGCTGCTGCAGAAGCGGGGGGGGGGGCGGCCTATTCCGGGGGCTCTCCTGGAGCCATCCGACCCCCCACGGGGGATCGGATGGCACCAAATTAAAGGGGAGACCCGGCCGGATCCAACAAGGGGTCAGGTGAGTATTTTTTATTTTTATTTTTTAAACTAGAAGCGATCAAAGTCAAGCACGTAACACCTACGGGCTTGGCACTTAAGGCCCAGCCAAGCCAGCACGTAGGTGTTACGTGCTTGGCAACAAAAGGGTTAAGAGTCAGAATGGCCAACTCGGCCACACGCATAGGTTCAAAGGGAGTAACCTGTAGAGCAGACAACACCAAATTTAAGTCCCAAACCGGTAACATAGGCTTACGCGGCAGACGCACATGAGTAACTCCCTTGAAGAAAGTCTTAACAATCCTGTGATTGGCAAAGGATCTTTGGAAAAAATTGCCAGAGCTAACACCTGTCCCTTGAGGGTACTAAGTTGAAGGCTTGAATCCAAACCATGTTGTAGAAACTCCAGAATCCTGGGGATAGAAAACACCCGACAAGGGAGAGACAGACTCACACCAGACAATGTAAGCATGCAAGACCCTGTAGTAGATAAAAAAAGACGAGGACTTCTTCCGGGCCCGAATCATGGTAACAACAGAGGCTGGCAACCCCTTTTCCATCAAGATGGAGATTTCAGCAGCCAAGCCGTTAAAGCCAGCGTTTGTGAATTGGGATGGCGCAGCTGTCCCTGAGTGAGAAGTTCTGGCTCCCTGGGCAAGACGTACTGATCCACTGCGAACTTCAGGACGTCTGCGAACCACACCCTCCTTGGTCAACAGGGGGCCACCAGAATGGCCGGTACCCCCTCCTGGGCTATCTTGCGCAGCACCCGGACCAGCAGAGGAAAGAGGAAATACATAGAGGAGACAAAACTCTGTCCAAGGAATTGCTAGCGCATCCGTGGCAAAGGCCAGGGGATCCTAAGACAGGGAGACAAAACTTGAAAGCTTGTGATTGCACGGGGGCGGAGCTTGCCATGGAGCTGTGAAGACGTGCTGGCAGTCCGCTCCCGGCAGCTATAGCATTTATTTGCCTTTGCAGGAGATTCCTGTGAGCCCCATTGCCTGAGATCACCCACCGTTCGTCTGAGGGTGCCCCTTGTCCCACCCGGACCCGATTTTGGCGACCTTACCTGGCCTGCGGCGCGGTGAGCGGGACTGGATGGGAGGCGGCGTGGTCGCGGCCGCCATCTTCTCTGCATCAGCCCAGCTGAGGTGTCGGAGCCGAGCGGCGGGGCAGCTGTGTGGAGCGGACGGGAGCGGCGGGATCCGGACCTCTCCCCCCTCCGCTACTTCTCCCCGTGACACGTGCGGGAGCGAGACGAGAGGATCTGCAGGCACTGGCCGGCTGCATTCCGGAGCGGCGGCAGCCGCCATCTTGGATTCGATCCCCAGCTGTCTGAAGCAGTGGGGCCAGGCCACGTGGAGGTGGTGAGGAGCGGGTGGCGGTGTCGGGTCCCGGGTCTCCTGGGGGCCCCCCCGCTGCCTCTCCCCGTGCGGGACCGAGGAGGAGGAGGCCGCACACTCAGGCCAGTGTCATAGCGGTGGCTGCTGCCGGCGTCGTGAAGTCGGTCCCTCGCTGGCTGGAGCGGCAGATCAGAGGAGTGGAGCTGAGGTGAGGAGGGGGCTTGGGGATCAAACACCGAGCAGATAGGGGGCCCATCCTTGCTTCCTCTCCCTCCCCCCGAACCTGTCGGTGCACATATCCCAGCTCCTCATTAAAGGGCATCTGCGGCATCTCTGGCCTGCCCTGCACTGTGGGCGAAGATACCCCTGCCATTAAGGGGAGGATATAGGCAGGAGACCAGACCCTGTGACCCCAGGAAAGGAGCTGAGGGCAGCCCCTCCGCCTTGTCAAGCATTTTTGGGGGTTTGGGGCGGGGGACCCCTCGGACACCTGGGGCTCAGCACCCCTCATTGGCCCCTACTGGCATCCCGTGACGGCCGTTCTTCTTTGGAGTGCCCCCGTAACATCCTGAGCGGGGCATCCCCCACGTCGAAGTCTTTTGTGCAACTTAGAAGGGCCACCCTTTAATAAAACACCCTTAAAAAGCACCCAAGCTTGGATAGCCCTCATTGCTAAACCCCCGTCCACTCTGGTTCTGGAGGCCCACGCCTAAGCAGTCTCACAGCATATAGAATCTTGCAGCCCCAACTGAAGCGCCCTTAAAGCAAACCGGACCAGTCACTCTTTCAAACCTTCAAAGCACTCAGGACCGGATATTCATAGGTGTCTTGCACCTTGGGCTGAAACCCTCCACTTAAACGTCCTCAAAGCATCTTGGCCCTACTCACTCACCCGCACTGAAGCGCCCCGAAGCTCTCCTAACACCCTCACTTGTGCACCTTCAGGTCATCTAGAAGCTGACAGCCACTTCAGAGGCGTCCTCAGGCACCTGGAGCCGATTCCCCTCCAATTAAGCGCCGGTGGGGTTTGCTGGCTCGTACGCCCCGCATCCTCAACTACCCTAGGCCAGCCTTTCCTTGCTTAAGTGTCCTCTAAGCTTTCCGGGACGGGATCCCCCCCCCTCAAACTAAGAAATCCAGAAATGGGAGGGGGCAGCAAAACTAAGGATAACAAGGGCCAGACAAGAAGTGCATCTACGCAGGGTGACCTAAACCGCTACATGTCGAAGCCTACAGATTCGGCTCGGGGATCGGGCCCCGCTGGGGGGGGCCCCCGCAAGTCCGGGCACCTCCACGCCTGATAGCACCCTGTCCGATATCTGGGCCTATCTACGGTCTATGCCAACAAAGGAGGACCTCACTACGATCACCCAGTCAATCGGCGAGAAGCTATCTGAGGAAGTTGGGCTTCTGCGTGGAGATCTTAAACAACTGGACTCTAGACTTGCCGGGGTGGAACGGCAGCGTGAGGAAGATAAATCCACCATTCAACAACTCGCACGCCGTTTGCAGGCGCAAGAATCCGTATCTGCTACTTTGGCTCTTCATCTGGAGGACTTGGAGAATCGTAATCGTCGCAACAACATATGCATACGGGGGCTCCCTGAAGCGACGCTACTTTGCAGGGGATCTTCTCTACGCTACTGGGGGTACCGTCAAGCAGCGACTCCAAAATAGAGATAGATCGGGCGCACAGGGCAATAGCCCCCCCTCCACGTCAGAATGACCCTCCAAGAGACGTTATCTGCAGAATCCATTTTTTCCAAAAAAAAGAAGCAATCATGGCAGCAGCCAGGAGAAAAGGTTCGTTGGACTTTGACGGGGCGATCCTGCACTTCTACTCAGATCTTTCAAGGTCCACTTTGGCAAGGCGGAGGATCCTCCGGCCGCTGCTGGAGACTCTCAAGCAGAATAATGTCACTTACAGATGGTGGTACCCCTTCTCTTTGATTGCCTCCAAGCAGGGGAAGACCTTTTCCCTTCGCAAGCATGAAGACCTGCCAGGCCTTTTTAACTATTTGATCTGCGTCCCGTTCGGATCCCAGACTGGCTTTCTTATCCCCCGGACCCCTTTCCCTCGCAGGGGAGGAGGGGGACGGATCCCCAACCCATGGACCCCTAAGAATCCGACCGGTCGCTGACATCCGGGTGGGCCCCCCCCTGGACCCACGCCCCTGGACGCTTTTGACCGACGCTGCTAACTGTCTTGGTACTTTTGCTGTGGGTGTTGCTGGGTGGCTTGCCCTGTGCCGCCCGTCCGGTCTGGACCTTCAGCCACTTTCTCCTGCCTATTATTGGGGATTTGGCTGGAGGGCTTGGACTCCCTTGTCGCCGGGAGTTTATCGGACCCCGCTGCCCTCGGCACTGTCGGAGGGCTGTGGGCTCCCTGGCCGGGTGGGCGGTGGGGGGGAGCCACCCACGACGACACTTTGATACTTTGGTGACATTTGAAGCTGATTCGCTGGGCCTGTGCCGCCTACCTGATCGGGGCCTTAGCCGCTGATCCCGGTCTGCGGTTGGACATTGTGCTCGGTGGCCTGGCTCCCCCTTGTTGAGAGGAGTCCCTGGGGCCCCGCTGCCCTGCCGTGGTTCGGTTGGTGTGGTTCCGGGTCGGGCGAGCCGCAAGGTGGAGCTTAATATGTTTGAGTGAGCGCTTGGGCTCTCAGGATTAATAATTTGATATGTTTAAGAGTTTTCACTTTGCACTTTTGGCTAGTGGGCTGCCGGGAGCGGACGCTCACCTCGCACTGGTGGACTGTGTGACCGTTGCGCAGTTGGCGGGCGCCGTTGGTGTGTGGCCTCTCAGTCCCCACATTCTAGGTGCGCGGGAGTGTAGCGGATCGGGAGTTGGTACCCCATTAGTGGTTCCGGCTCGCTGAACGCGCCCCCGGCGCCTACCCCGGTGCGGGTATATCCCGCCTCGGGGACTAACAATCAGTTTTACCGGTTTAAACTTTAGAAGTAATAAGTTTGAAGTGTTTATATATTGTTCTCTCTCTCTTGCTGTTAGTGTTCCCTTTCTCTTTTCTTTTCTTCTCTCTCCTTTTCATCTCCCGGTCCTTCCCCTTTGGTTCCCCCCACCCCCGGCCAGCCCTCTCTGAATCAGGGTAAGCTCCAAAACATAACTTAACTTAATAGCATGTCTGGGCTTGATGTTGGTGCGCAGGGGGTCCTTGCGGTAGGCTCCCCTGCTCCTCCTTTCACACAAAAGCTCAGGGTGGTATCGCTGAATGCCAGAGGCTTGAATACCCCTCTGAAGAGATCTAAACTGCTCCAGGAACTGACCAGGCATAAGGCCAATGTTGCATTTATACAGGAGACACACTTCAGGGGCGGGGGGGGCCCCAGGCTAACCTCCAGGTCCTTCTCCCAGTCCTACACGAGCAATGCGCCAGATGTTAAAGCGAGAGGGGTTGCGATATTAATCGCTAAAAACACCCCCTTCCGAGTCTCGGATAGGATAGCGGACGAGCAGGGCAGATACCTGATCCTTAAGGGCTCCCTGTTTAATAAAAAATACACCTTGGCAGTAGCTTATGCTCCCAACTCAGGACAGGTGGCTTTTATTGAGGCCTTCATAAACAAACTCTTAGTGGTGCAGGAGGGTCCCATCATCCTTGGGGGGGACCTGAATGTGGCATTGGACCCTTTGTTGGACTCCTCCACGGGGCGGTCGGCTCTGGCGTATGTGGCGCTGAAAAGAATAAAGAAAGCCCTTCAGAGGGCTCAGCTTTGTGACCCTTGGCGTATTGGCCACCCTACCACTAAAGACTACTCGTTTTACTCCTCGGTCCATGCCACGTACTCCAGAATTGATTATGTCCTGTTATCCCATGGTTTACTGCCACAGGTGGTGGACACTAAAATAGAACCTACGGTCATTTCTGATCATGCTCCGGTGGCCCTTACTATCAACTTGTCTGGGGGTTCGCGGGGGGAATGGACGTGGAGGCTGAACGAGTCCCTTCTGCAGAATGAGTCGTTGGTCCAGGACCTGCAGGACACTATCAAAAGCAACTTTGAGCTTAACAAAAGCACAGATACTTCTCCATTCAACAACTGGCAGGCTCACAAAGCGGTCATCAGGGGCTCGTTCATCAGACACGCAACCGCGATTAGGAAGGATCGGGAGCGGGAGTTGCAAAAGCCTTTTTGGCCAAGAGTAACCTTTTGGTGCTCACAGAGGCCAGAACCGCTTTGAACTCAATACTGAATTCAAGAGCTGCATATATTATAAAGCGCTGTAGAAGAATGTATTTTGAATGGGGCAATAAGAATAGTGCACTTCTGGCGAGGGCCCTTAGGAAGCAGCAAACGCTAAACTATGTGGAAGCAATTGTTGACAGGCAACAAAAAAAAAAAGTGTATAGCACCCCGGAGATAGCAAGTACCTTCCAGTCCTTCTATCAGAACCTCTACAATATCTGCTCCCGGGAGGCAGGCCCAGACCAGGGGCGCCTAGATCTGATAAAGCGATATATAGAGGAGTCGGGAATGCCTGTGCTTCGGGAATGCCTGTGCTTCGGGGGGAGGAGAGGGAGGCGCTGGAGAGCCCAATTTCCCTAGAAGAGTTGAGTGCCGCAGTTAAAGGGTCCCCCAATGGGAAGTCACCGGGGCCAGACAGATTTTCTGTGGCTTACTATAAGCAATTTTTCCCGCTTCTCACCCCGCATTTCCTTTCAGCCTTTAACTCACTTATTACATCCCCAGACCCGGCCGCCATACCGAGCGAAGCGTTATCTGCCTATGTCACGATTATCCAGAAACCCGGGAAGGATCCATTCTCCTGTGGGAGTTACAGGCCCATCTCCTTATTAAATGTGGACCTCAAGTTATTCGCTAAAATTCTAGCAAACAGGCTGTCGGGGCTGCTGCCGGCGTTAGTGGACGGTGACCAGTCAGGCTTTGTTCCGGGCAGGGAAGCCCGGGACAACACGACCAGGGTTCTGAACCTATTGCATACGATTAGACAGACTGGTGAGCCGGCTGTTTTGCTGTCCACTGATGCCGAGAAGGCCTTTGACCGGGTGAATTGGCAGTTTATCAGAGCAGTCTTGGAACACATTGGCTTGGGCCCTAAAGCTCTACAGATGATCATGGCCCTATATTCCGATCCGTCAGCGAGGATCAAGGTTAATGGTGCTCTCTCGGGGAGGGTGGACATCAGAAATGGCGCTAGGCAGGGTTGCCCACACTCCCCGCTGATTTTTGCCTTATCCATGGAGCCTTTCTTATGCAGGATTAGGGGGCAGGTGGACATTCAGGGGATCTCGGTGGGCTCAACCTCACATAAGACTTCAGCATATGCAGATGATCTTTTGTTTTTCCTCACAAATCCAACAGTGGGGCTACCGGTATTGCTGAAGGAATTTGAGCAGTTCGGTAGGTTGTCCTTCCTGAAGATAAACTATGATAAATCGGAAGCCCTGGGGGTGAACCTCCCAAGGGAGGTGGAGGCCCAACTGAGGACATCCTTCCCATTTCGTTGGCCCCCTTCAGCCATTACTTACCTGGGAACTAAGATCACGAAAACGGTAGATGGGATCTACGCAGGGAACTTTGGCCCTCTCTTAACTAAGCTTAAAGACGATCTAGCAAACTGGGACCTACCCACCTTTTCGTGGTTAGGCAGAATCAATATCCTTAAGATACTATATCTGCTCCAGACTTTAAATCCCTAAACTCTTTGTTCATAAAATTCATTTGGCAGGGGCGTAAATCAAGGTTGAAGCTGCAGCTCCTCTCTAGGTCAAAACAATCGGGTGGTCTTGCTTGCCCAGACCTTCTACGATATTGGTGCGCGGTTAACCTTCAACGTATTTTGGATTGGCATCACCAGGGTGCAACGAAGAAATGGGTGAACTTGGAGGCGACTTGGCTTCATTCCCCACTGAAGGATATAACTTGGGCTGCCAGGTCGGGGAGGGCCTTCTGTAGAGATCACCCGCTCATTTCCACTACCCTTAAACTCTTTGATAAGCTCAGGGACAGGCAGGAGATATCCCCGTGGCCGACTCCCTTGGTGCCGTTGGTGCACAATCCATCCTTCCCCATAGGCATTCTCCCTAGTCTTTGCGAGAGCTTTGAGGAAAGGGGTGTCCCGAGAGGGTTGGATCTCATCCTACCCAGTGGGTGGGTGCGATTGGAGGACTTGAGGGAAAAATGGAACACACCCCGGCTCGACCCATGGCTTCTGTTCACATTTCAAAGCTTCCTCCTGAGCCTAGGACCTAGACAGGCGATGCTTAGAACCCTCACCCCCTTTGAGCAATTAGCTAGGGCGAAGGATCCCCCTACGAAGGTGGTCTCTCAATTGTATGCGCTCTTAGGGGAGGGTGAAGATGACGGGGCGCCCCGCTTCTGCGCGGACTGGGAGAGGGACCTGGACAGACGTCTGACGAAGGAGCAGTGGAAATATATTTTCCTGGCTGCGCACAAGACCTCCATCTCCTCCAAGATCCAGGAGGCTAACTATAAGTGCCTCTCGAGGTGGTACTACACCCCGGAGAGGCTACATGGATTTTCCCCGACCCACTCCGCCGAGTGCTGGAGGTGCCAGAGAGCAGTCGGTAGCTTCTTCCATATCTTTTGGGAATGCCCTAAGATTGTGCCCTTTTGGCGGTTGGTAGCTGAAATCTCTGGAGAGATTGTGGGGCGATCGGTGGCCTGGGATCCCTCTCTACTCCTCCTGCACCTGGCGGACACACCCCTGAAATCTTATAAGAAGTCACTTTTGAGGCACCTCATAAATGCAGCAAAGGTGCTGATACCCAGGTTGTGGAGAACCAGGACGGTCCCCACGGTTTTTGCAGACTTGGATGCCCTGGTTCCTCTTTAGAGAAACAGACAGGTTTGGGCAACTTGTGGCCCCTGGCCCCCCCCCCCCCTTGAGACCCTTAGATGCAGCTGGCTTTTATGGTCGAGTGGATCAGGTGTAGGTGTCAAAGGCAATTGATGAGCAAGGCTAATGATGTGCTTATGAAGCACGGAGAGGAGTACTGGTGGGCTGACTCCCCCCCGGTTCATCCCCTCCTCCTCTCCTACCTCCCCTTTCCCGGTCTTTTCCCCCTTTCTTCCTCTCCTTTTCTTCTTCCCTTTATTTCTTTCTCTCCCCTTATTTTTCTTCTATATACAAGGTTCTCTTAGGTTAAGCCACTCTATATTGCAGCAAGGATCTCTAAATGGAGTACAGTGGACATCAGGATGAGGTCCCTTCCGGGGTCGGGGACCCTTGCGTGGTCTAATTGGTGGACCTTCGCGGGGGACCTCTGCTGGGATGGGTAGAGAGCTATTTTTAGATGCAGGCTGTTGATAGATCTCTGTTATTTATATATATATTTATATGTATAGGTATGCAACCGGCAGGACAAAGATTTGCCTGTAAATGCCCTGTTCACCTGTTACATGAGAAGGCTTTGTAAACTGGCAAACGTTGTACTTTCTAATTTGTCTCTTTATTAAAAATGAAAATAAAGAATAAAAAAAAAAAAAAAAAAAAAGCTTGTGATTGTGACAGGACGTAAACAGGTCCACATCCGGCTGACCCCAGCGACAACACAGGGACTGAAAAACCTTGTTGCTGAGAGATCATTCCCCCAGCCGAGACATCCCCCTGCTCAGGGAGTCTGCCTCCTGATTCTCCAACCCCGGAATGTAGACCGCCGAGATGCAAGGGACATTCTCTTCCGCCCAAGATAGTATCAGGGACACTTCTTTGAGGGCTCGCTTGAGTCCCTCCCTGATGATTGATGTAGGCAACCGCCGTCTAGTTGTCCGAGCGGATCTGAACAGCCCGACCCCGAAGGTGAGGAGTCAACTGGGAGAGAACCAACTTATTCGGCCGCAGTTCTAGAATGTTGATGGGTGCATGGGCCTCCTGGGGGCCCCACTGACCCTGAAATTCCAGAGACTTCCAAACTCCCCCCCCAACCGGTCAGACTGACATCTGTGGTGACAATCTCCCAGCACGGAGGCAGAAAGGTTCCTGCCCACTAGAAGATTCCTCGAATCCAACTACCACGAGAGGGACTTCCTGGCCAGAGGGGACCGAACAAATTCCTGATCCAGTGACACAGGGTCCCGATCCCAAACTGACAGGAGATGCAACTGAAGGGATCTCATGTGCAACTGAGCAAAGGGAACCACCTCGAAGCAGGACACCATCAGGCCCACTAACTGCATGCCCTGCCGAATGGAGGGATGAGGACACAAGAGCAGGGCCCGTGCCTGCATCTGAAGGCCATCCACTTTCTGCTGAGGGAGAAATACCTTGACCTGAGAAGTATCCAGAGTCATGCCCAGAAAGGACCTCTCCAAAGACGGAGACAGTGAAGACTTGGGATAGTTGATCACCCAGCCGAAGGACTCGAGAGTGGAGGTCACCACCACCGAGTATCCTTCTCGGCCTGAGGAAGAGGCTGAGCAGCAATCAGAATGTTGTCCAGGTAAGGGAGGATGCGAATGCCCTGGTTCCTCAGAAGGGCCATTACGCCCGCCAGCACCTTGGTGAACACCCGAGGGGCCGAGGTGATACAGAACAGTAAGGCCACAAATTGGTAATGCTGATCCTCCAGAGTGAACCTCAAGAATATCTGATGACCTGGAAAGATTGGTACGTGAAGATAGGCATCCTTGATGTCCACAGAGGTCATGAAGTCGCCCGGCCGAAGGGAACTGACAGCCGAGCGTAGCGTCTCCATGCGAAAATGCTTGAACCGGACAAACCTGTTGAGACCCTTCAAGTCCAGAATGGGCCTCAGAGAACCATCCTTTTAGGGCACCATGAATAGATTGGAATAGTACCCCTGACCCTGTTCCTGGTGAGGTACCAGACAGATGACTCCAGACTCCAACAGGCGCTGCACTGCTAGGCGCAGCCCCTGAACTGACAGAGGATTCTGAGGTATCCGGGATCTGAGAAATCTTGGGGGCGGCCAGGCTGCAAACTATCTTGTAACCGGAGGACACCACCTCCTGAATCCACCGGTCTGAAACGCAAAGCCTCCAGACGTGAGCAAAGAGCCGAAGCCGTCCCCCCACCTGGAGGGGTGAGGGCGCCTCATGTTTGAGGGATCTTGCAGCCCCATGAAAGACAGGGATGACCACGGGATCTGCCACGGCCCCAGGAGTCTCTGCGGCTACCAAAAAAGTGTGCGCCACGACCTCCCCTTGAGCCACGGAAGGAGGAGGTAGAAGACCCCCGAAAGGGCCGGGACTGCTTCCTACGCTGAGGTAGCCTACCATCCTTGGCCAGAACATCCAGACTCTCACCAAAGAGACGAAGCCCCGTGAAGGGGAGCACGATGAGGGATTTATTAGCTGCAGTGTCAGCTGCCCACTGGCGCAACCAAACAGACCGGCACATAGCCACCAAGAGAGCCGAAGCCCTACCGCCCAGCCGGATGGCATCATCCATGGCAGCCAGCACAAAGGCAACAAAATCAGAGCAAAGCAAGAGGGCCCTATAATCCTCCCTTCTCCTACCAGCCATGGCGCCATCAGCGAGACGCTTGAGCTTCTTCTTAAGGGCAATGGCCGTAATGACTGCGGCACAAATCGGACGCAGGCCTGCCCCTACAAAGGTGAAAGCATGACAGGCCAGCTGATCCATACGCCGGTCCGCGCTGTCACGCAGTGTAGTAGTGTCAGAGGACAGCATGACCGAAGTATTAGACAGTCCTAGAACAGGAGCGTCCACCTCAGGGGGACACGACCAGCGCTTGAACAGATCAGCCGAAAAGGGATACCTTCTGTCCAAACCCTTGGGCACCGTGGGCAATCTGACGTTCCCACTCCTTGAGCACCATATTGGAGAAATGGCCCTGCTCTGGGAACTCCAAAAGTTGTTTGTGAGGGCGAAAGAGCTCACCCTGCTTCCTCTTCACCACCTTGGGGGGGGGGGGCGGGCGATGTGCAATGTCTCAAAAATGTACGACAACAGTCTATCAGTGTCATCAGGGAGCCAGGTATCCTCATCAGAGGCAGACCCCAGGTCACTGTCGAAACCTTCCTGCTGGCCCACAGGAGTCTAAATAATGGAAAAGCTCCCCCTCCTCTAGGGAGTCACGGCTGTCAAACACATCAAGGCCCTCATCCTCCTCGGTAAAGAGGGAAGGCGCTGCGTCAAGATGCCGCTTCTTGCCAGAGGCCTTGCCCGTCACCGGACGGGCCAGCTGCCTTTAAATACTGGCCACGCGTAGTGCCAGATCAGATTGGGACCCCTGCTAGTATCCCCCTTCACTGTGGGCTAAATGCAGGTGCGGGGGGGGGTAGGAGATGCCGGAGGGAGCGCAGAACTGGGAAGGGAAGCACCCATCCCAGCCTGGCCCGCAATAATACTTTGGGCGCATGGCACACAAACCACGCCACCACCAATCAAAGGGGATGCCCGCACATGACACAGCCGTGATTCCGCCGAAGGACCCCCGAGCACGCTATCCCCAGAAGCCTCCATATGGTGATCATCACAGGCCCAATAGGCCAGTATAGGGTAAGGCTAATAAAAGCCACCCGGGATGCCCCCCAAGGGATGTCCACAGAGAGGACCCAGAGGGAACATGGGGGGAGGGGGGGAAGGATAGGCCCAGGAGAAACCACAAAACACTGTTATCCCGCCTGAAAGACATAATCAAAAAAGACAAATAAGTATCCCGCAGCACATGCCCCACAAGAAAAAAAACCCATATGGGACTCACAGACCAAGAGTGCAACGCGCGCCGCACCCACAGGCAACCGGAATACAGTCAAAGGATCCGCGGAGGGTAGATCAGGAAAGTTAGTCACCGCCGCAGCCCGCACTGACAAGAAGCCTCCGGAACTCAGAGCACAAGCAACACAGCAGGCAGGCAAGATGGCGCCGCAATGAGCACCTCGAGGGGGAGACCCCTATACCAGTTCACAAGGCTTAGGGGCTGGCAAGTCACCTGCGGCTAGCGGATGACTCGTTATTAACCCCAAGCCCCTCCATTACCTGCCTCCCCAAAGCCAGGGAGGGGACAGAATGGCCCGGGGCCAATTAAGGCGATGCGGGCTTCTAGCCAGCAGGGCAGCGGGGGCCACCAAAACTGGCCCCGGGAAAGGGACCGCTTTTTTTAACCCTTTATAGTGTGGATAGTAGTTCTATTTTATTTGTAAATGTTATAAAGTTTTTTCAGTTTGGGGGGTCCCCTGGGCAAGAATGGGGGGCTGCCGATACATATTTGGTATTGTTGTAATTGGGAGAAATGGGGCTTTCACATGCAATATGGTTTTCTTTTAAACAAATATTTTATATAAAATAAAGGAGACAATTTTCTAAAAAATTATTTTTGTTTTTTGATGTAAAAATAATTTAAAAACCCTAGAAAAATTACAAACAAGACATTTCATGTAAAAGCCTAAACTCTGCTGCAAAACAGTTTTCCTGGAAATTCTTGCAAAAATCACGGTTAAACACTGCACAAAAGTGACTTGTGAAAGGGTGACAAAAGCTCACGTAAGCAGGCAATGAAAGGGGTTAAAAATAGCTATGTATGTTGGGTATTGTTCTGTTCGGGGGACCTTGTGCTTTCAGATTTAGCTTTTTTATTTGCATATTGATATGAATTTTTTAAATTTTTTTTTATATATATTTTTCAGGGAAACCCTATGCAATCTAAGAATTCAAGTAATTAACCCGAGGGGAGGGGGGTCCCACAACCCCCCAAAAACCAACCCCACAAATCCAGTGGCACCACTACTTTGTATACATTTTTGACAATTTTATTAGAACATATATTTACAATACAGTATGCTAAGACAGTTTAAAACCATGCTAAAAAACATAACCAACTAGAAAAAGGAGGGGGGGGGGACAAAGGAATGACATGCATGCTGCTCAAAATTACAATCTAATAACCAATATAATCATACATGTAGTCCAACCTAACCCCAGCTGGAGAATGCCATTAAGTGCCCAGTCTATACATAATAATGCAAACTATTAGTGAAAAAATACAATTCTGTGATTACTCACCTTGTAGAATTGGTATTATAAGTATGCAGCGCGTCCTGCTCCAGATAGTATTCCTAACAGCTGGGATATACCTCCACAAGAGGGCGCTTTACTGCAGAGATGGCAAAAAAGAGGCCCCTCCCGGTCCATATATACCCGGGGACCTCCCACTAATTCCCCAGTATAGAAAAGCAGTAAGGGAACCAGGAGAAGCCAATAACAAATTCAACAACGTTAACAAGGAAAACAATCACCATATAGAGGACCCAAGAATAAGGCAATCAGGGTGGGATGGAGCAGGACTTGCTGCATACTTATAATACCAATTCTACAAGGTGAGTAATCACAGAATTGTATTATTCTAAGTATGCAGCACTTCCTGCCCAGATAGTATTCATAACAGCTGGGACATCCAATAGCAGTGTCCATAAACGGGTGGGGATCCCAAAAAGGCAACAACGCACAGTTCAAACCACTGCCGCCTGCAGAACTTACAAACTTGTTCAACAAAAGCCTGGTGCTGGAAGGCCCAGGAAGCCCCAACAGCATGGGTAGAATGAGCAGTAACACGGAAAGGAGGATCCTTCCCCCTAGTAGAATAGGCCCTAACGAAGGCCTGACAGATCCATTTGCTAATAGTAGACTTAGCAGGAGCCAACCCCTTCTCGGCACCCGAGGAAACCACAAACAAGGCGTCCATCCTTCTGAAAGGTGCAGTAGCCACCAGGTAGTATTTCAAATTCCTGACAAGATCCAGAGAATGCAAGGCCCTCTCCTTGGGATTACCAGGATTATGGCACAAGGAAGGAAGCACAATGTCCTGATTGAGATGGAAGGCAGAGACAACCTTAGGCAAGAAGTCAGGTTTAAAACGGAAAACCACCTTGTCCCGGTGTCTCTCAAAGTAGGGGGCCTGAATAGACAGAGCCGCCAACTCAGAAACACGCCTAACAGAAGTGATAGCCACTAGAAAGGCAACCTTCAGGGTAAGGATAGACAAGGCAGCCTCATGCACAGGTTCAAATGGAGGACCCTGAAGGACAGACAACACCAAAATCAAATCCCAGACCGGTAACATGGGTTTGCGGGGAGGGCGCACATGAGCGACCCCCTGGAAGAAAGTCTTGACCAGAGGATGTAGAGCAAAGGGCCTCTGGAAGAAAACAGCCAAGGCGGACACGTGACCCTTCAAGGTGCTGAGCTGAAAACCCAAATCCAAACCATGTTGAAGGAACTCCAGGATTCTAGGAATGGAGAACACACGACAGGGAAAGGCCCTAGACTCACACCAGTCAATGTAGGTCCGCCAGGTCCTATAGTAGAGGAAGATTTTTTCCTAGCCCTGACAAGAGTACGAACAACCGAATCAGACAGTCCTTCCTCCTTCAGGATGGAGGAGGTTTCAGCAGCCAGGCCGTCAAAGCCAGCGTTTGTAAATTGGGAAAACAGAGCCGTCCTTGAGTGAGAAGGTCCGGAACCAAGGGTAGATTGTACTGATCCACTGCCAGCAGCACGTCGTCTGCAAACCACACCTGTCTTGGCCACCTGGGAGCCACCAGAATGGCTGTCACCCTCTCCTGCACCAACTTGCGCAGAACCCTGCTCAGAAGAGGAAACTGAGGAAAAAGGTACAGGAGACCGAGTCCCTGCCAGGGTAGCGACAGAGCATCCACCGCCAGAGCCAGAGGATCCTGGGACAGGGAGACTGTGACAGACGCTCTGTCTTTTGGATGTCATCACTATTCAGTTGCCCACCGGGTCATTCACTGGCCTTTTCTTAATTAGGTTCCAGACAATGTCATTGTATTTTGATACTGTTACAGGCAATGTCATTGTAGTTTGGATTGTATTATAGACTGCCATCGTGTTGATTGATTACGTCACAGACAATGGCATTGTTCTGATTGATTGTGTTACAGACGTCTATTGTGTTGCTGATTGCGTCACCGGCAGAGTTGAGGGATTGTGTGCCCTGCTGCTATTGGTCGGTGTGTGTGTCATGCAGTTCTCCATCAGGTCCACCTTGCATGGAGACTTGTGTATATAAGGCCTAGAGTGGCACTAATAAAGACACTTCACCTTCACCCTCAATACTGAAGTTCTGTCTCTTATTGGGGGAAACGCTATATTACAATTCACTAGCCCTTGTAAGGGCTGTTCCTGTTTCCTCACGGACGACTCTGGAATTCCAGCAGCACCTCTTACGATTGGGAAAAGGACGTCTCGGGCACTGAAGCCCTCCGGCGATAAGGGTTATCGCTACAGAGACAAATGCTGGCAGTTTGTGATTGTGGCGAGAAGCAAACAGATCCACGTCCGGCATCCCCCAACGGTGACAAAGGGATAGGAAGACCACGCTGTTGAGGGACCATTCCCCCCAGCAAGAGGCCCCCCTGCTCAGGGAATCCGCCTCCAGATTCTCCGCTCCCGGAATATAAACTGCTGAGATGCAAGGGACATTGTCCTCCGGCCAGGACAGAATCATGGACACCTCCTTGAGGGCTCTCTTGCTCCGAGTCCCTCCCTGATGAATGATATAGGCGACCGCCGTCTGGTTGTCGGAGCGAATCTGTACCGGCAGACCCTGAAGGTGAGGAGTCAACTGTGCCAGCACCAACCGAACCGCCCTCAGCTCCAGGACGTTGATAGGAGCGTGAGCCTCCTGAGGGCCCCATAGCCCCTGGAATTGGAGGGCTCTCCAGTAGCCCCCCCAACCTGGCAGACTGGCATCCGTAGTGACTGTCTCCCAACACGAGAAAAGATCTGCCCCCCCCAGAAGATTCCTCGAGTCCAGCCACCACAGGAGGGACCGCCGGACCAGAGGAGAGAGAACAAAAGCCTGATCCAGAGACAGGGGACTCTTGTCCCAGACTGAAAGGAGATGGAGCTGAAGGGGTCTCATGTGAAATTGAGCGTAAGGGACTGCCTCGAAGCAGGCCACCATCTGTCCCACCAATTGCATCCCTTGCCTGATGGAAGGACGAGGGCTGGACAGCATGAAATGAGCCAGAGCTTGAAGAGAATCCACCTTCTGCTGAGGAGGAAAAATCCTGGCCTGAATGGTATCCTGATTCATGCCCAGGAAGGGGGTCACCCGGGACGGGGAGAGGGAGGACTTGGGATAATTGATCACCCATCCGAACGTGTCCAGGGTAGTTACCAACGTCTGGGTATCCAATTATGCCTGCTGGAGAGAATGAGATTTAATTCAAGGTCATCCAAATTAGGGAGAATTCGAATGCCCCTGGCTCTGAGGAGGGCCATCACCCCCGCCAGCACCTTGGTGAACACTCTGGGGGCTGAGGTGAGACCGAAGGGAAGTGCCACAAATTGGTAGTGTTGCTCCTCCAGGGCGAACCTGAGGAACCGCTGATGCCCTGGGAAGATTGGCACATGAAGGTAAGCATCCTTGATGTCTATGGAGGTCATGAAGTCCCCCGGGCGCAAAGAGCTGATCGCGGAGTGCAGGGTCTCCATGCGAAAGAGTCTGGTTTTGATGAACTTGTTGAGAAGTTTTAAGTCCAGGATGGGCCTGATGGAACCATCCCTTTTGGGTACTGTGAAGAGATTGGAATAATAATTTGATTTCATATTGTTATTTTAAGTGTTGTAAATTCTACACTTGGTGTTCCCACAAATTCATACAATGGGTTCCATGCCTAACAATGCTGTTCAGTGTACATCTTGTGCTATGTATGCACTTCTTGATCAATCGGTCGATGGTGAATATATATGCCCCGGATGCCTGCGAATCCCTGATTTGGAAGCCGTGATTCACGATCTAAATAAGCGATTGGCAACACTGAGAGAAATTGTTATCATGCAAAAGAGTCTGGATCTCACTGATCTGGCACTACATGGCTCAGGGTCAGGGGAGGGTGGTAGTATGGGGGGAGAGGAAAAGCAGGAAAATGAGGCAGCTAGCTGGATAACAGTTAGAAGGCGGGGTAGGGGTAAAAGTTATAGGGAGGCTAGCCCTGAACAGGCACCTCCAAACAAGTTTGCCCGGTTGGCAGATGAGGAGGATGTTAGCTCAGGAATGGCAGAGCTGCAGCAAGACACATCTGTCGGCTCCAGTAAGGAAGGAAGGGGAAATGGGAGAACAGGGCAGGCAAGACAGGTGCTGGTAGTGGGTGACTCTATTATTAGGGGAACAGACAGGGCAATCTGTCACAAAGACCGGGATTGCCGAACAGTGTGTTGCCTTCCTGGGGCAAGAGTACGGCATGTAGCGGAGCGGGCTGACAGATTGTTGGGAGGGGCTGGCGTGAACCCAGCGGTCATGGTGCATATTGGCACTAATGACATAGGAAGAAGTAGGTGGAAGGTCCTAAAAAATGATTTCAGGGACTTAGGCCGTAAGCTTAAGGCAAGGACCTCAACTGTAGTATTCTCAGAAATACTACCAGTACCAAGAGCCACACCAGAGAGGCAGCGGGAGATTAGAGATGTAAACAGGTGGCTCAAAAATTGGAGTAAAAAGGAGAACTGGGCCGACTTCACAGTGGGCTACAGGTTCTTTGGCAGGGATGGGTTGCACCTCAATGGGGAGGGTGCATCTGTTCTGGGGGAGAGGATGGCTAAAAGGTTAGAGGAGTGTTTAAACTGAGCATTGGGGGGGAGGGTAAAAGCTATTACAAAGGGGAAGTTAGGAAAGAAAGTGACAGTGGGTGTAGACATGAAACTGGGGGTGGAGAGGGGGGAGGGGTTAGCACATCTAGCAGGAATAAGGGCAATATACAAAATTATCAAAATTCTCATAAGCATTTGAAATGCATGCTTACAAATGCTAGAAGTTTGACTAATAAAATGGATGAACTAGAACTGATAATAACAGAAGAACAATATGATATTGTGGGGGTAACAGAGACCTGGCTGGATGAAAGCTATGACTGGGCAGTAAATTTACAGGGATACTGTGTGTTTAGGAGGGACCGTAACAAATGCAAAGGGGGTGGAGTCTGCTTAATTGTAAAATCCTCTCTACAGCCTGCTCTGCGGGAGGATATATGTGAGGGGAATGACCATGTGGAGTCGGTATGGGTAGAAATACATGGAGGGAGAAACAAAAATAAAATACTGATGGGGGTTTGCTATAAACCTCCAGATATATCCGAATCCATAGAAAATATGATGCTAAGGCAAATAGATATAGCCGCTAAAATAAATGAGGTAGTGATTATGGGGGACTTTAACTACCCAGATATAGACTGGGATGCTGAAACATGTGTTTCGCAGAAAAGTAATAGTTTTTTATCTAAAACAAAAGATGGCTACCTTTCCCAACAAGTACAAGCTCCAACAAGGGGGAAAGCCATATTGGACCTAATACTAACCAATGTACCAGACAAAGTAATAAAGGTACAGGTTGGGGGACACCTTGGAAGCAGTGATCATAATATCATTAATTTCCAATTAGCAGTCACTAGGGTGCCTTATCAAGGAGTCACAAAAACGCGGGACTTCAAAAAGGCAAAGTTTGACCAACTTAGAGATGCCCTACACTGCATTGACTGGGAAAATGTCCTTAAGAACAAAAGCATGGACGCTAAATGGGATACTTTCAAAGGAATACTTAATTTTCAGTGTGACAGATATATACCTTACAGGAATAAAACTATTAGACACACATGTGGCTAAATAAAAAGGTTAAGGGGGCAATAAACAACAAAAAAAAAGGCATTTAAACGTTTAAAGCAGGAAGGGACAGCGGAAGCGTTAAAAAACTATAAAGAAGAAAATAAACAATGTAAACAACAGATAAGGGCAGCTAAGCTGGAGACAGAAAGACTGGTCGCGAAAGAGAGTAAAACTAACCCTAAATTATTCTTTAGCTACATAAACCGTAAAAGGTACAAACCTGAGGGTGTGGGCCCCCTGAAAAGCAAGGATGGGACCCCTATAGAGGGAAATGAGGAGAAAGCTAATTTGCTTAACAACTTCTTTGCTTCTATATTCACAAAAGAATTTGACATGCCGAGTGAAATGCAGGGGAATAACCGAAACCCTCCATTAAATGTCACTGGTCTAACCAAGGAAGAAGTCCGGCACCGTCTCAAGCAGATGAAAATCGATAAATCACCGGGACCAGATGACATACATCCTCGTGTTTTAAGGGAGTTATGTACAGTAATAGACAAGCCGTTATTTCTAATATTTGTGGATTCCATAACTACAGGGTTTGTTCCGATGGATTGGCGCTTGGCAAATGTGGTGCCAATATTCAAAAAGGGATCTAGGGGGGAACCTGGGAACTACAGACCGGTAAGCTTAACATCTGTGGTGGGAAAGCTGTTTGAAGGTTTCTTAAGGGATACTATCCTGGAGCACCTTGGGGAAAATGACCTTATTACTCCATATCAGCATGGATTTATGAGGAATCGCTCCTGCCAGACAAACCTGATCAGCTTTTATGAGGAGGTAAGTTCAAGATTGGATCAGGGGGAGTCATTGGATATCATATATCTTGACTTTTCTAAAGCATTTGATACTGTGCCACATAAAAGGCTGGTACAAAAGATGAGAATGCTTGGACTGGGGGAAAACGTGTGCAGATGGGTGGGAAATTGGCTTAGTGACCGGAAGCAGAGGGTGGTTATAAATGGTACACACTCAGATTGGGTCACTGTTACCAGTGGAGTACCACAAGGGTCAGTTCTGGGACCAATTCTCTTCAATATATATATAAATGACATTGGGTATGGATTAAACAGTAAAGTCTCAATCTTTGCAGATGATACTAAGCTGAGTAAAGTAATTAAAACAAAGGAGGACAACAGGCAACTACAAACAGATTTAGATAAATTGGAAGCATGGGCAGTTAAATGGCAAATGAAGTTTAACACAGATAAATGTAAGGTTATGCACATGGGAAGGAGAAATCTGTGTCATGATTACACACTAAATAAAGAAACACTTGGTAAAACAACAATGGAAAAGGACCTAGGGGTTTTAGTTGACAATAAGCTCAACTGTAGTAATCAATGCCAGGCAGCTGCTGCCAAGGCAAATAGGATCATGGGGTGCATCAGGAGGGGCATAGGTGCACACGACCAGAGCATCGTTTTACCCCTGTACAAGTCACTGGTCAGACCCCATATGGAATACTGTGTACAGTTCTGGGCACCTGTGCTTAAAAAGGACATATCAGAACTGGAGCGCGTTCAAAGAAGGGCAACAAAGTTAATAAAAGGAGTGCAGGGGCTAGAGTACCCGGAAAGATTGTCCAAGTTAGGTTTATTTAGTCTAGAAAAAAAGACGATTGAGGGGTGATCTAATAACTATGTATAAATATATTCGGGGTCAATACAAGGATCTGTCCCACAATCTATTTATACCTCGGAGTGTAACCATAACCCGGGGGCATCCACTAAGGTTAGAGGAAAGGTGCTTTCTCCACCGACATAGGAGGGGATTCTTCTCTGTAAGAGCAGTGAGACTATGGAACTCGCTGCCAGAGGAGGTAGTAATGAGGGATACATTAAAAATGTTCAAAAGTGGCCTTGATGCCTTCCTGGCATGTAATAACATTTCCGGCTATGGCTACTAGACCACTGGAAGGAGTTAAACAGGCTGAACTGGATGGACTAAAGTCTTTATTCAGCCTTACATACTATGTTACTATGTTACTAATAACCCTGATCTCTCTCCCCCAGAGGGACCGGACAGATGCCCATATCCAATAGGTTCTGTACAGCCAGAAACAGACCCTGAGCTGCCAGGGGGTCTAGAGGAATCCGAGACCTGAGGAATATTGGAGGGGGCCATGCCGCAAACTCTAGCTTGTAGCCGGAGGACACAACCTCCAGAATCAACCTGTCTGAGACCTGTTGTCCCTAGACATGAGCGAAGAGCCACAGCCATCCCCCCACCTGTAAGGGTGAGGGCGCACCTTCATGGCTGAGCGGGCCTGACGACAGATTTTGGCTTGGATCCCCAGGAGGATCCGGGACGGGCACGGCCTCTGCCCTTGCCCCAGAAGTCTCCCCTGTTCCCCGCAAAGAATACCCCCCTCCCCAACCTGGATCCCCGAAAGGAGGGAGTAAAAGACCCTGAACCCCGAAAGGGCCGCGGCTGTCTTTTGCATTGAGGCAACTTACCTCCCTTTGCAAAAAGGTCCAAACGGTCACCAAAAAAGTGCAGCCCCTTAAAGGGTAGCCCTGTGAGAGCCTTCTTAGCAGCATTGTCAGCTGCCCACTGGTGCAGCCAGACGAGCGGCGAATAGAAACAACCAGAGCCGAGGTCTTGCTACACATCCTAATGGTGTCATCTAAGGTAGAAAGAATATAAGCGATAAACATCTCACATTGTGATAAGGCTCTAAATTCGGCACTAGAAGACTCATCGGGAGAGCCTTCCAAAAGGCCCTTGACCAGAGTCCTAATAGCCACAGCAGTAATAGCAGAAGCACAGACAGGGCGCAAGGCAGATCCCGCACAGGCAAAGGCATGGGAAGCCAGCTGGTCAATATGCCGGTCCTCACTATCCTTCAAGGTAGTGGAATCAGGGGAATGCACCACAGAAGTGTTGGACAACCCCAAAACAGGGGCATCCACCTCTGGGGGAGTTAGAGCTAGCAATCATCGATGCAGCAGAGCAAGATGGCGCTGGAGGGCTCAGAAGGGGCGGGCAGCGTGAGGAGAGATGCGGAACGCGCGAAGCCCGGGGACAGGCCGACAGCAAGCCACCCCACAGCCAATCAGGGCCCAGCAGACCCGGGGGGACATCACCGCTTTTGACCGCGGACGCCGCAGGGCAGCGGCGGGAACTTCAAATATGACCAGGGGAGAGGTGAAGCCCTGAGCATAGTGCCAGCGCGAGTCAGTAAAAAATACCATTTTGTGAGTACTCACCTGAAAAATGGATATTGTTGGTGTGTCACACACCCCGCTTCACTTTTAAATATTCTTCACTTAATGGGTTAACTCACCGCCAGGTGACGCAGTGCAGAGAGGAAGTCTTGTAACGAGCCCCCTTCCGGCCTATATATACCTGGTACCTCCCTTCAATCACCAGTATATTAAAAAGCAGAAAGACAAGGTACCAGTATTCCACCGGCAACCTCAAAATCAACTTGATATAAATAAAAAGCTTCACCATATAAAGGCTTCGGAAATACCGAAAAGGGTGGGAGTGAAGCGGGGTGTGTGGCACACCAACAATATCCATTTTTCAGGTGAGTACTCACAAAATGGTATTATTCTTGGTGTGCCACACACCCCGCTTCACTTCTAAATATTCTTCACTTAATGGGACATCCAAAAGCAGTGTCCACAAGGGATGGGCATCTCAAGGCCAGGTGAAGCATAACTTAAATGACTGCAGTCTGCAGAACTTTGCGGCCAAAAACAGCATCCGCTGAGGCTCGCACATCAACTTTGTAAAACTTAGAAAAAATATGAACAGAAGACCAAGTGGCGGCCTTACAAACTTGTTCAACAGAAGCTTGGTGCTGAAAAGCCCAAGACGCCCCAACGGCGCGAGTAGAATGAGCAGTGATACGAAAAGGGGGAACTCTTCCCTTAGCAGAATAGGCCTCAGTAACGGCCTGACGTATCCACTTGCTAATGGCAGATTTGGCTGGTGCCAAACCCTTCTTAGGCCCATGGGGCACAACAAAAAAGGAATCCGTCCTACGAAAAGGAGACGTGATAATCAAGTAGTACTTAACACAGCGTACTACATCCAAACAATGCAAAACCCTCTCTTTGTCATTCTTAGGATTAGGACACAAGGAGGGAAGAACAATACCTTGGTTCAAATGAAAAGCAGAAACAACCTTAGGAAGAAAGTCTGGCTTGAACCGAAAGACCACTTTATCCTGATGCCTCTCAAAGTAAGGCGCCTGGATAGACAAGGCCGCCAACTCCGAGACACGCCGGACCGAAGTGATCGCTACCAAGAAAACAATCTTCTGAGTCAGGGTAGACAAAGCAATATCTTGCAAAGGCTCAAAAGGGGGAGCCTGAAGAGCAGACAGAACCAAATTCAAATCCCAAACCGGGAGTAATGGTTTCCTGGGAGGCCGCACATGCGTAACCCCCTGGAAAAAAGTTTTAACTAAAGGCTTAAGCGCAACACGCTTCTGAAAAAAGATAGATAAGGCAGAGACCTGCCCTTTCAACGTACTTAGCTGGAGACCAGAATCCAGCCCTGATTGTAAAAACTCCAGAATCCTGGAGACCGAAAAGACCCTACAAGGAAAAGATCTTATCTCACACCAAGCGATATAGGCTTTCCAAGTCCTATAGTAAGTGATGGAAGAAGACCTCTTCCGGGCACTGATCAGAGTCTTAATGACTGAATCCGAAAGACCCTCCTCCTTCAGGATGGAGGTTTCAGCAGCCAGGCCATCAAACCCAGCGCTGGTAAATTGGGGTAACACAATTAACCTTGGGTGAGCAGATCGGGCCGAAGAGGCAGAACGAACTGGTCCACTGCCAGCCGAACGATGTCTGCGAACCTCACTCGCCTTGGCCACCTTGGGGCCACGAGAACGGCGGACACCTTTTCCAGAGCCAACTTCTGAAGCACCCTGCCCAGCATGGGCATCGGAGGAAACAGGTATAGAAATCCCAGAACTCCCCAGCTCAGGGACATGGCGTCCACTGCCAGAGCCAGAGGATCCTGGGAGAGCGACACGAAGTTCGGGAGCCTGCGAGAGGCAAACGGGTCCACCTCCGGGTCCCCCATCGGAGACCCAGTGAGCGAAACACCCGAGGATGGAGAGTCCATTCTCCCAGACGGGGAGAGCCCCTGCTCAACCGGTCCGCTACCTGGTTCTTCACCTCTGGAATGTAAACCGCCGAGAGACAAGGAACATGGGACACCGCCCAGGTCAGGATCAGGGACACTTCTCTGAGAGCACTCAGACTGTGAGTCCCTCCCTGATGACCGATGTAAGCAACCGCTGTTTGATAGTCTGAACGCACCTGGACCGGAAGGCCCAGAACGTGCTGAGTCAGGAGAGCAAGCACCTGACGTATGGTTCTCAGTTTCAGAATATTGGTGGGTAAGTGGGCCTCTTGAGGTCCCCACTGCCCCTGAAACTGCAGCTCCTTCCAGAATCCGCCCCATCCCGACAGACTGGCGTCCGCGGTGACAATTTTCCAAAGGAGGGTCAGGAAAAACCTGCCCTACACCAGATTGGTCGAGACCAACCACCACAGGAGGGACTGCCGGACCCGGGAGGACAACTGGAAGGACTGATCCAGCGACCGAGGCTGCTGGTCCCAAGACGCTAACAGAAAAAGCTGAAGCGTTCTCATGTGAATTTGGGCAAAAGGAAGAAACACTCTGTGTTGATGAGAGTCCAGGCCGGGATGAACCGACCCATCTTTCTCGGGGACTCGAATTCCAGGTCGGAACCGGCCGACACTACCTCCTGGATCTATCTGCCTGGAACCACTTGGTTCCAAACCTGGGAGAAGTGTCGCAATAGTCCCCCCACCCGCAAGGGTGAGGGCAGCCCCTCATTGCTGAGAGGGCTTATCAGCAGGTTTGGGCTTGGTGCCCCAGGACTGAGTGGGCCGGCCACGGCCCCTCCCCCGAGCCCAACCTGCACCTCTGGTAGCAGGAAAGGAAGCCCCCCTGCCCGCTCTGAATCCTCGAAAGGAAGGCCTACCGGAACCTGCCCCCCTAAAGGGGCCACGAGGCCTCTTGCGTTGTGGCATCTTACCACCCTTTGCGACTGAATCAATTTTCTCCCTAAACAGACGCAACCCCAAAAAGGGGAGAGCTGTGAGCACCTTCTTAGAAACTGCGTCCGCCGACCACTGACGCATCCATACTGACCGGCGAATAGCCACCAGCATAGCCGCTGCCTTGCTACTCATAGCCAGCGCATCGTCCTGAGCGGATAGGACATAGGACACAAAAGATTCACACTGCTTAAGCGCAGTAAACTGTTTACAAGCGGGATTGAGATCCTCATATAGCCCCTGAATTAAAGACCTAATCGCCAATAGAAGAAAGGCTGAAGCACACACCGGGCGCAACGCTGACCCGGAATAAATAAAACCATGGCGCGCGCATTGGTCAATCCGACGATCTTTAGGGACAGTGGTCTCAGCAGACTGTACCATAGCCGTGCTGGAGAGCCCTAGCACAGGGGTATCGACGTCAGGAGGGACAGACCAAAGCTTTACCAACTCTGGCGGAAAAGGATAACGCTTTTCCCAACTGGAAGGGATTCCAGATAACCGCGTGGGATGTTCCTATTCCTTAAGGACCACCCTCTCAAAGTGGTGTTGTCTGGGAAAAACCCAACGCGGCTGAGGCTCCTTAAACAACTGACCCTTTGGCAGGGTGACAGCCTCAGGTGGATCTAAATTCAAAATTTTAAACATTTGAGCCAGAATGGAGGGGGTGTCAAAAACCACCCCCTCCGACCAATCGCATCAGCCTCAAGCTGATCTGCAGGCTCATCTGACTCCAACAGGAATTCTTCCTGGTTCGGGGATCCATCGGACCATTCCACAGGCTCACATAACTCGTCCTGTGGAGCCGAAGGTACCGGAGTCAGGTGCCTCCGTTTTGCAGTGGCCTTTAACCCTGCTTTAACGGGCACTACTTTCCAGGGGCTGGCCGACCGTGCTGCCACCTCGGACTGCGAATCCCCACTTTTGACAGTGTCATGCGGGGTCCGGAACAGGGAGGGCGAGGTAGGCGATGATGAAGGTTGCGATGGGTCAGCAGCCGAAGCAACAGACTGGCGCGCAATGCTCTGCTTTGCACAAGGGATGCAAATAAAGACATCAGCTGGGAGTAGAGCCCCACAACTTACGCACCCCCCGAATGGCTCAGAAGAACCGTTTCCGGCAATAATGGAAGCCTCCATATAGTGATTTATGGTATTCGCAATTTTTGGGCTTTAAGGCATAAGCCAACCCGGGATGCCCCCTTATATGTAAATGTCCCGGAAGGGAGGATTTTTATTTATATATATATTTTTTTTTTTCAAAAAGGAAGGTCCCCCTTAATAATCTATATATAAATATAGATTATATATATATATATATATATATATATATATATATATATTTATATTTATTTTGTTTTTTAAATATATATACGCAAGTATATATAAATAAATATGTCCCAATTTAGGAGAAAAAGAGACTAGCCAGGCAATAAGGAACTGGGAGGCTACTAATTGAAGGAATCCCAGGATCTGTGGGGAAAAAACAACCAACAGTAAAAACCCCCAGAAACCAATGGCAACATGCAATATAACATACATACACAGCACCAAGTGCTTTGAAGAGGCAATAAAACTGGCCTCTGATTTTTCCTCCTTATATATTTTTCCCCCTTTTTTTTTTTCAAAACAAAAGTATATTTCCATTAAATATATTACTTTTTAATAAACAGTCAAACCCATAAAAATATAGACGGCCCCACCAGGTGAGGCCGCTTACCTGCCCCAGTAAGGCTTACAAAAGCCCAGCACCCAACCAAAGAGGTGGTGGAGACAGGCAGAAAATGTCAGCGAAGGCGGGAGTGGCCGATTAAAACAAAGGAGAAAAGCGGAGGGGGGAGGGGAGCTGGATAAGGTGAGAAAAGTGCAGGCAGCCAAAAGCAAGCCTGACACCATACAGCCTGCCCCGGTCACCCCTAAAGCTCTGGCTCTACAGGCCAGCAGCAGCAGCCCGCAAAACAGAGACTGCCATATAAGGAGGAATCAAAGTCAGGCCATATGCACACTCACTTGCAGTGCAGCCTGACAACATTGAAATAAGCAAAACACATGAACATACAGTAAACCATACACACAATACACATCCCTCTACCCCCCCCCCCCCCCCCCCCATAGTGAAGGGAGAAGGGACCGTAACGGGAGAGAAAGGGGCTATGGGGACCCTCGGGACAGGGGCATCCCATTTCCGGATCACCATGCCGGATAGCCGCATTGCCCCACGCATGAGGTCGAGCGGAGGAGATAAGCTCCTAGGCACCTATAGTGCCATCTACCATTTGCCCAGTGAGCAGCCTAGGCTGGGAGGCTTCCATTCCACCATCAAGGTATAAACACTCAAACCGGGCAGAAATAGACCAAAAGGGGGGTGCCGGGGTAAGACCCCGGCTACCTGTAAGCAGGAGACTTCAATCTTCTGTCTTGTCGTCAAGCAGAGAGAAAAATACTGGTGACTGAAGGGAGGTACCAGGTATATATAGGCCGGAAGGGGGCTCGTTACAAGACTTCCTCTCTGCACTGCGTCACCTGGCAGTGAGTTAACCCATTAAGTGAAGAATATTTAAAAGTGAAGCGGGGTGTGTGGCACACCAAGAATATACAATTACTCACCTGTAGAATTGGTATTATAAGTATACAGTACGTCCTGCTCCAAATATAATACTTACAATCGGGTTATACTCCGCCAGATGGCGCTGGACTGCAGAGACATCGAAAATAGGCTCCTCCCGGCCCCTCAAATACCCGGGGACCTCCCACAAATCCCCAGCATTGAAAAGCAGTTAACGAGAAGCCGGGAGAATTAAACAACCCAACTATAACAATAACAATCACCATACAGGGGACCCAAGATAATGCAAAACCAAGGGTGGGTTGGAGCAGGACGTAATGTATACTCATAATACCAATTCTACAGGTTAGTAATCACAAAATTGTATTATTCTTAGTATACAGTACGTCCTGCTCCAAATAATACCGTTTTGTGAGTACTCACCTTTAAAACGGATATTATAAGAGTGACATACACTCCGCTTCAACTCTTCATGACATTTGGGTTATTCTCCAGTAGAGGGCGGACTTCTGCAGAGATGAATGCAAAAAAGGAGCTCCTCCCAGTCCATAAATACCTGGGACCTCCCACCAATTCCCCAGTGTAAAATAGCAGTAAGGGGACCAGGAAGAACAAAATATAACAATACTAACAACCAAGAAAGAAAGGTTCACCATATAAAGGATCCAAAATACCAAAAGGGTGGGGTGAAGCGGAGTGTATGTCACACTTATAATATCCGTTTTAAAGGCAAGTACTCACAAAACGGTATTATTCCAAGTGTGACATACACTCCGCTTCAACTCTTCATGACATTTGGGACATCCAATAGCAGTGTCCGCCATGGGAGGGAACCATAGACAGTAAAGAATGCACCAACTTAAACCACTGCAGCTTGCACAACCTTGCGGCCAAAAACAGCATTCGCTGAAGCCCGCACATCAACCTTGTAAAACTTGGAAAAAGTATGAACGGAAGACCAAGTAGCAGCCTTACAAACTTGTTCAACAGAAGCCTGGTGCTGAAAAGCCCAGGACGCACCAACAGCACGAGTAGAATGCGCCGTGACCCTAAAAGGGGGAGTCCTCCCCTTAGCAGAATAGGCCCCAATAATGGCCTGACGAATCTATTTGCTAATGGTAGACTTGGCGGGCGCCAAACCTTTCCTGGGCCCACAGGGCACCACAAAAAAGGCATCCGTCTTGCGGAAAGAAGAAGTAGTCACCAAATAGTACTTAACACAGTGAACCACATCCAAATTTTGCAAAACCCTCTCCTTGTCATTGCTAGGCTTAGGACACAAGGAAGGGAGAACAATATCCTGATTGAGATGGAAAGCAGAAACCACCTTAGGAAGGAAATCTGGCTTAAAGCGAAAGACCACCTTGTCCTGGTGTCTTTCAAAGTAAGGGGCCTGAATCGACAGAGCCGCCAACTCAGAAACACGCCGAACAGAGGTAATAGCCACCAAGAAAGCAACCTTTTGAGTGAAAACAGAAAGAGCAATATCCTGTAACTGCTCAAAAGGAGGACCCTGGAGAGCCGAAAGAACCAAATTCAAATCCCAAACAGGAACCATAGCCTTCCGAGGGGGGTCGAACATGAGTCTTAACCAGTGGGTGTAAGGCGAAAGATCTTTGGAACAAAACAGACAGAGCAGAGACCTGCCCTTTCAAGGTACTAAGCTGGAGCCCAAGATCCAGACCGTGCTGAAGAAACTCCAAAATTCTAGGGATCGAAAAAACCCTGAAAGGCAAGGCCCTAGCCTCACACCAGTCAATATAGGACCGCCAAGCCCTATAGTAAATGCCAGAAGAGGACCGCTTCCTAGCTCTAATCAAGGACTGAACCACAGCCTCCTTAAAATAACAAACCTTCCTCCCTTAAAATGAAGGTTTCAGCAGCCAAGCCGGCACTGCCAGCGTTTGTAAATTGGGGTAACGTAGTTGACCCTGAGATAACAGATCCGGAAACATGGGAAGCCGGTACTGATCTACCGCCAACCTTACAACGTCTGCGTACCAAATCCTTCTTGGCCACCTTGGAGCCACCAGAATTGCTGGTGCCCCCTCCAGAGCCAGTTTGCAAACTACCTTGCCCAGCATGGAGAAGGGAGGGAACAGGTATAGAAACCCCAGATCCTTCCAAGCAATGGACAAGGCATCCACTGCCAGAGCTAGAGGATCCTGAGATAGAGACACAAAGGCCGGGAGTTTGTGATTGTGACGTGAGGCAAAGAGGTCGACCTCCGGAGTCCCCCACTTGCGACAAAGAACCCGAAAAACCCCGGGTTTGAGGGACCACTCTCCTTGGTGAGAGAACACCCTGCTCCCGAAATGTAGATTGCCGAAATGCAAGGAACATTGCTCTCCGCCCAATGCAGGATCAGAGAGACTTCCCTGAGGGCACTCCTGCTGCGAGTCCCCCCTGGGTGAATGATGTAGGCTACCGCCGTCCGATTGTCTGAGCGAATCTGAACCGGAAGACCCTGTAAGTGCGACGTCAGCCGTGACAGAACAAGGCGGATGGCATTGAGCTCCAAAACATTGATCGGGTTGTGAGCCTCCTGAGGACCCCACACCCCGCTGAACTGATTATTTTTCCAGAAACCTTCCCAGCCCAAAAGGCTGGCATCCGTGGTAACCGTCTCCCAGCGAGGAACCAGAAAGGATCTGCCCCTCAACAGGTTGCTCTACTCCAGCCACCACTGAAGAGACTGCCGAACCCCGGGAGACATCCTGAAAGGTTGATCCAATGACAGCGGACACCTGTCCCAATGCGTCAATGTGAAACTGTGCAAACAGGACCGCCTCGAAGCAGGCCACCATCAATCCCACCAGTTTCATCCCCTGCTGGATAGAGGGGCAAGGATCGGCCAGAAGAAGGCGGATCAGATCCTGAATCCCCTGCACCTTGGTCTGGGGTAGAAACACTCTGGCCTGAACGGTATCCAGATTCATGCCCAGAAATGATGGCGAGAGCGAGGACTTGGGGCGGTTGATCACCCACCCGAACCTCTCCAGGGTCGACACCACCTGGTGGGTGTCCAGCTCCGCCTGACGGAGGAAAGACGCTGAAATCAATAGGTCATCCAGGTACGGCACAATGCGAATTCCCTGAGCTCTGAAGAGGGCCATTATGCCCACCAGAACCTTGGTGAAGACCCTCGGCGCTGATGTCAACCCGAAGGGAAGGGCTACAAACTGAAAATGTTGATCGTCCACCTCGAACCTGAGGAATCTCTGATGCGCTGGAAAAATTGGAACATGCAAATATACATCTTTGATGTCTATGGATGTCATGAAATCCCCTTGACGAAGGGAACTGATGGCCGAGCGCAGTCTCCATATGGAACTTTTTGAATCTGATGAATCTGTTGAGGACCTTGAGGTCCAAAATAGGTCTTACAGAACCTTCCTTCTTGGGAACCGTGAAAAGGTTGGAGTAGAAACCCCTTCCTCTCTCCAACGGAGGCACCGGGCATACAACTCCCATGTCCAGAAGGTTTTTCACTGCTAACAGGAGCCCCTGAGGAGGCCAGTACTCGAACTCCAGTCTGTACCCGGAGGAGACCACTTCCAAGATCCAATTGTCTGATCTCCTGAGCCCAGACCTGGGAGAAGAGCCGCAGCCGTCCCCCCACTCGAGCGGGTGAGGGCGCTTCTTCATTGCTGAGCTGGTTTACCCGCAGGCTTGGGTTTGGAACCCCAGGCAGAAGCGGGACAGGCCCGACCTCTGCCCCTGTTCCAGGAAGAGCCTCTGACACCCAAGAAGGCTAAACCTCTACCAGCTCTGGCACCTCGAAAGGAAGGATTGAAAGAGCCTGCCCCCCGAAAGGGACGGCGCAGTTTCTTCCACTGAGGTAACTTACCTCCCTTTGCCACAGCATCCAACTTATCTCCAAACAGCTGCGTACCCAAGAAGGGAAGAGCTGTGAGCGATTTCATGGCCGCAAAGTCCGCCGTCCACCGAAGGGAACCATACCGAGCGGCGCATGGCCTACAATAAGGCTGAAGTCCTACTACACATAATAATAGTGTCTTCCATAGCAGCTAAGACAAAATCCATGAACAAATTCAAATCTTTTAAGCGTAGTGAACTCAGCACTGGCCGGATCAAGGTGAGCCTCATTTAACCAGTCCCTAATCAGAGACCTAGCACCCACCGACACTAGCGCAGATGCACAAACAGGCCGCAAGGCCGAACCAACACTGGCAAAGGCATGGCATGCCATCTGATCAAGGCGCCTATCCTCACAATCCTTTAGGGAAGTGGCGTCTGGGGTGTGAAGCGTGGAGGAGTTGGTCAACCCCCAAACTGGTGCATCGACCTCGGGAGGAGAAGCCCAACGCTTAACCGCTTCCACCGGGAAAGGATACTTCTTATCCCATCCCTGAGGAACACCCAGAAGCCGACTAGGTTTCTCCCATTCCCTAAGGATCAGTGTATCAAAATGACCCTGGGTAGGGAACTCCAAACGAGGCTTGTGGGCCCCAAAAAATTCCCCCTTCTTGAGCGGAGGCGCCTCAGGCGGCAATATCCAAAACCTCCAAGAGATGTGAAAACCGTGGCTGTGTCAACAGCATCCCCCAGCGCCTGCCCAACCGTACATTGTCAGCCTCTGACTCCTCATACAATTCCCCCTCCTCCAGCGGGGAATAATCTGACCGACGACAAATGACTCTTTTTAGCCGGGGCCTTCTTGTCCACCGCGCTAACCATAAATTTCTCGATGCTGGCCAACCTAGCACAAACATCGGAATGCGACTCCCCACTAGCACCAATGTCACTTGGGGTACGGATAAGGTGGGGAGGGGAAGGCGAAGAAGCGGGGGGCGCCGACCCAGAAGGCTGGGCACCCGACTGCCGTGATATGGCCTTTTGTGCACATGTAATACAAATAAGCACATTCTCACCCGTAAGGGATGCCCCACAACCCACACATGGCCGAGATTGTCCCAGAGGGAGCCCGAGCCCGGTATCCTGTGGAGCCTCCATATGGTGATTTTTGTGGTCAGTCGCAAGACCGCAGGGAATTTAAGCAATAAGCAACCCGGGATGCCCCTTAAAAGTCCCAGTGGGAGGATTTGTGGTGATCTATATTAAGGCTAGGGACCCCAGGACTAGGAGGAACCCCTTAACATGCACATAAAACGATGCAATCTGCAACACACAATGAAGCATCCAAGTCAAAATTGCCTCACAAAATATATATACATATAATAACATATATAATAACATATGTCCATACACACACAAGCGATAAAACAGGAGGCGCATAAACTAAGGAAGTGGCCAACAGGCCCTTACCGGCCAGGAGCACACAGGATCCCGCAGCAGCACCAAGATGGTCCCCGGAAAAGGGCCTTGTGAGAAGAGGAGGAAGAGGAGGGGGGCGGCCCAGCGCAGAATGCGCGTCGCCAGGCCACGCCCCCCTCCCAGCAACATGGATCCCAGCCATGGGCTGGCCCGCAGCATCAAGCCAAACGAGGGGGCGGGGCTACCGCCGCGCCGAGAGCCCCCTCCCCGAACAAGCCTGAGGGGGAGAAGCTCCCCAGGCTGAGTGAAGGAGGCCAGCACAGTTATGGCACTAAGAATAAGCAAACATCCTGTCAGCACACAACACAAGTAAAAACACACACACAGTGTCATACACACAAATAAACCAACAGGGTATACAGGCCGACCCCCCAGAGGGAAATAAGGGACCCGGAAGGGGGGAATCCCAGCCAGAATCTGGCCATAGGAATGAAGGGGACAAAGCATCCCGCACCGGGATCACCAAACCCGGGCTACCGCCTACCCCTTGTAATGGGGTCTCACGGTGGAGCGATGCTCCTTGCACACCCATGAGGTGCTACCTACCCTCACCAGGACCCGCAGCCAAGGCTGGGAGGCTCAAATAGGGATAATTTAGGAAAGGTCCTGGCAGAAATAGGGACAAAAATGGCCTGCAATGAAGAGAAGTCTTCATCTTCTGTCTGGGAGGAGCTCCTTTTTTGCATTCATCTCTGCAGAAGTTCGCCCTCTACTGGAGAATAACCCAAATGTCATGAAGAGTTGAAGCGGAGTGTATGTCACACTTGGAATATAATACTTACAATCGGGACATCCAATAGCAGTGTCCATAAAGTAGAGTGGGATCCCCAACAAAAATACCATTTTGTGAATACTCACCTGTAAAATGGGTATTGTAAGTATGTCACACACCCCGCTTCAAGAAATTCATAACGTGTGGGTAATACTGACCTGTAGAGGGCGATATGCAGAGATGCCAGGAAAAAAGAGAGCCCCTCCCGGTCCATAAATACCTGGGACCTCCCACTCATTACCCAGTATAAGAACAGCAGTAAGGTAAAGGACCAGGAAGAGCCCAACACAAAGCATAACAACGCAAAGTTCACCATATAAAGGATCCAGAATACAAAAGGGCAGGGTGAAGCGGGGTGTGTGAAATACTTATAATACCCATTTTACAGGTGAGTATTCACAAAATGGTATTATTCTAAGTATGTCACACACCCCGCTTCAAGAAATTCATAACTTGTGGGACATCCAACAGCAGTGTCCATTTAGGGGGCAGGGATCCAAAACAAGGCAACAAGGCACAACTTAAACCACTGCAGCTTGCAGAACTTTGCGGCCAAACACAGCATCCGCTGAGGCCCGAACATCAACCTTGTAAAACTTGGAAAAAGTGTGAACAGAAGACCAAGTAGCAGCCTTACAAACTTGCTCAACAGAGGCCTGGTGCTGAAAAGCCCAGGACGCCCCAACCGCACGAGTAGAATGAGCAGTAACACGAAAAGGGGGTACCTTCCCTTTGGCAGAATAGGCCCCAACTATGGTCTGACGGATCCATTTACTAATGGAAGACTTGGCAGGCGCCAAGCCTTTTCGGGGCCCGGAGGGCACCACAAAAAAGGCATCCGTCTTACGAAAGGAAGACGTTACCTCCAAATAATACTTCACAACATGAACCACATCCAAAGAATGCAGGGTCCTCTCCTTGTCATTGCTGGGATTAGGACACAGAGAGGGCAGAACAATGTCTTGGTTTAGGTGAAAGGCAGAAACAACCTTAGGAAGGAAATCGGACTTGAAACGAAAAAACCACCTTGTCCTGATGCCCCTCAAAGTACGGGGCTTGAATGGACAAAGCCGCCAACTCAGAGACACGCCTAACCGAAGTGATGGCTACCAAAAAGGCCACCTTCTGCGTAAGTGAAGACAAGGCAATATCATTCAAGGGCTCAAAAGGAGAATCCTGAAGAGCAGAAAGAACCAAATTAAAATCCCAAACAGGGAGCAAAGGTTTTCTAGGAGGCCGCACGTGCGTGACTCCCTGGAAAAAAGTCTTAACCAAAGGATGTAGGGCAAATGACCTTTGAAAGAACACCGCCAGGGCAGAAACCTGCCCCTTCAGAGTACTAAGCTGGAGCCCCAGGTCCAGACCATGTTGAAGAAACTCCAGGATTCTGGAGATGGAAAATTCCCCACAAGGCAACGCCCTGATCTCACACCAATCAATATAAGACCTCCAAGTCCTATAGTAGATATTAGAGGAAGACTGCTTCCTAGCACTAATGAGAGTTCGAATCACAGCATCGGAAAGACCTTCCTCCTTCAAGATGGAGGTTTCAGCAGCCACGCCGTCAAAGCCAGCGTTGGTAAATTGGGATAACGTAGTTGACCCTGGGTGAGCAGATCCGGCAGCAGGGGCAGAACGAACTGATCCTCTGCTAACCTTACCACATCTGCGAACCAAACCTGTCTTGGCCACCTTGGAGCCACCAGAATTGCTGACGCACCCTCCAGGGCCAGCTTGCGCACCACTCTGGCCACCAAGGGAAACGGAGGGAACAGATACAGAAACCCCAGATCCCTCCAGTTCAGAGACATGGCATCCACTGCCAGAGCCAGTGGATCCCGTGAGAGAGACACAAATGTCGGAAGTTTGTGATTGTGACGAGAGGCAAAGAGGTCCACCACCGGGGACCCCCACCTGAGACAAATCAAGCGAAACACTTTGGGGCTGAGAGACCATTCCCCCCGGCGAGCTGAGAACCTGCTCAGAGAGTCCGCCTCCGGAATGTAAACTGCTGAAATGCACGGGACGTGGGTCTCCGCCCAGGCCAGAATCAAAGACACTTCCTTGAGGGCACTCCTGCTTTGAGTCCCTCCCTGGTGATTGATGTAGGCGACCGCCGTCCGATTGTCTGACCGGACTTGAACCGGCAATCCTTGCAACTGATGAGTCAAGCGAAACAGAACCATCCTGATGGCCCTCAATTCCAGAACATTGATGGACTCGTGAGCCTCCTGAGGCCCCCACAGTCCACTGACGATCCTTCCAGAACCCCCCCCCCCCATCCTGATAGACTGGCATCCGTGGTGACCGTCTCCCAACAAGGGGCCAGAAAGGATCTGCCCCTCGACAGATTGATTGGATCCAGCCACCACTGAAGGGAGCACCGAACTCGGGGGGTCATCAGGAAGGACTGATCCAACGACAGTGGCGACCCGTCCCAGGCCGCCAACAGATGGAGCTGGAGTGTCCTTGTGTGGAACTGAGCAAAGGGAACCGCTTCGAAGGAGGCTACCATCAATCCCACCAGCCTTATCCCCAGTCTGATGGCCGGACGAGGGATAGACAGGAGGAGTCGAACCAACTCCTGAATCTGAGGAAGGAACACCCTGGCCTGGGAAGTATCCAGGGACATTCCCAGAAAAGACACTAACCTGGACGGAGAAAGTTTGGGGTAGTTGATCACCCACCCGAATCTCTCCAGAGTGGACACCACAGTTCTGGTGTCCAATACCGCTTGGCTGAAGGAAGATGCCATAAGTAGAAGGTCGTCCAGATAAGGGACAATGCGAATACCCTGGGCTCTGAGGAGAGCCATCACCCCGGCCAGCACCTTGGTGAAAACCCTTGGAGCCGAGGTAAGACCGAAAGGAAGTGCCACAAACTGAAAATGCCGATCCTCCACCACGAACCTATGAAATCTCTGGTGCGCTGGAAAAATCGGCACATGCAGATAGGCGTCCTTGATGTCTACGGACGTCAGAAAGTCACCCTGCCGAAGAGAATGGATAGCTGAACGCATGCGAAATTTCCGCGGACGGACGAACCTGTTGAGGATCTTTAGATCCAGAATGGGTCGAACCGAGCCGTCCTTCTTGGGCACCGTGAACAGATTGGAATAAAAGCCCCGACCCCTGTCTGAGGAGGGCACTGGGCAAACAACTGCCATATCCAACAGACTCTTTACTGCCGCCTGGTGCTCCTGCGCAGCCAGAAGGTCCGAAGGCACCCGAGACCTGAGGAATCTGGGAGGGGGCCGGAGCTGGAACTCCAGCTTGTAGCCGGAAGTCACCACTTCCCGGATCCATCTGTCCGAGACCTCCCGGTCCCAGACCTGGGAGAAGTGTTGCAGCCGTCCCCCCACCCACATGGGTGAGGGTGCCCCCTCATTGCTGAGCTGGCTTGGCAGCGGGTTTGGGCTTAGAGCCCCAGCTGTATCCTGGGCGGGCACGCCTAAGCCCCTGTTCCAGGAATCTCCTCTGGCTGCGGGGAAAACAATTCCTCTGCCAGCTCTAGCCCCACGAAAGGAAGGAGCAAAGGAACCTGCCCCCCGAAAGGGACGATGCTGTTTTTTGCGTTGAGGTAACTTACCACCCTTGGCAACTGAATCCAACTTCTCACCAAAGAGCCGTAATCCCACAAAGGGAAGAGCGGTCAGCAACTTTTTAGACACAAAATCAGCCGCCCACTGGCGCAACCAAACCGAACGCCGAATAGTCACCAATAGAGCCGACGTTCTGCCACACATCAGTGTGTCATCCAAGGCGGCTAGTACAAATGACAAAAACAATTCACACCTTTTAAGGCCAAGGAACTCGTCACTATCTGGATCTAACCTGGAAGAAGTCAACAGGTCCCTGACCACCGACCTGGTAGCCACCACCAGCAGCGCTGAAGCACAAACCGGCCTCATGGCTGACCCAACATTGGCAAAACCATGACAAGCCATTTGGTCAATGCGTTTATCCTCACCATCTTTAAGCGTGGAGCAATCAGGAGAATTTAAAACAGTAGTGTTGGATAAACCCAGAATCTGTGCATCCACCTCGGGAGGGGACGCCCAACGCTTAACCGTATCCAAGGGAAAGGGATATTTTTTTTTTTTTTGTCCCAACCCTGAGGGACACCTGGGAGCCGGGCAGGCCTCTCCCATTCCTTAGCAATAATCCCATCAAAATGCTTTTGGTTAGGAAATTCCAAGCGCGGCCTGGATTCTTTGAAAAATTCCCCCTTTTGCTGTGGAACCGCCTCAGGAGGAGAAATAGCCAAAACCTCAAACATCTGAGCCAGAACATTAGGAGTATCCGAAGACCTCCCCAAGCCCCGCTCAGTATCAGCACCCACAAACTGCTGATCGTCTGAATTATCTGATTCTTCACATACCTCCCCTTCCTCAAGTTGAGAGTAATCAGACCAGTCCAGATTATCAAGATCATCCAAGTCGGCCGCCGGTGAAGACGGCGACAAGTGCTTTCTCTTAGCCAGAGCCTTTCTGGTGACCGTGCTGAAGAATAATTTTTCAAGATTGGCGAATCGGGCACACATCTCCGATTGCAACTGCCCGCCCATGACGTCAGACTGGGCACGGATCAAACTGGGAGGGGGGGGTTGGGAGGAGAGACCCGCGGCGCTTAACCAGACACCTGGGGTCCGGACTTCCGCGTAATAGTCTGCTGTGCGCATGGTATACACAGATATACATCATCGCCAGTAAGGGATTCCCCACACCCCATACACTTCCGGGATTGCCCCGAGGGGAGACCGAGCCCAGTATCCGGGGATGCCTCCATAAGGTGAACTTATAGTTGGTTGCAATGACCGAGGGGATTACGCATATAAGCAACCTGGGATGCCCCTTTAATGTCCCAAGTGGGAGGATTTGCAATAAGCCAAGAACCCAGGGACCCTAGGTCCGGGAGAAACCCCCTAACACCACTGTAGGTTATATCTGAAAGACATAATAAAAAAGGCTAATAAGAAAAGCGGAGTATAAAATATATATATATATATATATATATATATATATATGACAAAAATATATAATTATAGGTGATGGGACAGAAGGGGGGCCCACCGGGCCACTCACTGTGGTCCTGAGGACAGCTTCCTCTCTCCGTGAGGTAAAGAGCAGCTCTGAGGAGAGAAGGGGGGCGTGGCCAGCTCCTTCTGAGGAAACAGGCACAGAGAAAAGCACCTCAGCGGTGCCTGTGACACAGGGGCGGGCCGCATCGCTGGAAAGCCCGTCCCCGCCCCCAAGAGTGAAAGCGTGAGGGGAGAAGCTCCTCTCCGCCATGACAATGCCAAAAGGCCGGCACCGCAGCCATGTGCGGCCATGGCGCCGGTCTCAGAAGAGACAGAAGGAGGGGAGCGGGCCGTGGCTTTGACCCTGACGCCCGGCCCCGCCCCTTTTACCTCAGGGAGAAAGCCTGCATAAAAATGGCGGCCACAGCGCGGTTTTGACAGAGAAATACACGCTGTTATGAAGTAATAAATAAGTTAACTATTGGGAGGATAATTTAATAAATTAATACATTAAAACATTAAGAATTAATGATTACAAAATTTGGACACAACACCGAATAAGGGGCCCTGCTCCTACCCTCCGCTATCCCACTAGAGAGAGGGGCATTACCCAAAGGGGGGGACCACCCAAAGTGTAAGGCCAAGGGACGGGGCATCCCAAACCGGGGTCACCGTCCCGGATGACCGCCTACCCTCTTATATAGGGTCTCACGGGAGAGCATTTGCTCTTAAGCACCAAGGGTGCTTTTCTACCCTCACCCGGACTGTCAGCCTAGGCTGGGAGGCATGAGGTAACAGAAAAAAAAGATCCAGGCGGAAATATATAACTAAAGGGCCGGGAGTCATCCCGGCTACCTGAAATCCCCCTGTCCAAGGAGGAGACCACATCTTCTGGCTTGCTCGCCGACTACAGAGATGAAGACTGGGTAATGAGTGGGAAGTCCCAGGTATTTATGGACCGGCAGGGGCTCTCTTTTTTCCTGGCATCTCTGCATATCGCCCTCTACAGGTCAGTATTACCCACACGTCATGAATTTCTTGAAGCGGGGTGTGTGACATACTTAGAATAAAGGCAACAGCAGACAGTTTAAACCACTGCTGCCTGCAGAAACTTTCGGCCAAAAACAGCATCAGCTGAGGCCCTAACATCAACCTTGTAAAACTTAAGGTATTAACAGAAGACCAAGTAGCGGCCTTGCAAAATTGTTCAACAGAGGCCTGGTGCTGAAAAGCCCAAGAGGCACCAATAGCACGAGTGGAATGAGCAGTAAGGCGGAAGGGAGGATTCTTCCCCTTAGCAGAGTAGGCCTGAATCACAGCCTGACGAATCCACTTGCTGATAGTAGACTTGGCAGGAGCCAAACCCTTCCTAGGACCAGAAGGGACCACAAAAAGACCATCAGTTTTCCTGAAAGGTGCAGTAGTAGCCACCAGATAGTACTTCAGACACCTAACCACATCCAAAGAGTGCACAACTCTCTCCTTAGCATTGCTAGGATTAGGGAACAATGAAGGAAGAACAATATCCTGATTCAAATGAAAGGCAGACACTACCTTAGGCAGAAAGTCAGGTTTGAAACGAAACACCACCTTGTCCTGGTGTCTCTCATAGTAGGGAGGCAGAATGGACAGCGCCACCAATTCAGACACACGTCTAACAGAAGTGATAGCCACCAGAAACACAACCTTGAGCGTAAGAATGGCCAAGGCAGCATCCTGCACAGGTTCAAAGGGAGCACCTTGCAAGGCTGACAGGACCAAGTTCAGATCCCAAACAGGCACCATAGGTTTACGCGGGGGACGCACATGAGTGACCCCCTGGAAAAAAGTCCTGATCAGAGGGTGCTGAGCAAAGAACTTCTGGAAGAAAACAGCCAGGGCAGAAACCTGACCCTTCAGAGTACTGAGTTGGAGCCCCATCTCCAGGCCATGCTGCAGGAACTCCAGAATCCTGGGAATACACAACACACAACAGGGAAGAGACTTAGACTCACACCAGTCAATGTAGGCATACCATACCCTGTAATAAATGGAAGAGGAAGACTTTCTTCCTAGCTTTAATCAAAGTATCCACAACCGAGGGAGACAGCCCCCTCTCCATCAAGATGGAGGTTTCAGCAGCCAAGCCGTCAAAGCCAGAGTTTGTAAATTGGGATGGCGTAGTGAGCCCTGAGTGAGCAGATCTGGCACCAAGGGCAGAGCGTACTGATCTACTGCCAGCTGCACCACGTCTGCGAACCACACTCTTCTTGGCCACCTGGGGGCCACCAGAATTGCTGGCACCCCTTCCAGAGCAATCTTGCGCAGAACCCTGTCCAGCAGGGGAATTGGAGGAAGACATACAGGAACTGACAGTCCTTCCATGACATTGCTAGAGCATCCGAGGTCAGGGCCAGAGGATCCCTGGACAGAGAGACAAAAGCTGGGAGCTTGCGATTGTGGCAGGACGCAAACAGTTCCACATCTGGTTGGCCCCAACTGTGACACAGATTGAAACGCGCTGCTGCATAGGGACCATTCTCCCTGGCGAGAGGTCCCCCTGCTCAGAGTCCGCCAGGTGATTTTCCACCCCCGGGATGTACACAGCTGAAATGCAGGGAACATTGGACTCCGCCCAAGTCAGGATCAGAGACGCTTCCTGGAGGGCCCCCTTGCTCCGGGTCCCTCCCTGATGATTGATGTAGGCAACTGCCGTCTGGTTGTCCGAGCACACCTGAACAGGCAGGCCCCCAAGATGAGTAGTCAAGCAAGCCAGAACTAACCTGATCGCCCGCAGCTCCAAGACATTGATAGGTGTGTGGGTCTCCTGAGGGCCCCACCTCCCCTGGAACCGCAGGGACTTCCAGAAACCCCCCCCCCAACCTGACAGACTGGCATCCGTGGTGACCGTCTCCCAGGAAGGGGCAAGAAAGGATCTGCCCTCCAACAGGTTCCTTGAGTCCATCCACCACAAGGAGGGACCTCCTGACCAGGGGGGAGAGCACACAGACCCTGTCCAGGGACGTTGGGTCCTTGTTCCATACAGACAATAGGTGAAGTTGCAGCGGCCTCAAGTGGAACTGAGCATAAGGGACCGCTTCGAAGCACGCCACCATCAGGCCCACCAGCTGCATCCCCTGCCTGATGGAGGGATGGGGACAAGCTAGGAGGGACTGAGCCTGTACAATCAGACGGTCCACCTTCTGCTGAGGAAGGAAGATCCTTGCCTGAACTGTATCCAGATTCATTCCTAGGAATGGAGTTACCAAGGAAGGGGACAGTGAGGACTTGGGGTGGTTGATCACCCATCCAAATGACTCCAGAGTGGACACCACCAGCTGAGTATCCAACTCTGCCTGATGTAGACTGGGAAGTGATGAGGAGGTCATCCAGATAGGGAAGCACGCGGACGCCCTGACATCTGAGCAGAGACATCACTCCAGCCAGCACCTTGGTGAACACCCTGGGAGCTGAAGTGAGGCCGAAGGGCAAGGCCACAAATTGGTAGTGTTGATCCATCAGAGCGAACCTGAGGAACCTTTGATGACCTGGGAACACAGGAATATGAAGGTAAGCATCTTTGATATCCACAGAAGTCATGAAATCCACTTGGCGCAGGGAACTGATGGCAGAGCGCAGAGTCTCCATGCGAAAGCGCCTGCCCCTGACAAACTTGTTGAGAATCTTTAAGTCCAGGATGGGCCTGACAGAACCATCCTTTTTGGGTACTGTGAATAGGTTGGAATAAAAGCCCTTGCCTTTTTCTCTTAAAGGGACCTGGCAGATGACCCCCAGCTCCAGGAGACCTATTAAGGTTGCACTGCTTGCACCAGCTCCTGAGCTGACACAGGGTCCTGAGGAATCTGGGATCTGATGAATTTTGAAGGGGGATCGACAGCAAACTCCAACTTGTAACCGGAGGACACTACCTCCTGAATCCACCGGTCTGAGACATGAAGCCTCCAGACGTGAGCGAAGTGCTGCAGCCGTCCCCCCACCCGGATGGATGAGGGCGCCCCATCATGCCTGAGGGGGCTTGGGAGAGGATTTAGCTTTGGGACCCCAGGAGGAGCCAGGACGTCCACATCCTCTGCCTCTACCCCAGAAATCTCCCCAGGCGCCAGGGAAAGAAACCGCCCTTCCCTGTCTTGCACCACGGTAAGGGCAGGAGAAGGAACCCTGACCCCGAAAGGGCAGAGATTGCCGCCTGCGCTGGGGTAACCTGCCTCCCTTAGCAAAAAGGTCCAGGCGGTCCCCAAACAGGCACAGTCCTTTAAAGGGAAAACCAGTGAGGGGCTTCTTGGCAGCATTGTCAGCAGCCCACTGGCGCAGCCAAACCGAGCGGCGTATAGCCACCACGAGGGCAGAAGTTCTGGCACACATTCTGATGGTGTCATCCAATGCTGAGAGGACAAAATTTACAAAATCACCACAACTGGAGAGCATTGAACACCTCACAAGGCAAATCATCAGGGGCACTATCAAGCATATTTCTGATAAGGGTTCTAGTGGCCACAGTAGTAATGGCAGAGGCACAGACCGGGCGCAGCGCTGTCCCCACACATGCAAAGGCGTGGGATGCCAGCTGATCAATATGCCGGTCTTCGGCACCCCGTAGGGCAGTAGAATCAGGGGAATGCATGACAGAGGTGTTAGATAGCCCTAGGATCGAGGCATCCACCTCGGGGGGGGGGGGATGACAAACATTTAACCACCTCAGCAGGAAAGGTATACTTCCTATCCCAACTCTTTGGAACCCCGGGAAGTTTACTGGGGCGCTCCCATTCCTTGAGCACAAGGTTATGGAAATGTGCCTGCTCTGGAAATTCCAAACGTGATTTTGCTGTATGGAAAACCTCCCCTCTTTGCCTGGGAGCCTCAGCAGGGAGAGAGATAGACAGAACCTCAAAAATCTGGGTCAATAATCTGTCAGTGTCATCTGGGGCCCAGGGGTCAGAGCCAGAATCGTCATGACTCCTTGGTCTCTCATCAGATGAGCCTGAATCAGAAAAGAGCTCCCCTTCATCAGACGGGGTATAGCCACACAGATTCCAAAACTCCTCAGTTCCCATAGGGAAAACAGGAACATTAGGCATCAAGTGCCGCTTCTTAGCAGGGGCCTTATGCGCTAAGGACTTCGCAATAATCTGTTCAACAGTAGCTAGTCTAGAATCACATCAGGCTGAGAATCCCCACTTGTATGCAACTCAGCAGGAGTGAGATTTAAGCTTGGGGGAGTAGGTGAAGTGAAACGAGGTGCAGCCACTGGCAGGCCAGATTGCAATGCAAGCACCTGCTCAGCACAGGGTACACAGACCCGCGCCTTGTCAGCGTCAGCATGAGGCTGCCCACACGCTACACACAGCCGGTCTTGTCCCGAAGGGACCCCGGTCACATTATCCTGGGATGCCTCCATATGGGGATTATAGCGGCGCTATACGCCGATAGGGAATAACGCTATGTAGCAACCATGGATGCCCCAATAACCCGCTAGGGAAGTGGGAGTATAATTTTTACAAGGTCTACAAGCAATATACTAAAAACAGGGCCGGGAGAAGCCAAGAAGGGTTTGTCCCGCCTGAAAGACATAAGCAGACAAGACCTTAAGTACATCGTAACCAAAGTGAAGGATATAAAGCCGCCCGCGAGGGCACTTACGGACTGCGGTAGGTAGGAGTCCGTCGCGCATAGGCCAAGCAAGCAGGAAAGATGGCGTCGGTATACCTCGAGGGGCGGGCCAGTAACAGCAATGACGCGGAACGCGCCAAAGACGAGCCCCGCCCCCCTGAAAAGTGCGAAGCCAGAACGGCCAACAGCCAATGATGGCGCACAAGCGCCGGAGGTAATGCCGCCAAACGCGGAACCAAGTCAGCGTGCGGCGGCGGCAAATTTAAACAGCAGTCAGCGCGGCGGCTGACACAAGAATAAAGGCATGTGAAAAGAGAAAGCACAGACTGCATAACATGCATATCTATACACATACACACCCCCCCTCTTTTCCCCCGAAGACTACAAGGAGGATGAGGGAGGACGGCGGCCACTTAAATAGGGCCCACCAATAGACAGGGGCAATAGTGCAGGAGAGGCATCCCATAGAGGCTCACCATAAGCCTGAACCGCCTACCCTTTGGTGGGGGATTGCGGTGGAGCAGTGCTCCTAAGCTCCAACAGCGGTGCTGCCTACCTTCACCCGACCAGCGCAGCCAAGGCTGGGAGGCATATTAAAAGTGGAATGGGTGGGAATAGTCCTACAGGGCCGCAGGTCCCCGGGTATTTGAGGGGTCGGGAGGAGCCTATTTTCTATGTCTCTGCAGTCCAGCGCCATCTGGCGGAGTATAACCCGATTGTAAGTATTATATTTGGAGCAGGACGTACTGTATACTAAGAATAAACACACAGCACAGCTTTGCACAGTGAAGAGGCGTAAAGCACAACAAGCACAATCACTCCCCCCCCCCCCCCCCCGACAAACCAGGACAGAGGGAGAAGGGGGAAGATGAATGCCCATTAATACATTAAAGTAAAGAAGGGCATAAGCGGATGGGGCATCCCAATTCAGGCTCACCATACCTGGACCGCCTACCCTTTGGTGGGGGATTTGCGGTGGAGCGAACTCCTAATAAGCACCTCTAATAGATGCTGCCTACCATCACCCGACCGACCATGCAGCCAAGGCTGGGAGGCAGAATAAAGGTGGAACGTGTGGGAATAGTCCTACAGGGCCATGGGCTGTGAAGCCCGGCTCACCGGCGAGAAGAGAAGCCATCATCTTGTCCTTTGCAGCCCACTGCAGAGAAGAAACTGGGGAATTAGTGGGCGTTCCCAGGTATATATGGACCGGGAGGGGCCTCTTTTTTGCCATCTCTGCAGTAAAGCGCCCTCTTGTGGAGGTATATCCCAGCTGTTATGAATACTATCTGGAGCAGGACGTGCTGAATACTTAGAATATAATAAAATCCCAAAATATTTATCCAACACCTATATAATTACCAATATCACAAATGCCTATATGGCTACCTATAATCTCAATTCCAATAAAGTGCAATGTGATCCGGGTAAGGATCAAGAGACATACAACATAACAATTAAAATCTCACGTATCCAAAATAGAGCAGCAGCCGCACCCCCCCGCCTCACAGCCGATGCGTTCCGTGACGTCACCGCGTCACTTCTTCAGGGCGAGTGAGGCCCCACATCCATGGACCCCGTTATACTCACCCCCTGGCTCCCACGCACCGCACGCTATTGTGCCACTGAGGTGCGCCAGGCGCAATCCGGTTGTAAGTGCGTCGGCGGGATGTGCTCACGTGACAACTCCTGCGGCCGACTGACGCATCCCAACCGGAAATGCGTCGGTGGCCCGCATAGCGTGTCAACAACTGGAAGTGGCGGGTGCGCGCCATCCGGGCACGCGCGCACCGTGCTCGAGAGCCCGCAGGAGACAGGAGCGAGGACGGGTGAGTATGTCCATAGGATGTGGGAGAAGACAATTATAACAGACAAACGAATACCTACATACAGTATTAATTATAATCTACATGATATCTATAATACAATGCAATTACATAATTACAGTATCCACCATGTCACTACAAAATTACTTTTAATAAACCATAAGAGGAAATATATACATATATACAGTTTGTTTCAACCATAGGGAGAATGATAGTTCAAGAATGTCATTCAATTAAAAACATTTTACAGGGGATCAAAAAACATATGGCAATATGATCAAAGGGCTGTAACTAGATATTTATGTGAACCAAATACTACACTAACCATGGAAATATTTATTGGGCCATGGTTCTCAAAAATATTGTCTGATACTACGGATAGAATACATAGCCATCCTATAGAGAGGGTGACCCATTAAAGGTGTCCCACAGGCAGTGGCATGCCCTACACCAAGTTATTATTATGGGGCCTATATTCTGGAGAAATAAACTATAAAACACGGGGACTATAACAAGGTGCTTAATGCAAAATGGCTTATCTGATCAAAATAGGACCAGCCATAGCAGACCCAAAGATGAATGTGACATCCAAATACTCAAAAATGAAATATAGTATCAAACCCTCCATCCAAGTGCCTGTTTGAACATACAATAGGACTATCTAACATATGGTATAAGAAGCCCATACTCTACTACAATAAAGATTTATACAACAAAGGACCTAGAGGCTCTGATCTTATTCCCTGTGCCCCGGCGCATATCTCCTCGATCATGGGTAAATTCATCATGTTGTATCTTCCATGGATAATTATTCACTCGGCCCTTTCAAGAATCAAATCTGGATCTAGAATCTTGTGAAATGGTCAAAATGGTGCTGAAAACTAGAAAACATAATTAAAATGCACCCTAAACGAAATAATATAACTGTGCCGCCACCAAGACCAATGTGCTAAATGAACATGACCACCCATATAAATTAGCTGAGTGGATAAGTAAATGCGCAGTGAGCAAAAATACTGAGACCAACGTGAATATAAAAATAAATATATGAATACCAAACTCCCCCCTAGAGAGGAGCCACCTTAACCTTAAGAAATCCACACATAAACCAACCCCCCGACCCCCCACACAACCACCCCCCCCCTCTCAACACATATGCATGCCCCCAAACTCCACAACCTAATAACAGTGACTAAATAACTCCATACTCAAGTAAATGACCCTTATGTGCCCAAAAAAGGTGTGAAAGCCAGATCCTCATTTAAGCCAATAGGGGCCTGGGCGCTTAGATGATATATCCAACGCAGCTCCCGCTGTTGTAGAACTTTTTTCAGATCTCCCCCTCGTACTCCACCATACTCACCCTCTCGATGCCAGTGACTCTTAGGTCACTGAAATCACTGTGATGTAGATGTAAAAATACTATTCTGTGATTACTCACCTTGTAGAATTGGTATTATAAGTATGCAGCACATCCTGCTCCAGATGATAATTCCTTACAGATGGGATTACCTCCGCCAGAGGGCGCTGGACTGCAGAGATGGCAAAAAGAGGCCCCTCCCGGTCCCATATATACCCGGGACCTCCCACAAATTCCCCAGTATTGAAAAGCAGTAAGGAGAACCAGGAGAAGCCAACAATAAGTAACAACGCTAACAAGGATAACAATCACCATACAGAGGATCCAAGAGAATGAAACCAGGGTGGGGTGAAGCAGGACGTGCTGCATACAATAATACCAAGGTGAGTAATCACAGAATTGTATTATTCTTAGTATGTAGCACGTCCTGCTCCAGATGATAATTCCTTACAGATGGGACATCCAGTAGCAGTGTCCGTAAGGTAGGGTGGGATCCCCAAAGCAACAACGCGCAGTTCAAACCACTGCCGCCTGCAAAACTTTGCGGCCAAAAACAGCATCAGCTGAGGCCCAAACATCAACCCTGTAAAGCCTGGAAAAGGTATGGACAGAAGACCAAGTAGCGGCTTTACAAACTTGTTTAACAGAAGCCTGGTGCTGGAAGGCCCAGGAAGACCCAAAAGCACAGGTAGAATGAGCAGTAACACGGAAAAGGAGGATCCATTTCCCTAGCAGAATAGGCCCTAAAGATAGCCTGACGGATCCACTTGCTAATAGTAGACTTAGCAGGGGCCAAACCCTTCTTGGGACCCAAAGGGACCACAGACAAGGCATCAGTCTTTCTGAAAGGTGCAGTAGCCACCAAGTAGAACTTCAAGTTCCTGACCACATCCAGGGAATGCAAGGCCCTCTCCTTGGAATTACCAGGATTAGGGCACAAGGAAGGAAGCACAATGTCCTGATTGAAATGGAAGGCAGAGACAACCTTAGGCAAGAAATCTGGTTTAAAGCAGAAAACCACCTTGTCCTGGTGTCTCTCAAAGTAGGGGGCCTGAATAGAAAGGGCCGCCAATTCCGAAAAACGCCTGACAGAGGTGATAGCCACCAGAAAGGCAACTTTGAGTAAGAATAGACAGAGCAGCCTCCTGCACTGGCAAAAGAGATTTATGGGGGGTGGGGGGACACACATGAGCAACCCCCTGGAAGAAGGTCTTGACCAGAGGATGCTGAGCGAAAAATCTCTGGAAGAAAACAGCCAAGGCAGAAACGTAACCATTGAGAGTGCTGAGCTGGTGTTCCAGATTCAACCCATGTTGAAGGAACTCCAGGATCCTAGGAATGGAAAACACACGACAGGGAAGGATTTTAGACTCACACTAGTCAATGTAAGTCCGCCAAATACTATAGTAAATGGAGTAAGAAGATTTCTTCCTAGCCCTGATCAAGGTATTGACTACAAATTGTGCATAGGGAACCGCCTCGAAGCAGGACACCATCTGTCCCACCAGCTGCATCTCCTGCCGGATGGAGGGGTGAGGGCAGGACAGAAGGAAATGGACTTGAGCTTGCAGGGAGTCCACCTTCTGCTGAGGAAGAAAGATCCTGGCCTGAACTGTATCCAGATTCATGCCCAGAAAGGAAGTCAACAGAGATGGAGACAGGGAAGACTTGGGTTGATTGATCACCCAGCCGAATGACTCCAGAATGGTCACCACCCGCTGGGTATCCAGCTCCGCCTGTTGGAGGGACTGAGAAGCGATGAGAAGGTCGTTCAGATAGGGAAGAATGCGAATGCCCTGAGGAGAGCCATGACATCCGCCAGCACCTTGGTGAAGACTCTGGGGGCCGTGGTGAGACCGAAGGGCAGTGCCACAAATTGGTAGTGCTGGTCCTCCAGCGCGAACCTGAGGAATCTCTGATGCCCTGGAAAGACTGGAACATGCAGGTAAGCATCCTTGATGTCTATGGAGGACATGAAGTCCCCTGGGCGCAGGGAGCTGACAGCCGAGCGCAGAGTTTCCATGTGAAAGTGCCTTGTCCTGACAAATTTGTTGAGAAATTTTAAATCCAGGATGGGCCTGATGGAACCATCCCTTTTGGGTACTGCAAAGAGATTGGAATAATATCCCTGACCTCTGTCCCAGAAAGGGACCTGACAGATGACCCCCATGTCCAGAAGGTTTTGCACAGCCAGAACCAGACCCTGAGTTGCCAGGGGGTCTTGAGGCATCCGAGATCTGAGGAATCTGGAGGGCGGCCAGGCAGCGAACTCCATCTTGTAACCGGAGGACACCACCTCCTGAATCCACCGGTCTGAGACGTGTTGTCTCCAGACACGAGCAAAGAGCCTTAGCCGTCCCCCCACCCGGATGGGTGAGGGCGCCCCTTCATGGCTGAGGAGGCTTGGGGGAAGACTTGGGCTTGGAACCCCAGGAAGGACCTGGACGGGCACGTCCTCTACCTCTGCCCCAGAAGTCTCCCCTGTGTCCTGCAAAGGATACCCCTCTCCCAGACCTGGCTTTACAGTAGGAGGGGGTAAAGGCACCTGAACCCCAAAAGGACCGGGGCTGTTTTTTACGTTGAGGCAGCTTGCCACCCTTAGCAAACAGATCCAAGCAGTCACCAAATAAGTGCAGCCCTTTAAATGGAAGCCCTGTGAGAGCCTTCTTAGCAGCGTTGTCAGCTGCCCACTGGCGCAGCCACAGAGCGGCGTATAGCAACCCCCAAGGCAACCCCGAGGTTCTACTACACATCCTAATAGTATCATCCAAGGCAGAAAGGATATAAGCAATAAAAACCTCACAATCTGACAAGGCCCTGAACTCTGCACTAGAAGAATCATCAGGGGCACTCTCCAGCAGACCCTTGAGCAGAGTTCTAATAGGCACAGCCGTAATAGCAGAAGCACAGACAGGGCGCAGAGCAGATTGCCAACATAGGAATGGGAAGCCAACTGATCAATGCGTCGGTCCTCACTATCCCTCAGGGTAGTAGAATCAGGGGAATGCACGACAGAGGTATTGGATAACCCCAAGACTGGAGCATCCACTTCTGGGGGCTGACCAACATTTAACCACCTCAGTGGGAAAGGGATATCTTTTATCCTAGCCCTTACGAATTCTGCTGGGATATTCCCATTCCTTAAGAACAAGGTTATTGAAATGGGCCTGCTCTGGAAATTCCAAACGTGGCTTAGCGGTATGAAACAGTTCCCCCTGCTGCTTGGGAGCCGCAGCAGGAAGGGAGATCGAGAGTACTTCAAAAATCTGAGTCAAAAGTCTATTGGCGTCATCAGCATCCCAGGGATCAGAGCCTGAGTCAGTGCCGCAGTAATGCTGATCATCAGATAGCTCTGAATCTGAGCTCTTCTCTTCAAGGGGGGTATAGTCAGCCATGTCAAAGAATTCCTCTGTCTCCATATGAAAAATACAATTCTGTGAAATACTCACCTGTAGAATTGGTATTACACGCATACAGCACATCCTGCTCCATCTATAATACTTACACATGGGACATCCAATAGCAGTGTCCATAAAGTAGGGTGTAGGGTGGGATCCCCCCCCCCCCAAAAAAAAAGGCACAGCAGACAGTAAAGGCGCTGTCACCTGCAAAACTTTGCTACCAAGTACGACATGAGCAAAGGCTCTAAAGTCAAAGGTATGAACAGAGACCAGCAACGGTCTAGCAACTTATTCAACAGAAAACCTGGTGCTGAAGGGCCAAAAGTACCCAAACACCAATATAACAGAATAAAACGAGAGAGGGAGATTCTTCCCCCTTGAAGGAATAGGCCAGTGTAATGGCCCAACCAGCCCACAGGACTCGGTAAAACTTAGAACTCTCCCCAACGGGGAAACGACAACTGGTCTCCCGCCAGGCAGGCGGGGATACTGACCCCTTCACTAACAAGGATCAGCAAGAAGCCGAAACCTTAACTCAGGACCAGGAAGGCAAACCATCCGAGAAAGATCAGGCCAAAGGGCGCATAGGCCCTGGAAGCAAACGATATCAGGCGCATACATATGGAGGCGCTCGTAGACCCCAAAGGGCATCAGTCCCCCCAAGGGACAAGAACAACCAGGAAAGGTTCCACACCTGTTGAGGGAATGTAGACCCCTTGCTTCAGCATTACTAAGAATAAGGCCCATAGGCAGACCAAAAGGACTTAAACAATGATCATAATACCCAGCTTGGACAATAGGGTCCGGCGTAGGGCGGAATACCACCACATCATGGTGTGTTATATATATATATATATATATATATATAATGAACGAGGGCTAAGTAATCAGAGCCACCTTCCCAGGCACACGTCTGACTGAAGCAACAGCCCCCGGAGGGGCGACTTTAACTACAAAACCGCTCAGACAGCATCCAGAATAAGTCCCAAGGGAACAATCCGCAGGGCAAACAGAATGAAAACTGATCCCAACAGGGACCATAGAACTACTTGGGAGATGCCCCTGAGCAATCCCCAAGAGAACTCCTACAATGAAGACTGAACCAGACATCTACAGGAAGGCAGACAGGACAGAACCTGAACCTTCAGAGTACCTAGATGGAGAGCCAACCCCAAACTATGCTGTAACAACTCTAGAACCCTGGGAACCGAGAACGTCTAACAGGGGAGAGACCAAGACTCATGCCAATCAATATGGGTACACCATAACCCACAATAGATGGAGGAAGAGGAAGCCAAGAAGCTTGCTCCTAGCCCCCCATATACCAAGTCACCCAGAAGATAAGCCCGTCTCCAAGGGGTGAATGAATCAGCTGTCAAGCCCCAGACTAGAGTCTATAGATTGGGACGACATAAGAAGGAGCCTGACAAGGGCAGAACCGCACTCCTGAGAGAGCGTACAGGTCCGCTGACCTGGCCAGGGGCCATCAATCTCACGGGTCTCTTGACCAGCACGACCGTGCGCAGAACCCCACATAGTAGGGTGAATGAAGAGAAGACATATAAAATAGAAAGTCTATGCATAATTTTACTCAGCCCCCATGACCAGAGTCAGAATATTCTGCAACAGTAAAAACAAGGGCAGAGCCCCTGTGGTATAAGCGAGATCCAACAGAGCCACCCTAGTTGGCTCTCAAAGTGACACCAGGATCGCACAACCTGCCATGAAAGGCATCCGTTGGAGCGAATACCACTGAGGAGCAGGGGGCGAAGACCCCCACCCAGATCAGGAACCCTCCAGAGGGGTCATCCTGCTTCACGCTCCAGACCAATAATAAAACAGGCCATAGTCTACCAACAGGCCAAGAGTCCCCAAATAGACAGGTCCTAAAAGAGGAGAAGTCCAGCCGTATAGAGTCAACAGAAGTCTCATTGTTTTAACAAGCCAGTAGGTAAGATGGACCCTCTAAGGGACCCTACCTAGGAACAACGGGGGGGTTTTGGAAGAAAATCCCCCCCCCCCTTCCCCGCCAACCTGCAAGACTTGGTACCCGAGGTGACCGTTCACAGGAAGATGCAAGCAAAGAAGGGGGTGCCCCCTGACAGGGTCCTTGAATATAATCAGCTCAAGAGGAACCACCGTAGCAAGGGGGAATGAGCACAGACCTTGCCCCCCGGGGTGCTGGGGATCCCATCTCGGATCAATAACCTACTGTGCCGAAGAGCCCAAAGGCTCTGTATATAAGGGACATCATCTGATACGCCACCAACGGGCCCACCAGCCGCAATCCTGCCTGGTGAGAGTAAGAGGTCAGCAAGGGGGGGCGGAGCCCCCGTAACCAGGATTCCAAAGAAGAAGGCTCAAGCCTGAACCGAATCCAAGGAATGCAGATAGCGGATAAGGAACCATGAGGGATAGAGGTGACTGAGCACCCATCCAAATAACTCCCAGAGAACGCCGCTAGCGTAGTAACCAGCGCGGCTTGACGCAGGGATCGTAAGTAAGAAGGACCACCAGATAGGTCCTAGTGCGGACGCCCCCTGATCCCATCAGGGACATCACCCCCAGCGGTGCCTTTTAGCAAGCACAGAGGAGCAGAAGAGGGGCCCAACAGCAAGGCCACAATCAGCAGTGTTGGCCTTCCAACACAACCAGTGAGAGCCTCGGTGTCCCGAAGACACAGGGGAGCTAAAATAAGCATCTAAGAATACCACAGACGGCAAGAGGCCCACTGGGTGCAGGGCGCTGGTAGCCCAACTCAGAATACCGTGCATCACTGCCTGTGAATATCAATTGCCGAACCATGGGAGGTCCGAATGGGTCAGACTGCCTCATCCTTAAGGGGAATGTGGAAACAAACTGGTGTAGTGGCCCAAGCCACTGTCTGGTAAGGGCGTCCTGCAAATGACCCCAGACCTAGCAAGCCAAGCAAGGCCTGCACCAACACCTGAAGAAAGACAGGGACTAGAAGCACCCTGACGATTTCGGGAAGGACCGCCCAGCAAACTCTATCCTGCATCCGGAGGAACTACCTCCTGAACCCAACAGAACGAGGCCAGACGCCTCCTGATAGGAGCAGGGTGCTGCAGTCATCCCCTCACCCAGGCAGGCGAGGGCATCCCATCATGCTTGGGGGGTTTTGGGGAAGGATTTAGACTTAACCCGGCCGGGGGGCCCAGGACGTTGTCTGCCGCTTCTGGGGCAGGAGTCTGCATCAGCCCCTAGAAAGGGCACCCCAGGTTCTTGTGTCACACTATGGTATGGAGGGGGAGGGGTATCCCTGCCCCGAGGGGGCCGAGACGGCCGCCTGCGATGGGGTGAATTGCGCTTTTTTCCAAAGAGGTCCAGACGGGCCCCAAACAGGCGTTGCCCTCTAAAGGGAAGCCCAGTCAGTTCTTTTAGCAACCACATCAGCACCCCACTGCCGCAGCCAGAGCAAGCAACGTATAGGCACCACTAGGGCAGAAGTCCTCGCACACATGCTGATGGTGTCATCCAGAGCTAAGAGGATAAATTTAACAAAAATGTCACAACTGGAGAGTGCATTAAACACCTCCCAGGGTAGATCCTCAGGGTGATGCTCAAGCATCTTTCTTATGAGGGTTCTAGCGGCCACTGCGGTGATGGCCGCGGCACAGACCGGGCGCAGCGCCGATTCTACACAAGCAAAGGCGTGTGAAGCCAGCCTATCGATGCGCCGGTCCTCGACATCTCGAAGAGTGCTATAAGCCGGGACAGTAAAGAAGGGGGGGTTAGGGACCACAATGATCGGTGCGTCCACCACGGGGGGCGATGACCAACAATTAACCACCTCAGGGGGGGAAAGGGTATTTCCAATCCCAGTCCCCTGGAATCCCTGGAAGCTTAGCGGGGCATTCCCATTCCTTGAGTACAAGAGCATGGAAGTGAGCCTGCTCGAGAAATTCCAAGTGCGCAGACTCTGTATGGAAACACTCCCCTCCTCGGCTTGGGAGCCTCGCCAGGGAGCGAGATAGACAGGGCCTTAAAGATCTTAAGCAACAGACCATCAATGTCAAAATGGCTCCAGTCATCTGGGCCCGAATCGTCATGACCCCTCGGCCTCTCCTCAGAGGAATCTGGGTCAGAGAACAGTTCTCCATCGTCAGACGGAGAATCATCAAGCGGAGAAGTAAACTCCTCCGATCCAGTAGCAAAGGCAGAAGCCAGGGGCGGCAAGGGCCGCTTCCTGCCAGGGCCCAAGCGGTCGGACCACCCCGCAACAATCTGGTCAGCCGTAGGCCGTCTAGAAGACTCATCAGGCTGTAACTCCCCACTTGTATGCGACTCAGCAGGAGTGAGATCTGGGCAAGGGGAGAGGGGACTATCGGAGCGAGGTGCAGCCACAGGTGCCGCTCGCAGGTCCAGCGCTTGCTCGGCACAGGGTCCGCAGACCTGTGCTCTGCCAGCAATGGCATGGGGGAGTCCACACGCTACACACAGCCGGTCATGTCCCCGCGGGACCCCGGTCACATAATCCTGAGATGCCTCCATATGGTGATTATCTAAGCAGTATGCCCGCAGGGATTTACGCAATAGGCAACCCTGGATGCCCCAAGACCCGCTAGGAATGTGGGAGAATTTGTTATGTGGACCCGCTATAATATATGTCAGGCCGGGAGAAGCCACCGAAATCCTGGCGTCTGAAAGACATAATGGGATAAGAGGGGGGTGTCAGTGCCATGCGCAGCCGAATAAAAATCATAGGAACCAATACCGCCCCGGAGGGCACTTACATGACCAAAGGAGGAGGCGGATCGCAACCATGCGCGCGCGCGCGAAGACCGTCAAAAAAGCGAACCTCGAGGGGCGGGCCTGATCTGGCTGTGACGCAGGGCGCGTCATGCCGAGTCCCCGCCTCCCCCAAAGAGCGCGAAGCTCTAACCATCGCAAAGTGAATGACAGTAGTGGATAGTACGCACATACATAATGTAATTAAGGAGATTGCTCTCACGCTAGAGAATGATGCTGCCGCCCGGGCAGCACACTCATGTAATTGAAAGGACAAACATGCGCGCAACCATAAGCTTATGTGGAGCAAGGAGCGCGGCACTGACACCCAAGTTCCAATGACAGATCAACGGCCTTAACGTTACATTACACTAGGACTGCCACACATACCCCCCCCTTTCTTTTCCCCCAAGCTATGGGAGGAAGCGAGGGAGAAGCGGACCTGCATCCAGGGATTAACGCTATGAGGGGCACGGGCAACAATGCATGAGGGGCATCTAATAGAGGCTCACCATCGGCCTAAACCGCCTACCCTATGGTGGGGGATTGCGGTGGAGTGTAGCTCCGTGAGCACACGAGGTGCTGCCTACCTTCACCCGACCAGCGCAGCCCAGGCTGGGAGGCACATCTGTATCGAAGAGGACGGGTGGAAATAGTCCCGCAGCGCCGCAGGCTGTAATAGCCCCGCTCACCTGCGAGAGAGTTGATACTTCATGTCGTCGCAGTCAGCACTGCAGAGAAATCTGGGGATTTGTGGGAGGTCCCTGGGTATATGAAGGGCTGGGAGGAGCCTGTTTTTGCATGTCTGCAGTGAACAGCGCCCTCTGGCGGAGGATTACTCATGTGTAAGTATTATAGATGGAGCAGGACGTGCTGTATGCTTAGAATAACACAGACGCACCAGGTGCCACGTGTCGCCTCTTAGCCGGGGCCTTACGGGCTGCAGAGCTAGCAATCAACTTTTCAATGTTAGCCAACCTAAAAGACACGTCAGGTTGAGACTCCCCACTGGTATTCAGCTCACTGGGAGTCAAAATCAGGCGAGGGGGAGTAGAAGACATAGTGGGCGCAGGCCCAGTCACTGATAGCCCAGAATGCAGTGCAAGCGCCTGCTGGGCGCAGGGTATGCAGACCCGCATATCATCACTTACAGGGGATGCCCCACACAGCCGGGCTTGTCCCGATGGGACCCCTAGCACAATATCTTGTGAAGCCTCCATATAGTGATTATAGTGGCACAATTGGCCAATAGGAATTATGCTGTAAAAGCAACCTGGGAAGCCCCAAAGGTCCGCCAGGGAAGTGGGAGGATTTTACTAATCAGGCCCCTAATAAAGTTTGAGCAAACTACTAGAGGGGGTAGGACCGGGAGAAACTTCTATACAGTTTTCCCGCCTGAAAAACACAAAAATACAATTCTGTGATTACTCACCTGTAGAATTGGTATTATGAGTATACAGTACGTCCTGCTCCAGATATAATACTTACTATCGGGTAATACTCCGCCAGATGGCGCTGGACTGCAGAGACATCGAAAACAGGCTCCTCCCGGCCCCTCAAATACCCAGGGACCTCCCACAAATCCCCAGCATTGAAAAGCAGTTAACGAGAAGCCGGGAGAATGAAAACAACCCAAACTATTAACTATAATAATATTAATAACAGTCACCATACAGGGGATCCAATGATAATGCAAAACCAAGGGTGGGGTGGAGCAGGACGTACTGTATACTCTACCAATTCTACAGGTGAGTAATCACAGAATTGTATTCTTTTTTTTTTATATATTCTTTATTTATTGCATGTTCAAAATAGATTTACATACATATAAAAATGTATATAAAGACAGCATTAAGATATAACCAACAAAGTGGTACAGCATATGAAAATAAAAAGGAATTATCAAGTAAGCTTCCATTTGGTCCATTTTCTTTATTTGTCTCGGCGCCAAACCTAGATATACTTTATCCTGTGAGGCCGGTTTCCCCACCAGACCGCCCCCAACCAAGGGAGCTAGGCCCGGAGAGGGGACCGGGCACCCACAGAGACCCGCCCCCCCATCCAAGACGCCCACCCCCAAGGGTTCGAGACCTGTTCTCGCCCCACAGGGCACGGAGTAAACAATCCAGAAGCACTGTACGCAAAGGAAGAAAAAAAAAAGAAAAAAAGAAAAGAGGGAAAAGAAAGGAAAAGAGGAAAAAGCAAAGGTAGAGTAATATCGACATCCCTTATTAATGCTCCTACTGATTTCTTTCTACTAACCCCTTATATTCTGCCGAAAATGTAAATGCGTCCCAACCCGCCCATCTGAGACGGTGCCCCTCCGATGTTTCGTTGCGCTCAGCAATGATGCCCTCAAATCGCTCCACCTCTGAGACCTTGTTGAGCCAGAGCAGAATGCTAGGTGGGTCTGATCTCTTCCACTGCACGGGAATGCATGCCCTGGCTGCATTAATTAATTGACCCATTATGGACCTCCGGTATCCCTTGGCAGGTATCTCCGAGTGGTGGAGAAGGAAGAAGGCCGGCCCCCCCGGGATCTCCCACCCCAGCACCCTTTCCATTGTTTCCTTAACTGTAGACCAGAAACCACACACCCCCTGGCAAGACCAAAAGATGTGCAGGAGATCACCCCTCTCCTGTCCACACCGCCAGCAGAGGTGTGACACCTCCGGGAACCATCTGTGGCGGGAGGTAGGCACTCTGTACCACCCGGTCAGAATTTTATAGTTGCACTCTTTATATTTAGTACATCTTGCAGTTTCATGAGCCTAGCTATTTTAGTCCATTGTTTTGAGGTAAAGGAAGCGCCCAAAGTATCCCCCCACTTGGAGATGAAAGACGGCGCCTCCTTGTTTTCCGGGCTGATCAGCATCTTATAGGTGGAAGAGAGTACATGTCTTACAGGGCCCTCCTCTTCACATAGCCTCTCAAACGTGGTGAGCCCTCTATCTTCCCGGGACTGCCGCTGAAGTGTTGAAAAACAGTGTCTCAGTTGCATGCCCTGCCAGGCACCCCATCTGGGCAAACCCTGTGTATCCGCCAGATCGTCCAGCGACTCCCATGCCCCGACTCTGGAAGTGACAGACCCTACCCACCCCTCCCCGAGACTCCTGGCGGGAACGCCGGATTTCCTAGGACCGGGTACAGCGGGGAGAAAGCCAGTGAAATGTCACTATATGACCTATATCTCTGAAAGATTTTAATGGTAGCCCCGATCGTTGGGTGTTTCGCAATAGACCCCATGTGCTGCTTAAACAGCCAGGGTAAAAATTTTAACGGGAGGGGAGTGTTGCTCTGTTCGATCTGTACCCATTGCTTATCTTGCGAATGTCTGCACCAGTCTATTATCCGGCATAGGTACGCGGCAGAGTGGTACAGGCAAGGGTCTGGGAACCCTATCCCTCCATTCTCTTTTGATCTACGCAGAGTTCTTTTCCCAACCCTGGGGTTCTTTCCCAGCCATATAAATCTGACAAATAAGGCACCCACTTTCTGCAGAAAGGCGCTAGGGACATCTACCGGGAGCGCCTGCATCAAATATAACAGACACGGCAGTAGATTCATTTTTAAGGCGTTACACCTCCCAAACCATGACAGCTTCTTGTGGGCCCAGATCCCTGTGTCTTAAGTGAAGTTCCGCAACAGCGGGGGGAAATTAAGCGGAAAGATCGTGTCTAGGGACCTACCTATCTTTTTACCCAAGTATGTGATGTGGTCACTCGCCCACTTAAAGGAGAAGGCGTTCTGGAGGGCAACTTCCCTATTTCTCTGTAGGTTAATATTCAGGGCCTCTGATTTCTGCAGATTGACTTTATAGTTCGAGGCGTCCTTGTATGCGTCTAGTTCTTGCATTAAGTTTGGTAGAGTGACCTCAGGACATGACACAAAAAAATCAGATCATCCGCATAGGCCCCCACTTTATAATGGCCCTAGGGCAGGGCCACACCCTGAATGTTGGGATTAGCCCTTACCCTACAGAGAAAAGGTTCCAGGGTCATGATAAAGATGATCGGCGAGAGGGGGCAACCCTGCCTCGTCCCATTCCCAATGCTGAAAGGCTCAGAGTAAACCGTTGACTCTCACCACTGCTGAAGGGCACTGATAGAGGCTAGTAATCCAGGATAACATTCCTGGCCCGAGACCCACATGCCTCAGGACCCCTTTCATGTAACCCACTGAACCCTGTCGAAAGCCTTTTCAGCATCGGTAGCAAGGAGGATCGCAGGGAGCTCTCTTTTGTGAATCAGATCTATAAGGTTCAGAACCTTAATCGTGTTGTCCCTTGCCTCTCTGTACGGCATAAACCCCACCTGGTCCAGATGAATAATGTGGTGTAGGTGAGGGGACAAGCGGGTGGCCAATACTTTAGCAAAGAGCTTTATATCCGTGTTAAGCAGAGAGATAGGCCTGTAACTAGAGCTCTGTGTCGGGTCTTTGCCATCTTTCGGTATAACTGAGATCTGGGCCCGAAGACCGTCACATGGGAGGGACGCTCCTGCGGGAATAGAGTTTAGTGCCTTAAGGAGGCGCAGGGACAGGATCCCCGCAAAGGTTTTATAGTATAGCAATGGTAGCCCGTCGGGCCCCGGAGTTTTCCCATTCGCAGAATTCTTAATAGCCCCTGCCAGCTCCTCTGCAGATATAGGATCCTCCAGCTGTTCAATTAGTTCCCTTGGTAGCCTAGGAAGACCTGACTGGGCAATGTACTCGTCTATTTTTGCTATTTGTTACCCCGTGAGTAGGAGGGAATGTTGTATAGCACCTCGTAGTACTTTTTGAATACCTCCGCAATTTCCCTGTCCCTGTGAACTATCTTCCCTTTTTGGTCTGAGATTTTGGAAATATACGTTCTTGCCCTCTCCCCTCTCAGAGCCGAGGCCAGAAGTCTCCCACACTTATCACCAGACTCAAAAACCCTCCGGCTCTTGATGAGTTGGATTTTGATCCTGTCGCTGTAGACCTTCCGGAGTCGGTCCCTAAGGGCGGAAAGTGCAGTTATTTGCCCTCCTGCCAGTGATTGCTTGTGCACCGCTTCCAACTTTCTAATTTCTTCCAACAGATCAGCAATCTGTTTACCTCTCTCTCTCTTGACCCTAGCCCCCCTCTGGATCAATGCCCCCCGAATAACACATTTATGGGCTTCCCACAGGACCGGAGCACCTATGTCCGGGGAATCATTCTCCTGAAAGTAGTTTTGCAGAACCTGCTTCATCTCTTCTCTGATCTGGGGATCCTGAATTAGAGATTTTTGTTAGTGTCCACGACCATGCACGTGGCTCACGTTCCTGCGGGGCCAACTGGATGCTAACTGGGGCATGGTCAGAGATAGTGATACTGCCTATCGAGGCAGAGGAGAGAGTGGTGCTGGACCAGAAAGAAATCAATCCTGGAGTACATATTGTGCAGGGAAGAATAGAAAGTATAGTCCCTAGAGTCAGGATTGAGAATCCGCCAGGGGTCCACCAACTGGTGGGTATGTAATAGTTTTCTAATTTAGCATAGGACATGTAGGAATGTCCCTTAGAGGTGTATATCAAGGGCTCCAGGGAGAAATTGAAATCCCCTCCAATGATCAATCTGCCCTCCACAAATTCAGTGAGCCCCTCCAGGACTCACTCCAAGAATGTGATCTGCCCTGTGTTTGGGAGGTAGAGGTTCACCAAGGTAAAGAGCTCCAACCGGATCCTCCCCTTAACGAACAACCACCTCCCCCCTCCACCACTCAGGGAACCCAGCTCCTCCCAGGGCACAGATCGAGAGATAAGTATGCTCCCCCCCCCTCGACCGTGAGTCCGGCGATAGGCTGTGATAGGACACCGGAAACACCCCACTGCGGAAGGTTGGCGGATTGGATGACTTGAAATGCGTCTCCTGTAGAAAGGCCACGCCTGCTTTTGAGGTTCTGAGGTTGTTCAATATCATGGACCTCTTCTCAGGGGTGTTCAGCCCTTTTACATTAAAAGAAATCAGATTAGTCTCACACATAGCAGCACTCGGTAAGGAGCTCAGATATAGCGCCAAGAGTAGAGGGGTGAGTCAAACGTTTTGAACACGGGGGGAAAACACACCTGTCCGCAGTAGTAGCTAGGGCCTCACTACTCTAGGATCTCTATGTCAAGGGGGATTAAGCAGGGACTGGGAAAGTCAATGGGGAGAAAAGAGGAGAAGTCAAGAAAAGGAAGTAAGGCAAAGGAACTAAGGAAAGTGTACAAAAACCTCTGGTAGAGCCTTCGGACAGGCCCCCAACTGTCAGTCGGGTTCCACCAAACGCCCCACCAGAGGAGAACTAAAGTGCGCTTTACGCTAAGTCTCAGCTCCACCCAGAAGGGTGAAGAAGGGTGAAGATTGACACCGGCCTAGCTGGGGGAACTATGTCCAGCACCGGATTCAGAGGCAGCACCACCCCAGTCCCCAGGGCAACATTCATCATTTGAGTAACGAGTAAACCAAAAAAAAAAAAAAAGGAAAACTTCAAACTGCAGGAAAGAAGAAACATCAAACAATACAGCTGAACACTGCCTAACAAGTTAACAGCAAATGGAACCAGGTCTCTTTCTCAGGGCCGAGCGTCTGCGGCCAGGCACCCCCCCCCCCCAAGCACCAGCAGGGAAGCAGCCAGGCCCACAACTGATGGAGCACAGTAGGAGGCGGAGTAAGGCACCCCGGTTCGGGCTTAGCTTGGGTAACCGCCAGCCTGCCACCCCCCACCGGCACTCACAGGGTGCCCGCCCCCAGGCACCTCCGCCCCACCGTCAACAATTGAAACAGTCTTACTTCTCTAGAGACCGATGGTACCAGAATTCCAGGGTCACATCTCTCTGTCCATTGGACCAGGACGTCTCTCCAAACTTCGCCCCTCACGTCTCCCGCCTCTCATCTCGTACGGGGACGTCTCTGGGGGTCGCCTCGACCCAGCGGGGCACCTCCGTCGACAGCTGGGGACCGGGATGGGGCCACAGTCCAAAAAAGCAAAGAGACCCTCGAGATCTTGATAGGTTTTGAGCATGTAGGTACCTCTCTCCTTAGCCACAATTAGGTGGAACAGATAGTCCCAGCGGTATGTTGCTCCTTTGCTTCTGATCAGCTCCAGGACAGGTTTCAATGTCTTCCTCATTTGCAGTGTGCGCCTAGAGAGGTCTGGTAAGATAGTAATCCTTGCCCCGTAGAAGTCCAGCGGGCCATGCTGCCAAGCCTTGCGCGATATTTCCTCCTTAATGTTGTAGAAATGAATCCTGCACACCGTCTCTCGGATACGCTGGATCTGGGTTGCGCGGGCCCAGGGCTCTGTGTGCTCTGTCAATTTCAATTGGGGTGTCCACGTTCCTTTCCAAGAGCGTGTTAAAGATTGTGGTTACAATAGGTCTCACGTCTTCCCCTGCGGTAGCTTCCGGGATGCCCCGCAGTCGAAGATTGTTCCTTCTGTGCCTGCTCTCAAGGTCATCATGCTGCCGCTGGAGTTGTAGGATCTGCTGGCTCTGCTCTTCCACTCGCGCAGCCAGGGCCGCAACCGCGGCTTCCCTGGACGTCTGATTGGAGGTGATCCTGGAGTCAAGCGTTTGGATTTGCTCCCGTACTTCCGCGATCTCTTTTTTATAAGCCGATTCATAACGGGCGATTAGCGGCACAAAGTCCGCTCTGGATGGGATGGCTTTCAGAAATGATAGGGTTTCTTTATGTATATTTTCGGCTCCTGGGCCTTGCCCAGATTCGGCTCTTTCCCAGCGGGTCGGCAGCGGGGTAGAAGAATCCTCTGGGGGCGGCAGGTTAATAGAGTTAGTCTGAAGGAGGGACTCCCGAGGGGGTGAGACCGCTGGTTGCGAGGTTCCCACCAGGGGGGGCTGCTCTGCGAGCCTATCATCTTGCTGCCGGAGCCATAGCGAGCCGCTAGAATGTGAGGTATGTGGCGCACCAGACAGCCACGTTGATTCGTTAGGTGGAATTTGCGATGTGCTTAGTTCCAGGAGGCCAGATTCTCCCTCATCTGCTTGTGGACCAGGTGGGCGGGGGGGAAGCGCAGCCCATCGCCTCTTGGAATCCAGGCGCGGAGCTCCCTCTCTCCCGGACTCTCATTAGGGGGACCCCTGCTGTCCGCTCTCGGGGTGTAGGCATAGTGTGACAGCCTGGATGCGGTATTACAATGTGGGTCATGGATTTCCGGACCCTCCTCTTCCACCCGACTGCTCCATCCAGCGCATCCCTCTTTCCCTGGCAGATTACATGGCTTGCCACCGATTAGGCCATCTTTCCGCCCCCCCCCCTCCTCATTAAGGCCCTTCCTTTGTCTTACAGGGCTCTGTGCAGGCGTGCTGTCCAGCCCCCTTTCCACAGGGCCCACGTGCCATGCTGCGCCATCTTGTGTCCCTGACCTTGGGGGCTATAGCAATTATGCCCCTGCTGCGGTTCATCGCCCACACCCTCCAGTGATCGCAGAGGGGCCATGATTTTGGGCTCCCTCACTGTCCCCGCAGCCTTGGGAGAATGCCCCCCTGCTCGTTGTCTAGGGGGAGGTACCTCGGGCGCTCCGCGGCCGGGCGCCATTTTGCCGCTCTCCTCCGCCGCCTCCTCCGGCTTCCTCCACCTCAGATGTCGCTGGCCGGCCTGCCTCCGCACCCCGCCGCTGCTCCCGAGACCTCTCGCCGTCGCCGGATATCCCCGCATGACCTGTCACCGCCATCTCAGCCAGCTCGCCGTCCCGCCTTCCAGCAGATCTTCCCTCCTCGTCGCTGCTCCAGGTATTCTCCTCCTTCCTCTTGTCTCTTCCTCTGCTTCTTTCCTGTCATCTTGCTTGAAATCTTCTCTTTGTCACTTCTAAATCACTCTCAAAGCCCGTCCTCATCAGCGTGCTAGGTCACGCCCCCCAGAATTTTATTATTCTTAGTATACAGTACGTCCTGCACCAAATACTTACTATCGGGACATCCAATAGCAGTGCCCATAAAGTAGGGTAGGATCCCCAAAAAGGTAACAGCAGACAGTTTAAACCACTGCCGCCTGCAAAACCTTGCGGCCAAGGACAGCATCAGCAGAGGGGTGGGATCCCCCCCCACTACGTCCATGACAGTAGTGGATAGGACACACATACAGAGTGTAAATGAGGAGATTGCTCTCAACACTAGGGGATGATGCCGCCACCCGTGCTGCACACTTGATGTAATGAAAGGACACACACGCGCACAACCAGACAAGGTTTAAGTGGGGCAAGGAGCGCGGCACTGACACCCAAGTTTAAATGAAAAGTCACGGGCATAACGTGTTAACATTACGCTGGGACCGTCACACACATAACCCCCCCCCCCCTTTCTTTTCCCCCCAAGCTACGGGAGGAAGTGAGGGAGAAGCGGACCTGCACCCAGGGTTCATCGCTATGAGGGGCGCGGGCAACAATGCGGGAGGGGCATCTATTGAAGGCTCACCATCGGCCTAAACCGCTTACCCTATGGTGGTGGAGCGTAGCTCCGTGAGCACACGAGGTGCTGCCTACCTTCACCCGACCAGCGCAGCCCAGGCTGGGAGGCACATCTTATCGAAGAGGACGGGTGGTAATAGTCCTGCAGGGCCGCAGGCTGTAAAAGCCCCGCTCACCTGCGAGAGAGTTGATACTTCATGTCTTCGCAGTCAGCACTGCAGAGAAATCTGGGGATTTGTGGGAGGTCCCTGGGTATATGAAGGGCCTGGAGGAGCCTTTTTTTGCATGTCTGCAGTGAACAGCGCCCTCTGGCGGAGGATTACCCACGTGTAAGTATTATATTGGAGCAGGACGTACCGTATGCTTAGAATATGGTTATTACGAGTATGTCACACCCCCCACTTCCCGATATTCATGACACTTGGGAACCCGACCTGTAGAGGGCGATCTTGCAGAGATGACATGGAAAAAAGGAGCCCCTCCTGGTCCATAAGTACTGGGTTCCTCCCACTAATCCTCAGTCTTTTTAAACAGCAGTGAAGAACCAGGAAGAGCCAATTATATTCAATAATTGTAAAATTATTTGAAATAACAACCATATAAAGGCTCCCTCGAACAACAAAGGGCGGGGAAAGTGGGGGGTGTGACATACTCGTAATAACCATTTTACAGGTGAGTATCTCACAAAATGGTAATATTCCTAGTATGCCACACCCCCCCACTTCCCGATATTCAAGACACTTGGGACATCCAATAGCAGTGTCTATAATGGGTGGGGATCCCAAAGGAATAATGCATTACTGCAAAAAATTACTGCAGCTTGCAGAACTTTGCAGCCAAAAACAGCATCCGCTGAGGCCCGCACATCGACCTTGGAAAACTTAGAAAAGTATGCACAGAAGACCAAGTCGCAGCCTTGCAGACTTGTTCAACAGAAGCTTGGTGCTGAAAAGCCCAAGAGGCTCCAATAGCACGAGTAGAATGAGCGGTGACACGAAAAGGGGGAACTTTCCCCTTCGCCATATAGGCCCCAATGATAGCCTGACGTATCCACTACTAAGGGAAGATTTGGCAGGAGCAAAACCCTTCTTGGGTCCAGAAGGCACAACAAAAAAGGCATCCGTCTTGCGGAAGGCCAAGGTAGTAACTAAATAATACTTAACACAACGAACTACATCCAAAGAATGTAAGAGCCTTTCCTTGTCGTTACTAGGTTTAGGACACAAGGAAGGAAGAACTATATCCTGATTTAGGTGGAAAGCAGACACCACCTTAGGAAGGAAATCCGGTTTAAAACGGAAAACAACCTTATCTTAATGCCTCTCAAAATAAGGGGCTTGAATAGACAAAGCCACCTGTTCAGAAACTCGGCGGACAGAAGCAATAGCAACCAAAAAGGCAACCTTCTGAGTAAGAATAGGAAAAGGAATAGCTGCAATGGCTCAAAGGGAGCAGCTTGTATAGCCGAAAGCACCAAATTAAGATCCCAAACAGAAGTAAAGGCTTTCTGGGAGGCCACACATGCGCGACTCATTCGAAAAATGTCTAACCAAAGGATGAAGAACAAACGATCTTTGAAAGAAAATTGCCAAGGCAGAGACTTGCCCTTTCAAAGTACTAATCTGTAATCCCATATCCAGACCTCGTTGCAGATATTCCAGAATTCTAGGAACAGAAAATACTCTACAGGGCAAAGCCCTGGATTCACACCAATCAATATAGGACCTCCAAGTCCTGTAATAAATGACAGAGGAAGACTTCTTCCTAGCTCTAATAAAAGTCTGAATAACCACATCAGAAAGACCTTCTTTCAAGATGGAGACTTCAGCAGCCATGCCGTCAAAGCCAGAGTTTGTAAACTGGGGTAACAAAGTTGACCCCGAGTGATGAGACCTGGAAGAAGACCTGGCGCCTCCTCCAGTGTTAGCTTGCGCACCACCTTGCAGATCATGGAGAATGGGGGAAACAGATATAGGAACCCCAAATCCTTCCAGGCTAGAGACATGGCACGCTGCCACTGCCAGAGGATCCTGGGATAGACACACAAAAGCTGTCAGCTTGTGATTGTGACGAGAAGCAAAAAGGTCCAACTGTGGAGTCCCCCACTTGTGACAGAGGAACTGAAAGACCCTTGGATTGAGAGACCATTCTCCCTGGCGAGAACATCCCCTGCTCAGGGAGTCTGCCTCCACATTCTCTATCCCCGGAATGTAAACTGCTGATATGCAGGGAACATTGATCTCTGCCCACTGAAGGATCAGAGACACTTCCCGGAGGGCACCCCTACTGCAAGTCCCTCCCTGGTGATTGATGTATGCAACAGCTGTTCGGTTGTCTGACCGAATCTGAACTGGCAGACCCTGTAAAAAATGGGTCAGTCGAAGTAGAACAAGACGTATGGCCCGAAGCTCTAATACATTGATTGGAGAATGAGCCTCCTGAGGCCCCCACAATCCTTGGAACTGATGCTTCTTCCAGAAGCCCCCCCAGCCCACCAGGCTGGCATCCGTGGTAACCAGTTCAACGCGGAGTCAGAAATGACTTGCCCTTCTGGAGGTTGTGCGATATTAATCCTGCTAAACGTGGGGAGACAATAGACAAGTCTGATTCAATGATAGTGGGCACCTGTCCCACTTTGCCAAGAGGAAGAGCTGAAGCGTCCTTATGTGAAACTGGGCAAACGGGACTGCCTCGAATGCTGCTACCATCAATCCCACTAGTCTCATCCCTAGACGGATAGACTGACGAGGGTTGGACAAGAATAGACGAATCAAGTCCTGAATCAGAATCTGAAATGTATCCAGAATCAGGCCCAGAAAGGGAATTTCCCTGGACGGACAGAGGATTTGGGGTAACTTATTACCCATCCGAACCTCTCTAGCGTAGAGACCACCGTCCTGGTGTCCAACTCTGATTGTTCGAGGGAGGAGGCTGCGATAAGAAGATCGTCCAGAAAAGGCACAATGCGGATGCCCTGGACCCTGAATATAGCCATCACTCCTGCCAGCATCTTTGTAAAGGCTCTTGGGGCCGAGGTAAGGCCGAATGGCAGGGCCACAAATTGATAATGCTGGTCTTCTTCTATCGAGAACCTGAGAAATCTCTGGTGACCCGGAAAATAGGAATGTGCAAATAAGCATCCTTGATGTCTATGGATGTCATGAAGTCCCCCTGATGGAGAGCATCGATCATTGATCGCAGAGACTCAATGCGGAATTTTCCAAAACAAATTGATTGAGTCTCCTTAGGTCTAGGATAGGCCGAACAGAGCCGTCCTTTTTGGGTACCATGAATAGGTTGGAGTAAAACCCCAAACCCCTTTCCGCTGGAGGCACTAGGCCGATAACAGCCATGTTTAACAGATTCGCTACTGATGCCCGCAGTCCCTGCGCAATTGCAGGATCTGACGGCATCCGGGACATGAAAAATCTGGGAGGAGGCCGGGACTCGAATTCCAGTTAGTAACTGGAAGCGACTACTTCCAGAACCCAATTGTCTGATGCCTCCTGAACCCAGACCTGGAAGAAGAACCGCAGCCGTCCCCCCCACCCGTAAGGGTGAGGGCGTCCCCTCATTGTCGAGCAGGCTTAGTGGCAGATTTGGTTTTGGACCCCCAATTCTGACTTGGACGGCCACGTCCCTTTCCTCTATTCCACGAAAGGAACGACGTTGTTTCTTACGCGGAGGTAGTTTACCTCCTTTAGTGACAGAATCCAATTCTTTCTCCAAAGAGGTGCAAGCCCACAAAAGGGAGCGCTGTAAGCAATTTCTTAGCTACAATATCAGCTGCCCACTGCCGCAACCATACTGACTGCCGGATGGCGACTAACAAGGCAGAGGTTCTGCTGCACATGAGCAGAGTATCATCTAAGGCAGAAAGTACAAAAGATGCAAACATCTCACATCGCTTAAGAGCGGCGTACTCATCAGAGGCCGGATCAAGCCCTGAGTAATTCATTAGGTCTCTCACAACAGACCCAATAGCCACTGTCATGCGTGCCAAAGCACCAACAGGCAGCAAGGCCGAGCCCACACTGGAAAAAGCGTGGCACCCCATTTGATCAATACGCTTATCCTCTCCATCTTTAAGTGTAGTGGAGTCAGGAGAATGCAACACAGAAGAATTGGATAAATTAAGCACAGGGGCATCCACCCATAAGCAGAGTATCTTTTAAAAATCCAGTATCTCTATAAATTAACTAAATATTAATGCATAGATGGCCATTGTATGCTTGTTCACACATAGGAATTTGTCCTCCGCATTTAACCCATCCGTGCAGTGAGTGTAAACATGCCCACAGCGGTGGGCACAGGTGGTGATGACCAACGCTTAACAGTATCAGCTGGGAAGGGATATTTCTTGTCCCAGCCCAAGGGAATGCCAGGAAGCCGCGCAGGCTTCTCCCATTAAGAATAATTTCATCAAAATGCTTTTGATTTGGAAATTCTAAACGAGGTTTAGAGACTCCAAAGAATTCCCCTTTTTGAGGAGGGACTACTTCAGGGGGAGTAATAACCAAAACCTCAAATAACTGAGTAAGAGCTTTTGGGGTATCCACAACACTTGCTTCACCCTGCTCAATCTCAGTACCAACAAATTGCTGTTCATCAGAAACATCTGATTCCTCATAATAATTCTCCTTCTAACTGAGAAGGATCAGACCAATCAAGCAATTCACAATTGTCTGACTCACCTGCCGGAGTGGCATGAGTCAAGTGCTTTTAGCTGAGGCCTTCTTAGCCACAGAGTAGACATTAATCTTTCAAGATGAGCCAATCTGGCACATAAATCAGCATGCGACTCACCACCCATGACAATATCATTGGGGGTACGGAAAAGACATGGCGGAGTAGGAGATGAGGCATTAGCCTCAGGCCCTGAAGTCTGGGCCTCAGTTTGCTGCATAATAGTTAATTGTGCACAAGGGAAGCAAAGAATTGCGTTGTCCCCAACAAGGGATGCCCCACATCCAAAACATTGCCAAGTCTGTGCAGAGGGGAATTGCATGTCCGTTATCCTGGGATGCCTCCATATGGTGTTTAGTATTATACTATAATTGATTATAGTCGCCAAGTATATATGGGATTTACGCAATTGCTACCCGGGATGCCCCTTTAAATATAGTCCCAAGTGGGAGGTTTGAAACACAAATGGACCCCCAAATAAGGCTTAAGGGCTTTTTTTTTTTTTTTTTATATAAGGACCAGGAGAAACCCCTTTTTAAATAAGGAGTTTCTACCTACAGAGAACAAAAAAAAACAGTCACCAAATGCACACAATATAAATAAACGACAGAAAAAAACTCCCTTCATATGAAATAAGCTCACATCATGAGGTAAGGCCACATGGAAGCAGGAAACAGGAAGTCAAACAGAGCATACAGGTGCTCTCTGAATAAAAGCATGCCTAAGCCCCGCCCACTTCCAGGATCACATGGCCAAAAATGGAGGGAAAATTCAAATCTGAACACAGCCAGCAAACAAAGAGCTTTAATAGGTAAGCAAAAAATGCTGCCTAGACAGATAGGAAAATCTAAATAAAACATTTCCTATTAAATAGTATAGTAAAACATACATATAAAATAAGTATTTCTTTTTATTTTATTTTTGTGCACGGTGACAAATAAGCCCAGATAGCGCCCCCCCTTCCCCCCTCCTTTTTACCCATCAGGCTTAAAGGAGACTAAGGGGAGAGGATAGAAATGCACCCATAAGGCACAAGGGAATTATAAAGGGACAGGGGCATCCCATGCCGGGATCACCAACCCAGAAGCCGCCTACTCACATTTGGGTCTCACGGTGGAGTTAATACTCCTGTATACACCAGAAGGTGTATGTATCTACCTTTGCCTGAACCACACAGCCAGGGCTGGGAGCCATACAATATAACCAAACAGGTTTAAAAAGTTTCAGACAGAAATAGAGAAAAAAAGGGGCCGGGAGTTGGAGTGTCATCTTCTGAATGCTTCGCCGACTGCAGAGACGAAAAAAGACTGATGAATAGTGGGAGGAACCCAGTACTTAGGGACCAGGAGGGGCTCCTTTTTTCCATGTCATCCCTGCAAGATCGCCCTCTACAGGCCGGGTTCCCAAGTGTCATGAATATCGGGAAGTGGGGGGTGTGACATACTAGGAATATGAAGGTAAGCATCCACATAAGTCATGAAGTCCCCTTAGCGCAGGGAACTGATGGCAGAGCGCAGATTTTCCATGCGAAAGCGCCTGCTCCTGACACATTTGTTGAGGATCTTCAAGTCCAAGATGGGCCTGACTGAACCATCTTTTTTGGGTACTGTGAATAGGTTGGAATAAAAGCTCTCGTAAGGGGACCTGGCAGATGACCCCCAGCTACAGGAGGCCTTGCACTGCCTGCACTAGCTCCTGAGCTAACACAGGGTCCTGAGGAATCCGGGATCTGATGAATCTTGGGGGCAGCCAGGCAGCAAACTATCTTGTAACCGGAGGACACTACCTCCTGAATCCACCGGTCTGAGACATGAAGCCTCCAGAGTGAGCGAAGTGCTGAAGCCGTCCCCCCCACCCGGATGGGTGAGGGCGCCCCATCATGCCTGAGGGGGCTTGGGAGAGGATTTTGCCTTGGGACCCCAGGAGGAGCCAGGACGTCCACGTCCTCTGCCCCTACCCCAGAAATCTCCCCGGGCCCCAGGAAAGGAAACCCCCCTCCCTTGTCTAGCACCACGGTGGGGGGAGGAGAAGGCCGGGAGGAGCATATTTTCGATGCAGTCCAGCGCCATCTGGCAGAGTAATACCCGATAGTAAGTACTATATCTGGAGCAGGACGTACTGTATACTAAGAATATATACATTTTCCTGGGAAATCCCTTCAAAAATCACTGTTGAACGTGTCGCGCAAAATAGTGAAATGTGGTGTAGCAACAGAGGGTGATAGGCTGGCACTTAAAGGGGAGTCCCGTCATATTCTGTGTCAGCTGACCACTGCTTTAGCCATAATATATGCCTTAAAGTTACCACCAGAGGCCTCTGGCACTTAACTTGATAAAATCATCCATAGCCATAATCCCATACCTGTTGATATCCAAACTGGTCTTGATCAACTGGGAGCATGACTTCCGTGAACGCCCCGAACGAGTCCTCCTGCTCGCCAAAGATGCCACAAGGTCATAATAGCATAAGCATGACGTGCCACCTGATTATGTGCTTATCCGCTGGATCCTTTGGAGAAACAAGGATGGCATAACAGAAGTCTTAGACAAGACCATAAATCCATAACTGGAGGGAAAGGATACATAGAAACGGCAGAGACTATCTGGCCTCTGCCATTCCTTTTGACTCAGACTAGAGTAATGCGCATACACCGGAAAAAACATCCTGTTTTTCTGGCTTAAACCAATCCCCCTTTTTCCTTTTGGCCACTTCTGGGTGAAAGAAATCCAAAATCTCCAGAATGGATGTAATCAATTTATCCATCTTCTCCTTAAAAAGGAGCGCCCCATTGTGTAGAGGACTCCGATTCCAGTCATGGTGAAAATACTAGTCTACCACCCTGGGGATCAAAACCTAGTATACAACAGTTCAACAGTGACTACCCAAGACCTAAGAGGGAGAGCCACACCAACATATTACCTGCCCTTTCCCATAATCTAAAAGACAAAAACTGAAAAAATAAATAAAAAATACACCCCCCAAAAAATATAAAAAAATACCATTTTGTGAGTACTCACCTGAAAAATGGATATTGTTGGGGTGCCACACACCCCGCTTCACCTTTAATATTCTTCACGATTGGGTTACTCACCGCCAGGTGACGCTCTTGCAGAGAGGAAGTCTTGTAACGAGCCCCCTTCCGGCCTATATATACCTGGTACCTCCCATTTATCACCAGTGTATTAAAAAGCAGAAAGACAAGGTACCAGTAAATTAACGGTAACCTCAAAATCAATCAATTTAAATAAAAGCTTCACCATATAAAGGATTCGGAATACCGAAAAGGGTGGGAGTGAAGCGGGATGTGTGGCACACCAACAATATCCATTTTTCAGGTGAGTACTCACAAAATGTTATTATTCTTGGTGTGCCACACACCCCGCTTCACCTTTAATATTCTTTGCGATTGGGACATCCAAAAGCAGTGTCCACAAGGGATGGGCATCTCAAGGCCAGGTGAAGCATAACTTAAATGACTGCAGTCTGCAGAACTTTGCGGCCAAAAACAGCATCCGCATCAACTTTGTAAAACTTAGAAAAAGTGTGAACAGAAGACCAAGTGGCGGCCTTACAAACTTGTTCAACAGAAGCTTGGTGCTGAAAAGCCCAAGACGCTCCAACGGCGCGAGTAGAATGAGCAGCGATACGAAAAGGGGGAACCTTCACCTTAGCAGAATAGGCCGCAGTAACGGCCTGACGGATCCATTTGCTAATGGCAGATTTGGCTGGTGCCAAACCCTTCTTAGGCCCACAGGGCACAACAAAAAAGGCATCCGTCTTACGAAAAGGAGACGTGATAATCAAGTAGTACTTAACACAGCGTACTACATCCAAACAATGCAAAACCCTCTCTGTCATTCTCAGGATTAGGACACAAGGAGGGAAGGAACAATATCCTGATTCAAATGAAAAGCCTTAGGAAGAAAGTCTGGCTTGAACCGAAAGACCACTTTATCCTGATGCTTCTCAAATTAGGGCGCCTGGATAGACAAGGCCGCCAACTCCGAGACACGCCGGACCGAAGTGATCGCTACCAAGAAGACAATCTTCTGAGTCAGGGTAGACAAAGCAATATCTTGCAAAGGCTCAAAAGGAGGAGCCTGCAGAGCAGAAAGCACCAAATTCAAATCCCAAACCGGGAGTAATGGTTTCCTGGGAGGCCACACATGCGTAACCCCCTGGAAAAAAGTTTTAACTAAAGAATGAAGCGCAAAACGCTTCTGAAAAAAGATAGATAAGGCAGAAACTTGCCCTTTCAAAGTACTTAGCTGAAGACCAGAGTCCAGCCCAGATTGTAAAAACTCCAGAATCCTGGAGACCGAGAAGACCCTACAAGGAAAGGATCTAATCTCACACCAAGCGATATAGGCTTTCCAAGTCCTATAGTAGATGATAGAAGAAGACCTCTTCCGGGCACTGATCAGAGTCTTGACAACTGAGTCAGAAAGACCCTCCTCCTTCAAGATGGAGGTTTCAGCAGCCAGGCCGTCAAACCCAGCGCTGGTAAATTGGGGTAACACAACCGACCCTGAGTGAGCAGATCGGGCCGAAGAGGCAGAACGAACTGGTCCACTGCCAGCCGAACAATGTCTGCGAACCGCAGTCGCCTTGGCCACCTTGGGGCCTCGAGAATGGCGGACACCCTTTCCAGAGCCAACTTCCGAACCACCCTGCCCAGCATGGGTATCGGAGGAAACAGGTATAGAAATCTCAGATCCCCCCAGCTCAGGGACATGGCGTCCACTGCCAGAGCCAGAGGATCCCGTAAGAGCGACACGAAGTTCGGGAGCCTGTGATTGTGACGAGAGGCAAACAGGTCCACCTCCGGTGTCCCCCATCGGAGACACAGTGAGCGAAAAACCTGAGAATGGAGAGCCCATTCTCCCAGACGGGGAGAGCCCCTGCTCAACAGGTCTGCTTCCCGATTCTCCACTCCTGGAATGTATACCGCCGAGAGACAAGGAACATGGGCCTCTGCCCAGGTCAGAATCAGGGACACCTCTCTGAGAGCACTTAGACTGCGAGTCCCTCCCTGATGATTGATGTAAGCAACCGCTGTTCGATTGTCTGAACGCACCTGGACCGGGAGGCCCAGAACGTGATGAGTCAGGAGAGCAAGCACCCGACGAACGGCTCTCAGTTCCAGAACATTGATGGGTAAGTGGGCCTCTTGAGGTCTCCATTGCCCCTGGAACTGAAGCTCCTTCCAGAATCCGCCCCATCCCGAAAGACTGGCGTCCGTGGTGACAATTTCCCAAAGAGAGGTCAGGAAGGACCTGCCCCTCACGAGATTGTCCGAGACCAACTACCACTGGAGGGACTGCCGGACCCGGGAGGACAACTGGAAGGGCTGATCCAGCGAACGAGGCTGCCGGTCCCAGGACGCCAACAGATAAAGCTGAAGCGTCCTCGTGTGAAATTGAGCAAAAGGAACTGCCTTGAAAGAGGCGACCATCAACCCTACCAGCCTCATCCCCAGACGGATGGACGGCCGAGGATTGGAAAGTAAGACCCGAGCCAACTCCTGAATAAGATGAATTTTGGACTGGGGGAGAAACACTGTTGAAGAGAGTCCAACTGCATCCCCAGAAAGGACACCACCCTGGCCGGAGCGAGGGAGGATCTGGGGAAGTTGATCACCCAACCAAAGCTTTCCAGCGTGGAGACCACCATGCTGGCATCTGTCTCCGATTGATTAATTTCAGGTCCAGGACGGGACGAGCAGACCCGACCTTTTTGGGGACTGCGAAAAGATTGGAGTAGAAACCGAGGCCCATCACTAAGCGCGGTACCGGCCGGATGACCGCCATCTCTAACAGATTTTTTACCGACGCCAGGAGCCCCTGTGCGGCCAAAGGATCGATGGGCACCCGAGACCGAAAGAACCGTGAAGGAGGGCGAGACTCGAACTCAAGCTTGTAACCGGACGACACTATCTCCCGGATTCATCTGTCCGGAATCTCCTGGACCCAAACCCGGGAGAAGTGTCGCAATCGTCCCCCCACCCACACAGGTGAGGGCAGCCCCTCATTGCTGAGCGGGCTTACCGGCAGGCTTGGAGTCCCAGGACAGTCCCAGGACTGTCCCAGGACTTCCCCCCCCCCCCCCCCCCGAGTCCAACCTGCACCTCTGGTAGCGGGAAAGGAGGCTTCCTTCCCCTACCCGCTCTGAATCCCTGAGAGGAAGGCCTACCAGAACCTGTCCCCCGAAAGGGACGTCGAGGCCTCTTACGTTGCAGCATTTTACCACCTTTCGCAACTGAATCAATTTTATCACCAAACAGCCGCAATCCCAGAAAGGGAAGAGCTGTGAGCACCTTTTTAGAAGCTGCGTCCGATCCATCCTTAAGGGCAGCAGTCTCAGCAGACTGCACCAGAGCCGTGCTGGAGAGCCCTAATACAGGGGTATCGACGTCAGGAGGAACCGACCAAAGCTTCACCAATTCTGGTGGAAAAGGATAACGTTTCTCCCAACTGGAAGGAATTCCAGTTAACCGCGTGGGATGTTCCCATTCTTTGAGCACAACTCTCTCAAAGTGGTGTTGTCTGGGAAAAACCAAAGGCGGCTGAGGCACATTAAACCACTGACCCATAGGCAGGGTGACAGCCTCAGGTGGATCTAAATTCAAAATTTATTTCTGAGCCAGAATGGAGGGGGTGTCACGAGAACCCCCCGCAGACAGATCGCCAATAGCATCAACCTCAAGCTGATCTGCCGGCTCATCTGACTCCACCAGAAATTTTCCCTCCTCGTCCATCGGACCAATCCACAGGCTCACCTACTTCATCCTGTGAAGCCGGAGGTACAGGAGTCAGGTGCTTCCACTTCGCAGTGGCTTTTAACCCTGCTTTAACGGAAATTATTTTCCTCGAGGTTGGCCAACCGTGCCGCCACCTCGGATTGCGAATCCCCAGTCTTGACAATGTCGCATGGGGTCTGGAACAGGGAATGAGGGGTAGGGGATGATGGAAGTTGCGAAGAGCCAGCAGCCGGAGCCACGGAGTGACGCGCAATACTCTGCTTTGCACAAGGAATGCATACAAAAACATCATCGCCTGGGAGCGGAGTCCCACAGCCTCCACACACCCTAGATGGCCCAGAAGAACCATTACCAGTATTATCGGAAGTCTCCATATGGTGATTTATAGTATTCGCAAAATTCTGGGTTTAAGGCATAAGCCACCCGGGAAGCCCCCTTATGTTAATGTCCCGGGAGGGAGGATTTAATAATAAAGATCCCCTTAAGATAATAGTATATACATACACACACATATATACACACATACATATATACACACATATATATATATATATATATATATATATATATATATATATATACACATACATACATACATACATACATACACATATATACATACATACATACACACATATTACACACATACACATACATACACATACATACATACATACATATATATGTCCCAATTTGGAAAAGAGACTAGCCAGGCAAAATAGACCGGGAGGCCACTGTATTGAGGGAATCCCAGGATCTGTGGGGAAGACAAACCAACAGTAAGACCCCTAGAATTGCAACATGCAATACACACATAATACACCGCCAAAAAGTGCTTTAAAGAGGCAAGGAAAAACCTGGCCTCTGATATTACTCCAAACAACAGAGTCCATGAAAAAATATAGACGGCCTCACGCAAGGTGAGGCTGCTTACCTTAGCACAATGGCAACAGTGAAGGGAGAAGGGACCGCAACGGGAGAGTAAGGGGCTAAGGGGACCCTCGGGACAGGGGCATCCCACTTCCGGATCACCATGCCGGATAGCCGCATTGCCCCCAAAACAGGGGGTCGAGTGGAGGAGATAAGCTCCTAGGCACCTATAGTGCCGTCTACCAATTGCCCAGTGAGCAGCCTAGGCTGGGAGGCTTCCATTCCACCACAAAGGTAACAATCAAAACCGGGCAGAAATAGACCAAAAGGGGGTGCCGGGGTAAGACCCCGGCTACCTGCAAACAGGAGACTTCAATCTTCTGTCTTGTCGTCATGCAGAGAGAAAAACACTTGTGATAAATGGGAGGTACCAGGTATATATAGGCTGGAAGGGGGCTCGTTACAAGACTTCCTCTCTGCAAGAGCATCACCTGGGGGTGAGTAACCCAATCGTGAAGAATATTAAAGGTGAAGCGGGGTGTGTGGCACACCAAGAATAATAATCTACCTAAAGGTTTTAGGCCCACTTGAGCGTGGCCGTGCAGTGGCTCGAAACCACAAACCGCTGAGGTATAGGCAGCGGCGCAGCTGGAGGAGAACCGGAGACGTCGGCGGTGCTCGCCACTTCGCCTAGCCAAAAATGTTCCAATGGAGTCGGCCTGAAAACACGCTGTGCCCCGAAGAACCACCAGCGGCGCTCAATACTTTGCCTAGCCGAAAATGTTCCAGCGACTACACTGTAAGGTGTAGTGTTGGATTAATATAACTTGTTGAATTGTGTAAGTATGGGACTTGAAGTGGAGCAGTAGGTTTCTATTAGCTGCATTATGCTACTATGAGGCTTTATTTCCAATGTGTAAATAGGTGGCACAATAAAAATGTGTGACTGGGGGTGGTGCAATAGATTACCATCATGCTATGCTGTAAAGGCTGAGGATTTAGTTATTTCTACAGCTTTGTAAGATGTATTCTTTGTTGCAAGGAAACATTACTTTTGATACTTTGTGAGGGCGACGTGCTGGCCTATTCTAACGAGCTGGAGCTACATTTCTTCTTTATTTTACTGCTATGTGTTATTTATCCACTCTTACATAGTAATATATAAAGGACTTCCGAGCCATTAAATTTACCATTGTGTATGTGGATTAATAATTTTGTATCTTTGTAATGTTGTGGTGCATTATGGAATCATATGTTGGAGAAAATATATTATGATGCATAAATTCATATGAAATTAAAGATCTTTTTTTGTTGAAAATATTGCGTGTGCACCTTACATTTATCTATCAATGCTGTTAGATAAGGGGATGAGGATGAACCCCCTGTTTTTTTAAGGTTGCAGCACTCTAAATCTAAGTTAACTAATGAATTGAAACATCTGCATTTAATTGAATTAAATATTGCATTTTTGGTCCACTAAGAAAATGCAGAGATTTGCTGGCTGAAAACCGTCTTTAGTCAAAAGAAAACTGAAACAAAATTGCCATTGCTCCGTGACATTTATTAGTTGTAATACATCAAAACAAGTCATAAAAGAAATAAAATGACATGTTAATGAACATTCAACATGTAAAGCAGGAACAACTATAAAATAACTGGTTTCCATTTTATTGTTCAAATTCGTTAATCTTATGTCCAGGACAACACCATCAGTGGCCATACCTAAAAAAAAAAAAATATATTTACATTTAAATTTAAAATTAAAATGTACTAGTTTCAGACAAACTTTGAAGACTTAGTATTGTTTAACCATTTATAAGTGAACCAACACCCTGCAGGATCGGGCCGGGAATCTATAAGATTCCCAGACCGATCCATCCCCTCCCTGTGAGGCATCCAAAATCGGGATGCCCGCTGTGTGAAACCCCCCAGGTCGCACAAACTCACCTTTCCTGGTCCAACGGCGCATGCGCAAGCCGCGTACCCGCTATCCCTCTAGCAGGGCACGCTCCCTGTTGGAGGGAAGCGAGAGATGCGTCCGCCAGCACGCCCGGAGCCGCTGAGCTTAGACGCCCATAGCGCCGATTGGAAGTGCGGCCACGCATGCGCCGTAGGACCGCGGTGAGGCAAGTTTGCTGCAGTGATGGGGGGTTTCACACAGTGGGGAAACCCAGGGGGAGTGGACCAAAACCCAGGAAAGTCAAAAATACAATTCTGTGAAGTACTCACCTGTAGAACTGATATTATTTGTATACAGTACGTCCTGCTCCAGATATAATACTTACACTTGGGTTATCCTCCGCCAGATGGCGCTGCACTGCAGAGACATGGAAAAACAAGCTCCTCCCGGCCCTTCAAATACCCAGGGACCTCCCACGAATCCCCAGCATTGAAAAGCAGTGAACAAGAAGCCGGGAGAATTAAACCACCCAGAACAACTGGTAATGATAACAATGATAATCACCATACAGGGGATCCAGAATAATGCAACAGGGTGGGGTGGAGCAGGACGTACTGTATACAAATAATATCACTTCTACAGGTGAGTATTTCACAGAATTGTATTATTCTTAGTATACAGTACGTCCTGCTCCAGATACAATACTTACACTTGGGACATCCAATAGCAGTGTCCATAAAGTAGGGTGGGATCCCCCAACAAAAGGTGACAACAGGCAGTTTAAACTACTGCCGCTTGCAAAACCTTGCGGCCAAAAACAGCATCAGCTGAGGCCCTAACATCAACCTTGTAAAACTTTGAAAAGGTATGAACAGAAGACCAAGTAGCGGCCTTGCAAACTTGTTCAACAGAAGCCTTGTGCTGGAAGGCCCAAGAGGCACCAATAGCACGAGTAGAATGAGCAGTAAGGCGGAAGGGAGGATTCTTCCCCTTAGCAGAATAGGCCTGTATCACAGCCTGACTAATTCATTTGCTAATAGTAGACTTGGCAGGAGCCAAACCCTTCCTAGGACCAGAAGGGACCACAAAAAGAGCATCAGTCTTCCTGAAAGCCGCAGTAACTACCAGGTAATACTTCAGACACCTGACCACATCCAATGAATGCAAAACCCTTTCCTTAGCATTGCTAGGATTAGGACACAATGAAGGAAGAACAATATCCTGATTCAAATGAAAAGCAGACACCACCTTTGGCAGAAAATCTGGCTTAAAGCGGACCACCACCTTGTGCTGGTGCCTCTCGTAGTATGGGGGCTGAATAGACAGAGCCGCCAGCTCAGACACACGCCTGACCGAAGTAATAGCCACCAGAAAAACAACTTTGAGGGTAAGTACAGCCAGAGCAGCATCCTGAATAGGCTCAAAGGGAGCACCCTGTAAGGCAGACAAAACTAGGTTCAAGTCCCAAACAGGGAACGTAGGCTTACATGGGGGACGCACGTGAGTGACCCCCTGAAAGAAGGTCTTAACCAAGGAATGCTGTGCAAAAGACCTCTGAAAGAAGACAGACAGGGCAGAAACCTGACCCTTCAGAGTACTGAGTTTTAAACCCAACTCCAATCCATGTTGTAAAAACTCCAGAATTCTAGGGATTAAGAATTCCCTGCAGGGAAGAGACCTAGACTCACACCAGTCAATGTAGGAACACCATACCCTATAATAGATGGAAGAAGAGGTTTTCTTCCTAGCCTTCACCATGGTCTCAACCACCAAGGCAGACAAGCCTTTCTCCATCAAGATGGAGGTTTCAGCAGCCAGGCCGTCAAAGCCAGAGTTTGTAAACTGGGATGGCGTAAGGAGCCCTGAGTGAGTAGATCTGGCTCCTCTGGCAGGACGTACTGGTCTACTGCCAGTAGAAACCACGTCTGCGAACCACACTCTTCTTGGCCACCTCGGGGCCACCAGAATCACTGGCACCCTTTCCAGGGCAATCTTGCGCAGAACCCTGCCCAGCAGGGGGAACGGGGAAAGGCATACAGAAGCCAGAATGTCTCCCATGACAGCGACAGAGCGTCCGTGGCCAAGGCCAGAGGATCCTGAGACAGGGAGACAAAGGCCGGGAGCTTGTGATTGTGACGGGATGCAAACATCCGGTAGGCCCCACCGGTAACACAGGTACTGGAATACCCTGTTGCAGAGGGACCACTCCCCCTGACGGGAAGTCCCCCTGCTCAGAGAGTCTGCTAGAAGATTCTCTACCCCCGGAATATAAACAGCTGAGATGCATTGGACATTGGCCTCCACCCATGTCAGAATCCGCGACGCTTCCTGGAGGGCACCCATGCTCCGGGTCCCTCCCTGATGGCTGATGTAGGCAACCGCTGTCCTGTTGTCTGAGCACACCTGCACAGACAGACCCTGTAGGTGATCGGTCAACTGCTCCAGAACCAACCTGACCGCCCGTAGTTCCAGAATGTTGATGGGTAAATGGGCCTCCTGAGGGCCCCACCTCCCCTGGAACCTCAGGGATTTCCAGAATACCCCCCAACCTGACAAACTGGCTTCCGTGGTGACCGTCTCCCAGGAGGGGGCTAGAAAGGACCTGCACTTCAGCAAGTTCTTGTGGTCCAGCCACCACGAGAGGGATCTTTTGACCAATGGGGGAAGCACACAAACCCCGTCCAAGGACGTGGAGCCCTTGTCCCAAACTGATAGGAGGTGAAGCTGCAGAGGCCTGGAATGGAACTGAGCAAAGGGCACCGCTTCGAAGCTCGCCACCATCTGGCCCACCAGCCGCATTCCCTGTCTGAGGGAGAGCTGGGGGCACGAGAGCAGGGACCGCACCTGTACCGTCAGATCTTCCACCTTCTGTTGGAGGAAGGAATATTTGTGACTGAACCGTATCCAGAATCATCCCCAGGAATGGGGTCACCGGTGAAGAGGACAGGGAGGACTTGGGATGATTGATCACCCAGCCGAAGGACTCCAAGGTGGACACCACCAGCTGAGTGTCCAGCTCCGCCTGCTGTAGAGGCCATGAGGCGATGAGGATTTCGTCCAGGTAGGGCAGCACTCGAATGCCCCCTGAGCTTAACAAGGACATCACCCCCGCCAATACCTTGGTGAACACTCTGGGAGCTGAAGTGAGGCCAACGGTAGAGCCACAAAATTGGTAGTGTTGATCTTTCAACTCGAATTTGAGAAACCTTTGATGCCCTGGAAACACAGGGATGTGAAGGTAAGCATCTTTGATGTCCACAGACGTCATAAAATCCCGTGGTCGCAGAGAGCCAACGGCCGAGCGCAGGGTTTCCATGCGAAAGCGCTTGTTCTTGACAAATTTGCTGAGGATCTTTAAAACCAGAATGGGCCTGACTGACCCATCTCTTTTGGGTACTGTGAAAAGGTTGGAGTAGAACCCTTCTCCCAATTCTCTCAAGGGAACTTGGCGAATAACTCCCAACTCCAGAAGTCCTTGTACTGCCTGCAACAGGACCTGAGCCGATACTGGGTCCTGGAGTATCCGGGACCTGACGAATCTTGAGGGGGGCCGCACAGCAAACTATCTTGTAGCCGGAGGTAACTACCTCCTGAATCCACCGGTCCGAGACTTGGCGCCTCCAGACGTGCGCGAAGTGCTGTAGCCGTCCCCCCACTCTGGCGGGCGAGGGCGCCCCATCATGCCTGAGTGGTCTTGGGAGGGACTTTGGGTTTGGTCCCCCAGGAAGAGCCAGGGTGTCACCCCCTGCTCCTATGCCAGGAGTCAGTGCGAGCCCCCGCGAAGGACACCCCTTTTCCTTGCTTGGCGCCTCTGTAGGGGGCTGAAAGGGGGCCCTGGCTGCGAAACGGCCGAGGCTGCCGCCTGTACTGTGGTAACTTACCTCCTTTAGCAAAGAAGTCTAAGCGGTCCCCAAACAGGCGTAGTCCCTTGAATTGGAGCCCAGTAAGGGCTTTCTTAGCAGCATTGTCAGCCGCCCACTGTCGCAGCCATACCGCGCGGCGTATAGCCACCGCCAAGGCGGAAGATCTGGCACACAGCCTAATAGCATCATCCGATGCAGACAGGATAAAGTTCACAAATACATCACAGTTAGACAGTGCATTAATAGTATCAGCAGGCAACTCGTCTGGGCCGTCAAGTGCATTCCTGACCATGGCCCTGAGCGCCACGGCAGTAATGGCCAGAGTGCAGACCGGGCGCAGTGCCTCCCCTCAAAAACGCAAAGGCATGGCACGCCAATTGGTCAATTCGCTGGTCATCAGAATCCCACAGCGTACTAGTGTCGGGAGAGTGCATAATAGAGGTGTTAGACAGCCCTAGAATAGGAGCATCGACCTCGGGGGGAGATGACCAGCACTTGACCATATCAGCAGGAAATGGATACTTCCTGTCCAGACTCTTAGGGATCCCGGGAAGTCTACTGGGATGTTCCCACTCCTTAAGCACGAGGTTATTGAAATGGGTCTGCTCAGGAAATTCCAATCGAGCCTTAGCAGTGTGGAATAGCTCACCCCTTTGCCTGGGAGCTGCAACAGGGGGAGAGATGGACAAAACCTCAAAAATCTGAAGCAATAGCTTATCAGCATCATCCAGGGGGCCAGTGATAAGAACCAGAATCGTCATGACCCCTAGACTTCTGATCAGATGACAGTCAGAGATCAGCTCCCCTTCGTCCGAAAGGGTATGGTCATATAGACGAGTAAACTCATCAGACTCCGTAGGGAAAGGAGCAGAGTCAGGGATTATGTGCTGCTTTTTTGCGGTAGCCTTGCGCACTAGAGTACTAGCAAGCAATTTTTCAACACTGGCCAGTCTAGTAGTCACATCAGGATGAGAATCCCTGCTTGTATTGGGGGTTAGACTCAGGCTTGGTGGGGTAGGTGAAGTGAGGCTGGGTGCAGACCCAGCCCCAGAAGGGGTGGGAAGTACCATTAGCGCCTGCTGTGCACAAGGGACGCAGACCCGAGCATTGTCACCATTGATAGAGACCCCACAAGCTACACAGCCGGGCTTGTCCCAAGGGGACCCCGTTTACAATATCCTGGGATGCCTCCATATGGTGATTAATGGGTACAATAGGCCAGTAGGGATTGATGCTATAAGCTACCCTGGATGGCCCAAAGACCCGCAGGGAAGTGGGACTAGGTCCAACTGGCAATTACACCGGGCCGGGAGAAGCCACTGGATTCGACCGTCTGAAAGACATAATGGGAATAGGGATGTCAGAGCCATGCGCAGTAAGCAAGACAAATGAAAATCGCCTGCGAGGGCACTTACAGATCGAGAGAGGAGGAGGACCGTTACCACGCGATGAGCATCGAAATAGCGCCAAGCGGACCTCGAAGGGCGGGCCACAGCGGGCTGTGACGCGGAGCGCGCCAAGCCAGGTCTCCACCCCCGAAGAGCGCGAAGCTCTGAAAACAGTAGTCAGCGCAGACAGCAAAGTGAATGACACTATAGAAGTAAAAACGGGGATTACTTCCAGCTGCGCCCAACAACGTATAACAATGAAGATGCCCCAGCGACTGAAGCGCCAAAAGACAATAAAGACAGCGTGGCTGACACCAGGTGTATGAGTCAAGGACAATACTAAGGCCATAACGTGTACTGAATACACTAAGACCACCACACCCCCCCCTTTCTTTCTCCCCGAGGGGGGGGGGGGGGGGGAACGAGGGAGAATGGCGACCCTTTGAACAGAGTCCACCGCTACACGGGGTATGGGGCAATAGTGCGGGAGGGGCATCCACAAGAGGCTCACCATCAGCCTAAACAGCCTACCCTTTGGTGGGGGACTGCGGAGGAGCATGGCTCCATAAGCACACGTAGTGCTGCCTACCTTCACCCGACCAGCGCAGCCCAGGCTGGGAGGCACATCACGAAGGGGACGGGTGGGAGTAGTCCAACAGGGCCGCAGGCTTTAATAGCCCCCGCTCACCTGCGAGAGAGTGACACATGTCTTCACAGTCAGCACTGCAGAGAAATCTGGGGATTTGTGGGAGGTCCCTGGGTATTTGAAGGGCCGGGAGGAGCCTGTTCTTCCATGTCTCTGCAGTGCAGCGCCATCTGACGGAGGATAACCCAAGTGTAAGTATTATATCTGGAGCAGGACGTACTGTATACTAAGAATATCCTAGGTTTTGGTCCACTTTAATCTCCCAAAAGACCTCAAAATCCCTTTAGTTTAAACTATACCACGATCTGGAATACCATCAAAAGCAATCAAGAGGAAGGCACTAAAATGGTCATTGTTGGTGCTTAAAATGACTGCCCTCCCAAAGCTTCTATATGATTTACAATGTATCCCCGTTGTAATCCCACATTTACCTAGCTGAGATGAAGTTTACGGAATTTACCTGGAGTGGAGGCTCACCTAGAATCAACTATGCAGCATTGACTTCTTCTAGAGCAGGGGGAGGGCTGAGTGCCCCAGACATAGAAAGATCTCAAGAAACTATACATTTAGGCAGGAACACATGCTTGGAGCTCAAAGACCGGGTAAAACTGGAATGGGACATTCCATTAGCATGTTGGAGACAGAGGAAAAAACACCTTCCCCAAGGCACCTAATCATTTACCAATAGAGGTGACCCTACTTGCTAGTAAAATCTTTAGGATGTTTAAAAATACATTATGACAGCGACAGCTGTCTGATTACTCACCTGTAGAATTGATATTATGAGTATACAGTATGTCCTGCTCCAGATTAGATTACTTACACTTGGGTATTACTCCGCCACATGGCGCTGGACTGCAGAGACAGCGAAATTGGCTCCTCCCGGCCCCTCAAATACCAGGGACCTCCCACCAATCCCAAAGCATTGAAAAGCAGTTAACGAGAAGCCGGGAGAACAGAACCAAACTGGTAACTATAACAATGAGAACAATCACCATACAGGGGATCCAGGATAATGCAAAACAAAGGGTGGGGTGGAGCAGGACGTACTGTATACTCATAATACCAATTCTACAGGTGAGTAATCACAGAATTGTATTCTTAGTATACAGTACATCCTGCTCCAGATTACAGTACATCCTGCTCCAGATTAGATTACTTACAGCCAAAAGCAGCATCAGCTGAGGCCCTAACATCAACCTTGTAAAACTTTGAAAAGGTATGAACAGAAGACCAACTGGCAGCCTTGCAAACTTGTTCAACAGAAGCCTGGTGCTGAAAAGCCCAAGAGGCACCAATAGCACGAGTGGAATGAGCAGTAAGGCGGAAGGGATGATTCTTTCCTTTAGCAGAATAGGCCTGAATCACGGCCCGACGGATCCATTTGCTGATAGTAGACTTGGCAGGTGCCAAACCCTTCCTAGGACCAGAAGGGACCACAAAAAGAGCATCAGTTTTTCTGAAAGGTGCAGTAGCCACCAGATAGTACTTCAGGCACCTAACCACATCCAAAGAACGCAAAACCCTCTCCTTAGCATTACTAGGATTAGGGCACAAGGAAGGAAGAACCATGTCCTGATTCAAATGAAAGGCAGATACGACGTTAGGCAGAAAATCTGTCTTGAAGCGAAACACCACCTTGTCCTGGTGTCTCTCAAAGTAGGGGGCTGGATGGAAAGCGCAGCCAACTCAGACACACGCCTAACAGAGGCGATAGCCACCAAGAAGACAACCTTGAGAGTAAGAATGGCCAGGGCAGCACACAGGTTCAAAGGGAGCACAGGTTCAAAGGGAGCACCCTGCAAGGCAGACAAGACCAAGTTCAAATCCCAAACAGGCAACATAGGCTTATGTGGGGGACGCACATGAGTAACCCCCTGGAAAAAAAGTCCTGACCAGAGAATGCTGGGCAAAGGACCTCTGGAAGAAAACAGCCAGGGCAGAGACATGAGCCTTCAGAGTACTGAGTTGGAGTCCCAGCTCCAACCCATGCTGCAGGAACTCCAGGATCCTGGGAATAGAGAACACACGACAGGAAAGAGACTCACACCAGTCAATGTAGGCACGCCAAACCCTGTAATAAATGAAGAGGAAGACTTCTTCCTAGCCTTTATCATGGTATCAACAACAGAGGCAGACAGCCCATTCTCCATCAAGATGGAGGTTTCAGCAGCCAGGCCGTCAAAGCCAGAGTTTGTAAATTGGGATGGCGTAAGTGACCCTGAGTGAGCAGGTCTGGCACCCTGGGCGCTCTGCTGATCTACTGCCAGCTGCACCACGTCTGCGAACCACACTCTTCTTGGCCACCTGGGGGCCACCAGTATTGCTGGCACCCCCTCCTGAGCTATCTTGCGCAGAACCCTGCCCAACAGGGGAAACAGAGGAAAGACATACAGGAGACATACAGGAGGCCAGAGGATTCTGGGACAGGGAGACAAAGGCCGGGAGCTTGAGATTGTGACGGGACGGAAACAGATCCACATCTGGTTGGCCCCAACGGTGACACAGATTGAAACACCCTGTTGCAGAGGGACCATTCTCCCAGGTGAGAGGTCCCCCTGCTCAGAGAGTCTGCCTGCAGATTCTCCACCCCCGGGACGTACACAGCTGATATACAGGGAACATTCTCCTCCGCCCAGGTCAGGATCAGAGACACTTCCCAGAGGGCCCTCTTGCTCCGGGTCCCTCCCTGATGATTGATGTAGGCAACCGCCGCCTGGTTGTCCGAGCGCACCTGAACAGGCAGACCCCGAAGGTGATGAGTCAAATGAGACAGAACCAACCTGATCGCCCACAGCTCCAGAATGTTGATAGGTGCGTGGGCCCCGCCTCCCTTGGAACTGCAGGGACTTCCAGAAACCCCCCAACCTGTCAGACTGGCATCCATTGTGCTCGTCTCCCAGGAGGGGGCCAGAAAGGATCTGCCCACCAACAGGTTCCTGGAGTCCAGCCACCACGAGAGGGACCTCCTGACCAGGGGGAAAAGCACAAGGACCCGGTCCTGGGAAGCAGGATCTTTGTCCCAAACTGACGAGAGGTGGAGTTGCAGAGGCCTTATGTGGAACTGAGCATAAGGGACCGCCTCGAAGCCCGCCACCATCAGGCCCACCAGCTGCATTCCCTGCCTGATGGAGAGATGAGGGCAAGATAGCAGGAACTGAACCTGCGCAATCAGACTGTCCACCTTCTGCTGAGGAAGAAAAATCCTTGCCTGAACTGTATCCAGATTCATTCCCAGGAAGGGAGTCACCAAGGAGGGAGCCAGGGAAGACTTGGGATGGTTGATCACCCAGCCAAATGACTCCAGCGTGGACACTACCAGCTGAGTATCCAACTCTGCCTGTTGTAGGGACTGGGAAGTGATGAGAATGTCGTCCAGGTAGGGCAGCACGCGGATGCCCTGAGACCTGAGCAGAGACATCACTCCTGCCAGCACCTTTGTGAACACCCTGGGAGCTGAAGTGAGACCGAAGGGTAATGCCACAAATTGGTAGTGCTAATCCTCCAGAGCGAACCTGAGGAACCTTTGATGACCTGGAAACACATGAATATGAAGGTAAGCATCTTTGATGTCCACAGACGTCATGAAGTCGCCTGGACGCAGGGAATTGATGGCAGAGCGCAGAGTTTCCATGCGAAAGCGCCTGCACCTGACAAATTTGTTGAAGATCTTCAAGTCCAGGATGGGCCTGACTGACCCATCTCTTTTAGGCGAACAGGTTGGAATAGAAGCCCTTGGCCCTTTCTCGTAAGGGGAACTGACAGATGACCCCCAGCTTCAGAAGGCTTTGCACCGCCAGAACCAGAGCCTGAGCTGACACAGGGTCCTGAGAAATCCGGAATCTGATGAATCTTGGGGGGGAGCAGGCAGCAAACTATCTTGTAACCGGAGGACACTACCTCCTGAATCCACCGGTCTGAGACATGAAGCCTCCAGACATGAGCAAAGTGCTGAAGCCGTCCCCCCACCCGAATGGGTGAGGGCACCCCTTCATGCCTGAGGGGGCTTGGGAGAAGACTTAAGCTTAGAGCCCCAGGAGGAGCCAGGGCGACCACATCCTCTGCCCCTACCCCAGAAATCTCCTCAGGCCCCTGTAAGGGAGACCCCCCTCCCGTCTGGCACCACGGTAGAGGGAAGAAAAGGAGCCCTGTCCCCCCAAAAGGGCCGAGACTGCCGCCTGCGCTGGGGCAGCCTGCCTCCCTTAGCAAAAAGGTCCAGGCGTTCCCCAAACAGGCGTAGTCCTTTGAAGGGAAAACCCGTGAGTGCCTTCTTGGCAGCGTTGTCAGCAGCCCACTGGCACAGCCAAACCGAGCGGCGTATAGCCACCACAAGGGCAGAGGTTCTGCCACACATTCTAATGGTATCATCCAAGGCAGAGAGGACATAAGGCACGAAAACCTCACAACGAGAGTGCGCGTTAAACTCCTCACTAGACACATCAGGGGCACCATCAAGGATACTTCTAAGCAGAGTCCTAATATAGCCACAGCCGTAATGGCAGAGGCAGAGACCAGGTGCAGCGCCGTCCCCACACACGCAAAGGCATGGGACGCCAGCTGATCGGTCTTCAACATCCCGCAGCGTAGTAGAGTAAGGGGAGCGCATGACAGGTGTTAGGAAACCCTAGGACCGGGGCATCCACTTCAGGAGGGGATGACCAACACTTCACCACATCAGCAGGAAAGGGATACCTCTTATCCCAACTCTTAGGTACACCGGGAAGCCTGCTGGGACACTCCCATTCCCAGAGTACAAGATTATTAAAATGGGCTTGCTCAGGAAATTCTAAGCGCAGCCTAGCCGTATGAAACAATTCCCCCTGTTGCCTGGGGGCCGCAACCGGGGGAGAGAGACAGTACCTCAAAAATCTGAGCCAACAGCTTATCAGTATCATCTGGGGCCCAGGGGTCATGCATGCATGCATGCATGTGCATGGGGGGCCCCCAAGTCTTAATGTCACAACGTTGTGATTTTTTTATCTATGTGTACTTTGTGTGTCTGATGGGTTGGTGCAATAATTTGTTCAGTAAAGCTATTTTTGTACTTTAAAACCTTGTTCCCTATGCGGTTCCATTGAGACAGTGCCTACTTATAACCAGTTGTGTTTTGTGTTTTTTGTGTCTAGTAGGGGACACCCCACAAGCTACACACAGCCGGGCTTGTCTCAAAGGAACCCCGAGCACATTATCCTGAGATGCCTCCATATGGCGATAATAGCGGCACAATAGGTCGATAGGGATTCACGCTATAAAGCAACCCGGGATGCCCCAATAGCCCGCTAGGGAAGTGGGAGTAATTTACACGCTAGGTCTCACAAGTTAAGTAACTAAATAGAGGGAGTAGGGCCGGGAGAAACCAATAGAAGTCGGCCCGTCTGAAAGACATAAGCAAAGGGGAACCATAAGTGACATGTGAAATACCAAATGGTAAATAAAGCAGCCCGCGAGGGCACTCACGGACTGCGGTAGGTAGATGCCAGTCACGCAGCCGGTTCCAGAGAAAATGGTGCCGGGTATAACTCGAGGGGCGCAGAACACAGTTGGAAGCGCGCGGCGGCAGCAAATTTTAAAAAAGCAACCAGCGCAACCAAGTCAGCGCGGCGACGGACACCAACCAGAAGCACATAATACAGTGAAGCACCAAGGCAAATTCACATAAACACACACACCCGCCCGAGGAGCTATAGGGGAGAGTGAGGGAGGACAGCGGCCACTTAACATGGGACCCACCGATAGACAGGAACAAGGGGCAATAGGGTGGGAGGGGCATCCCATAGAGGCTCACCATATGCCTGAACCGCCTACCCTTTGGTGGGGGATTGCGGTGGAGCAGCGCTCCTAAGCACCTGGCAGCGGTGCTGCCTACAGTCACCCGACCAGCGCAGCCAAGGCTGGGAGGCACATTAATAATGGAAGGGTGGGAATAGTCCTACAGGGCCGCAGGCTAATAGCCACGCTCACCTGCGAGAAGAGAGAGCCATCTTCTTGTCCTTCGCAGTCCAGACTGAAGAGAAGATCTGGGGATTGGTGGGAGGTCCATGGTATTTGAGAGGCCGGGAGGAGCCAATTTCACTGTCTCTGCAGTCCAGCGCCATCTGGCGGAGTAATACCCAAGTGTAAGTAATCTAATCTGGAGCAGGACGTACTGTACACTTAAAATTTACCAGTAAAGTTTTTCTCTACAAATCCTTCATGACGACCCACAGAGGGCAGGAAGATTCCCCCCTGGGAGGAAACACAAACTGAGGGTAAAACCACACCCCTTCCTCTCCATCTGTCTTAAAACGGACCAAAACCCACATTTTTAAACTTGCATCCCCTGTATTGCTCCCTCCATGAACAGTACCTTTTGCCTATTTTCACTGCACCTGCTTCACTCTAATCGCAGATAATAACGCCTGTTTTAGCAGTTAAGCTCCGCCTCCTCCACTCATTAACACTGTTGTGTGTGGCAATGTTGCCATTGCCACTCCTATACAATGACTGGGTTGATTTTCTTGCTGTCCCTCTCTTTGAGATGACAGGCAGTGTTTCAAGACAAATCTAAAAGCGAAATTACCCATTTCTAGTTCTACATGTAATAGAGGGGGTATCAGCAGGGGCTTTGGCCAAATGTTTTTCACAAGTTCAGTGGGTTTTGGTCTGCTTTAAGCAAGTAATTATTATTAGGTACACTGTAGGACATGGGAGGGAATTAAGAGTCGTCATGAAGGAGTCATAGAAAAAAACATTACTGGCAAGTCTAACGGAGAGGATTAGGCAAGTAATTATACCTTATGGGTGGGAAGCTGCTAGTAAGACCCTTCTCCCAAAGGCCTGATGCTTAGCAGACAGGAGATCTAGTCTATAGTGCTTGAGGAAGGTGTAGGGTGAAGACCACATTGCTGCTGTACAGATAGATCTCTTCGCTAGAGGCACCTGTCCTTTTTGCCCAGGAAGCAGATATGGCTCTGGTTGAGTATGCAAAAAATACCATTTTGTGAGATACTCACCTGTAAAATGGTTATTATGAGTATGTCACACCCCCCACTTCCGGATATCCATAACACTTGGGAACCCCGGCCTGTAGAGGGTGATCTTGCAGAGATGACATGGAAAAAAGGAGCAGCTCCTGGCCCATAAGTACTGGGTTCCTCCCACTATTCCTCAGTCTTTTTAAACAGCAGTGAAGAACCAGGAAGAGCCAATTATATTCAATAATAACCATATAAAGGATCCCTCGAACAAAAAATACCATTTTGTGAGTACTCACCTGAAAAATGGATATTGTTGGTGTGCCACACACCCCGCTTCACTTTTAAATATTCTTCACTTAATGGGTTAACTCACCGCCAGGTGACGCTGTGCAGAGAGGAAGTCTTGTAACGAGCCCCCTTCCGGCCTATATATACCTGGTACCTCCCTTCAATCACCAGTATATTAAAAAAGCAGAAAGACAAGGTACCAGTATTCCACCGGTAACCTCAAAATCAATTTGATATAAATAAAAAGCTTCACCATATAAAGGCTTCGGAAATACCGAAAAGGGTGGGAGTGAAGCGGGGTGTGTGGCACACCAACAATATCCATTTTTCAGGTGAGTACTCACAAAATGGTATTATTCTTGGTGTGCCACACACCCACCTTCACTTTTAAATATTCTTCACTTAATGGGACATCCAAAAGCAGTGTCCACAAGGGATGGGCATCTCAAGGCCAGGTGAAGCATAACTTAAATGACTGCAGTCTGCAGAACTTTGCGGCCAAAAACAGCATCCGCTGAGGCTCGCACAACAACCTTGTAAAACTTAGAAAAAATATGAACAGAAGACCAAGTGGCGGCCTTACAAACTTGTTCAACAGAAGCTTGGTGCTGAAAAGCCCAAGACGCCCCAACGGCGCGAGTAGAATGAGCAGGAATACGAAAAGGGGGAACTTTCCCCTTAGCAGAATAGGCCGCAGTAACAGCCTGACGTATCCACTTGCTAATGGCAGATTTGGCTGGTGCCAAACCCTTCTTAGGCCCATGGGGCACAACAAAAAAGGAATCCGTCCTACGAAAAGGAGACGTGATAATCAAGTAGTACTTAACACAGCGTACTACATCCAAACAATGCAAAACCCTCTCTTTGTCATTCTTAGGATTAGGACACAAGGAGGGAAGAACAATATCTTGGTTCAAATGAAAAGAGAAACAACCTTAGGAAGAAAGTCTGGCTTGAACCGAAAGACCACCTTATCCTGATGCCTCTCAAAGTAAGGCGCCTGGATAGACAAGGCCGCCAACTCCGAGACACGCCGGACCGAAGTGATCGCTACCAAGAAAACAATCTTCTGAGTCAGGGTAGACAAAGCAATATCTTGCAAAGGCTCAAAAGGAGGAGCCAGAAGAGCAGAAAGAACCAAATTCAAATCCCAAACCGGGAGTAATGGTTTCCTGGGAGGCCGCACATGCGTAACCCCCTGGAAAAAAGTTTTAACTAAAGGTTTAAGCGCAACACGCTTCTGAAAAAAGATAGATAAGGCAGAAACCTGCCCTTTCAACGTACTTAGCTGAAGACCAGAGTCCAGCCCTGATTGTAAAAACTCCAGAATCCTGGAGACCGAAAAGACCCTACAAGGAAAAGATCTTATCTCACACCAAGCGATATAGGCTTTCCAAGTCCTATAGTAAGTGATGGAAGAAGACCTCTTCCGGGCACTGATCAGAGTCTTAATGACTGAATCAGAAAGACCCTCCTCCTTCAGGATGGAGGTTTCAGCAGCCAGGCCATCAAACCCAGCGCTGGTAAATTGGGGTAACACAATTGACCCTGAGTGAGCAGATCGGGCCGAAAAGGCAGAACGAACTGGTCCACTGCCAGCCGAACGATGTCTGCGAACCCCACTCGCCTTGGCCCCCTTGGGGCCCCGAGAACGGCGGACACCTTTTCCAGAGCCAACTTCCGAAGCACCCTGCCCAGCATGGGTATCGGAGGAAACAGGTATAGAAATCACAGAACTCCCCAGCTCAGGGACATGGCGTCCACTGCCAGAGCCAGAGGATCCTGGAAGAGCGACACGAAGTTCGGGAGCCTGTGATTGTGACGAGAGGCAAACGGGTCCACCTCCGGGGTCCCCCATTGGAGACACTGAGTGAAAAACCCGAGGATGGAGAGCCTATTCTTCCAGACGGGGAAAGCCGCTGCTCAACCGGTCCGCTACCTGGTTCTTCACCCCTGGAATGTATACCGCTGAGAGACAAGGAACATGGGACTCCGCCCAGGTCAGGATCAGGGACACTTCTCTGAGAGCACTCAGACTGCGAGTCCCTCCTTGATGACCGATGTAAGCAACCGCTGTTTGATTGTCTGAACGCACCTGGCCCAGAACGTGCTGAGTCAGGAGAGCAAGCACCCGACGGGTGGTTCTCAGTTCCAGAATATTGGTGGGTAAGTGGGCCTCCTGAGGTCCCCACTGCCCCTGAAACCGCAGCTCCTTCCAGAATCCGCCCCATCCCGACAGACTGGCGTCCGTGGTGACAATTTCCCAAAGAGGAGTCAGGAAAGCCCTGCCCTACACAAGATTGGTCGAGACCAACCACCACAGGAGGGACTGCCGGACCCGGAAGGACAACTGGAAGGACTGATCCAGCGACCGAGGTTGCTGGTCCCAAGACGCTAACAGAAAAAGCTGAAGCGTTCTCGTGTGAATTTGGGCAAAAGGAAGAAACACTGTGTTGAAGAGAGTCCAGGCCGGGACCAACCGACCCATCTTTCTTGGGGACTGCGAAAAGATTGGAGTAGAAACCGAGGCCCATCTCTAAGTGCGGCACCGGCCGGATGACCGCCATCTCTAACAAATTCCTTACCAACGCCAGGAGCCCCTGCGTGGCCAAAGGATCGATGGGCACCCGAGACCGAAAGAACCGTGAAGGAGGGCGAGACTCGAATACCAGGCCGTAACCGGCCGACACTACCTCCTGGATCCAACTGCCTGGAACCTCCTGGTTCCAAACCTGGGAGAAGTGTCGCAATAGTCCCCCCACCCGCACGGGTGAGGGCAGCCCCTCATTGCTGAGAGGGCTTACCAGCAGGCTTGGGCTTGGCGCCCCAGGACTGAGTGGGCCGGCCACGGCCCCTCCCCCCGAGTCCAACCTGCACCTCTGGTAGCGGGAAAGGAAGCCCCCCTACCCGCTCTGAATCCTCGAAAGGAAGGCCTACCGGAACCTGCCCCCCTAAAGGGACCACGAGGCCTCTTGCGTTGTGGCATCTTACCACCCTTTGCGACTGAATCAATTTTCTCCCCAAACAGCCGTAACCCCAAAAAGGCGAGAGCTGTGAGCACCTTTTTAGAAACCGCGTCCGCAGACCACTGACGCAGCCATACTGACCGGCGAATAGCCACCAGCATAGCCGCTGCCTTGCTACTCATAGCCAGTGCATCGTCCTGAGCGGATAGGACATAGGACACAAAAGATTCACACTGCTTAAGCGCAGTAAACTCTTTACAAGCGGGATTGAGATCCTCATATAGCCCCTGAATTAAAGACCTAATCGCCAATAGAAGGGCTGAAGAACACACCGGGCGCAACGCTGACACGGAATAAATAAAACCACAACAATCCGACGATCTTCCCCATCTTTAGGGACAGTGGTCTCAGCAGACTGTACCATAGCTGTGCTGGAGAGCACTAGCACAGGGGTATCGACGTCAGGAGGGACAGACCAAAGCTTTACCAACTCTGGCGGAAAAGGATAACGCTTTTCCCAACTGGAAGGGATTCCAGATAACCGCGTGGGATGTTCCTATTCCGTAAGGACCACCCTCTCAAAGTGGTGTTGTCTGGGAAAAACCCAACGCGGCTGAGGCTCCTTAAACAACTGACCCTTTGGCAGGGTGACAGCCTCAGGCGGATCTAAATTCAAAATTTTAAACATTTGAGCCAGAATGGAGGGGGTGTCAAAAACAACCCCCTCCGACCAATCGCATCAGCCTCAAGCTGATCTGCAGGCTCATCTGACTCCAACAGGAATTCTTCCTCGTCCGGGGATCCATCGGACCATTCCACAGGCCCACATAACTCGTCCCGTGGAGCCGAAGGTACCGGAGTCAGGTGCCTCCGTTTTGCAGCGGCCTTTAACCCTGCTTTAACGGGCACTACTTTCCGGGGCTGGCCGACCGTGCCGCCACCTCGGACTGCGAATCCCCACTTTTGACAGTGTCATGCGGGGTCCGGAACAGGGAGGGAGAGGTAGGAGATGATGAAGGTTGCGATGGGCCAGCAGCCGAAGCAACAGACTGGCGCGCAATGCTCTGCTTTGCACAAGGGATGCAAATAAAGACATCAGCTGGGAGTAGAGCCCCACAACTTACGCACCCCCCGAATGGCTCAGAAGAACCGTTTCCGGCAATAACGGAAGCCTCCATATGGTGATTTATGGTATTCGCAATTCTTTTGGGCTTTAAGGCATAAGCCGACCCGGGATGCCCCCTTATTGTAAATGTCCCAGAAATTTTTTTTTTTTTTTTTGGGGAGGATTTAATTCAAAAAGAAGATCCACTTATAATATATATATATATATCTCCCAATTTAGGAGAAAAAGACTAGCCAGGCAATAAAGAACTGGGAGGCTACTAATTGAAGGGATCCCAGGATCTGTGGGGAAAAAACAAACCAACAGTAAAAAACCCCCAGAAACCAATGGCAACATGCAATATAACATACATACACAGCACCAAGTGCTTTGAAGAGGCAATAAAACTGGCCTCCGATTTTCCTCCTTATATATTTTTTCCCCCTTTTTTTTTTTTTAAAACAAAAGTATATTTCCATTAAATATATTACTTTTTAATAAACAGTCAAACCCATAAAAATATAGACGGCCCCACACCAGGTGAGGCCGCTTACCTGCCCCAGTAAGGCTTACAAAAGCCCAGCACCCAACCAAAGAGGTGGTGGAGACAGGCAGAAAATGTCAGCGAAGGCGGGAGTGGCCGATTAAAACAAAGGAGAAAAGCGGAGGGGGGAGGGGAGCTGGATAAGATGAGAAAAGCGCAGGCAGCCAAAAGCAAGCCTGACAACATACAGCCTGCCCCGGTCACCCCTAAAGCTGACCCAAAGCTCTGGCTCTACAGGCCAGCAGCAGCAGCCCGCAAAACAGACTGCCATATAAGGAGGAATCAAAGTCAGGCCATATGCACACTCACTTGCAGTGCAGCCTGACAACGTTGAAATAAGCAAAACACATGAACATACAGTAAACCATACACACAATGCACATCCCTCTACCCCCCCCCCCCATAGTGAAGGGAGAAGGGACCATAACGGGAGAGTAAGGGGCTAAGGGGACCCTCGGGACAGGGGCATCCCATTTCCGGATCACCATGCCGGATAGTCGCATTGTCCCACGCATGAGGTCGAGCGGAGGAGATAAGCTCCTAGGCACCTATAGTGCCATCTACCATTTTCCCAGTGAGCAGCCTAGGCTGGGAGGCTTCCATTCCACCATCAAGGTATAAACACTCAAACCGGGCAGAAATAGACCAAAAGGGGGTGCCGGGGTAAGACCCCGGCTACCTGTAAGCAGGAGACTTCAATCTTCTGTCTTGTCGTCAAGCAGAGAGAAAAATACTGGTGATTGAAGGGAGGTACCAGGTATATATAGGCCGGAAGGGGGCTCGTTACAAGACTTCCTCTCTGCACAGCGTCACCTGGCGGTGAGTTGACCCATTAAGTGAAGAATATTTAAAAGTGAAGCGGGGTGTGTGGCACACCAAGAATACATTGATTGGAGAATGAGCCTCCTGAGGCCCCCACAATCCTTGGAACTGATGCTTCTTCCAGAAGCCAACCCAGCCCACCAGGCTGGAATCCGTGGTAACCAGTTCCCAACGCGGAGTCAGAAATGACTTGCCCTTCTGGAGGTTGTGCAATCCTGCAAAACGTGGGGAGACAATAGACAAGTCTGATTCAATGATAGTGGGCACCTGTCCCACTTTGCCAAGAGGAAGAGTGAAGTGTCCTTATGTGAAACTGGGCAAACGGGACTGCATCGAATGCAGCTACCATCAATCCCACTAGTCTCATCCCTAGACGGAAAGACTGACGAGGGTTGGACAAGAATAGACGAATCAAGTCCTGAATCAGAACCATTCCAGAATCAGGCCCAGGAAGGGAATTTCCCTGGACGGACAGAGAGGATTTGGGGTAACTAATTACCCATCCGAACCTCCACCATCCTGGTGTCCAACTCTGATTGTTCGAGGGAGGAGGCGGCGATAAGAAGATCGTCCAGAAAAGGCACAATGCGGATGCCCTGGACCCTGAATATAGCCATCACTCCTGCCAGCATCTTTGTAAAGACTCTTGGGGCCGAGGTAAGGCCACAAATTGATAATGCTGGTCTTCTTCTATCGAGAACCTGAGAAATCTCTGGTGACCCGGAAAATAGGAATGTGCAAATAAGAATCCTTGATGTCTATGAATGTCATGAAGTCCCCCTGACGGAGAGCATCGATCGTTAATCGCAGAGACTCCATGCGGAATTTTCTGAAACGGATAAATTGATTGAGTCTCCTTAGGTCTAGGATAGGCCGACAGAGCCGTCCTTTTTGGGTACTGTGAATAGGTTGGAGTAAAACCCCAAACCCCTTTCCGCTGGAGGCACTAGGCAGATGACAGCCATGTTTAACAGATTTGCTACTGCTGCCCGCAGTCCCTGCGCAATTGCCGGATCTGACGGCATCCGGGACATGAAAAATCTGGGAGGCCGGGACTCGAATTCCAGTTTGTAACCGGAAGAGACTACTTCCAGAACCCAATTGTCTGATGCCTCCTGAACCCAGACCTGGAAGAAGAACCGCAGACGTCCCCCCACCCATACGGGTGAGGGCGTCCCCTCATTGTTGAGCAGGCTTAGTGGCAGATTTGGTTTTGGACAGCCACGTCCCTTAAACCGGACCTTCAGCGTGATTTAATGAAAAGCCCAAACTCTTAAAAAACTATTCCCCATCATCTAAAATTAATATATTTTACGTTTTTAGTCACTAACTTATTATTCTTTCCCCCACTGGGCTGCAACTCTGTTCAGGAATTTAGGATACGGATGCCGCCATCTTGACTCAGAAGCATCACACTTACTGATGAGAGGAGAGCAGGATAAAGTACAGGGGGGCGGGTTATAGATGTGCTTTGCCCAGACAGAGCAGAGCTGGGGTCAGGTAACGGTCAGCAGTCCCAGAATGCAGAGCAGCAAAGTCAGGAGGCACTTCCTGTTTGCAGGCTGCCTGATAAGATGGCGGCTTCCATAAGCCACCATCTTGGATGTTTAAAGGCTCATAACATGCAGTAGAGGCAGGTAGGATGATTTTTAATGTCGACAATCTGTATGTACAGGGTGTGGGAAACATAAGATAGACTCTTATTCAGAGTGAAGGTCCGCTTTAACTCTATTCCATGCATTCCCTCTAGGGGCTGAAAAGGCCGATCCTCTACCAGATCTGGACCCCCGAAAGGGTTAAAAAAGAGGCCATTCCACAAAAGGAACAACGTTGTTTCTTACGCTGAGGTAATTTACCTCCTTTAGTGACAGAATCCAATTTTTTCTCCAAAGAGGCGCAAGCCCACAAAAGGGAGCGCTGTAAGCGATTTCTTGGCTACAATATCAGCTGCCCACTGCCGCAACCATATTGACCGCCGGATGGCGACTAACAAGGCAGAGGTTCTGCTGCACATGAGCAGAGTATCATCTAAGGCAGAAAGTACAAAAGATGCAAACATCTCACATCGCTTAAGAGCGGCGTACTCAGAGGCCGGATCAAGCCCTGAGTAATTCATTAGGTCTCTCACAACAGACCTAATAGCCACTGTCATGAATGCCAACAGGCAGCAAGGCCGAACCCACATTGTAAAAAGCGTGGTACGCCATTTGATCAATACGCTTATCCTCTCCATCTTTAAGTGTAGTGGAGTCAGGAGAATGCAACAGAGGAATTGGATAAATTAAGCACAGGGGCATCCCCCCATGAGCAGAGTATCTATTAAAAATCCAGTCTCTCAATTAAATATTAATGCATAGATGGCCATTGTATGCTTGCGCACACATAGGAATTTGTCCTCCGCATTTAACCCATCCGTGCAGTGAGTGTACACATGCCCAGAGCAGTGGGCACAGGTGGTGATGACCAACGCTTAACAGTATCAGCTGGGAAGGGATTTTTCTTGTCCCAGCCCAAGGGAATGCCAGGAAGCTGCGCAGGCTTCCCCCATTCTTTAAGAATAATATCATAAAAATGCTTTTGATCTGGGAATTCTAACGAGGTTTAGAGGCTCCAAATAATTCCCCTTTTTAAGGAGGGACTAATTCAGGAGAAGTAATAATCAAAACCTCAAATAACTAAGCAAGAGCTTTTGGGGTATCCACAACACTTGCTTCACCCTGCTCAATCTCCGTACCAACAAATTGCCGTTCAACAGAAACATCTGATTCCTCATATAATTCTCCTTCTAACTGAGAAGGACCAGACCAATCAAGCAATTCACAATTGTCTGACTCACCTGCCGGAGTGGCATGAGTCAAGTGCTTTTAGCTGAGGCCTTCTTAGCCACAGAGTAGACATTAATCTTTCAAGATGAGCCAATCTGGCACATAAATCAGAATGCGACTCACCACCCATGACAATATCATTGGGGGTACGGACAAGACATGGCGGAGTAGGAGATGAGGCATTAGCCGCAGGCCCTGAAGCCTGGGCCTCAGTTTGCTGCATAATAGTTAATTGTGCACAAGGGACGCAAAGAATTGCGTTATCCCAACAAGGGATGCCCCACATCCAAAACATTGCCGAGTCTGTGCAGAGGGAATTGCATGTCCGTTATGCTGGAATGCCTCCATATGGTGTTTAGTATTATACTATAATTGATTATAGTCGCCAAGTATATATGGGATTTACGCAATTGCTACCCGGGATGCCCCTTTAAATAGTCCCAAGTCGGAGGATAGAAACAAATGGACCCCCAAATAAGACTTAATATATATATATTTTTTTTATAAAGGACCAGGAGAAACCCCTTTTTAAATAAGGAGTTTCCACCTACAGAAAACAAGTCACCAAATGCACACAATATAAATAAAAGACAGGAAAAAAAACTCCCTTCAGCCAAGCTGAAGGGTACTCACAGCCCATGCGATAAGCTCACCTCATGAGGTAAGGAAACAGGAAGTCAAACAGAGCATACCAGGTGCTCTCTGAATAAAAGCATGCCAAGCCCCGCCCACTTCCAGGATCACATGGCCAAAAATGGAGGGAAAATTCAAATCTGAACACAGCTAGAAACAGAGCTTTAATAGGTAAGCAAAAAATGCTGCCTAGACAGAGATAGGAAAATCTAAATAAAACATTTCCTATTAAATAGTATAGTAAAAAATACATAAGAAATAGACTTATTTTATGTCTTTTTTTGTGCATGGTGACAAATAAGCCCAGATAACGGCCCCCTTCCCCCCCTCCTTTTTACCCCAGCAGGGTTAAAGGAGAACTAAAGGGGAGAGGATAGAAATGCACCCATCAGGTACAAGGGGATTTAAAGGGACAAGGGCATCCCACATCGGGACACACCAACCCGGAAGCCGCCTACCCAAATCTGGGTCTCACGGAGGAGTAAAAACTCCTGTATACACCAAAGGTGTATGTATCTACCTTTGCCTGAACCATACAGCCAGGGCTGGGAGGCATACAATATAACCAAACAGGTTTTAAAAATTTCAGACAGAAAGAAAAAAGGGCCGGGAGCAAGCCCAGCTACCTGCAGCTTGAAGGAGAGTCATCTTCTGAATGCATCGCCGACTGCAGAGACGAAGAGACTGAGGAATAGTGGGAGGAACCCAGTACTTATGGACCAGGAGGGGCTCCTTTTTCCATGTCATCTCTGCAAGATCGCCCTCTACAGGCCGGGGTTCCCAAGTGTTATGGATATCGGGAAGTGGGGGGTGTGACATACTAGGAATATACAATTCTGTGAAATACTCACCTGTAGAATTGATATTTGTATACAGTACGTCCTGCTCCAGATATAGTACTTACACTTGGGTTATCCTCCGCCAGATGGTGCTGCACTGCAGAGACATTCAAAACAGGCTCCTCCCGTCCCCTCAAATACCCAGGGACCTCCCACAAATCCCCAGCATTGAAAAGCAGTGAAAAAGAAGCCGGGAGAATTTAACAACCAAAAACTGGTAACTATAACAATGATAACAATCACCATACAGGGGATCCAGAATAATGCAACAACAGGGTGGGGTGGAGCAGGATGTACTGTATACTAATATCAATTCTACAGGTGAGTATTTCACAGAATTGTATTATTCTTAGTATACAGTATGTCCTGCTCCAGATAGATTACTTACACTTGGGACATCCAATAGCAGTGTCCATAAAGTAGGGTGGGATCCCCCAATAAAAAGGTAACAGACAGTTTAAACCACTGCCACCTTCAAAACTTTGTGGCCAAAAAACAGCAACAGCTGAGGCCTTAACATCAACCTTGTAAAACTTGAAAAGGTATGAACAAAAGACCAAGTAGCGGTCTTGCACACTGGTGTAATAGAAGCCTGGTGCTGCAAGGCCCAAGGGGGCACCAATAGCACGAGAAGCAAGAGCAATAAAGCGAAGGGAGGATTCTTCCCCTTAGTAGCGCAGGCCTGAATCACAGCCTGATGAATCCACATGCTGATAGTAGACTTGGCAGAAGCCAAAAACCCTTCCTAGGACCAGAAGGGACCACAAGCAGAGCATCCGTGTTCTTGAAAGGTGTAGTAGCCACCAGATAGTACTTCAGACACCTAACCACATCCAAAGAGTGCAAAACTCTCTCCTTAACATTGCTAGGGTTAGGGCACAAAGAAGGAAGAACAATATCCTGATTCAAATGAAAGGCAGACACTGCAGAAATTCTGGATTGAACGAAACACCTTGTCCTGGTGCCTCTCAAAGTAGGGGGGCTGAATGGACAGCACCGCCAACTCAGACACACGCCTGACAGAAGTGATAGCTACCAGAAACACGACCTGGAGTGTAAGAATAGCCAAGGCAGCAACCTGCACAGGTTCAAAGGGAGCACCCTGCAAAGCAGGCAAGACCAATTCCAAATCCCAAAAACAGGGACCATAGGTTGTCGTGGGGAACGCACAGGAGCAACCCCCTAAAAGCAGTCTTAATCAAGGAATGCTGAACAAAAAACTTCTGAAAGAAGACAGACAGGGTAAAAACCTGACCCTTCAAAGTACTGAGTTAGAGACCGACTCCAACACATGCAGTAAAACTCCAGATCCCTGGGAACTGAGAACACCCAACAGGGAAGAGACCAAGACTCAACCAGTCAATGTAGGTACGCCATACCATATAACAGATGGAAGAAGAAGTCATCTTCCTAGCCTTCACCATGGATTCAACCATAGAGGTAGACAAACCCTTCTCCATCAAGATGGAGGTTTCAGCAGTCAGGCCATCAAGGCCCGAGTATGTAATTGGGATGGCGTAAGTGGTCCTAAGTGAGCAGAACTGGCACTCCAGGCAGAAGGAAAACGAAAATGATCAGCCCCGCCTGCTAGCATCAGAAATCCTTGGTTGTGAAAACCGCAGAAAACGGCCCGGCCATGAGTGCTCAGCTCACTGCATCTGTAGACCAATTAGTACGCCAGCCTTAATCCGCTTTAAAAGGATGTGATATCCACGTTTATTCCACACAAAATTCTTTAAAAGCATTCCATCCACGAATACAAGTCAAGATAAAGCATTAGGGAGCAGCTTGGATGCCAACGCGTTTCGGGCACAGACTCAGCCCTTAATCATGACATTACTTTCTGCTCCCATGAAACATTTAAATACTGACGTCATGCATGCATGCCCCATTGCTGCACACCCGGAATCAATTAAGCCTGTACAAAGCCAAATTGAAGAGCATAATTGCTCAAGCAATTGAGCAATTATGCTCTTCAATTTGGCTTTGTAAAGGCTTAATTGACATGACATGATTAAGGGCCGAGTCTGTGCCCGAATGCGTTGGCATCCAAGCTGCTCCCTAATGCTTTATCTTGACTTGTATTCGTGGATGGAATGCTTTTAAAGAATTTTGTATGGAATAAACGTGGATATCACATCCTTTTAAAGCAAATTAAGGCTGGCGTACTAATTGGACTCCAGGCAGAAGGCACTGATCTACTGCCATCTGCACCACGTCAGCGAACCACACTCTTCTTGGGCACCTGAGGCCACCAGAACCACTGGCACCCCTTCCAGAGCAATCTTGCGCAGAACCCTGCCTAGCAGGGGGAATGTAGAAAGACATACAGAAACTGAATGTCCTGCCATGACATTACTAAGGCCTCCATGGGCACGGCCAGAGGATCCTGGGACAGGGAGACAAAGGCCGTGAGCTTGTGATTGTGACGGAACGCAAACAGATACACATCAGGTTGGCTTCAACGGTGATACAGAGATTGGAACACCCTGTTGCAGAGGACCCCCCCCGGAATGTATACCGCTGAAATGCAAGGAACATTGGCCTCTACCCAGATCAGAATCAGAGACACTTCCTGGAGTACCCTCTTGCTCCGGGTCCCTCCCTGATTGATGTAGGCAACTGCCATCAGAGCGACCATGCGCCCCTGAGCAGGCAGGCCCTGAAATGAGAAGTCAAACGAATCAAAACTAACCTGATCGCCCACAGCTTCAAGACATTGATAGGTGAATGGGCCTCCTAAGGGCCCCACCTCCCCTGGAACCGCAGGGACCTCCAGAAGAACCCCCCCCCAATGTGATAGCCTGGCATCTGTGGTGACCGTCTCCCAGGAAGGAGCAAGAAGGTTCCGCCCCCCAATAGGTTCCTTGAGTCCATCCACTACAGAGGGACCTCCTCACCGGGGGGGGGGGGGGGGGGGGGGGGAGGCACCCAGACCCTGTCCAGGGATGCTGGGTCCTTGTCCCATACAGACAATAGGAGAAGTTGCAGAAGCCCCAAGGGGGACTGAGCACAAAGGGCCGCTGCGAAGCACGTCACCATCAGGCCCATCAGCTGCATCCCGTGCCTTGGTGAAGGAACGGGGACAGCTAGGAGAAACTGAACTTGTGCAAGCAGATTGTCCACCTTCTGCTAAGGAAGGAATATCCTTGCCAGAACAGTGTCCAGATTCATTCCTAGGAATGAAATTACCAAAGAAGGGGACAGTGATAACCTGGTGGTGGCTGATCACCCATCCAGATGACTCCAGGGTGGACACCACCAGCTGAGTATCCAACCATGCCCAATGTAGAGGCTGGGAAGTGATGAGGACGTGCAGGTAGTGCAGCCCACGGACGCCCCTTGGCCTCAGAGACATCACCCCCGCCAGCACCTTGGTGAGCACTCTGGGAGCTGAAGAGAGGCCAGATGTCAAGGCCACAAATTGGCAGTGTTGATCCTCCAATGTGGATCTAAGGAATCTTGGTGTCCTGAAAACACAAGGATGTGAAAGCAAGCATCTTTAATATCCCCAAAGGGCATGAAGCCCACGGTTCGCAAGGAGCAAATGGCAGAGTGCAGTTTCCATGAGGAAGGCCCCTGTACGTGACAAATTGCTGAAGATCTGTGCAACCAGAATGGGCCAGACTGACCCATCTTTGTTGGGAACAGTGATAAGGTTGGAGTAGGGTCCCTTGCCGTTAAGGGAAATCTGCAAATGACCCCCCATACGCAGCAGACCTTGCACGGCCTGCGCCAGCATCTGAGCAGAAGCAGGGACCAGGAGTACCCGGGACCCGGTAATCAGAGGGAGGGCGCACAGCAAACATCATCTTGCAGCCGGAGGCCAATACCTCCTAAAACCACCGGTCTGAGGCGTGGTGCCTCCAGACGTAAGGTGCCGCAGCCGTCCCCTCACCCAGGCGGGTGAGGGCGCCCCATCACGCTTGAGGGGACTTGGGAGAGGATTTGAGCATAGGATGCCCCTGGTTCCTGTTTAACACCATGGTGGGGGGTGGAAGGGGGGCCCTGGCCCCAAAGGGCCCGAGACAGCCGTCTACGCTGGGGTAACTTACCTCTCCTACCAAACAGGTCTAGGCGGGCCCCAAACAGACGCAGCCCTTTAAAGGGGAGCCCGGTAAGGGTCTTCTTCGCAGCATTGTCAGCACCCCACTGTCGCAGCCAGAGTAAGCGAAGTATAGCCACCACAAGGGCACACATTCTAATGGTGTCATCCAATGCTAATAGGATAAATTTTACAAACATCACAATTAGAGAGTGCATTAAAAACACCCCAAGGGAGATCATCAGGGGCACGATCGAGCATTTTCCTGATGAGGGTTCTAGTGGCCACAGCAGTAATGGCAGAGGCACAGACCAGGCGTAGCGCCGTCCCCGCACATGCAAAGGTGTGGGAGGCCAGCAGGTCAATGCGCCGGTCCTCAGCATCCCGCAGGGTAGTACAAGAAAGGGGTGGTTAGATGGCCCTATGATCGGGACATCCACCTCGGGGGGGGGGGGGGGGGGGGGGGGACGACCAACATTTAACCACGTCAGGGGGAAAAGGGTACTTACTATCCCAATCTCCTGGAACCCCTGGAAGTTTACGGGGGCTCTCCCATTCCTTGAGCACAAGGGTATGGAAATGTGCCTGCTCTAGAAATTCCAAGTGTGGTGATGCTGTATGGAAACGCTCCCCGCTTTGTCTGGGAGCCTCACCAGGGAGGGGATAGACAGAACCTCAAAGATCTTGATCAATAAACTGTCAGTGTCATCCTGAACCCAGGGGTCAGGGTCAGAGCCTTCATGAGCCTCATCAGATGAGCCAGAGTCAGAAAAGAGCTCTCCATCAGAAGGGGTATAGCCACATAGTCACAAACTCCTCAGTTCCCATAGGGAAAACAGTAGCATTAGGCGTAAAGAGCCGCTTCTTACCAGGGCCCTTACGCGCTAAGGGACCTCGCAAAAATACCATTTTGTGAATACTCACCTGTAAAATGGGTATTATAAGTATGTCACACACCCCACTTCAGACTTAATTACACTAGGGTTAACGCACCTCTAGGTGGCAGCATTGCAGAGAACTTCTCCAAAAAACTTCAACAGGCCCCTCCCGGTCTATACATACCTGGTACCTCCCAGTATTAGAACAGCAGTAAGACAAGGTACCAGAACCAAACAATTTAACCCTCAACGTAAAGAACCAAACTTCACCAAATAGAGAGCCAGGATACCAAAAAGGGCGGGTGAAGTGGGGTGTGTGACATACTTATAATACCTATTTTACAGGTGAGTATTCACAAAATGGTATTATTCTAAGTATGTCACACACCCCACTTCAGACTTAATAATTACACTAGGGACATCCAACAGCAGTGTCCAGAAAAGGGTGGGTATCCTAACAGGCAAAAATGCAGAAAAAATTCAAACCACTGCAGCCTGCAAAACCTTGTGGCCAAAAACAGCATCCGCTGAAGCCCACACATCAACCTTATAGAACTTAGAAAAGGTATGAACAGAAGACCAAGTTGCAGCCTTACACACTTGTTCAACAGAAGCCTGGTGCTGAAAAGCCCAGGACGCACCAACCGCACGAGTAGAATGAGCAGTAACTCGGAAAGGAGGATCCTTCCCCTTGGCCGAATAAGCACCAACAATGGCCTGACGAATCCATTTACTAATGGAGGACTTGGCCGGAGCCAAACCCTTCCTAGGCCCACATGGCACAACGAAAAAGGCATCAGTCTTACGAAAAGAAGACGTCGCACGTAGATAGTACCTGACACAACGAACCACATCCAAGCAGTGCAAAGCACTCTCCTTGACATTCTTAGGCTTAGGACACAAAGAAGGAAGAACAATGTCCTGGTTAAGATGAAAAGCAGAAACCACTTTAGGGAGAAAATCTGACTTGTAACGAAAAACCACTTTGTCCTGATGATCCTCAAAATAAGGAGCCTGAATAGACCAAGCAGCCAGCTCTGAAACACGCCTAACCGAAGTAATGGCCACCAGAAAGGCAACCTTCTGAGTAAGAATGGACAAAGCAACATCCCGCAAAGGCTCAAAAGGAGGAGCCTTAAGAGCAGAAAGAACCAAATTCAAATCCCACACTGGGAGCAAAGGCTTCCTAGGAGGCCGCACATGCGAGACCCCCTGGAAAAAAGTCTTGACCAAGGAATGACTAGCAAAAGATTTCTGGAAAAAAATTGACAAAGCAGAAACCTGCCCCTTCAAGGTACTCAACTGAAGGCCAGAGTCCAGACCCGCCTGAAGGAACTCCAAAATCCTAGACACAGAAAAGACCCGGCAGGGCAAAGACCTAGCCTCACACCAATCAATATAAGATCTCCAATACCTGTAATAGATGGAAGAAGAAGATCTCTTCCTAGCACTAAGAGTCTGAATGACCGCATCCGAAAGACCCTCCTCTAAGATGGAGGTTTCAGCAGCCAAGCCGTCAAAGCCAGCGTTTGTAAACTGGGGTAACAGAGATGACCCTGAGTGAGAAGATCTGGCCGAAGAGGCAGATCGAACTGATCGACGGCCAGACGGACGATGTCCGCGAACCACACCCGCCTTGGCCACCTTGGAGCCACGAGAATGGCGGGAACTCCTTCCAGAACCAACTTTCGCAGAACCCTGCCTAGCATGGGAATCGGAGGAAACAGATAAAGAAACCCCAGGTCCCTCCAGCTCAGGGACATGGCATCCACCGCCAGAGCCAGAGGGTCCCGGGACAGGGACACAAAGGACGGAAGCTTGTGATTGTGACGAGAGGCAAACAGATCCACCTCCGGTGTCCCCCACCGGAGACAAAGTGACCGAAACACCTGGGGATGGAGAGACCACTCCGCCCGACGGGACGCACACCGGCTCAGAAAATCCGCCTCTGTGTTTTCCACACCCGGAATGTAAACTGCCGAGATGCAAGGGACATGAGTCTCCGCCCAGACCAAAATCAGAGACACTTCCCTGTGGGCACCCAGACTGCGAGTCCCTCCTTGGTGATTGATGTAAGCAACCGCCGTCTGATTGTCTGAGCGAACCTGAACCGGCAGACCTTGTAAATGATGCGTCAAGTGAGACAGAACCAACCTGATGGCTCGCAATTCCAGAACATTGATGGGCAAGTGGGCCTCCTGAGGGTCCCACTGCCCCTGAAACCGAAGATCCTTCCAATAACCTCCCCAGCCTGACAGACTGGCATCCGTGGTGACAGTTTCCCAAAGTGGAGTCAGAAACGACCTGCCCTTCAGAAGGTTGTCCGAGACCAACCACCACAGAAGGGACTGCCGAACCCGAGGGGACAACCGGAAGGACCGATCCAACGACCCCGGGCACCGGTTCCAAGACGCCAAAAGATGAAGTTGAAGAGTCCTCGTATGAAACTGAGCAAAGGGAACTGCCTCGAACGAGGCCACCATCAACCCCACCAGTCTCATCCCCAGACGAATGGACGGATGAGGATGGGAGAGGAGCAGCCGGGCCAATTCCTGAATCATCAGAACCTTGGCCTGAGGAAGAAACACTCTGTGCTGGCAGGAGTCCAGCGCCATCCCCAGAAAGGTCACCACCCTGGCCGGAACCAGCGAGGACTTGGGGTAATTGATCACCCAGCCGAACCTCTCCAACATAGACACCATCGTGCTGGTGTCCCCCTCTGCTTGACTGAAGGAAGGAGCCATGATGAGAAGATCGTCCAGGTAAGGCACAATGCGAATCCCCTGAGCTCTGAGCAGGGCCATCACCCCCGCCAACACCTTGGTGAACACTCTCGGAGCAGAGGTGAGACCGAATGGAAGAGCCACAAACTGAAAATGCCGATCCCCCACCACGAAACGGAGGAACCGCTGATGAGCAGGAAAGATCGGCAGGTACGCATCCTTGATGTCTATGGACGTCATAAAGTCCCCCTGCCGAAGCGAACCGATCGCCGACCGCAGGGTTTCCATGCGAAACTTCCGAGGACGAATAAACCTGTTGAGAAACTTCAAATCCAGAATAGGACGGAAGGACCCGTCCTTTTTGGGGACCGTAAAGAGATTGGAATAAAACCCGCGCCCCACCTCTGAAGGAGGAACCGGGCAAATGACGGCCAAATCCAGAAGATCCCTTACTGCCGCCAGGAGCCCCTGCGCGGCCAAAGGATCCAAAGACACCCGAGACCTGAAGAACCTTGGAGGAGGAAGGGACTCGAACTCCAACTTGTAACCGGCCGAAACCACCTCCCGGATCCATCTGTCCGGGACCTCCTGGTCCCACACCCGGGAGAAAAGTTGCAACCGTCCCCCCACCCGAACGGGTGAGGGCGCCCCCTCATTGCTGGATGGGCTTGGCAGCCGGCTTGGGCTTGGCACCCCAGACGCGAGTGGGGCGGCCACGGCCTCTGCCCTTATTCCAACTGCCGCCCCTGGGGGCCGAGGAGCCCGCACCTCTACCAGCGCCAACTCCCCGAAAGGACGGATTGAACGAGACCATCCCCCGAAAGGAACGGCGAAATTTCTTGCGCTGAGGTAACTTACCTCCCTTGGCAACAGAGTCCAGCCTCTCACCAAAAAGCCTCAAACCCAGAAAGGGCAGAGCCGTGAGCGATCTTTTAGAATTAAAATCGGCCGTCCACTGTCTCAACCACACACAGCGCCGGATAGCTACCAGCAAGGCAGTAGCCCTGCCACACATCAGCATGGCATCCTCCTGAGCGGCCAGGATAAAGGACAAAAAAGCATCACAGCGCTTAAGCCCAAGGGACTCATCACTGGTGGGCTCGAGATCCACCCCCAAGTCCCTGACAATAGACCTGACAGCAAAAGTCAAAAGAGCCGAAGCACAGACAGGCCTTAACACCGAACCCGCACATACAAAACCATGACGGGCAAGCTGATCAACCCAGCGATCCTCACCGTCCCTGAGCGAAGTCGTGTCAGTGGAATGCACGACCGCCGTGTTGGACAGTCCCAAGACCGGAGTATCTACCTCAGGGGGGACAGACCACGCTTCATCAATTCCGCCGGAAAAGGATACTTCCTATCCCAGCTAGACGGCACACCAACAAGACGTGTAGGTTGCTCCCATTGCTTGAAGACAATTTCTTCAAAATGCTGTTGGCTGGGAAATTCCAGACGCTGCTTGGACACCCCAAAAAGCTGACCCTTGGGCCTGGGAGCAACCACCGGAGGCTCCAAATCCAAAACCTCAAACATCTGGCTCAAAATGGTAGAGGAATCGAGAGGGAGGCCATCATCCTGATCTCCCTCAGAACCCAGCAACTGCTGAACATCAGAATCTTCATCCTCAATGAGCTCACCTTCTTCACGGGGACGATCCGACCAATCCAGATCTCCCACAACTTCCTCATCTGAATCCGGCGGAGGCGGAGACAGATGCTTCCGCTTAGCTGAAGCCTTCTGAGCGGCTATAGCAGAAAACCGCTTCTCAAGGCTGGTCAAACGGGCACATACCTCAGCCTGCGAATCCCCGCCCAGAACGTCACACGGGGTCCGGAATAAGCGAGGGGGAGAGGGAGATGGCGCGGCTGACGAAGTGCTAGGCACCGGAGTACTGGACTGCCGTGCAATGTTCTGCTGTGTACAAGGGATACACAAAATGACATCATGTCCCTGGAGCGGAGCCCCACAACCCCCGCACACCTTGGATTGTCCCGAAGAACCATTCCCGGTATCTGTGGCAACCTCCATGTGGTGAAATTATGGTATTTGCAGAACCCAGGGATTTATGCGGTACGCGACCCGGGATGCCCCTTAATAACCTAACACTTGTCTAAGGACAGTCACAAAATCCTGACCCAGGGGAATAGCATAAGACCCTTATAAAAATACAAATAAATGTAATAATATATATATATATATTGCAAGGACAAAAACACCCCCCACGAGCCAGGTATATATGACCGGGAGAGCCCTGCCAGACGGGATCCCAGGATCTGAAAAACACAAAGGGAGAGAGACAGGCGTCAATCAGCACCATGCCAAAAACACCGCATAATATACAAAACCCCCCTACACCACCCCCCCCCCCTCATTAACCAGAGCAACGGAAATGGTTAATGCCAACCAGCACCAACAAGCTGCGCCGGGGCGAGGAGGGAGGCAAGGGAGAAGGAAGGATCCGAGGGGTCACTGACATAGCCTAAGAACGCCTACCTGGAGGGAAGAGGAACCGCGCAGCCGGCAGAAGATGGCGGCCAGCACACCGAGGACGGAGGAAGAGAAGCTCCGGGAGCCAAGAAGGCCCCGCCCCTCCGGCCGTCCAATCCGTGCGCGGCCCGCGCGCGCGACCCCGCCCCCAGGCAGCATCAGCGTCTGCCTGCGGGAACCGCAATCAGACCTCGGTCACGGGGCCGGCGGCGCCACACGCCGGCTCCCGGAGAACAGCGCCGGAGTAACAAGACCCACACACTGATAAAATGTCCCCCCTGAGCAGCCGGGCAAGCAGGCTACAGGCGCCGAATACGGCGCCCAGCCACCAGCGGGACCGCGGCGCAGCACGCCGCGAGGCCCCGCCCCCCCCGGCTCCTGAGGGGAGAAACACACACACACACAGCCATGGGAGAAAGAACAGACAGTGAAATCACAAAGTAAAATCACAAAGGGGATCACAAGAAAGAGCGCAGCAGCACACTCACACAGCACGTGCATAGTAAAAGCATGACACTGTCCCCAGCGCGTCCCACACCCCGGAAGAGACACAATACCCCAGGGCAAGGACAAAACCTGACCACTAACTCCTATAAAATGGGGCATCCCACATCCGGATCACCACTCCGGGAATCCCGCTATGCCCCGCAATGAAGGGTCGAGCGGAGGAGCTAATCTCCTAGGCACCAATGGTGCCGGCTACCTCATTGCCCGGCCTACAGCCAAAGCTGGGAGGCTGCCATTACATAGAACACATTCAAACAAAGCCGGGCAGAAATAGACCACGGGGGGGGGGGGGGGGGCGGGGGGATACCCCGGCTACCTGCAAGCAGGAGACTTCTTTCTTCTGTCTTGTCGCCACCTTGCAGAGAACACTGGGAGGTTCTTGGGAGGTACCAGGTATGTATAGACCGGGAGGGGCCTGTTGAAGTTTTTTGGAGAAGTTCTCTGCAATGCTGCCACCTAGAGGTGCGTTAACCCTAGTGTAATTATTAAGTCTGAAGTGGGGTGTGACACATACTTAGAATAATCTGTTCAGCCGTAGACAGTCTAGACACCAATTCAGGCTGAGAATCCCCACTTGTGTGCGACTCAGCAGGAGTGAGATTTAAGCCAAGGGGATTAGGTGAAGAGGGGCGAGGTACAGCCACTGGCAGGCCCGATTGCAAAACCAGCGCTTGCTCAGCACAAGGTACGCAGACCCGCGTCTTGTTAGCATCAGCATGGGGTTGTCCACACGCCATACACCGGTGGTCTTATCCCAGAAGGACCCCGGTCACATTATCCTTAGATGCCTTAGATGCCTCCATATGGTGATTAGGCACAATGTGCCAGTAGGGATTGACGCTATAAAGCAACCCTGGATGCCCCAATGACCCGCTAGGGAGTGGGAGTAAATTTACAAGGCCCGCTACTCAATCACACCGGGCCGGGAGAAGCCAATGGATTCACCCTCTGAAAGACAATGAGAAGAAGGGTGTCAGCACCGAAACACACTACAGTGAATTATAAAGCCGCCCGCGAGGGCACTTACGGACCACGGTAAGTAAGAACGTCACACACGCGCGCGACCAGACAATATGGCGGCGAGAACCTTGAAGGGCGGGCCAGTGCGAGCCGTTACACGAGGCGCGCCATGCCAGGCCCCACCTCCCCGAAGAGCACGAAGTCCACAGACAAGCAGCCAATGAGGACGCAGAAGCGTCTGAGGTGACGCTGCCGCCCGGCGCGGAATATCCAAATGAAGGAAAAGGCGCGCGCGCGGCCTTAACAGTGTAAAAAGACAAGTCAGCAAGGCGGTTAACACCACATAAACCAGTCCAAGCAGACATTACAAAGAGGACCATAAGCATGTAATCACAGTACACGGACATCCGCATGTAATCACAGTACATGGACATCCACACGCAAACACACACACCCCCTTCTCTTCCTCCCGAGGGCTACTGGGAGAATGAGGGAGGATGGCGGCCCTTTGCACAGGGCCCACCGCTACCGGGGCATGGGTCAATAACACAGAAGGGGCATCCCATAAAGCTCACCATCAGCCTATACCGCCTACCTTTTGGTGGGGGACTGCGGTGGAGCAACGCTCCTTAAGCGTACATGGTGCTGCCTACCTTCACCCGACCAGCGCAGCCCAGGCTGGGAGGCACATCACATCAAGGACGGGTGGGAATAGTCCAACAGGGCCGCAGGCTTTACTAGCCCCACTCACCTGCGACAGAGTATTCATTTCATGTCTTCGCAGTCAGCACTGCAGAGAAATCTGGGGATTTGTGGGAGGTCCCCGGGTATTTGAGGGGCCGGAAGGAGCCTGTTTTGCATGTCTCTACAGTGCAGCGCCATCTGGTGGAGGATAACCCAAGTGTAAGTAATCTATCTGGAGCAGGACGTACTGTATACTAAGAATAATGGCCGGGTGCAAGCCCGGCTTACCTGCAAGGAAGAGCAGCATACATCTTCTGACTTGCTCGCCGTCCTGCAGAGAACTGGGGAATGTGTGGGAGGTCCCAGGTATTTATGGACCAGGAGGGGCTTTTTTGCTTTCATCTCTGCAGAAGTTCGCCCTCTACTGGACCATAACCCATATGTCATGAATAGTGGAAGCGGGGTGTGTGACATACTTGGAATAGACAGGTGCCTCTAAAGCAGGCAATGTGGTCATCACACCACATATTCCTCAAGCACTATAGACTAGACCTACTGTCTGCTAAGCATCAGGTCTTTGGTAGAAGGGTCTTACTAGCAGCTTCCCACCCCTAAGGAATAATTACTTGGCTAATTCCCTCCGTGGGTCGTCATGAAGGATAAAAAGGAGAAAATAGAAGATACCAACCGGTATTTTTTTTCTACGAATCCTTCATGACGACCCCTTAGTCCCCTCTCTGTTCAGTTTGAGCTTCCTCCCAGGGGCGGAGCCTCCCTGCCTGGATTCATCATTTTCACCAGCGCCGCTACCAATAGGGGACAGATCCAAAGCCTATGCCAAAATGGGATAATCTCTTTCCAATCCCTAGGGACATTATACCCTGGCATTTGTTAAAATGTCAAATTGCCAAGTTCTCGGGCCAAAGGGGGGAGGGGTAATGCACTTTTGAAGGCCAGATGGACCAGCACGAACACCCCCCAGATTTATGAAGGACAGGTAACCAGGAGTCTGAATCGTTATCCGGGGCTTAAGCATGGGAGTCTTCCGGAAAACTTGCCCTGGCCGATGATGTGTAACCCTTTGATGTTGTGTTTACATTGGATAGGTTGCAATATGTGGATACCTGAAATGTTTGGTTTGCAATCTATACAAATTCAAAAATCCATGGTTGGGCGTTGTGCAAAATGTTGAATACTGTATTTGGTATTGCTTTCTAATAAAAAATTAGAATACTAGAAAGGAAGGCAGGAAGGAAGAAAGAGGCGGCACATATGTTACAGGGACCAGGAGAGTAATATTTTTCCCCATCAAAGAATATTTCAGTGGAAAGCTGTAGGCCTGCATTTTTTTTTTACTTTAAAAACACCAAAAATCATGCTGTAATAATTCTTACTTCTGAAATTCCCATTCTCGATTATCCAGTGGACAAACTTGTCGTGTTTTCAACCAACGAGAAATGCAATGAAAGTGAAAAGCATGCTGCGAAAATAAGCAAATATTTACATAAATCAATAGTCTAACCAGTTACACATGAACATATACATATATTTGCACTAGTTTTGACAAATCTTCACTTGAACGGACGGAAGGGCAAGCACACCGAACAGGGGGATGCGTCTCTGTGCTTTCATGCAAGATGGAGGCGCCCAGGATCCGGAGTACCGCCCTCACTCCTGCCTCAGCTCCAGGGTTGAGTGGCAGGGCGGGAGGGTGCACTTTTTGACCGAATTTGTGCTTTAAAGCGGACCTCCAGTTAAAAATTAAACCTTAGTAAATTGCTCCCCTAATCCCCCTTCCTGGCAATCCGTGACATAAGCTTATTGAGAGGGATTAACACAATGCAGATGTTAAAGAGTGCAGAATCTGCCCGTTATTCCAAACATGCCTGACAGCGGCCATCTTGTTACTGACCAGTCACAAGAGACGTGTTTGAGTCTCAAGTCAAAATTGCCTCAGTTCTGTGCAATCATCGCAGTCAATGGAGACTCAAAATTTGGGGGGCAATTCTGCCTCTGAGGCAGAATGACGGATTCAAAAATACAACTCTGTGAAGTGGTACTGGTAATATCAATTGATAACAATCACCATACAGGGGATCCAGAACAAGTGAACCAGGGTGGGGTGGAGCAGGACGTGCTGTATGCATATAATATCAACTCTACAGGTGAGTACTTCACAGAGTTGTATTATTCTAAGCATACAGCACGCCCTGCTCCAGAATAGTAATAACATGTGGGACATCCAATAGCAGTGTCCGTAAAGCAGGGTGGGAGCCCCAGGAAAAAACAAGGCACAGCGGACAGTAAAGGCGCTGTCACCTGCAAAACTTGCAACAGGCATGACATGAGCAGAGGCCCTAACGTCAATCTCATCACAAGACCTTGAAGGTATGAACAGAGACAAGCCATAAGTCTAGCAACTTATTCAACAGAAAAAAACCCTGGTGCTGAAGGGCCAGTGGTACCCAAGCACCAATATAACGGAATAAACTGAAAAAGGGGAGATTCTTTCCCCTAAAGAGGAATATAGGCCAGTGTAATGACCCAACCAGCCCACAGGCAAAAGAAGCCTCGTGGAAAACTTGTAACACCCCCTAAGGGAAATAGAACAGGTCACCTGACCAAGGCGGGAATACTGACCCCTAACTAACACGAAGCCAAGGGCTTTACTCAGGATCAGGAGACATCCAAGAAGGATTAATCCAAAGGGCGCAGTGGCACTGGAAGGAGATATCAGGCGCATACATAAGGAGGCGCCCGCAGACTCCAAGAACATCAGTCCCCCTAAGGGACATGGAAACCCTCATGGGGACAAATTGCAACACCTGTAGAGGGAATGTAGCCCCTCATATTAGTATTAAGAATAAAGTCCATAGTTAGACTAAAAGGACTAAAGCAATGATCCTACAGACCACTTGGACCGGCATAAGAAGTGTCTCTGTCACAAATGAAAATTGATCCCCACAGGGTCCATGGAACTACTTGGGAGATGCAGCTAAGCAATCCCCAAAAGAATTCCCCACAAGGGAGACAGAACCAGACTCCTGCAGGAAAACAGCCAGGACAGAACCTGCACCTTCAGAGTCCCCAGATGAGGAAAACCCCCAAACTTATTCTGTAATGACTCTAACAGGGTCTAACAGGGAAGAGACCAAGACTCATGCCAATCAATATGGGTATACCACAAAACCCCAATAGACAGAGGAAGGGGAAGCTTGCTCCCAGCCCCCCCCTTATACTGAGTCACCCAGAAGATAAGGCCCGTCTCCAAGGGGTGAATTAATCAGCTGTCAATCCCCAGACAAGAGACCTTATATTGGGACCCACAAAGGAAGGGGCCTGACAAGGGCAGAACCGCACTCCTGAGAGAGCGAACAGGTCAGCAGACTTCAGCAGAGGCATCTGCGAACCACAGCTCACAAGACCACCCAGGCCATCCATCTCACGGGTCTCTTGATCAGCACGACCGTGCGCAGAACCCCACAAGTAGGGTGATGAAGAGAAGGCATATAAAATAGCAAGTCTATGCCTAAAATACTCAGCCCCCATGACCAGAGTCAGAATATTCTGGGACAGTAAAAACAAGGGCAGAGCCCCTGTGTTATAAGGGAGACCTAACAGAGCACGCTAGTAGGCTCCCAGAGAGACACCAGGATAGCATAACCTGCCGCTAAAGAGCATCCATTGGAGCGAATACCGCTGAGAAGCAGGGGACGTAGGCCCCCGCCCAAGGCAGGATCAGGGACCCTCCAGAGGGAGCATCCTGTCTCAATCTCCAGACCAATAATAAAACAGGCCATTGTCATCCAACAGACCAGGAGTCCCCAATAGACAGATCCTAAAAGAGGAGAAGTCCAGCCATATAGAGTCAACGGAAGGCCCACAGTTTCAACAAAACCAGCAGGTAAGATGGACCCTCTAGGGGACCCTACCTAGGAACCACAGGGGATTGTGGAAGAAATTCCCCTCCCCCGCCAACCTGCGAGACTTGGTACCCAAGGTGACCATTCACTGGAAGATGCAAGTAAGGAAGGGGGGTGCCCCCTGACGGGGCCCCTTGAATATGATCAGTTCAAGAGGAACCGCCTCACCAAGGGGGAATGAGCACAGACCAAGCCCCGGGGGGGCTGGAACCCCATGTAAACACACAACCTTCTGTGCCGGAGGGCCCAAGGGCTCGGTATATAAGGGACATTATCAGATGCGCCACCAACGGGCCCACCAGCTGCCATCCCGCCTGGTGAAAGTAAGATGTCAGTAAAAAAAAGGGGGACAGTACCCCCGTAACCGGGAGTCCCCTTGTTGCCAGAGAAGAAGGCTCAAGCCTGAACCGAATCCCAGAAATAAGGGTAGCGGATAAAGGGACCATGAGGGATTGAGGTGACTGGGCACCCATCCAGAAACTCCCAGGGAGCACCGCTGGCCGACCAATCCACTAGGCCTGACGTAGGGACTGGGGAGTAAGGAAAAACGACCCAGTAGGTCCTAATGTAGACGCCCCCCCCCCCCCCCCCCAGGTATGTCCGCGACATCACCCCCATTCGCGCCATGGTGAGTAGCCTGGGAGCGAAAGAGGCCCCAGTTAATGCCTCAATCCGCAGGGTTGGTCCTGCAACACTGTCTAGTAATGGACTTAGTAGACACAAGGGGAACTAAGAAGACCTAGTACTCCACAGGAGGCAGGAAGCCCCCCCTTGCACAGGCGCCTGTGTCCTAAGACAGGGGTGTCACATAGGGACTACCTGTGAGAGTAGAATTGCCAGCGTGGTCCAGACTGCCCCATACTGAAGAGGGGGGGGGGGGAGGAAGGTTAATATAGAGGCCATTGCCCCATACTGTTAAGGGCAACCTATAAGTAAGCCCAAACTCTGTAGGCCCAGTACGTCCCGCGCCAATTCCTGAAGGAAAAACAGGGGCACGAAGCACCCCGACAACCACTGAGGGGGACCGCCCAGCAGAAGCTATCCTGTGTCCAGGGGAACTACCTCCTGGAAACACCAGAAGGAGGAAGTACCTTCCTAGATGGGAGACAGCTGCTGCAGCAGTACCAGAAGGGCGAGGGCGTCCCTTCATGCTTGGGAGGTCTTGCAGACTTGGACTTAGTCCTGCCAGTGGGCCCAGGGCGTTGCCTGCCCACCCCATGGTGGAAATCCACACCGAACAGTTGGAAGCACACCTCAGGTTCGCGTTTGACACTAACATAGGGAGGTGGAGGGGTGACCCTGCCCCGGGGAGGCCGGAGCGGCCTTCTGCGCAAGGGTGCTTTACCCTTTTTACCAAAAAGGTCCAAACGGGACCCAAATAACCGCCGTCCTCTGAAGGGAAGGCAAGCGAGAGCTTTTTTGTATCATCGTCAGCACCCCACTGTCGCAGCCAGACCAGGAGGCGAATAGTTACCACAAGGGCAGAGGTTCTAGCACACATCTTAATGGTGTCGTCCAGTGCTGATAGAATAAACTTCACAAACGCATCACAGTCTGATAGCGCATTGAACACCCCCCAAGGGAGGTCCTCAGGACGGTGATCTAGTATTTTTCTAACAAGAGTCCTGGCGGCCACAGCAGTGATGGCCGTGGCACGGACCGGGTGCAGAGCCATCCCAGCCAGTCTGTCAATGCGCCGGTCCTCAGCATCCCGAAGGGTACGGTAAAAAGGAGTCATAATGAAAGGGGGGTTTGTGACCCCTATAACCGGTGCGTCCACCACCAGAGGTGCTGACCACAAATTAACCACATCAGGAGGGAAAGGGTACTTCCAATCCCAGACCCCTGGGACCCCTTTAAGCATACAAGGCGATTCCCATTCTTGGGATATAAGATTCTGGAAATGTTCCTGTTCTAGGAACTCCAAGCGCGGTGGCACTGTATGTAAACTCTATGTAAACTCTCCCCGGGGGGGGGGGGGGGGGGGGGAATAGAGACAAATCCTCAAAAATCTTAATAAGAATTTCATCTGTGTCACACAGGCCCCAAGAACCGGGCTCAGAATCATCACAGCCCCGGGCATCCCGTTCGAGGAGCCTGAATCTGAGAATAGCTCACCTCAGAAGGGTCAAGGTCCTGCATATCAGCAGAGTAATCGGTATCGTTAGGAACCGGGGAGCCAGGAGGTGTCAGGGACCGCTTTTTACCCAGGGCCCATACGCTCCGCCAATCCAGAAAGCACCTGCTCCGCCGTAGGCAGCACGCGCGGCACGGATTGCAGGTCATTCCCGCTCGAGTGGGACTCGTCATGAGTGATATTTAGGTCCGGGGAGACAGGAGTATTGAAGGGAGGTGCCGCCATTGGCAAACCTGCCTGTTCTGCACACTGTCTGCAGACCCGTGCTCTGTCAGCCTCAGCCTGGGGCTGACCACACACTGCACACAGCCGGTCATGTCCCGGAGGGACCCCGGTTACATAATTCTGAAATGCCTCCATATGGTGATTATCAAGCAGTATGCCCGCAAGGATTTACGCAATAGGCAACCCTGGATGCCCCCAAGACCCGCTAGTAATGTAGGAGAATTTGTTATGTGGACCCGCTGTAATATATGTTAGGCCGGGAGAAGCCACCGAAGTACTGGCGTCTGAAAGACATAATGGGAAAGAGGGGTGGAGTCAGTGCCATGCGCAGCCTGATAGACATAGAACCATGCCGCCCCGGAGGGCACTTACATGACCAAGGGAGGAGGCGAACCTCACCACACGCGCAGAGATAGTCATAATGGCGCCAAGCGAACCTCGAGGGGTGGGCCAGGCCAGGCTGAGACGCGGAGTGCGTCATGCCGAGTCTCCGCCTCCCCCAAAGAGCGCGAAGCTCTAACCAACAGAAATAAGTAGAACAGTTGGATATAAGGCGTATGCATAAGATGCTGACACACTGGAAATGATGCTGCCGTCTAGGTAGTTGTTAATGAGACAAACGGCTCGCACTGTATAGCAAAAGCGCGACACTGACACCAAATAAAATTAAAAGCCAAAGGTCTTAACGTGAAACTTAACACTAGGGCTGCCACACATAACCCCCCCCCCCCCTTCTTTTCCCCGAGTTACGAGAGGAAGGAAGGAAGCGAGGGAAACAAGAAGAGGACAGCGTCCATGGACTAAGTCTGTGAAGGGCACGGGCAAGATTGCGGGAGGGGCATCCACTAGAGGCTCACCATCGGCCTGACCGCCTACCCTATGGAGGGGGGATTGCGGTGGAGCATGGCTCCGTTCAGCACACCAGGTGCTGCCTACCTTCACCCGACCCGCGCAGCCCAGGCTGGGAGGCATATTCTTTTGAAGAGGACTGGTGGAAATAGTCCCGCAGGGCCTTGGGCTGTAAAGCCCCGCTCGCCTGCGAGAGCGTGATACTTCATGTCTTCGCAGTTCAACACTGCAGAGAAATCTGGGGATTTGTGGGAGGTCCTTCGGTATATGTAGGGCCGGGAGGAGCTTGTTTTCTACATGTCTGCAGTGCACGGCGCCTGAGGCCAGGGTGGATTTGATTTCAATCTAACTGATTTAAATCACGATTTAAATCACTAGTCAGTAAGGCTTGATTTAAATCAGTGATTTAAATCAAAGTTTCTACCTAAACTAGTTCTTGCTATTTTAACATGCAAGTAGATAAAGATTTTTAGAATCACTTTTTATATTACTTTTTCTCCCCTGTTTAATGGGTTAATCATTCATATTTGGACACCACTGTTCTGTTGTACTTAGGAAGGAGAAAAATAATCCTGACCTTAATAACAATTTAAATAGATTTATTCAACTGAAACAATAACATTACAACATAAGTTATTTGCTTAAACAAACATCCATGTTTTGTTAACTAATTTGGCTAAACAAAATATATGTATATTTTAAGAAACTTAGACTGTCAGCCCAGCCGACACATGAAAAACTTAAATACTACTGTCCCTGCTGTCCTCTGTAGCTCACTAGTCATAGGTTTGTAGAACAATAGGATTAAGGTCTTTTTCTCAACTCTGTTCATGTTGTAACATTTTTGCTGTTAAGAAGAGGCTGGGACCTTCTTGCGGAGTCAAATTCAGTTTTGAGAACTGCGTAAGTAAAGCGAACGTCTGTGATAATATAGGAGAGAAACTGCCCACTAATCCTACAGAAACCTCTGGAAGAGCATGGCATTGTGAATGTTACACATATACAGCCTTTATTCTACTGAGTTAAACAACTCAGCTTTATCTCATGATGGAAGAACCTTTGGATGGTAAAATATTTTCCTCAAAAAGCAGTTTATTGAAAAAAAATCCGATTTAAATAAAAAAAATCCGATTTAAATAAAAAAAATCCGATTTAAATAAAAAAAATCCGATTTAAATAAAAAAAATCCGATTTTTTTGATTTTTTAAAAAAAAAACATTGATTTTTATCCACCCTGCCTGAGGCGGAGGATTACCACATGTTATTACTATTCTGGAGCAGGACGTGCTGTATGCTGTATGCGTGCTGTATAAAATGCTGTAACTCACCTGATTAGTTCAAGCGGATCGCAGGGCTCAGGTAAGTTGTTCCTCTGGCTTCTGGTAACAGCTGAAATCTTCTAAATACATTGCATGACTGAATGCTTTTGCAGCGGCCACCACCATAGCCATACATTGTAACAGCTTCCCTCACAGATTTCCTTTGCTACATTAGCTGTTTATTCAGTGTTTGCGTGTGTGAAATGACAGGCAAGCTTCTGATCATTTTTGAGGCATATATCGCTCCTTCAACTTGGTGTGAATTGCTGCTAGCATAGCACCCCCCTAATTCTCATGTGTAAGGAGGAGTATCAGGTGTGTGGCAAGGCGGCCACCCCCATGTAATTCAAGAGCAAAACATTTTATGCCATTCCACAACATATGCATGGGGTTAAGCCCTCTCAAAGTACTTATGCCATGGATCATAAGAGGGGAAGTAATTTTTTTTTTTTTTTTTGGATTGGAGGTACTTAGATAATATAGTAAATCGAGATGCCAGGACCAGACATTCAGCATGGAGCAGTTTTTTGTAGAAGTTCAAGATGAAATGGTGAAGGCCCATGGATTAAGGTGGGGTTTTTTTCTTTGTAGAAGTTTAAGATGATAAACACTTTGTTGATGCTCCTAAAGTGGAAATTCAGTCAATTATAACCCCCGCCTGTTCTGCCTCAGTGCCCAAGTAGGGTGGGCAGGGAAGGGGGTGTTTTAATTGACTGTTAAAGATGCCCCTTAAAGTGGAACTTCAAAGTGTTTATCTTGAGCCTCTACAGAGAAAAAAACCTTTACCTTAAGCCAGGGGCCTGCACCACTCCTCTGGCACTCTGGATCCTGGGCACCACCATCTTGGGAGCAAAAGAGCTGCACCACTGGCCCTGTGCATAATCCTACCAAGTTAAGTTAATGGGTGTTGGGAGTGCGCGCAGACCCGGAAGATACCACTTTCTATATTTTCCTGCAGCAGTTGTGGGTGACGGAGGTGGACAAGGTGGGCACCAGGTTTGGAGGTGGACAAGGTGGGCACCAGGTTTGGAGGTATTTGTAACCCCCCCCTTCCCCACTGCCCTGCCTCAGCGCCAGGGTAGGGTGGCAGGGTGTGTGTGTTTGTGGGGGGGGAGTTATAGTTTACTGAAGCTCCGCTTTAAACAAAATGTACCCAGCTATGGAAAGAAAACAAAATGGACAAAAAAAAAAAAAAAAAAAAAAAAAAAAAAAAAACACAGAATCATGGGTAAGCCGCCTAGTGAGAAAAACCTAGAGCTGCCTATTGCAGCCAGACGCTGCATCAGGCAATATTGTGGGCGAGGACCAGACAGCTACTGTGACAGACGCTCTGTCTTTTGGATGTCATCACTATTCAGTTGCCCACCGGGTCATTCACTGGCCTTTTCTTAATTAGGTCATTGTAGTTTGGATTGTATCATAAACTGCCTTTGTGTTAATTGATTACGTCACAGGCAATGGCATTGTTCTGATTGAGTGTATTACAGACGCCTATTGTTTTGCTGATTGCGTCACCGGCAGAGTTGGTCTGTGTATTTGTCATGAGGTCCACGGGGAGGTCCCATTGCATGGAGACTTGTGTATATAAGGCCTAGAGTGGCACTAATAAAAACACTTCACCTTCACCGTCAATACTGAGTTCTGTCTCTTATTGGGGGAAACGCTATATTACAATTCACTAGCCCTTGTAAGGGCTGTTCCTGTTTCCTCACGGACGACTCTGGAATTCCAGCAGCACCTCTTACGATTGGGAAAAAGGACGTCTCGGGCGGTGAAGCCCTCCGGCGATAAGGGTTATCGCTACAGCTACCCTACATACCTGGCAGAAGCCCCAGAATGACACTACCCCTCTAGCTCAAAAATTGGACCTCCGGTCCAAAAACCAAAGCTATTATATTTCTCCGCTAAAGCCCCACCCGGCAATACGTGACAGCAGGAAGATGCTGCATTACAAAAATGCATGGCAGCAACTTCTGTGATAGAAGCAGTAATTTGTCCCAGCATGGCGAAAAAGTATCAAATAATGGTAATCACAACAAAACAATTGAGCAATAAACTACCGCCAGTTAGGTTGTCTGTCTGCTGCCCAAGGATTCTCAGGGGGTCCCTGGGCGCGGGGGCAGCAGACAGACCACTGGACGCACCTAACTGGCGGTAGTTTATTGCTCAATTGTTTTGTTGTGATTACCATTTGATACTTTTGTATACTTTGCTCCCGTACAACTTTATACACAATTCTTTCATAATATCACCTAGGAAAATGAAATGTTTTCTTTGTAATTTTGTTGTTTTCACATTTATGGTTGAAGTACTTACTCAGTCTATAGATCAATAATAAGTTATTTAGCACTATGCACTTTATTTGAATCACGGTTCCAGGGTTGGCTCATAGTTTGCGAATACCCTGTATTATAATGTATCTTGGGTAGTTAATATTTGTAGTGTCATCTAGGGGGCAGCAGAGGTTTACTTTTCTATACTGCTTTGTAATAGCAGTTTAAACCATATACTGAATAGCTATTAATATATTCTTTGGTAGCAGATCCTTTTAGCATCAACTAGGGGTAGAAGCCCATTTTGTATATTGTACAAGACATAGTACTGTTGTGAGCAGTTTGCTGCCTTATTTGTATTTAGTCCATTACTTTTGATGAAATTATGTGATACCAATTATTATTGTATAGGCACTTTATTTGTCCAGTGGTTGAATTGTTTTATTTGTGTCATATGTTTGTGTTGTATGTTCTTTTTATTATATTGCGCTAACTAATAAATCAGTTTGATTTTTATCTGGTGGAGTGCCCTATCTTTGGAATTCTGATTGTGGGTTTCTGTTCTGATATGTGTTAATAGAGGAATTCCTGGTGCACCCACTGGATGGTATATTTTATAGTGGTGCCCTCACAGTAGCAGTCTTACATTTATCTATAAGGACAATACACAATGTACATCAGTAACATTTCTCACAGATATGGCAGAAATATTGAGAAGTTACCCCCAAGCAAAACAGTGAGCACGTGATGGCCTCGCAGCGAGGTGTGATCCCAGGCTGGATGGTCGAGCCTGGGGTGATGTTACGATCCTCGGTAAATGCCGCGCATGTGGCTGGAGAGCCTGTGAGTCTCCAGGTGTGGAGAGGGTATTCAGGGCACTCCGTACTGAACTCTCCTTATACCCATATCCGCTTGTTAGAAGCCCGTATGAAGGACATTCCTGGTTCAGACAGGGGGAAGATACATGGGGCAGGTGTGGACGGGGAGGACATGCTGGGGCTTTCCAGTGCCTTTGTGTGAGGTGGGAGTATTATGGTGGTGGTCCCCGCCAGGTTCCTGGGTGCTGAGGGCACTTGAAGGTGCCGTACAGAACTGGACCCTTGGGTGGGTGAGGTCGGTGTGCACTTCCAGCAGAATCAGCGACTGTGGAGAACATTTGCGCTTCCACGCCGGCATGCACAGCCCCGCCCAGACCCCACCTTCCCTACATCATGCGGGACCGGGAGCGATCAGCGTTGCCCTCCCTGTCATGACGCGCCTTCCGGGGACGGGAGTGCATCTGCGCTCACTGTTTTCCTTGGGGGTAAGTTAAATAACTGTATCTGCGACATATACATATGAAATTAATGTCTGACTTCTCAGTACAAAAGTACACCTCTAATAGGTGCTGCCTACCATCACCCGACCACGCAGCCAAGGCTGGGAGGCAAGTAAAGAGTGGAACGGGTGGGAATAGAACACAGGGCCAGGGGCTATGCAGCCCAGCTTACCTGCGAGGAGAAAAGTCATCATCTTGACCTTCGCAGCCCACTGCAGAGAAGGAACTGGGGAATTTAGTGGGAGGTCCCGAGTATATAAGGACCGGGAGGGGCCTCTTTTTGCCATTTCTGGAGAAAAGCGCCCTCTTGTGGACTATATCCCAGACATAATGAATCATTACTGGAGCAGGGCGTGCTGCATACTTGGAATATCTTAGTAGCACAACGCCAGGGTCGAACCCAGAGGTTTCCACTTAGTAGGTTGTGGCTCGCCTAGGCACGACCATATCAGTTGTCCTTTCATAAAATTACTATCAATTCTCATTGCAAGAAAAAAAAAAAAAATCACAGGAACTTCCTGTGGTGAAGATATGTAACCTACAGGTCTATTAACACCATTAATACATACTACAAAGAATGTCCCTTATGGAGTAGATGAGTTCCATTCTGAACTTCCTGTAAAAGATCCTTTTTTTTTAAACGTATGAATCAAGTGATTAGACAAAGGTTTCCCCAAGAGCTTCTGTACAAGGAATACATGTGAATAGAACCCAGTCCTTGAGAAACAGAGGTACTTAACAGCTTTGTCCTGTAGTTCGGAATCCACTGTCAATGTCTTCACCCTTTGTGGCAGTTTGAAACCATAAAATGATCTAGGGGTAGAAAATTCTATACAGTATTCCATCTGAATAGTTTGAAGCGATTCTTTGAGACCTTCTTCCAAGCTGGAAAGAAATGCAACACTCTCACCCCACTGGTAGACTGGTATCCAGACTGTGGCCAAGACTGCTGTGGAGGGTTAAACAAAATTCCCTTTCACCCTTGGGTTTTTGGAGTCCAGGGCCTCCTAGTTTTCAGTCTAATTCCTTGAATGAATTTAGACACCTATATCCATTATGTTAGGATATAAGATTCTTCAGTTTGACGTGGATGTTTGAGGAAAGTACTTTATGCAACTTTTCCAAATAGCTTACCCCTTGATAGGAGGGTAAGAATCATCTGCTTAGAGGTTTAATCTCTCAAAAACATTAAATTCTAGTATTTTTTCCCCTGCAGTCTCCACAACATCACCCTGAGGGGATCCCATGCCAAGATGTCACACTGCTACAATGGAATTCCACATGAAGTATGCCTTTCCTGATAAACTTAATATACCAGAACCTGGGACATACACTCATCTCACGTTGTGGACCGTGTCCCCAGGTAGCCAGATTTGGGAGGCCCTCAGGATCACCTTAAAAATATTACATTTCCGGGGGCGTGTCCCGACCGTGATATGGAGTGGAAGCAGCTAGCTGAGCTCCCGTTGCCTTACCCCTTTAACAGCAGCCATCACCAAATTACAATGCCGAAGCAGAAGAATAAGGGAGGAGGCGGCGGGGTAGCAAAAGGAGCCCTCCAAAGTGGCAGACAGCCGGAAAATACAATTCTGTGAAATACTCACCTGTAGAATTGGTATAAGTATACAGTACGTCCTGCTCCAGATAGATTACTTACACTTGGGGTTATCCTCCGCCAGATGGCGCTGCACTGCAGAGACATGGAAAAACAGGCTCCTCCCGGCCCCTCAAATACCCACGGACCTCCCACAAATCCCCAGCATTAAAAAGCAGTGAAGAAGCCGGGAGAATTTAACCACCCAAAAACTGGTAACTTATAACAATGATAACAATCACCATACAGGGGATCCAGAATAATGTAAAACCAGGGTGGGGTGGAGCAGGATGTACTGTATACGTATAAATACCAATTCTACAGGGGAGTATTTCACAGAATTGTATTATTCTTAGTATACAGTACGTCCTGCTCCAGATAGATTACTTACACTTGGGACATCCAATAGCAGTGTCCATAAAGTAGGGTGGGATCCCCCCCCAAAAAAAAAAAAAAAGGTAACAGCAGACAGTTTAAACCACTGCCGCCTGCACCTTGCGGCCAAAAACAGCATCAGCTAAGGCCCTAACATCAACCTTGTAAAACTTTGAAAAGGTATGAACAGAAGACCAAGTAGCGGCCTTGCAAACTTGTTCAACAGAAGCCTGGTCCTGGAAGGCCCAAGAGGCACCAATAGCACGAGTAGAATGAGCAGTAAAGCGGAAGGGAGGATTCTTCCCCTTAGCAGAATAGGCCTAAATCACAGCCTGACGGATCCATTTGCTGATAGTAGACTTGGCAAGAGCCAAACCCTTCCTAGGACCAGAAGGGACCACAAAAAGAGCATCAGTTTCCTGAAGGACGCAGTGACTACTAGGTAATACTTCAGACACCTGACCACATCCAAGGAATGCAAAACCCTTTCCTTAGCATCGCTAGGATTAGGGCACAATGAAGGAAGCACAATATCTTGATTCAAATGTAAAGCAGACACCACCTTAGGCAGAAAATCCGGCTTAAAGCGGAACACCACCTTATCCAGGTGTCTCTCGTAGTATGGGAGCTGGATAGACCGAGACGCCAGCTCAGACACACGCCTGACCGAAGTAATAGCCACCAGAAAGACAACCTTGAGGGCAAGTACAGCCAGAGCAGCATCCTGAATAGGTTCAGAGGGAGCACTCTGCAAGGCAGACAAGACCAAGTTCAAATCCCAAACAGGGACCATAGGTTTTCGTGGGGAACGCACATGAGTAACCCCCTGAAAGAAAGTCTTAACCAAAGAATGCTGAGCAAAAGATTTCTGAAAGAAAAAAGACAGGGCAGACACCTGACCCTACAGAGCACCGAGTTGTAGTCTCGACGCCAACCCATGCTGTAAGAACTCCAGAACCCTGGGAACTGACAACACCCGACAGGGAGGAGACCTAGACTTACACCAGTCAAAGTAGGCACGTCATACCCTGTGATAGACGGAAAAAGAGGCTCTTCTTCTTAGCCTTCACCATGGTAACACCCACGAGGCGGACAAGCCTTTCTCCATCAAGATAGAGGTTTCAGCAGCTAGGCCGCAAAGCCAGAGTTTGTAAATTGGGATGACGTAAGGGGCCCTGAGTGAGCAGATCTGGCACCCCTGGCAGAACGTACTGGTCTACCATCATCAGCACCACGTCTGTGAACCACACTCTTCTTGGCCACCTGGGGGCCACCAGAATCGCTGGTACCCCTTTCAGAGCAATCTTGCGCAGAACCCTGCCCAGTGGGGGGAACGGAGGAAAGACATACAGTAGCTGAAATTCCTGCCATGACATGGACAAAGCATCCGTGGTCCAGGCCAGAGGATCCTAAGACAGGGAGACAAGGGCCAGGAGCTTGTAATTGTGATGGGACGCAAACAGATCCACATCTGGTAGACCCCAATGGTGACACAGGGACTGGAATACCCTGTTGCAGAAGGACCACTCCCTCTGACGAGAGGTCCCCCTGCCCCCGGGGATGTACACAGGTGAAATGCATTGAACACTGGCCTCCGCCCATGTCAGAATCCGCCCTCCTGGAGGGCCCCGCTGCTCCGGGTCCCTCCCTGATGGCCGATGTATGGAACCGCCGTCCTGTTGTCTGAGCGCACCTGCACAGACAGACCCGCAGGTGGTCGGTCAACTGACCCAGAACCAATCTGATCGCCCGTAGTTCCAAAATGTTGATAGGCAAGTGGGCCTCCTGAGGCCCCCACCTCCCCTGGCACCGCAGGGACTACCAGAATCCCCCCCCCCCCCCCCCCCGACAGACTGGCATCCGTGGTGACCATCTCCCAGGAGGGGGCCAGAAGGACCTGCCCCCCAGCAAGTTCTGGAGTCCAGCCACCATGCAACAGACCGCCTGACCAAGGGAGAGAGAGCACACAGACCTCGTCCAAGGACGTTGGGTCCTTGTCCCAAACTGACAGAAGGTGAAGATGTAGAGGCCTCAAATGGAACTGAGCAAAAGGCACCGCCTCGAAGCACGCCACCATCAGGCCCACCAACTGCGTTCCCTGCCTGAGGGAGAGATGGAGACACGACAGCAGGAACCTCACCTGCGCAGTTAGAGCTCCCACCTTCTGTTGAGGAAGGAATATCCTTAACTGAACCGTATCCAGAATCATTCCCAGGAACGGGGTCACCGGGGAAGGGGACAGAGAAGACTTGGGGTGATTGATCACCCAGCCGAAGGAGTCCACGGTGGCCACCACCAGCTGAGTGTTCAACTCTGCCTGCTGTAGAGACCGAGAGGTGATGAGTATGTCGTCCAGGAAGGGCAGCACGCGGATGCCCCTTGACCTCAGAGACATCACCCCCGCCAGCACCTTGGTGAGCACTCTGGGAGCTGAAGAGAGGCCAGATGGCAAGGCCACAAATTGGCAATGTTGATCTTCCAACCTGAATCTGAGGAACCTTGGTGTCCTGAAAACACAGGGATGTGAAGGCAAGCGTCTTTGATGTCCACAGACGTCATGAAACCCCCGGGGCGCAAGGAGCTGATGGCCGAGCGCAGAGTTTCCATGCAAAAACGTCTGTTCTTGACAATTTTGTTGAAGATCTTTAAATCCAGAATGGGCCTGACTGGCCCATCTTTTTTGGGAACTGTGAAAAGGTTGGAGTAGAGCCCCTTGCCTCTGTCTCTTGGGAAATCTGCAAATTACCCCCAGACCCAGCAGGCCTTGCACGGCCTGCGCCAACACCTGAGCAGAGGCAGGGTCCTGGAGTATCCGGGACCTGATAAATCTTGTAGCCAGAGGACACTACCTCCTGAATCCACCCGTATGAGGCGTGATGCCTCCAGACTTGAGCAAAGTGCCGCAGCCGTCCCCCCCACCCTGACGAGCGAGGGCGCCCCATCATGCTTGAGGGGGCTTGGGAGAGGATTTGGGCTTAGCCCCCCAGGAGGAGCCAGGACGTTGTCTTCTGCTCCTGTGACAGGAATCTGCACGAGCCCCCGCGAAGGACATCCCTTTTTCTTGTGTAGCACCATGGTAGGGGGGGTGAAGGGGAGCCCTGGCCCCGAAGCGCAGCCGTCTGCGCTGGGGTAACTTGCCTCTCTTAGCAAAAAGGTCTAGACAGGCTCCAAACAGGCGTAGCCCCTTAAAAGGACGCCCAGTGAGGCCTTCTTTGCAGCATTGTCAGCACCCCACTGTCCCAGCCAAACCAAGCTGCGCATAGCCACCACGAGGGCAGAAGTTCTTGCACACATTCTGATGGTGTCATCCAATGCTAATAGGACAAAATTTACAAAAACATCACAACTGGAGAGTGTATTAAACACCTCACAAGGGAGATCATCAGGGGCACTATCAAGCATATTTCTGATAAGGGTTCTAGTGGCCACAGCAGTAATAGCAGAGGCACAGACCGGGCGCAGCGCCGCCCCCGCCCATGCAAAGGCGTGGGAGGCCAGCAGGCCAATACGCCGGTTCTCAGCATCCCGCAGGGTAGTAGAATCAGGGGAATGCATGACAGGGGTGTTAGATAGCCCTAGGATTGGGACATCCCACCTGGGGGGGGGGGGGGGGGGTGTGACCAACATTTAACCACCTCAGGGGGAAAGGGATACTTACTATCCCAATTCCTTGGAACCCCGGGAAGTTTACTTGGGCACTCCCATTCCTTGAGCACAAAAAGGTATGGAAATGTGCCTGCTCTAGAAATTGCAAACGTGATTTTGCTGTATGAAAACGCTCCCCTCTTTGCCTGGGAGCAGCAACAGGGGGAGAGATAGACAGAACCTCAAAGATCTGGGTCAATAATCTGTCAGTGTCATCCAGGGCCCAGGGGTCAGAGCCAGAATCATCATGACCCCTTGGTCTCATCAGATGAGCCTGAATCAGAAAAGAGCTCTCCATCAGATGGGGTAAAGCCACACAGATTCATAAACTCCTGAGATCCCATAGGGAAAACAGTAACATAAGGCGTCAAGTGCCGCTTCTTACAGGGCCCTTACGCGCTAAAGACCTCGCAATAATCTGTTCAGCAGTAGGCAGTCTAGAAGACACATCAGGCTGAGAATCCCCACAAGTATGCAACTCAACAGGAGTGAGATTTAAGCTGGGGGGAGTAGGTGAAGTGAAACGAGGTGCAGCCACTGGCAGGCAAGATTGCAAACACCTGCTCAGCACAAGGTACACAGACCCACACCTTTTCAGCGTCAGCATGAGGCTGTCCACACGCTACACACAGCCGGTCTTGTCCCAAGGGGACTCCGGTAACACTATCCTGGGATGCCTCCATATGGTGATTATTAGGCACAATGTGCCAGTAGGGATTGACGCTATAAAGCAACCCTGGATGCCCCAATGACCCGCTAGGGAAGTGGGAGTAATTATACAAGGCCCAACTATCAATTACACCGGGCCGGGAGAAGCCAATGGATTCGCCCTCTGAAAGACACAATGAGAAGAAGGGGTGTCAGAACCAAACACACTACAATGAGTATAAAGCCGCCCGCGAGGGCACTTACGGACCGGGGTAAGTAAAACCGTCACACGCGCGCGACCTGACAACATGGCGCCGAGAGTGCCTCGAAGGGCGGGCCAGAGCGACCCGTGACGCAGGGCGTGTGCCAGGCAGGCCCCGCCCCCCCGCAGAGCGCGAAGACCACCGACAAGCAGCCAATGAGAACGCAAGTGTCTGAGGTAACGCCGCCGCCCGGCGCGGAACATCCAAATGAAGGAAAAGACGCGCGCGGCGGCGGCATTTGCAATAGTAAAAAGACAAGTCAGCGTGGCGGCTGACACCACATATACTAGTTAAAAAAAAAAAAAACATTTTGTAAGTACTCACCTGAAAAATGGATATTGTTGGTGTGCCACACACCCCGCTTCACCTTTAATTCTTCACGATTGGGTTACTCACCGCCAGGTGACGCTGTTGCAGAGAGGAAGTCTTGTAACGAGCCCCCTTTCGGCCTATATATACCTGGTACCTCCCATTTATCACCAGTGTATTAAAAAGCAGAAAGACAAGGTACCAGTAAATTAATGGTAACCTCAAAATAAATAAAAGCTTCACATAAAGGATTCGGAATACAGAAAAGGGTGGGAGTGAAGCGGGGTGTGTGGCACACCAACAATATCCATTTTTCAGGTGAGTACTCACAAAATGGTATTATTCTTGGTGTGCCACACACCCCTCTTCACCTTTAATATTCTTCACGATTGGGACATCCAAAAGCAGTGTCCACAAGGGATGGGCATCTCAAGGCCAGGTGAAGCATAACTTAAATGACTGCAGTCTGCAGAACTTTGCCAAAAACAGCATCCGCTGAGGCTCACACATCAACTTTGTAAAACTTAGAAAAAGTATGAACAGAAGACCAAGTGGCGGCCTTACAAACTTGTTCAACAGAAGCTTGGTGCTGAAAAGCCCAAGACGCTCCAACGGCGCGAGTAGAATGAGCAGTGATACGAAAAGGGGGAACTTTCCCCTTAGCAGAATAGGCCGCAGTAATGGCCTGACGTATCCATTTGCTAATGGCAGATTTGGCTGGTGCCAAACCCTTCTTAGGCCCATAGGGCACAACAAAAAAAGGCATCCGTCTTACGAAAAGGAGACGTGATAATCAAGTAGTACTTAACACAGCGTACTACATCCAAACAATGCAAAACCCTCTCTGTCATTCTTAGGATTAGGACACAAGGAGGGAAGAACAATATCCTGATTCAAATGAAAAGCAGAAACAACCTTAGGAAGAAAGTCTGGCTTGAACCGAAAGACCACTTTATCCTGATGCCAACAGTAAGACCCCCAGAATGGCAACATGCAATATAACACAATACAAAGCACCAGAGTGCTTTGAAGAGGCAAGGAAAAAACTGGCCTCTGATTTACTTTTTTTTTTTTTTTTTTTTTTTTTTAAGTATTACTCCATTCAAATATTTAACCCTCTTTTTTTTAAAAATTAAAATCAGAGACTATGAAAAAAAAAAAAATAAGACGGCCTCACGCCAGGTGAGGCCGCTTACCTTGGCAGCAAATGTCAGCGCAATGGCAGCGGTGGAGCCGAAGCTGCAGAGCTCGTCCAACGGAAGAGGAGGCGGAGCGGGCAGCAGTAGCAGCAGCAACAGACACATGCGGCCCCGAGCCCCGCACGCAGCCTCCTAATGAGCCGGGAGGAAGTGCGGCTGGGGCCGGTAAACGACGCGCTGCCGGACCACGCCCCCACCCCTGACGTCATGCGGGCCCCGCCAAATATGAAAAGTGCAGCCCGCCGAACGGCGGTGAAAGCAATAAGAGGGCAAAACAAGCCCTCAGTAAAAGTAGAAAAGGGGGGAGGGGAACGCAGACACTAGGCAGCCTGAGCTGCCCCAGAAAAACCCCACGGCCCGCACAAAAAGACAAGGGGAAGGGGGGAGGGGGAGCTGAAAAGGGCGCAAACAGCAAGCCAGAAACCAAACAGCCCGCCCCAGTCCCCCTAAAGCTGACCCAAAGCTCTGGCCCTACAGGCCAGCAGCAGCAACATACAGTGAAACACACACACATTACACAGCCCTCTACCCCCCCCCCCCCAATAGTGATGGGAGAAGGGACCGCAACGGGAGAGTAAGGGGCCAAGGGGACCCTCGGGACAGGGGCATCCCACCTCCGGATCACCATGCTGGATAGCCGCATTGCCCCCAAAACAGGGGGTCGAGCGGAGGAGATAAGCTCCTAGGCACCTATAGTGCCGTCTACCAATTGCCCAGTGAGCAGCCTAGGCTGGGAGGCTTCCATTCCACCACAAAGGTAACAATCAAAACCGGGCAGAAATAGACCAAAAGGGGGTGCCGGGGTAAGACCCCGGCTACCTGCAAACAGGAGACTTCAATCTTCTGTCTTGTCGTCATGCAGAGAGAAAAACACTGGTGATAAATGGGAGGTACCAGGTATGTATAGGCCGGAAGGGGGCTCGTTACAAGACTTCCTCTCTGCAACAGCGTCACCTGGCGGTGAGTAACCCAATCGTGAAGAATTAAAGGTGAAGCGGGGTGTGTGGCACACCAAGAATAAAAAGACAAAAAGGCCATATGCACGAATCACGATACACGCTCACCCCCCCCCCTTCTTCCCCCCCGAAGGCTACAGGGCCCTCTGTACAGGACCCACCGCTACCGGGGCATGGGACAATAATGCTGGAGGGGCATCCCATAAAGGCTCACCATCAGCCTATACCGCCTACCTTCACCTGACCAGCGCAGCCCAGGCTGGGAGGCACATCACACGAAGGACGGGTGGGAATAGTCCAACAGGGCCGCAGGCCAATAGCCCCGCTCACCTGCGAGAGAGTGATAATTTCATGTCTTCGCAGTAAGCAATGCAGAGAAATCTGGGGATTTGTGGGAGGTCCCCGGGTATTTGAGGGGCCGGGAGGAGCCTGTTTTTACATGTCTCTGCAGTGCAGCGCCATCTGGCGGAAGATAACCCCAAGTGTAAGTAATCTATCTGGAGCAGGACGTACTGTATACTAAGAATAATGGATGAGGAGAGAGGAGGAGGCGATCAGCAAGATGGCGCCCACGGAGGGGAGTGAGGAGGAGAGCGCAGCAGAGGATAGCCCGCCTTACCGGCTCGTCGGATGATGTGACAGAAGATGAGCGGAGGGGCAGAGGGAGCCCCGTGAAGAGACCGGAGACAGACGCTGCAGAGGAGCCGCAGCATCATAGTGCCGCGGAGAGCGACCTACACCCAGGCGGAGGTGGGTGTACACAGGTAGCGGCGCGCACGCTCCGCTCTGCCACGTCAGCGAAACCCGGGCCTTAGGCGGTGAATAAAATGAGCTCTCAGCCGGCCGGCTCCGAGACAGCGTGGAGCCGTGCGGGCGGTGCAGCGGGGCTGCTGCTCTAGGAGAAAGGAGCAGAGACAGTCCCTCGCATATAGCTCCCAGCAATAAAGCACATATGGACGGTGAAAGGGAGAGGAGCCGGGGGGGGGGGGGGGGCAGACATGAGGGGAGAATTGACCCCAGCCCATCCAACAATAGAGAAAGCCTAACCCCAGACATAAGGGGCAATATCAGCCATGACCCCATAGCAGCTCGGAGGCAAGGGACAACGCAAGCTTTAACACAGTATGCTTATGTACCCAGAGGCACAGACCAAGCATCTGCACCCGCAACATTTTCATATTATAAGAATAAACAGGGTGAGGGGCCCCAGATTGCCCTCCCACAAAAGGCAAAAGGGTTCGGGTTGGGGCAGTCAGGGTTGTATGCGGCCAGAAGAGGGCCAGATGCTGGGGATGGGCTCCCCGCTGTTCTCGCCGTCTCCATCCCCTGAAAGACCCCTGGTGTCCAGCCCCCTGCCCATGTCGCCTGTAGGTCCCTTTGACACCCCCGCGGGCTGACGGAGAAAGTGGGTGACTGGGATTTGTTGACTCCTCCGGCACCTTCAATAAATAAAGAAACCCGTGACCCCGAGTTGCACCTGGCAACCATCTGCCTCCTGAAAGGCCTTCCCACCAAAGCAGATATCGAGGAGTTGATTTCAAAGTACGTAGCTGCGCATAAACGTGAAATAGTGGCTGTTAAAAATCAAGTGTCAGCCGTCGAGTCCAGAGTCCACCTTCTGGAATCAGAGATCCTCGGAAGCGAGTCGCATACAAGCTCTTGAAGATAGATGTGATTGACAAGAGGCCATGATTCAGGGTTGTCACCTTCATCTATATCTTGAAAATAGAAGCAGAAGAAACAATCTGCGGCTGAGGGGCATCCCAGAAGGCGAAGCGGGCGACAATCTAAAACAAATTGTGTCTACTATTTTCAACTTAGTCTTGGATAGAGACTTGTCCACTAACAGAGCTGGATAGAGCCCATCGCGCTCTGGGTCCAAAGAGTTCAGACCCTGCCTATCCCAGGGACGTTATCTGTCGAGTCCATCACTACGCGCTGAAGGAAGACATCTTGTCGAGGCGGACACTACAAACGCGGAGATCCCTTAAACCCCTACTTGATGTTATTTTGGAAAATGGAGCTACCTACAGGTGGGGGTTTCCGTTTCATTTGATTGTCAGGAAGGATCGGGGATCTTACGTGCTAAAGTCTTACCAGGAGCTGGGGGGACTTTTCACTTTCTTGAAATGCGATCCTATCCAGATTCCGAACTGGCTCGAGATTGAAGTGATGCTGCCACCTGAGTTGCCGATGAGAGAGAAGCGCCAGGGCCCGAGGAGCTTCCGAGACCTAAGACGACTCAAGAGACCACCGAGGTGACCGGAAGGAGAGGAGTCCTGAGAAGGTCTTAGATGTGGAGCTCTGGATTAGGTTAAGACTATCCATGTATGAAGATGGCCCTCTGTCCCTCCCCTGAGGTGTTGTCGGGTTGGGGGCGAGGAAGGTCGGGAGGAAAAATTTTATTGGCATTTATGGTTCCCTAGTTATCACGCAGTTTATGTTGTTCCTCTTTTCTAACAGTTTAGGTAATCAGAGTTATTTTACTGCTTCTGTTTATACTGTTGTAACAGACTCAGATCAGATATCAGGATCTAAGAGTGATTCATTGCTTAACTGGTTCGTAAAGTTTTAGTGTTAAATGTTATTTGGCTGTCACTACAGTAGGAAATATCCGGTTGAGGGTTTGCGGGTGGAGTTTTCTACCCCCTAAGTTTCCCCCTTTGTGTTGTACCCCTCCCCTTGCCCTATTCCTTGTTTTCTCCCTTTCAGGTGCACCCCTTAGTCTAGATGGCGGATTTTAAAATTATCTCGCTCAACGCAAAGGGAATGAATAGCCCGGAAAAGAGATCCTTGGTTCTGAGGAATTCACAAAGCCTCAGGGCCCAGGTTGCGTTCCTCCATAGAAACGTAGAAGGTTGACGGCAGAAGGAGACCATACGGTCCATCTAGTCTGCCCTTATGTGTATACTGTATGTACTTTTTATCTTAGGATAGATGTGTGCTTATCCCAGGCATGTTTAAATTCAGTGACTGTTGATTTTTCAACTACCTCTGCTGGAAGTTTGTTCCAAGCATCTACTACTCTTTCTGTAAAATAATATTTTCTAACATTGCTCCTGATCTTCCCCCCGACTAGCTTCAGGTTGTGCCCCCTTGTTCTATCATTAAGCTTCTTCTTAAAAACACTTCCCTCCTGAACCTTATTCAATCCTTTCACATATTTAAAGGTCTCAATCATGTCCCCCCTCTCCCTTCTTTCCTCCAGACTGTACAAGTTAAGCTCTTTAAGTCTCTCCTAATACGTTTTAAGTTTAAGTCCTTCCACCATTTTCGTTGACCGCCTTTGGACACGTTCTATTTGAATAATGTCTTTTTGCAGGTAAGGTCTCCAGAACTGCACAAAGTATTCTAGCTGTGGCCTTACCAGGGCTCTATACAGCGGCATCACAACCTCCCTCTTCCTACTGGTGATGCCTCGAGCTATGCAGCCGAGCATCCTGCTTGCTTTGCACACTGTCCACTCATCACTACACTACACTGTCCACATCTTGCAGCTATCAGTAATCAGTACCCCTAAATCTCTCTCCTCCGAGGTCCTGGCTAACAGTGCTGCCCATACAGTACTCAGAGCAGGGATTCCTTCTACCCAAGTGCATGATTTTACATTTAGAGACATTAAACTCTAGTTTCCACAGTTTTGACCATTATCCAGTAAAGCTAAATCATTTTCCATGTTGCAGACACCTCCAGGAATATCCACCCTATTACTAACCTTTGTATCATCAGCAAACAGACAAACTTTTCCTACCAAGCCTTCTCCTATGTCACTTACAAAATATATTAAAAAGAATGGGGCCCAGGACAGAGCCTTGCGGCACACCACTTGTAACTCGCCTTTGTTCAGATTGCACGCCATTTACAACAACGCTCTGATACCGATCACTCATCCAACTGGAAATCCAATGAACTATCCAGGGATTGAGTCCTACCTTCAATAACTTATCTATGAGCTCCTTATGTGGTACAGTGTCAAAGGCTTTGCTAAAATCCAGATAGGCGATGTCCACAGCATCACCTTCATCTAACACTTTAGTGACAAGAGACTCACTTCAGGTCGTCAAACCCACACTCCTTTGGTAGCAGACATCCCGAAAACCTACCATAGTCACTCCCCGGACTCTAGTTCGAGAGGAGTGTGTATAGCCATTTCAGCGTCCCTTCTGTGGGAGCTAGTGGATTTTAAAGCCGACGAGGAGGGGAGATGGCTGTTCCTGAAGGGTCGGGTCACGTCCTCACTATTCACATTTGCAAACTTGTACGTCCCTAACTCAGAGCAGATAACATTCTTAAGTAAAGTTCTGGAGCAGCTCTCTGTGTTCAGAGTGGGTGAATTGGTGGTTGGTGGTGATTTTAATCTTGCCCTTGACCCCCTCCTCGACACCTCCAGGGGAGCCCCTCACATGTCGTACGCCAAGCTGGAGGAGAAAATGCTTGCCATGCACCAATTGGTTGATCCATGGAGAATACACCACCCTGACACTTGCGATTACACTTTTTTCTCCCCTCCACAGATCATACTCTAGAATTGATGTGCTCCTGGTGCCCCATGGGGCTTTGGGCCGGATAGTAGATACAAAGATAGGCTGTATAACCATTTCGGACCATGCGCCGGTTATGATTAAATTAGCTCTCCCGTACCCGGGACCCAGGAGGTGGACCGGGCGCTTAATTCCTTGCTAGACGATAAGGGGGTGCTCACTGAGATCTAGGGAGACATCAAGGACTTCTTTGAGCTCAATGCGTCACCTGAGGTTGATCCGGGAGTTTTATGGGAGACCCATAAATGCTACATCAGAGGGTCCCTGATAAAACTAGGCGCGAGACTTAAAAAGGAGAAATCGGAGGGTGTCCTGAGGCTCACTGATGATATTAAGAGGTTGGAAGCCCTCCACAAGAAATCCCTCTGTCATTCCACTCTCGGCTCTGACGACGTCCAGAGAAAAACTTAAAAACGCTTTGCTGCGACAAGCTCAAAGCACAGAAAATCAAGTGTCGCTGGAAATTCTATGAGTCGGGCGACAAATGTGGGAAATTCCTGGCGTGGGCTCTAAAGGCCGAGAGGGTGAAGACTTATATTCCAAAAATCACAAACCAGAAGGGGAAGGTGGTTCACTTGACTAAATGACATTGCAGAGACCTTTAAAAAGTTTTATGAGGAGTTGTAGAATCCCCCTAGGTCGGAAGGCCCTGAGAGGGATGAAGTGATGGGAAGTTTCTTGAGGGAGTCGGGTATGCCCAAATTACCGAGTGATGTTATTGAGGACCTGGAGAGTCCAATTTCGCTGGAGGAAGTTTTGAAGGCAGTCTCTGGAGCTGTGGGGGAGAAGCACCGGGGCCCGATGGATTCAGTATTGAATACTATAAAAAAATTCTCCCTTTGTCGGCCCCTAGGCTCTTAGAGACCTTTAACTCTTTTAAAACAAAAAAGGATGTATGCCCCCAGATGCTTTGAGAGCTTTTATAATCGGTCATCCCTAAGGAGGGAAAGGATCCTAATCTCTGTGCCAGTTATAGGCCAATTTCGCTTCTGAACACGGACATTAAGATCTTCGCAAAAGTGCTGGCTGCCAGGATAGCCCCCCACTTGCACCACGTCATCGATCTTGACCAGGCGGGCTTCATGCCCCACAGGGAGGCAAGAGATGACACTATCAAAGTCTTGAACTGGATTCAATGGGCCCAGACCAACAATGTTCCCTCCCTATTGCTGGCCACAGACGCAGAGAAGGCCTTTGATAGGGTGAACTGCCATTATATGCAGGTCACCCTCAAGCACATAGGCCTCGGACCTAATACTCTAGGGTGGATAGGTAGCTTGTATAGCGCTCCCTCCGCGTCTGTGCGAGTAAATGGTACACTCTGACACGTTTGTTATCTCTAATGGGACGAGGCAGGGTTGCCCCCTTTCCCCTCTGATTTTTATCCTAACTCTCGAACCCCTCCTATGCATGATTCGCAAGAACGGAGACATAAGAGGTATGGGTCGCCCCTTGGGCAGCTATAATGTTGCGACCTTTGCGGTGATTTGATCTTTGGGCTGACTCTACCTGAGGTCTCTTTGCCGAATTTGTTGCAGGAATAGAAGTGATACGGAGACCCGTCGGGCTACAAAATTAGCTACCAGAAGTCTGAAGTTCTGAACGTCAATATCCCTGGGAAAAGATTTAAGGAAGCTCTCATGGTTTGGCCGGTGTAATGCACTGAAGATGGTCCTGCTCCCTAAGCTCCTCTATTTGATGCAGGCCCTCCCAGTGATTATACCACAGTCCTTCTTCCAGAAGGTGAACGCCCTCTTCCATAGATTTGTATGGGGAGGTGGGAGACCGAGGACAAACAGGGCCATTCTAATAAGGAGCAAGGAACAGGGTGGTTTGGGACTTCCTGACCCTAGACTTTACTAGGCTGCAGTCCACCTTAACAGGGTGGTTGACTGGTGCTTACATAGAAGCCACAAGCATTGGGTCTCCATTGAGCAGAGTCTTGTTGGGGCCCGGATGGACTGTATCCCATGGGTGGGGCGGAGTGACATTCCGCTAGCGATGAAATATGCTCTGGTGGGGGCCACGCTGAAGGTGTGTCACCAATACTTCGGGCAGTCGGGTCTCTCCCCGGCCCCTTCGCCGATGGTTCCGGTGTTGGGTAAACCGGGCTTTCTACCGGGTTGTAGGGGCTCGATTCCAGAGGCCTGGAGAGCTTCTGGGATTTTCAGGGTTGGACATTTTCTAATATACGGAGACTGGCGAGAGGTTGAGGGGTTGCCTATTGAAGGGGGGATCCCCAATTGGTTGGCTTGGCAGCGACAGCAGCTTTCGCATTTTCTTTCCATACTCAGATCACAAGACGGCGCAAAGAGGACTCACCCCATTTGAAGAGCTTTGCTCAAGTAAAAATGCGGAGAGCCACACCCTCTCATACATTTACAAAATGTTGATTAATCCCCCAGACGTAGCTCCGCCACCGTTTGTTGGGAAGTGGGAGAGAGATTTGGGTAGGACCTTCTCTCCTAAGTTAGGCTTTTGGAAGCACCCCAAAAAACGTCGGTCTGCACCAGGTATCAGGAATGCAGTTACAAAATCCTGACACGGTGGTACAGAGTGCCGGTAACTCTCAGCAAATGGTACCCAGGAGTTGAGGCCAAGTGCTGGAGATGTGGGGTCAAAGAGGGCTCCCTGCTGCACATATTTTGGTCTTGTCCTAAGCTGAAATCATTTTGGGAAGGGGGTCAGAGAGCTGGCTGGAAAACTGGTGGGTGAGGAGATAAGAGATGATCCGGCCTTGTGCTTACTCCACATGGCAGTGAAGCCACTTAAAGTATCGGCGCTCCCTGGTATGCCATCTCCTTAATGCAGCCAAGGCATGCATCCCCCTAATGTGGAAAAAAAGAGGACCCCCCTACCCAAGCAATGTGGGCTCTGAAAGTTAATGAGATAATGAGGTTTGAGGATCTCATGACATCAGGGGAGGAGGGTTTCGAGAAATACTTATCTGACTCAGTGTATTGAATCCAATAGTACCAGGTTGCTGAGTATAAACTCATCTTCACTGTGGTGTAGATACTCAGGCTTATTCGTGGGGTGCCCCTCCCCGTGCCCTTCCTTCACTCCCCCCCCCCCCTTTCTTATTTCCTCTTGTTTTACTTTGTACTGTTGATTACTGTTCTTGTAGATTTATCTGGACACTCCAGGGAGATGCACAAAGAATAAAAGATCCCCGAGTGACTTGGGGAGAAAGCAGGTTATTGAGAAGGCCCTGGGCCCTAGCGCCATACATTGTTGCTAGGAATAATACAACGTGAGCCTTTGACAAGTTTATTTTGGTTAGTGATATACATGCTTTGTTCTTTGTGTACTGTACTTTTGAGATGACTAATTTGTACATGTACAAACTTAACTAAAAAATTTATAAAAAAAAAAATAGGACATTTCCGATGGTTCCACTGCACGTGTGTTTTCTTCCAATCAGAGCTGGATGGGAGTGGCCACTGGTCTTAGAATCCAGGGAATGCAAATTTGATAGTTGTTTCTCCAAGTCATTCTACCATTTGTTACCTGCATTTAGACCCAACCATGTGAATGTTGTAGGTTAGGTCTCCAGACCTGCCAACAGTATTCCAGATGCTTTCTCACCAGAGCTCTATACATAACTTCCCTCTTCCCCTTACAGCTGATGCCTCAAGTTATGTAGCCAGTAAAAATTATATTTTGCTTTATTCATGCTTTAACATGAAATGTCTTGTTTGTAATTTCACTACTGTTTTTTGTTAATATTTGAGTAAAAAAAAAAAAAAAAAACATTACAAAAAGGTACCATTACAAAGGTACCACATATGTATCGGTACCCCGAATTGAAAAGAGCACTTTATAACATTTATAAAAAAAATACAACTACTATCCTCAATATAAAGGGTTAAAAATAAAGATTGGCCTGGGGTTCCCTTCCTGGGAGGGGGGGGGGGGGCAAATTTTGGGGAGAATTTTAAGGGTTAAAACCCACCCAAAAAATGACATGCCCCCCCCCTACCCAGCATAACCAGCCATGCAGGGCTTGTAGAACAGGGAGCAGGGGCCAGCTTTTGTGGCCCCCGGGCTCTGCTGGCTACAAGCCTACAAAGCCTAAATGACCCCGAGCTCTCCTAAAAGAACCTATGCTTTGGGGAGGCAGGTAATGAGGGTGGGGGTTAATGGCAAGTCACCCACTAGCCGCAGGTGACTTGCCAGCCCCCTAAGCCTTGTGAAGTGGTGTAGTTGTCTTGTAGATCCCTTACCAGTTCACAAAGGGTTAAATGTAAAAAAAAAAAAAAAAATACAACTCTGTGAAGTACTCACCTGTAGAGTTGATATTATATGCATACAGCACATCCTGCTCCAGAATAGTAATAACATGTGGGTAATCCTCCGCCTCAGGCGCCGTGCACTGCAGACATGTAGAAAACAAGCTCCTCCCGGCCCTACATATACGGAAGGACCTCCCACAAATCCCCAGCATTGAAAAGCAGTGAGAAGAGAAGCCGGGAGGAACAAACCACCCAGAAAACTGGTAATATCAATTGATAATCACCATACAGGGGATCCAGAACAAGTGAACCAGGGTGGGGTGGAGCAGGACGTGCTGTATGCATATAATATCAACTGTACAGGCGAGTACTTCAGAGTTGTATTATTCTAAGCATACAGCATGTCCTGCTCCAGAATTGTATTATTCTAAGCATACAGCATGTCCTGCTCCAGAATAGTAACAACATGTGAGACATCCAATAGCAGTGTCCGTAAAGCAGGGTGGGATCCCCAGGAAAAAACAAGGCACAGCGGACAGTAAAGGCGCTGTCACCTGCAAAACTTGCAACAGGCATGACATGAGCAGAGGCTCTAACGTCAATCTCATCACAAGACCTTGGAAGGTATGAACAGAGACAAGCCATAAGTCTAGCAACTTAATCAACAGAAAAAAACCCTGGTGCTGAAGGGCCAGTGGTACCCAAGCACCAATATAACGGAATAAACTGAAAAAGGGGAGATTCTTTCCCCTAAAGAGGAATATAGGCCAGTGTAATGACCCAACCAGCCCACAGGCAAGGAAGCCTCGTGGCAAGACTTGTAACACCCCCTAAGGGAAATAGAACAGGTCACCCGACCAAGGCGGGAATACTGACCCCTAACACGAAGCCAAGGGCTTTACTCAGGATCAGGAGACATCCAAGAAGGATTAATCCAAAGGGCGCAACGGCGCTGGAAGGAGATATCAGGCGCAACATAAAGAGGCGCACGGAGACTCCAAGAACATCAGTCCCCCTAAGGGCCATGGAAACCCTCATGGGGAAAAATTGCAACACCTGTAGAGGGAATGTAGCCCCTGATATTAGTATTAAGAATAAAGTCCATAGTTAGACTAAAAGGACTAAAGCAATGATCCTACAGACCACTTGGACCGGAGGCCCTTATCAGACCACTTGGACCGGAGGCCCGGCGTAATAAGGAACACCCCCACGGCATGGGGTGCCTGTAGCCATAGATATCTGTATATGTATGTATATGTATACATGTATATGTATACATGTGTAACACATCGAGCCAAGGTTAAGTAACCAGATCCACCGTCTCAGGCACACGGCTGACGGAGTCAGGAGCCCCCAGAGAAGCGACCTGGACTACAAGGCAGCTCAGACAGCATCCAGCAAAAGTCCCCAGGAAAAATCCACAGGGTAAACAATGAAGGTTGATCCCCACAGGGACCATGGAACTACTTGGGAGATGCAGCTAAGCAATTCCTAAAAGAATTCCCCACAAGGGCGACAGAACCAGACTCCTGCAGGAAAAGCCAGGACAGAACCTGCACCTTCAGAGTCCCCAGATGGGGAGCCAACCCCAAACTTATGCTGTAATGACTCTAAAAGCCCTGGGAACCGAGAACGTCTAACAGGGAAGAGACCAAGGCTCATGCCAATCAATATGGGTTACCACAAAACCCCAATATATGGAGGAAGGGGAAGCTGGGGAGCTTGCTCCCAGCCCCCCCTCATACTGAGTAACCCAGAAGATAAGGCCCGTCTCCAAGGGGTGAATGAATCAGCTGTCAATCCCCAGACAAGAGACCTTATATTGGGACCACAAAGGAAGGGGCCTGACAAGGGCAGAACCGCACTCCTGAGAGAGCGAACAGGACAGCAGACTTCAGCAGAGGCATCTGCGAACCACAGCTCACAAGGCCACCCAGGCCATCCATCTCACGGGTCTCTTGATCAGCACGACCGTGCGCAGAACCCCACAAGTAGGGTGATGAAGAGAAGGCATATAAAATAGCAAGTCTATGCCTAAAATACTCAGCCCCCATGACCAGAGTCAGAATATTCGGGGACAGTAAAAACAAGGGCAGAGCCCCTGTGTTATGAGGGAGACCCAACAGAGCCACGCTAGTAGGCTCCCCGGGCGACACCAGGATAGCATAACCTGCCGCTAAAGAGCATCCATTGGAGCGAATACCGCTGAGAAGCAGGGGAAATAAACCCCCGCCCAAGGCAGGATCAGGGACCCTCCAGAGGGAGCATCCTGCCTCTATCTCTAGACCAGTAATAAAACAGGCCATTGTCATCCAACAGACCAGGAGTCCAATAGACAGACAAATCCTAAAGGAGGAGAAGTCCAGCCATATAGAGTCAACAGAAGGCACACCGTTGCAGCAGGTAAGATGGACCTGCTAGGGTCGTGGTCCCCAACCCTGTCCTCAAGGCCCACCAACAGGCCAGGTTTTGCAAATCTCCACAAAGATGCACAGGTGGAGTAATTAGTGCAGCTGCAGAGCAATAGAGCTGGCTATTTGGAGATCCAAAAAACATGACATGTTGGTGGGCCTTGAGGACAGGGTTGAGGACCACTGCTCTAGGGGACCCTACCTAGGAACCACGGGGATTGTGGAAGAAATTCCCCTCCCCCGCCAACCTGCGAGACTTGGTACCCAAGGTGACCATGCAATGGAAGATGCAAGCAAGGAAGGGGGGTGCCCCCTGACGGGGCCCTTGAATATGAGCAGCTCAAGGGGAACCACCTTACCAAGGGGGAATGAGCACAGACCAAGCACCAGGGTGCTGGAACCCCACGTAAGCTCAATAACCTACTGTGCCGAAGAGCCCAAGGGCTCGGTATATAAGGGACATCATCTTGATGTGCCACCAACGGGCCCACCAGCTGCCATCCCGCCTGGTGAAGGTAAGACGCCAGTAAAGGGGGGCAGAGCCCCCGTAACCAGGAGTCCCCTTATTGCCAGAGAAGAAGGCTCAAGCCTGAACTGAATCCCAGGAATGGGGATAGCGGATAAGGGACCATGAGGGATTGAGGTGACTGAGCAACCATCCAGTAACTCCCAGGGGACACCGCTGGCCGACCCATCCACTCGGCCTGACAGAGACTGGGGAGTAAGGAAGGACGACCCGGTAGGTCCTAACGCAGACGCCCCCTCCCCAGGCATGTCAGAGACATCAGCCCCATTCGCGCCATGGCAAGTAGCCTGGGAACAAAAGAGAGGCCCCAAATAATGCCTCAATCCGCAGGGTTGGTCCTGCAACACCGACTAGTAATGGTCTTGGTGTCCAGCAGACATAAGGGGAACTAAGAAGATCTATTAATTCACAGGAGGCTGGAAGCCCCCCTTGCACAGGGCGCCTGTGTCCCAAGACAGAGGTGTCCTATAGGGACTACCTGTGAGAGTAGAATTGCCAGGCCTACCCATAGGCCAGCGTGGCCCAGACTCCCTCATACTGTTGAGGGAAGGAGGGGGGGTTAATATAGAGGCCATAGCCCCATATTGTTAAGGACATCCTGTAGGTAAGCCCAAACTCTGTAGGCCCATTGCGGCCTGCACCAATTCCTGAGGGAAAAGCAGGGGCTAGAAACACCCTGACAACCAGAGAGGGACCGCCCAGCAAAAGCTATCCTGTGTCCAGGGGAATTACCTCCTGGAACCACCAGAAGGAGAAGGTATATTCCTAGATGGGAGGCAGCTGCTGCAGCAGTACCCTCACCCAGAAGGGCAAGGGCTCCCCTTCATGCTTGGGAGGTCTTGGCAGACTTGGACTTAGTCCTGCCAGAGGGCCCAGGGCGCTGCCTGCCCACGCCATGGTGGAAGTGCACACCGAACAGTTGGAAACACACCTCAGGTTCGCGTTTGACACTAACGTAGGTAGGTGGAGGGGTGACCCTGCCCTGGGGAGGCCGGAGTGGCCTTCTGCGCAAGGGTGCTTTACCCTTTTTACCAAAAAGGTCCAAACAGGCCCCAAATAACCGCCGTCCTCTGAAGGGAAGGCAAGTGAGAGCCTTTTTTTTTAGCCTCGTCAGCACCCCACTGTTGCAGCCAGAACAGGCGGCGAATAGCTACCACAAGGGCAGAGGTTCTAGCACACATCTTAATGGTGTCGTCCAGTGCTGATAGAATAAACTTCACAAATGCATCACAGTCTAAACACCCCCCAAGGGAGGTCCTCAGGGCGGCGATCTAGTACTTTTCTGACAAGAGTCCTGGCGGCCACCGCAGTGACTCCAAGCGCGGCGGCGCTGTATGGAAACTCTCCTTCTTAGGCCTGGGGGGTCTCCCCAGGGGGGAGATTGACAAAACCTCAAAAATCTTAAGAATTTCATCTGTGTCACACAGACCCCAAGAACCGGGCTCAGAATCATCAGCCCCCGGGCATCCCGTTCGAGGAGCCCGAATCTGAGAATAGCTCACCTTCCTCAGAAGGGTCAAGGTCCTGCATATCAGCAGAGTTCATCGGTATCGTTAGGAACCGGGGAGCCAGGAGGCGTCAGGGACCGCTTTTTACCAGGGCCCATATGCTCCGCCAATCCAGAAAGCACCTGCTCCGCCGTAGGGAACACGTGCGGCACGGATTGCAGGTCATCCCCGCTCGAGTGGGACTCGTCATGAGTGATATTTTAGGTCCAGGGAGACGGGAGTAAGGAAGGGAGATGCCGCCGCTGGCAAACCTGCCTGTTCTGCACACTGTCCGCAGACCCGTGCCCTGTCAGCCTCAGCCTGGGGCTGACCACACACTGCACACAGCCGGTCATGTCCCGGAGGGTCCCCCGTTACATATGGTGATTTTAAGCAGTATGCTTGCAGGGATTTATGCAATAGGCAACCCTGGATGCCCCAAGACCCGCTAGTAATGTAGGAGAATTTGTTATGTGGACCCGCTGTAATATACGTTAGGCCGGGAGAAGCCACCGAAGTACTGGCGTCTGAAAGACATAATGGGAAAGAGGGGTGGAGTCAGTGCCATGCCAGGCTGTGACGCGGAGCGCGTCATGCAGAGTCTCCGCCTCCCCCAAAGAGCGCAAAGCTCTAACCAACAGAAAAACGTAGAACAGCTGGATATAAGGCGTATGCATAAGATGCTGACACGCTGAAATGATGCTGCCGTCTAGGCAGTTGTTAATGAAGACAAACGGCTCGCACTGTATAGCAAAGCACGACACTGACCCCAATAAAATTAAAAGCCAAAGGTATAAATGTGATACTTAACACTAGGGCTGCCACACATAACCCTTGGTTTTTACCCTATTCCTGTAAGGCAGAGTTGCACAGTCCTCTTCTCGAGAGCCACCAACAGGTCAGTAACCACTCCGCCCATGAAGGGAGATCGAGGGCTTTTTGTACATATGAACCCTACCTTCCCCACCTCTAATGAGCCCCACAGAGGACATATATAAGCTGTAGAAGCAAAGTGTAACACTATACCTTTATAGCCATTTTATACAGGTTATATATTTATGTTAATGTAGATAGTCCATGACAAAACGGAAAGCTATACTTTGTTATGTGAAGACACTTACATTGCATACGCCCCATGCCACCGTACATTCTTCAGATGTAGCAGATGCTTGATTAGCTTGACATTCTATGCCTAAAGAAAATTAATCAAATTGCTATTAAGGTTTGCCTGGTTAATACAAGATGAGAGCCAAATCTGTTACAAGCAGGGTGACATACCATTTATAAATCTTAAAAAAAGGAGCAACATCACTCAACCTTTTGTATTTGTGGGGGTGAGGTCTTGCTGTAACTGTATACCTCCATGTGCTGCACTGGAAGTTATAGGGCAACCTCAGTTTCTCAATTTATCCGTTGCTCTGTATGTCTCAAAGGCACTAAGATTTAGTTCTGCTCTACAGAGGCACCATAAAGTTTGGTGGTGCCCCATCAACTGATTTGCAGATGTGCACCAACTAAGACCTCCCGTTTTAAAAGTTGACCAAAACCCAGGTCAAACAGCCCTGAAATCTATAAGATTCCAGGATTGCGTGATTCCCTCCCCCTGCTGTATGAAACCCCCACAGGTCACCCACTAAACTCACCTCCCCTGCTGCAGGCGCAAGCAGCGACCGCTTCCCTGCTATAGCCACGCCAGGAATTTGTGAATGCACACTCCCTGCTAGAAGGGGTAGCAGGGATGCGGCCCCCGGCTCACAAAGCTGCACTCGGCTGGAGTACGCTGATTAAACAGGAGGCCGCGCATGCACCGCAGGACCAGGGGAAAGGCGAGTGGGCGAACCTGGGGTGGGGGTTTCATACGAAGGCTACCTGCATCAGGGTGTTCAGGGGCAAGGACCAAAACCCGGGATAATAAAAATCACACTTAGCTCCTCTTCAACACCCTACGAAGATCCTACTGGAGAACCAAGAAGGGGGGGGCGCCAGCATGCACTCTGGCACCTGGTAGTCCTCTCAAGAGTATACTTAATCGGGCAGTTAACCTTAGCCCACACTGAGGCCACTTGCACTGCCTAAAAAGTAAAAGGATTGCCACCCCCCCCCCCCCCCAAATAAAAAAAAATGCTATAGCCCCTCCTAGTCCAAAACCTATAAGGCAGTAGTAGGGAAAAAAATAAAAACACACATCTGACCAGTGAGCAGGCATGGCGCCTGCACCCCACAAACAAAATACACAAAATATATTAGGAAAAAAAGACAGCATAGGGATACAATTTCACCTAACCCTTCCAGGAAAGCAGCATGGCCTGCTTCCTGCACAGAAGAAAAAAAAAGGGGGTGGGTGGGGTTATTTTTTTAACCTGGAATGTTCTTTTCCGGAAGTATGCAGATCACTTCATCTCCCTTTGAGGGATAAGCAGTTTTTCTCACCAAAAATCTGATGTAATATAGCAAGTTTAGAAATGTTAATCATAAAGATGTTTTATGTTCTTTCAATCTAAGTCCCTTGTTTATAAAAATCAGTGATAACAGCAGTGTGTTCCAGTGATCGAGTTCAATCTTACCTGTCCCTTACACTGCACTCTTACCCTATGCAGACACCGTTTCTGTTCCAGCTCAGGTGCAGCATGCCACCAAGGGGTGGCAACCAAACTGGAAAAGAAACTGCAACTACATCCAGATAGGCATGAACACAGAGCTATACAAAGGTAACAAAGCTGTCTAAAGGCCCTTCATAAGCATAAGTAGCACTTTCCGACTACTGGTCTGTTAAAACAAAGGATTTGATTATACAACAAATACAATGCTACTTACACAAGTCCATAATATGGTTTCTGCAGATGGCACAGTTGTCAACCACAATGTCCCATGCCCAAAGTGCAACTGCATTCCACTAAAAAAAAAAAAAAAAAAAATAACACGTTGCAAAGTTTGTCTTATGCTGACGAATAAATTCAGTTTAATCGAAAATCACAATCAAATCTATGCAAACAAACATGTGCAGGAATAATGTTTGATGTCCATAATATTTTAGTACTCACCACGAAATAGAGGGATGCCCCCGGGGCAAGAACCAATCAACATGATGGTCAAAAACCTGGCGATTGATCACTTTAATGCAGCATATTAGTTCCCGCGCTGGGAAAAAGACCCCAAAATGTAAGGGGTCTCTCAGTATGCTTGTAAGTTTACCAACCATGATTCCATTTATTCTCACTTTAAGGCTACGTTCACACCTGTCCAGTCATGTTTGTGGAATGAATAGCATTTTGCGTTTTGTTTAGAGTTTGAGCTTGCATTCTAAAATATTCCCTTTTCATTAGGATGCGTTTGTGGCCCAGACACAACAGGCAGAACTTTTTGCGGTATGCTTTTCTCCTCGCTGCTGTGCCAGAGGTGTGAAAGGAGCCATAGAGCTGCCATTACTGGATTTTTGCAGCACCTCAGCCTCTGCCGCGAATGGAGAAACACTGGTCAGATATGAACGAGGGCTAAACACCTGGAAAGGAACCTTTGGTTTTTTCCAAGAGCTGTCAGTTTTATGGCCAATAGGACCTGGATCATTAATTTATCTTGGTGTTAAAGAGGTTATTGATTGAACATTTATTGGTAATAGCCCAAGTACCTATCCCTAACCCAGATCAGGTATGCTCTACACTTGGCCATGGAACCATGTTGGGCCTCAGATAAGTGTGCGCTTTGAAAGAAGAGTATATGGTGGAGATAAAACTGGATGTTAGTCGCTTCTCGGACCAGGCAAATGTAGAAGGGGGGGGGGGGGGGGGACGGCTTTAACAAAGTTTCAAAAAAAAAAAAAAAAAAATCTAAAGTTAGTTACCTGGTAACTTTTTTTCTAAACATCCGAAAAGGGCAGCAGACGCCTGAGACCTCCGGGCTCCTCCTACCAATCGGGAACACATGACCACCAGACAGAATAAAATCTTGACTCCTCCTCCCATTCCCCAGTTGTAGAGATCTGAAAGAGAAAAGAAATAGACCCACAACTCCAACATATAATCAATACAAAATCCAACTCCACCTAAGACAAAAAGGGAGGGAAGTAGGCGTATGCTGCCCTTTCGGATGTTTACAAAAAAAAAAAGCTACCAGGCATCTGAGAAAAAAAAAAAAAGCAAGGTTCCATGTACGGGTAAAGGAACTAGCTCAGAGTTAGGGACAACTCCAGATTAGAGATATCTTTTGTGTCTATAAGCAGCCTAGAACTAGACACAGCCCCAGGGTCCAAGACAACCCCAGGGCCCCACTAGGGTTAACTGCCAGCCAGGGTTAAAGGTCCCTCCAGGGTTAAAGGTCCCTCCAGGGTTAAAGGTCCCTCCAGGGTTAAAGGTCCCTCCAGGGTTAAAGGTCCCTCCAGGGTTAAAGGTCCCTCCAGGGTTAAAGGTAATCCCAGGAAAAAAATCCCAGACAAGAGGTGGCCTAGGGACCTAAAAGGATAATCCAACTATAAGTGTATAGGCTAGAGCAGAATACCATGCAAGGACTAAGGTCTCTTAGAAGACCCTAGAATAGACCTACCAAACTGACTCCCTCAACAGAGTTATACAGGAAAAAATCTGCCACCTGATGTAACCCTCCTAAAAACAAGCTGAAGGAGGCTCTGGTCCTCATTTAACCCAGAAGGATTCCATCCGATCTCCATGAGGGTCAGTTGTGCTCTCGAGCAAGGCACCTAACCCTGCAACTGCTCCCTGGATGCCAAAAATTAGGGCAGCCCACCGTTCTGGGCACGTGTACACTCACTGCACGGATGGGTTAAAAGCGGAAGACAAATTCCTATGTGCGTGCAAGCATACAATGATGATCTATGCATCATTTATTTTATCTATTATTATTTAGCGATGGAACTCGTTGCCGTTCGCCACTCATACCGGGTGCCGAAGGATTTACTCCGGACCTGCACATCATAGTACTTAAAGCAAGTGATATTACCTTACCCGAAGAGAGCAATGTCAATCACTCTAATACCCTCCTGGCTATTGACATTGGAGGTGCCGACCCTGCACCCGGAATCACCATTTCCTAAATGCCCGAAATCCTCTGGGAAAGGAGAAAAGTCTGAAGAAGTTGTTGATTTCTTGACCATAAATCATAATCCAGAGGGAATTAGACTAACCTCCCAAAAGGGTTAACATCCCACCGAGCTGGACACAGCTCTACACATGAAACTGAAGCTCAAAGGCATTTTTGTCCCTGGAGTGTACACCAAAAAAAAAAAAAAAAATAGATTGCTCAGATCAGCCGCCACCGACCCCTCTCAGTGTCTAAGTACGAGGTCTGTGTATTCTCAGACTGAATCCAGCATAAAAAGGGAACAATGAGCACCACATCCAGCTCTGTCTTTACTGCTAAGACAACCTAGGGGTTGTTAGGATCTGACACAAGACAGAGCCCCATGCTCATTAGAAACTGGCAGACATCTCCCAGATCTGTTAAGGTCTTGAAGAAAAAAAACCTTGTGGAAGCAAGCTTCTTCCTAAAAAATGTCTAAAAAACCCTTCTAAATATCTGATGGAACATGGAGACAGATATTCTATAAGGAGAATAAAAACTCCCTCCAACGCCAGAAAGATTTCTACTGGTGAAGGAAACTAGGATATTAACCGCCTGGCATCCAATGCTAGCAACTTCAGAATAACTTATCTTTCCTCCAACCTACTTGTATAGGAGAAACCAAGAGTCCGACTGAGGGTACAAGTAAATTCTATGCGAAACCCCCATTCATGCCCCTGGAATGGAGAGGGCAACACAAAGTATCCAGGCACCAACCCAAACATGGCATCATAGCTCAGTGGGTTTGGGCAAATAGATTCCAGACCGAGAGGACCCCTTTAAAAATCCTTCTTTCCCCAGATAAAGGTAGGAGGAGGAAGGTACCCCCCCGGATTCCTAAGCCGCGTCCCCAAATGAAAGAAGCAGCTTAAAGAAGGAGCTCTAATGATCACTCTCTTCAGACGGGCCAGATCAGGTGAAAAATACCTATATTTATCAGTGTATTCACAAATCTACCCAACAATAAAAATTCCCAAAGGAATATTGCACAAGGCTCACTCTGACCTAGAGTCCCTGGTCCAGGTTCTCAGAGAATGCTGTGAACTGAATATGATATAATCATATTTCCTTGCCCAAAATCTCATGACATTTGTCACTAACCACCAAAACTGAAGGATATAACCATACCCCTTCCTATTGTCTCCTGTGCTCACACACCTGGTTTTAAACTGTGGCATCCAATTTGTATAGTTCTCTGTACTATATGTTATACCTTGTCTGTATTCTTCCTTTGTAAAGCGCTACGGAATATGATGGCGCTATAAAAATATGCAATAATAATAATAGTCCTTACATTGTTCAAGCAGAAGGTAAAACTTCCCATCATAGAATGAACAGCCATAGATCTAAACCATTAAGATTCCACTTGCTAACCAGTTACGGCAGTGAATCAAATAAGCTTACTTAGGAGATAGCAAAAAGGTAATCCTACCCTTCAAGGATTTCCAACTTAGGGCAATATCCCTGCCCAGGACCCAAATATTGACCGAGTCCTATACTGCTACAATCCGAGTAGATGAGAGCAGCCGCATATAGGTTAAGAAAATACTGCCGGCATAAAAAAGGGAATGAACGAGAAGAGTCAGATGCCAAATCAGGATAAAGCCCAACCTAATTACATTTTGGACCTGAATCCTTTATCCCAAGGTTTGAAACAACCTAAGAAAGGAAAGGTAAATGTCCCAGAGGGAATAGTACCTTCCTAAGTTTAAAGCAATTAAACCGGTCTCTTCAACCCCCCCGCCCCGAGACCAGATAATAGATGGGATCAGGATTTGAAAGTCTGTAAGACCAACCTGGTTATCCGAACTCCCTGCAACCTTGAGATCCTAAGGTGAGGAGGACATTAGGTCTAATCCGACCTACAAAGATAGTAATAACATTATCTAACACCCATCTGGACAATATTGGCAGAGGGGTTACAACCAGTAATGAACAAGGTGCAGTAAATCCTTGGGACCATTTCTACTCTTCTTATATGAAATAGGTCTGGAAGAATCGGATTTAGGTATACTTTAACTGAGCTTTAGTCTGTGGTCAAATACTAAGATACATAAGCAAAACAAGGGCGATACCTATATCAAAATTTAATTAAACATGCCCATAGACACTATTAATAAATACAAGTGACTTACCGGACAAAACAGGGCCCCCTCCAACCAGAATCGGCAGCCGACAGAATACAGGATGAATCCTGGTTCACATGAGACATTTGTGGAGGAAACTTCAGCAGGATCTATATAAATGTCATCCTTATGGTCTGCCAGGCTTCTGGTTATGAGGCACCAATGGATTTGCTTCCTGAGCCTGTCACAATAGGGTAGGAGCTAAATCCCATATTGAAATATTAACCCTTCATAACAGAAATAGAAGGGGAGGCCATAATATATATATCTCCGAAACACTGTGCCATTAAAGAAGAAACACACGTGTTTGAAAGAAAGGCAGGAAATTCCACAGGTGCTGGGATGTGACATCAGCAGTCTGGGAGGAAGAGACCTGAAATCTTTTAAAAACCTGGAGCAACAGCTGAAAAAAAATTCAATCTCTATAATGGCTGCCTGTGCATCTGCCAGAGTCCTGGCAGGTTGAAGCTTAATGAGAGACAACTAGCAACATGTGTTTCTCCTCATCGGGAGAGCTCTGGGAGGGGTGCTTTCCATTAGTTCAGCACACCTGCCAAATATGATGATAGCAATGAAAACAGACACACAGACTCTCCCTTCCTGGGCAGTGAGTGCAGAGGAGTGCATTAAATCTACAAAAACATTGTCTCAAGAAGAAAATTTCAAGTTTGGGCTCCGGTTACCCTGGTCTCTTCCTATAATTCATCCTCAGCAAGAGGGCAACATATCACTTACCCCCCTTTGATATAATCAAAGAATGGGATCTGGCCAATGACCCCATAGGGTATCCCGGGCCCCAGGCAGAAGGATCACCTTCGGGACCGAGAAATGGACCCCCTGCTCAGGCCCATAGTACCGGAATATACTTACCTGAACCATCGGTCCAGGAGCTAGTGGTCACGTTCCTCTTCCTGGAGGAACACGGAAACAACTGGGGAATGGGAGGAGGAGTCAAGATTTTATTCTGTCTGGTGGTCATGTGTTCCCAATTGGTAGGAGGAGCCCAGAGGTCTCAGGCGTATGCTGCCCTTTCGGATGTTTTGAGAAAAAGAAAATATCTGAAAGTGCAGCATACCACTCCTTGCCTAGGTGCAGAACACATGACCACCAGAAAAAGTAAAAACCTTTAGCTCCTCCCCCCGCAACCAAGTTAAAGAGATCTGAAATATCCATGAGTCTTACCGGTAACGTCATTTCAGGACGGCCAAGTAGAGAGCAAGCTCCTCCCCCCTATAGAGGAAACAAGTTTAAAAGCCCCACCCCATCCACCCCAGTTTTAAAACAATTTATTGCTGGTGAACTGTAGGACCTAATGTATTGGGGAAGGGTTACACGGGCCACCCTGAAGGACTAGAAATACCATTACCAGTAAGACTAACAGGGATTTCTCCCTTTGTTTTTCAGGACAGCCACAGAAATGATAAGCAAGCCCCCCCTCCCCCGAATTCAGCGCCCATTATGTGGAGACTGCTCTAGTAGAGTGGGCTCTGATGTAAAGCAGGGTGGTATCCAGAGATGTATAGTCTAGGGAGATTGCCTCTCTAATCTGGCTAGATAAGCCTTAGATGCTGCCAGGCCCCTATTCTTTCCTGAAAAGGATATTAAAAAAATGCATCCGACCTACGGAGGTCACGTGTGTTCTATGGAGGTAATGAGGCACCTGCAATCACCAATAGCTTGTGTGGACTCCACCAGATTATCTGGGTCTGGTAATAAGGAAGGCATGGTTATGTCCAGGGAATGGTGAAAGGTAGAGGACATCTTAGGCAGGTATAGAGGATCAGACCAGAGAATGTTTCTATCCGGAGAGATGGTGCAATAAGGCTCTCGGATAGATAGACTCTACAAGTCACTAACCTGTCTGGCTGAATTTCAGGCCAGATGAAGTCCTGATTTGATTGTTAGGACCTAAAAAGTCAGTAGATATCTTTGGTAGGTAGCAAGGGACCAACCTTAATACTACCTGAAAAAAAAGGTGACGACAGCATGAATATTACCGACTCTGCGTTCCAAGGTAATCGCCCTCCAAAATAGAACCTTCCAAGTGAGGAATTCAATAGGGGAGTCCTGAATTGGATCAAAAACATGAGCTGTCATTGCTGTCAGGACCTTAGCTAGGTCCCCATTGAATAGCTATGTTCATGCGGGAAGCATCTTAAAAATCGAAGAAACACGAAAAAACAGCCTGAATGGCCACCCGTGTGCCAGACCCGGGTCAGAGGGATTTGGAGAAAAAACACCTTCTATTTTGCGATTCTGCCCCTGAAACAAAGCGATCCAACTCCAGGGACCCCCCCTCAAGGGAACCCACTTGATCAGAGACAATTCTGCCTCCAAAAACTAAGAGCGAGTTAGAAAGTCCAGCTATCGATTCTGCCACTTCTCATATAGAAGGCTGACAAAGAAAGTCAGTTCTGTTCAACCCAAAGCAGAATTTTTCCAGGAGTTGGGGGCGATCTGGTGATTCCCCGTTGATTCAAAATAAACCAAGGTCGTGGTCTTGTCTGTTCTGATCTGAACATGTCGACCCCTTGGCTGGTCTGAGATGATGAAAAAACCTCTAAGTGTTATCAATGCCTTTGGGTTTGAGGAAGACTGACTCAACTTTTTCAGACCATCTACCATGTAAAGTCAAAGCCCCACAATGGGCTCCCCAAATTCATGAGGAGGCAACTGTTGTGACAGTTTAGTCCATGGGATGTCCTGAGAAGAGACAGTCGACAATCTGTCCTCGCACACTCACCATTTCAGTGACTTCACCAAGTCGGGGAACTTCACACCTACTGGGGATTCCAGAGATTTGTCCCAGGTGCTCAAGATATGAGGCTTGAGAGACCCCGAGAATAGCTGACCCCACTTCACTCCTGGAAAGGCTGGGGGACAAAAAAAAAAAAACTCCATAACTCATGGCCTGACGCACAGGCCGTTCTGTATATAATGCTATAGTAGAGTAATAGTAGCATGAGGTAGGTGAATTTCATGAAGTTTTCCTTCTACACTAAGCCACGCTCTTGTTCTGGTTCACATGCAAAGCCAGAAAATATAAAGTGCCATTATTTAATATAATTAAGTAACCACATAAGCGCACAACCAGCAATACACTATTCATATTGTAGATCACATTGTATACAAGCCAGAAGTGCTACAAAAAAAAAAATAAAAAAAGACTACAATTCTGTGATTACTCACCTGTAGAATTGGTATTATGAGTATACAGCACGTTCTGCTCTAAATATAATACTTACAATCGGGTTATACTCCCGCCAGATGGCACTGGACTGCAGAGACATCGAAAATAGGCTCCTCCCGGCCCCTCAAATACCCAGGGACCTCCCACAAATCCCCAGCATTGAAAAGCAGTTAACGAGAAGCCGGGGGAATTAAACAACCCAACTATCAACTATAAACAATAATAATCACTATACAGGGGATCAAAGATAATGCAAAACCAAGGGTGGGTTGGAGCAGGACGTACTGTATACTCATAATATCAATTCTACAGGTGAGTAATCACAGAATTGTATTTTAGTATACAGTATGCCCTGCTCCAAATCTAATACTTACAGTTGGGACATCCAATAGCAGTGTCCATAAAGTAGGGTGGGATCCCCAAGAAAAATCAGCAGCAGGCAGTTTAAACCACTGCCGCCTGCAGAACCTTGCGGCCAAAAACAGCATCAGCTGAGGCCCTAACAACAACCTTGTAAAACGCTGAAAAAGGCATGAACAGGAGACCAAGTTGCGGCCTTGCAAACAGAAGCCTGGTGCTGAAAAGCCCAAGAGGCACCAATAGCACGAGTGGAATGAGCAGTAAGGCGGAAGGGAGGATTCTTCCCCTTAGAGTAGGCCTGAATCAAAGCCTGACTAATCCACTTGCTGATAGTAGACTTGGCAGGAGCCAAACCGTTCTAGGACCAGAAGGGACCACAAAAAGAGCATCAGTTTTCCTGAAAGGTGCAGTAGCCACCAGATAGTACTTCAGACACCTGACCACATCCAAAGAGTGCAAAACTCTCTCCTTAACATTGCTAGGGTTAGGGCACAAAGAAAGAAGAACACTATCCTGATTCAAATGAAAGGCAGAAAGTCAGGTTTGAAACGAAACACCACCTTGTCCTGGTGTCTCATAGTAGGGGGGCTGAATGGACAGCACCGCCAATTCAGACACACGCCTGACAGAAGTAATAGCCACCAGAAACACAACCTTGAGCGTAAGAATGGCCAAGGCAGCATCCTGCACAGGTTCAAAGGGAGCAAGCAAGGCTGACAGAACCAAGTTCAGATCCCAAACAGGCACCATAGGTTTACGTGGGGGGCACACATGAGTAACCCCCTGGAAAAAAGTACTGATCAGAGGGTGCTGAGCAAATGACTTCTGGAAGAAAATAGCCAGGGCAGAAACCTGACCCTTCAGAGTACTTAGTTGGAGTCCCATCTCCAACCCATGCTGCAGGAACTCCAGAATCCTGGGAATAGAGAACACACGACAGGGAAGAGACAGACTCACACCAGTCAATGTAGGCACGACAAACCCTGTAATAAATGGAAGAGGAAGACTTCTTCCTAGCTTTAATCAAAGTATCCACAACCGAGGAAGACAACCCCTTCTCCATCAAGATGGAAGTTTCAGCAGCCAAGCCATCAAAGACAGAGTTTGCAAATTGGGATGGCGTAGTGAGCCCTGAGTGAGCAGATCTGGCACCAAGGGCAGAGCGTACTGATCTACTGCCAGCTGCACCACGTCTGCAAACCACACTCTTCTTGGCCACCTGGGGGCCACCAGAATTGCTGGCACCCCTTCCAGAGCAATCTTGCGCAGAACCCTTCCCAGCAGGGGAATTGAAGGGAAGACATACAGGAACTGAAAGTCCTTCCATGACATTGCTAGCGCATCCGAGGTCCGGGCCAGAGGATCCCTGGATAGACAAAAGCTGTTAGCTTGTGATTGTGGCGGGACGCAAACAGATCCACATCTGGTTGGCCCCAAAGGTGACACAGAGATTGAAACACCCTGCTGCATAGGGACCATTCTCCCTGGCGAGAGGTCCCCCTGCTCAGAGAGTCCGCCAGGTGATTTTCCACCCCCGGGATGTACACAGCTGAAATGCAGGGGACATTGGCCTCCACCCAAGTCAGGATCAGAGACGCTTCCTGGAGGGCCCCCTTGCTCCGGGTCCCTCCCTGATGATTGATGTAGGCAACTGCTGTCTGGTTGTCCAAGCGCACCTGAACAGGCAGGCCCCGAAGATGAGTAGTCAAGCGAGCCAGAACTAACCTGATCGCCCGCAGCTCCAAGACATTAATAGGTGTGTGGGCCTCCTGAGGGCCCCACCTCCCCTGGAACCGCAGGGACTTCCAAAAACCCCTCCCAACCTGACAGACTGGCATTCGTGGTGACCGTCTCCCAGGAAGGGGCAAGAAAGGATCTGCCTCGCAACAGGTTCCTTGAGTCCATCCACCACAAGAGGGACCTCCTGACCAGGGGGGAGAGCACACAGACCCTGTCCAGGGACGCTGGGTCCTTGTCCCATACAGACAATAGGCGAAGTTGCAGAGGCCTCAAGTGGAACTGAGCATAAGGGACCGCTTTGAAGCACGCCACCATCAGACCCACCAGCTGCATCCCCTGCCTGATGGAGGGATGGGGACAAGCTAGGAGGGACTGAGCCTGTGCAATCAGACTGTCCACCTTCTGCTGAGGAAGGAAGATCCTTGCCTGAACTGTATCCAGATTCATTCCTAGGAATGGAGTTACCAAGGAAGAGGACAGTGAGGACTTGGGGTGATTGATCACCCATCCAAATGACTCCAGAGTGGACACCACCAGTATCCAACTCTGCCTGATGTAGAGACTGGGAAGTGATGAGGATGTCGTCCAGATAGGGAAGCACGTGGACACCCTGACATCTGAGCAGAGACATCACGGCAGCCAGCACCTTGGTGCACACCCTGGGAGCTGAAGTGAGGCCGAAGGGCAAGGCCACAAATTGGTAGTGTTGATCCATCAGAGCGAACCTGAGGAACATTTGATGACCTGGGAACACAGGAATATGAAGGTAAGCATCTTTGATATCCACAGAAGTCATGAAATCCACTTGGCGCAGGGAACTGATGGCAGAATGCAGAGTCTCCATGTGAAAGAGCCTGCCCCTGACAAACTTGAGAATCTTTAAGCCCAGGATTGGCCTGACAGAACCATCCTTTTTGGGTACTGTGAATAGGTTGGAATAAAAGCCCTTGCCTTTTTTTCTTAAAGGGACCTGGCAGATGACCCCCAGCTCCAGGAGACCTTGCACTGCTTGCACCAGCTCCTGAGCTGACACAGGGTCCTGAGGAATTCGGGATCTGATGAATCTTGAAGGGGGATCGGCAGCAAACTCCAACTTGTAACCGGAGGACACTACCTCCTGAATCCACCGGTCTGAGACATGAAGCCTCCAGACGTGAGCGGAGTGCTGCAGCCATCCCCCCCCACCAGGATGGGTGAGGGCGCCCCTTCATGCCTGAGGGGGCTTGGGAGAGGATTTAGCTTTGGGACCCCAGGAAGAGCCAGGACGTCCACGTCCTCTGCCTCTACCCCAGAAATCTCCCCGGGCCCCAGGGAAAGACACCCCCCTTCCCTGTCTTGCACCACGGTAAGGGGAGGAGAAGGAACCCTGACCCCGAAAGGGCCGAGATTGCCGCCTGCGCTGGGGTAACCTGCCTCCCTTAGCAAAAAGGTCCAGGCGGTCTCCAAACAAGTGCAGTCTTTTAAAGGGAAAACCAATGAGGGCCTTCTTGGCAGTGTTGTCAGCAGCCCACTGGCGCAGCCAAATCGAGTGGCGTATAGCCACCACACGGGCAGAAGTTCTGGCACACATTCTGATGGTGTCATCCAATGCTGATAGGACAAAATGTACAAAAACATCACAACTGGAGAGTGCATTGAACACCTCACAAGGCAAATCATCAGGGGCACCATCAAGCATATTTCTGATAAGGGTTCTAGTGGCCACAGTAGTAATGTCAAGAGGCACAGACCGGGTGCAGCTCCGTCCCCGCACATGCAAAGGCGTGGGATGCCAGCTGATCAATAAGCCGGTATAAGGCATCCCGCAGGGTAGTAGAATCAGGGGAATGCATGACAGAGGTGTTAAATAGCCCTAGGATCAGGGAATCCACCTGGGGGGGGGGGGGGATGACCAACATTTAACCACCTCAGCAGGAAAGGGATACTTCCTATCCCAACCCTTTGGAACCCCGGGAAGTTTACTGGGGCACTCCCATTCCTTGAGCACAAGGTTATGGAAATGTGCCTGCTCTGGAAATGCCAAACGTGATTTTGCTGTATGAAAAAGCTCCCCTCTTTGCCTGGGAGCAGCAACAGGGGGAGAGATAGACAGAACCTCAAAAATCTGGGTCAATCTGTCAGTGTCATCCGGGGCCCAGGGGTCAGAGCCAGAATCGTCATGACCCCTTGGTCTCTCAGATGAGCCTGAATCAGAAAAGAGCTCTCCATCAGACGGGGTATAGCCACACAGAGTCCAAAACTCCTCAGTTCCCATAGGGAAAACAGGAACATTAGGCGTCAAGTGCCGCTTCTTAGCAGGGGCCTTATGCGCTAAGGACTTCGCAATAATCTGTTCAACAGTAGCCAGTCTAGAAGACACATCAGGCTGAGAATCCCCACTAGTATGCAAATCAGCAGGAGTGAGATTTAAACTTGGGTGAGTAGGTGAAGTGAAATGAGGTGCAGCCACTGGCAGGCCAGATTGCAATGCAAGCACCTGCTCAGCACAGGGTACACAGACCCACGCCTTGTCAGCGTCAGCATGAGGCTGCCCACACGCTACACACAGCCGGTCTTGTCCCGAAGGGACCCCAGTCACATTATCCTGGGTTGCCTCCATATGGTGATTATAGTGGCACTATACGCTGATAAGGAATAACGCTATGTAGCAACCCTGGATGCCCCAATAACCTGCTAGGGAAGTGGGAGTATAATTTTTACAAGGCCTACAAGCAATATACTAAAAACAGGGCCGGGAGAAGCCAAGAAGGGTTCGTCCCGCCTGAAAGACATAAGCAGACAAGACCTTAAGTACATCGTAACCGCGCCAAAGACGGACCGCACCCCTCCCGAAGAGCGCGAAGCCAGAACGGCCAACAGCCAATGATGGCGCGAAAGCGCCTGAGGTAATGCCGCCGCCAAGCGTGGAACCAAGTCAGCGCGCAGCGGAGGCAAATTTAAACAGCAGTAAAGACAAGTCAGCGCATTGGCTGACACAAGAATAAAGGCATGTGAAAAGAGAAAGCACAGACTGCATAACATACACATCTATACACATACACACCCCCCCCCTCTTTTCCCCCCGAAGACTACAAGGAGTATGAGGGAGGACGGCGGCCACTTAAATAGGGCCCACCGATAGACAGGGGCAATAGTGCAGGAGGTGCATCCCATAGAGGATCACCATAAGCCTGAACCGCCTTCCCTTTGGTGGGGGATTGCGGTGGAGCAGCGCTCCTAAGCACCAACAGCGGTGCTGCCTACCTTCACCTGACCAGCGCAGCCAAGGCTGGGAGGCATATTACTAGTGGAACGGGTGGGAATAGTCCTACAGGGCCGCTCACCTGCGAGTAGAGAGCCAATTTCTCATCCTTCGCAGCCAGACTGCAGAGAAATTCTGGGGATTTGTGGGAGGTCCCTGGGTATTTGAGGGGCCGGGAGGAGCCTATTTTCGATGTCTCTGCAGTCCAGCGCCATCTGGCGGAGTACAACCCGATTGTAAGTATTATATTTGGAGCAGGACGTACTGTATACTAAGAATACATACACGCACAGCTATAAGCCCAGTGAATTCTACTGAGAGTTGATATATAGACACACAAGGGTAAGGCTTTCAACTTTTGTCTCCTGTGCTCACAACACTTGGTTTAAACCTCGTAGCCTCTAGCCTCTGTACTATATGTTTTACCTTGTCTGTAAACATACCTGATTAAGTTCTACGATGGTTCTAAGATGGCCAATAATAGAACTGAAATGCATAACAGCCAAGTTGGATAACACTAATCAGCTTCAAAAAGAAGAACTGCAATTAACACATCTTTCCGATCCTTAAAAGGATCCTAATAGGAAATGAAAAGTCAATCATGGCAGCCCCTTTTTTGCTTGGGGGGGAAGAAAATTGTTCAGCAGGAAAGTGTCCCAAATTAATCAGGACCCTTCCAAACTGACAAAAAAGGCATGTAGGTCTGTTTAAAGTGGACTAAAAGCCAGCAGGATCGGCCCGGGAATCTTCCATTCCCTCCCCGTGGGGTATCCAAAATCGGGATGTCCTGCTGTGTGAAACCCCCCAGGACGCCCGCAAACCATACCTAAATCCCGGTCCAACGGCACATGCGCGGACCATGGCCGCAAGGCGCGTGCCCTGTTAGAGGTAAGCGCGAGATCCGGGCGCCAGCGTGCTCGGAGCCGCTGAGATAAGACGTCGTTTTGACGCGCATACCTCAGCGGCTCTAAGCGCGCCGATTGGACGAGCGGCTGTGCATGCGCCATAGGAGCGGGGTGAGGCGTGTTGAATCGGGCGATTTGGGGGGGGGGGGGGGGACATAGCGAGGCACCCCCCGGAAAGTAGACCAAAACCCAGGATAGTAAAAATCCTGGGTGTTGGTCCACTTTAAATAAAGGAACTCGAGTGTTAGAAACTGAGCAGCAAAATAGTGTGTAGTATAGCAATCTCTCATACAATATGTAACCATAATGATTTACCATCCCTGCATTCAGCCAGGTTACAAAATTGCTTAGCCTGTGTGAAACCGGCAACAAGGTGTAATCCAGCCAGGCCTTGCACAGGTGCAATCAGTCCTGTAATCAGTGCAGCTTTGCATCAGCTCACCTGCAGAGCTTCCAATCAATGAGACCACAGAAGCCCTGACCCCAGCATCTGTCTTCAAAACCTGAGCCATAAATAATAAAATCAGGGACTTACCAGAGCAGAGCCTGAACCTCTTCTTCCCAGATTCAGCGGCAGATAGAGTGACCGATGGATTAAGGTCCACATTGAAGTGATCTGAAGATAAATTCCCCATTGGTTCCGGTAGGGAATACAAAATACAAATTTCCTCCATCTGATCCGCCATTTCCGGACTAAGGTGCAGAGGGGGGAAAAAAAAAAAAAAAAAAAAGTCTCCAGGGCTTCTCCCCCCCCCCCCCCCCCAAGCTTAACACTCTGTGCGCTCATCAAAAGCGGGAGACCAGTAGCAAAGTTCTGCCAACTTAAACCGGACCTTCACCATGATTTATTCAAAAGCACAAACCCTTAAATGATTCCCCAGCATCTAAAATTAATATACATTTTAAGTTTCTAACCACTTATTATTCTTTCCCCCACCGGGCTGCAACTCTGTTCAGGACTTCAGGATCAGGGCGACTCCATCTTGACTCAGAAGCATCACACTTAGTGAGGAGAGTGGGATAAAGTACAGGGGGCAAGTTATAGCTGTGCTTTGCTCAGACAGAGCAGAGCTGGAGTCAGGAAAAGGTCAGCAAACCCAGAATGCAGAGCAGCACAGTCACACACTTCCTGTTTGCAGGCTGCCTGATGGTCCATGAGCGGCCATCTTGGATGTTTAATGGCTCAAAGTGCAGTAGATGCAGGTAGGATGATTTTAATGTGAGCAATCTGTATGTACAGGGTGTGGGAAACATATAAGATAGACTCTTATTCAGAGTGAAGGACCGCTTTAACAAGCACCCACGTGCTTTAGCACAGGAATCCCAGAGGCGTATAGGATACAGCACTGCTGCCGGGAGGAGAAGACCCAATCAACCAACTCCCCCTCACAATATCTGGGTAAAACAAGACCAGATCGGAAAACCCCTTTCCTGGATAAAAACTGCTCCTGTATCTCAAAAAGAACAAAAAGGAGCACTTGGCGTACAAGGGAAAAAAAAGAAACCCTGGGTACTGCCCTTTCTGCCCCCTCCACTAACATGATGTGAAGGAGAGATAGAGGAATACATACATAGGGAGGGAAGCCCTAAGAAGGGGAGGAAGAAAAAAAATAAGACCGGCCACCCCAGCCTTCTCCAATAACTCATCCCCAGTAAGAGGGAAAACACTGCTTAACCCCCCCCCCCCCCCTTTGTCCCAACAAGGTCCAGGGATCAAAGAATGGAACACTGGGCAAGTTCCTGGGGATTTTCCGGGCCCCTGGCTGTTTATGCACCTCCAGGACCAAGAAATGGACATGCCCGTCAAAGCCCATAGTGCCAGTTGCTTACCTAAACCCACGTGGTTCAGGAGCTAGTGGTCTGGTTCCTATCCCATGGAGGAACACGAAAACGACTGAGGAATGGGAGGAGGAGTCAAAGTTTTAGGCTAATCTGGTGGTCAGGTGTTCTATTCCTGGGGGAGGGGGGGCAGGATAGAACACCTGACTGACCTACCTACGGGAGGACTTCCCAGGGAGACCTCCCTCCACTGAGATCCCTCCGAGGGGGAGCGGCACTGGAACATACTGTACAATCAAGATCATGTTGACATATTTCACATCCATATTTTAAATTAAGGCAAGAAAGCGACCCAGAACGATTCCCATGAAAGTAGAGTAAGTGAAAGAACAGGGGGGAGAAAAGGGGCAGAAGGAGTGGTGGGGGCAGCGCTGCTGACCTGTATGTGGGGGGGGGGGGTGGTATCCTGCACCCCTCTCTATCACTCAAACCAATCGCCCAAAGCCCCTTTTTCTTCTCTCCCTTGACGACTTCTTACATAGAAACTCACGCCATGGCACCCATATTTGATCAAACTTCTCCCTGTGGAAAATGATTGAGGCTGTCATTTGCTCATTTAACCATAATGTTGGTCATTCTCGCCTCCACTTCCTGCCATGACAACTTTGGGGCCTTCCAGTTAGCCGCTACCGTAAGTCTTACCGAGACCATTAAGTGCCACTCATCCCTCGTGTAAGGGTTTCGCTTTAGTGATCGTAGGGCCTCCAATGCAAAGCCAAAGCCTTCCCAGGATGAGCGATTAAAAAAAAAAAAAAAAATAAAAAAAATAAAAAAACTTTGTATGCCTCTTTCCACAAGTCCTGAACCACAGTGCATCCCCACCACACATGAAGGTATTCCCCTATTCTCCACACACTCTGAAACATGTGGGGGGAGTGGGAGGCAGAGCATTTGTGAAGTCTGGCTGGGGTGTAGTACCACCTAAGTATTTTGAAGGCATTCTCTGTCGCCAAAACATTAAGTGACGTAGTTAACACATTATTCCAAATTCTCCTACAGTCTTCCTCCCCAATATTAGCCCCCAGCTCCGCCACCCACATTGCCATGTACCCATGTTGTTGTGGTTCTGCCCGGTGTACTAACGCCCCATAAACATGTGTAATCATTCCCATTGCAAATGGGAGCAAGCCTATAGGGTGGGGTCCCCCTTTTCAGATTACTCCTGACAAAGTGTGAGACTTGAAAATACCTAAAAACCTTGGACGGCGGGATCTGTTTTATGGCCCTGAGCTCCTCAAAGGATTTTATACCTCTAGGTGTACAGAGGTCATGTATTGTTCCAAAGCCATTGGACCTCCACCATCCGAAGCTGAAGGCATGCGTGACCCCTGGAGGAAATGGGGGATTAATTAACTTTGCCAGGGGTAGGTGGCTGGAGAACAGCCTCGCTCACACCTTGCAACTGTCCCACCCATCCAGCAGGCATCGCAAGACTGGAGAGATACCCTTAGGCCGTGCTCGCTAGGGATCCACGGCAATGTATCCATCTCTACTGGCTGACATCTATAAGCTTCCTCCTGGACCCATAGTGGGGCTCCACGCTGCACATGAAGAAACCTGCGCGCCAAGTAGTATTTGTAAAGAGAGCATTCACAAACCTCCTTGGGTGGTATAGTGGTACAGTGTTTTACTGTTTATTCTTGGTTTAATTGGCCACCATACATAAGAATTTTATTCGTACGAGTACTCGAAACAAATACAAGAGATTCAGCAGGAGGGTCATTTTAAGTGTATCTAATCTGCCTAGCAATGATTAAGATATACCATGGGTTCAACAGAGTCAATAAGCTTAGGGATATGCGAGTAGTTGGCCCTAAACAAGATCACCTCAACCTATGAAGTGTTTAACACCCAAGTACGGCAGTTGCTGCGTCCAGGACCAAGGGTAGTCCGCCTGCAGGGCCCGTTTAGTGGGCCGTTTCAGTGATATATCCAAGGCAGTTGACTTAGCATCGTTGATCCGAAGTCAAGAGTAGCCCCCAAAGTCAGAGAGAATCTTGAGAATGCTGGTAATAGAGATGTGCGGGGCGTGATCATAAGAAACATATCATCCGCAAAGAGTAACCCCCCAAGGCCAAAAATATCCCTTTGATACTCCATTACGGATCTTAATGGCCAGGGACACCGACCTGCGTACTTCAGGGTGGCCGTTGGGGAATTACATAGTGCATCCACTCCTGCAAGTAGCCCTCTACCAAAGCCCCACCTCCCCAGCACCATCTACAGATAGGTAGTTCAAGCTCCCTTTGTCTTAAGCTTTATCAGTGGGGCAGGGTTTTCCTTTCCAGAGTGTTGGGCTTATTACTGCAGGCATAATATTTCTGTCGCAACCATTTGTACCTGGTTTCTGACTGGCCTATTTGGAACTGATTTAATGCCACGCTTGCTTTTTCCAGCCTAACTGCCTCTGACCCCACGCAAGAGCCTTTGAACTCATGTGCAGCCTCAGAATACTCCTCCAAGCGATGGGCCAGAGCTTCTCTCAGAGGCCAGTCCCAAAAAGTGCCCGCTCATTACAGCCTTGAAAGCCCCTCACAACACTGCGGGTGAGCTCACCGAGCTCGTGTTGTGTACAAAGTACTCCTAGCCTGCTGGACTGCCTCTTCTGATGCTAGCAGAGAGTTGTTCAACACCCACGTGGCCGGCTCCATCCTAGTAATCGAACCCGAACAGGTAACTGACCATATCATGGTCAGACCAGGGCTCTGGTACTATTTCTCGGCGGATTTGCGTTAACAGACCCCTCATCACAAATATGTGATCTATCCTGGTGTGTAATTTATGAGATGAGAATAATGGGTGAAGTACCGGGTTCAGCTCCCACCATGCATCTACCAGTTGCACCCGCTGTATTATACTAGAGAAGGCTCTAGTCTCCTCCTCAGACTAGGCAGCGGGAGGAGATTACCTGTCCAGCCTGTCATGCAGGGTTAGGTTGGAATCTCCACATAGGGCCCACATGCAGGGGACAGCGTTTCTAAAACTCGCAGACCCTAGACAAGAATTTAGCCTGCCCCACATTTGGCACATAGTTAAATGGACAAAACGCAGAATTTTTACTACCCTGGGTTTTGGTCCACACCCCCAGGGCACCCAGATCGGGGGTGCTTCGCTATGTCCAATCAGAGCGCTCTGAGCCACTGAGATATGCACGTCTGAGCGACATCTTAGCGGCTCCAAGCGTGCTGGCGGCCACATCTCCCGCTTTCCTCTAACAGGCATGTGCCCTGCTAGAGGGATAGTGGGGATGCGCCCGCGCATGCACCATTGGACCGGGATTAAGGTAAATGTAGCGGGTGACCGGGGGGGATGGGAGCTTCACACAGCGGGTATCTCGGATGCAAATAGAGTGGCGGGGATGCAGAGGAAAAGTGCATTTCTTGCAGGCACACATCTGCTCGTAATAAATTAAACGCTCCTTTGGGGGGGGGGGGGGGGCGGGGGAGTTGAGGCCTTGTACATTCAATGATATTAACTTCACTACCTTATCGCGTATCCAACTATGGGTATGCGTGATGGCTTGACCAGCATCACCGTCCCAGGGAAAAGCTTTGGGGAAGGGAGACAGTTAGGAAAGATTAGACTAAAGAAGACAAAAGAACAAGAAAACATTAGATAATAGTCATTTGTGTTAACTTGATGAAACAAAACACTTTGTGGATTATTTCCACCGATATTCTTACTCCTGAAGAGGAGTAAGCATGGTTTAACCCCCAGGCTGTCAGGGCTGCCGAATCTTAGGTACTATACATAAACGTAGAGGCCCAGCCTCGCTCTGCCCAGCTGCACCAGGCAGAGCCTGGGCGCACCCCCAGAGCCCCCCCGCCCAAGGGAACGAGTGATCAAACGCTTTGAACCTTGCAACAATACAATTCCACCCACCCCCGCCAGGGCAGTCACCACCTAGGAGGAAGGAGAACGTTAACCAGAACAATGCAACTGAACCAAACTCAATTCACCCGGTTACTGGGATTATTCAGGACCCCCTCACACAATCGGAGGTGCGGCACAGGAACCCAACTATGCGCCATCAAGTCACCCCTCTGACGTGCTGTGGAAGGCCTGCGAGGGTAAGTTCTTTAAGGAATGCGATCGGTCCCTCCACTGCCTCTTCTGCTGCGACCCTCCTGCCGACGAGGGGAGTGCCCCTCTGCTGTGCGGCATCCCGCTGGGATGAAGCAGGAGTTGGTGCCCGAGTCTCCTCCGGTACTGGGAGCCCAAGTTGCTGGAAAGTGGCTTTCAACTCACGCCATGCTGGCTTGCATCGTACGGCCACTGTAAGTGAATGTCACTTTAAATGGAAAGCCCCATCTGTAACGTAGGTTCTGTGAGAGGAGGACCTGCAGATATGGCTTAAGGGCCCGTCTCCTGGTTATAGTAGATTGAGCCAAGTCCATGAAGACTTGGTAGGGGTGTCCCTGAAATTGCAAAGGCCCTTGCATCACCGCCTCCTTGTTTTTAAAGTAAACAAGTTTGACAATAATGTCCCTTTGGGGGGGGGGGGGGGGGGGGGGGGTCAGGTGTTCGCCTAGCGAGAGCTCAATGCGCCTGCTCCTGTCTCTCAATTGGGATGTTGGACATTAGCTCTTGTAGCAGGGTCATGATCGTGCCCTGGGCATCCTCCGTTGACTCAGGGAGAACCCTAAAACTAACGTTAAAGCGGCGATTCTTATTCTCCAAGTCCTCATGCATATCTTTCAGTATGGCAATCTCCTCATGCAGGGCCTGCATTTCACCCTCATGCCCCTCCAGGATGGTTGCGACAATTTATTTGGACTTCCAGCATCGAAATTCTATGCCCCCGCTCCTTCAGCTCCCTGAATAACTGTGCTGTGTTCCTGTGACCCTCTGTGACCACAGAGATCTCCTCCCTAATTACTGCTCTGATATGTTGAAGCGATTCCTGATCAAGGGTCATCTGTGGGCAATGAACTTGGAGCTCAATGGGAAACTGGGCTTGGCTATCAGCAGAGGTGTGGTGGTGTGGGTGTCAAGGCTCTCTCCCCTCACCTCGTGCTGCGGCCACCATCTTGGATTCCAGCTGCTGCTGGGGTCTGGCTGCTTTCGACAGCCTCCGTTTCTGCAGCTCTGCTGTATGCTCCGGTTATGGGACAGCCTCTCCTCGTTTTGCTCCCTCAGGTCTGGTGGCGGGCTTTAGCCTCCAGGCTGCAACAGGTGGCCTCTCTTATGCCCGGGTTAGCAGAGCTCTTGGGCAGATAATGGCTGCTAATCAGAGCAAATCTGCATAGTATCATAAATGTCCTCAAGAAGTAATAAGGTTTCTTCTGAATCCTACTGCTTGAACCTCGACATCACATCCTCCCCTAATGTTTATATTAAGGGAATCTTCATCCGAGGAAACCAAGCACTCACTATCCACTGACTCAGTGGCTACCAATAGGGAAGAGGGACTAGGTGAAGGAATACAGCCCTGCGCTGGGTCAGTGGGAACCCGACTAGTTACCCATTGGAACGGAGTGGAGGTAGTGTGAATGGAGGAAGATGCCCCAGCCCTGATCATAGACCTACAGACCTCTAGGGTAGAGGCCACGTCGGTCTAAATATTGCCCATCTGTAAAAAACTTGCAGCTATTCCATCTAGAGTTCTAAGCAAGCCTTACAGGATATATTCCAAGAATCTGCCAGGATCATGGGGCAATTCTGACAGTTTTAATGTCCAATTTGGGCTTATACTCTTTAGATAGAGGCAGCTATGAGATAATAGGAGAAGGAATACAGATTAGTGAAACTCAGGGCGATAGATACATACAATAGGCTCCATCAACCTGGGTACCCCCCACGCAGTGGAAAATATATGCCTCACAGTCTTATGCCAATGGGGCATCCTGGCAAGGAACACTGCGAACGCAAGTGGTTCTGGTCGGAAGTGGTCTCTAGGCCCGTAAGCTGTCACGGACGGTGCCCGAATGGGTTCCACCCCCCCATCTGGAGATGCAGCTCCAGCTAATGCCTGCCTCCGACATTCCAGCAGAGCAGAATCCCGGTGTCCTGCCCAGTGTTGTGCTCCAACAGCCCCATGTATGCGGTCTTGTGGGTGTAAAGCCAAGGGGTTGACAAGCACCTCCTCAGGGTCTCCTGGGGTGTAAAAAGCAGGAAAAAACACTTAAGTTAGTTACCTGGTAACTATTTTTCTAAACATCCGTAAGGGTAGCATACGCCAGAGACCTCCGGGCTCCTCCCACCGAGGGGAACACATGACCACCAGCAAAAAAGAAAATCCTGACTCCTCCCTCTCTTCCCCAGTTGTTGTAGAGATGTAGAGATCTGAAAGAGAAAAGAGACACAGACCAACAAATTCTCATAATAAACTTATATGCAAACTATCCCCCGTGCTTAAAATATTCGGGAGGGAAGCTAGCGCATGCTGCCCTTACGGATGTTTAGAAAAAAAAAAATAAATAAAAAAAAAAAAAAAAAAAAAAAAAAAAAGTTACCAGGTAACTAAGTTTTCTCAAAACATCCTTCGGGCAGCATACGCCCGAGAGATAGGCGAGGACTACCTCATAGGGTGGGAAGAACTGCGTGAAGAACACTTCGGCCAAAAGATTGATCTTTCTGAGATAAGAGATCCAAACGATAATGTCTTGAAAAAGTCTTAGCCGACGTCCAGGTGGCTGCTTTACAAATCTGTTCAATGGAGACCCCGGCTTGCTCTGCCCAAGACGTGGATACACTCCTAGTGGAGTGAGCGGTTATCCCACTTTGTAAATTGACATCTCCATACGCCAGTTTAATGGTACTTTTCATCCACCTAGCTAATGTAGTTTTTGAGACCCTCAAACCCTTCCTGGGGCCTGAAAAGGAGATAAAACAAGCTGTCGGCCTTCCTGAAATCTTTGGTTTGATGCAGATATTGTAATAGAGATCTGACATCCAAAGCCACCAGTTCTGGATCTTCGTCTGTGACGGAAGGAATAATGATCTCTGAGATCTGTGTAAATCCGATGCAACTTTAGGAAGGTAGCAAGGGTCCACTTTCATCACGATGCGATCTGTAAAAACCTGGAGAAATGGGTGGCGACATGACAAGGCTTGAATGTCACTGACTCTTCGGGCCGAAGTAATTGCCACTAAAAATAATACCTTCCACGTAAGCAACTTGATATCCAGATTCTTGTTTGGATAAAAGGGTGGAGAACTTAAGATAAGACTTTCGCTAGGTCCCATTGTGGAATCACCTTACAAGGAGCTGGCTTAGAATGTTTGACTGCAAGTAGAAACCTTTTAATAATAGAAATAGTTGAAAGTTTTCTATCCAAAAAAACTGACAGGGCTGCCAGCTGAACCTTTAGTGTATTGACACTAAGGCCCATGTTGACTCCATCTTGCAAAAAAAATCTAGAATAACCGGTATTTTAAAGGAAGTCTTGCCATTTTCCGTCTTCCAAGAGTTAAAGTTTTCCATACCTTAAGATAAATCTTTCTGGTCACTGTCTTCCTGCTTGCCAGAAGAGTACTTATCACTGGGGACGAAAATCCCTTTCTTTGCAGTAAGGAGACTTCAGGGTCCAAACTGTTAACCCCCACCATTGGGGATTTGGACAGTAAACAGGACCCTGGGATAAGAGATGAGGAGTCACCGGAATTTCCCAAGGGTCCTGAATCGATAGCTCCACTAGAGTTGAAAACCAGGATCTTCTTGGCCACCACGGAGCTACCAGGAGAACTGTAGCTGCTTCCTTCACGAGCTTCTTCAGCACCATTGGAATCAAAATGCACCGGAGGGAAGGTGTAGGCCAGATTGAAATGCCATGGCTGAGCTAGCGCGTCTACTCCCAATGACCGATCCCTCGGATCCAATGAGAAATATTGGTCTACCTTGTGGTTTTTTGCCGACGCAAACAGATCCACCTCCGGAACACCCCTCTGAACGCAAATAGTCTTGAAAACATCTGGATCCAGAGACCAATCTGATTCCTTCATCTGTGATCGGCTCAAAAAATCTGCAACCTGATTCAGAGTCCCTTTCAAGTGAACCGCCGTCAGGGACTTCAAATTGATTTCTGCCCATGACAATATTTCCCATGCTATGGCCATCAATTTCGAGGATCTCGTTCCTCCCTAATTGTTTATGTAGGCCACCGAAGTCGCGTTGTCTGATTTGCACGTGCTTCCCTCGCAGGTGTGACTTCAGGGACCATAAGGCTTCCTTTATTGCCATCAATTCTCTTAAGATTGGATGAGGACTGACTCAGGGCTCTTGACCATCTTCCTTGAGCTGTCCATGACTTGCAATGTGCCCCCTAGCCCCAGGCTGAAGCATCCGTAGTCACCGTCATCTCCTTTGGGTCTCCCCAAGGACAACCTCTTAGGAACAGACCTTCCTCCAACCACCAACTCAGAGAATTCTTTACTTTGATATTGGAAGCTGTAGATCCAATCCCTGTGTGGAGCCATCCCAATTCTTCAGAATATGTCCTTGCAGGAATCTAGAGTGAAGTTGGCCCCATCTCACCGCCGGAAAGGATGATGTCAGAAATCCAAGAACTCTCATTGCTTGTCTTATCGAGGGAATTGTTTCTAAGCAGATAGATCGAACTGCCTCCTGGAGAGCCATGACTTTCTGATGAGGAAGAGTAAGGACTTGACAGATTGATCTCGAATCCCAAGTAGGTCATAATCTGCGAGGGTACTAGCGAAGACTTGTTGAAATTCACAACCCACCCCAGGTGAGTCAACAGATCCATGGAGAAACGAATATTCTCCCATAGTTTGTCTTTTGACTGAGCAAAAAGCAGAAGGTCGTCTAGGTAGGCGACCACCCCTATCCCTCTGCGTCCCTATCCCTCTGCGTCTCAGATATGCCAAGGGCTCGGCCAGAACTTTGGTAAAAATTCTTGGGAGCAGATGCAAGGCCGAAGGGAAGGCAGACAAATTGGAAATGCAGAATCTGGTCTCCGACTTATTGCAAATCTCATAAAAGACTGAGCCAGGGGGCTCATTGGAACTTGCCAATAAGCGTCCTTTGACACCATGAAGGCACCTCTGAAAAGCATATTCTTTACAGAATAAATTGTTTCCATCCTGAAATGTCTGTACTGGACAAAAAGGTTGAGACTCTTCGATAAACCAGAAACCCTCCAGAGATCTTCCTTACTAGGAAAACGCTGGAGTAGAACCTTGTCCCCTGCAGAGGCAGTGGCACTGGAACAATAACTCACCTTGACCTCATGTCTGCCTGACTCCCAAAAATTGCAACTCTTTCCTCTTTGCCCCTGGGCAGAGAAGAAATCAAAAATCTTTAAGGAGGCGTTTGACAAAAATCTATGTGGAACCCTTCGTAATACCTCTTACAATGAAAGGGCAATCCAACAGGCCTTGCCAGGCTGTGCAACACCTCCCTAGCCTGGTGCCAATAATGATATTGGCGTCATTGCTTCTTAGGTCTTGCCTGATAAGTTCCAAACAGGGTTGAACCTTTAAAGCTGTCCTTTCTAGAAGTATTGGAAGAGGAGGCTCCACTGGCTCTTTTAGGAGCACCCTTGTTAAAGGGACGCCTAAAAGAATTTCTGGGAAAATACACTCTATTAGCCGCAGCCCTAGGACGAGGCGGAAAACATTTCTGTCCGCCGTCATATCCAAAACTTTACCTAAGTCTAAGCCAAACAAAATACTCACCCCTAAAGGGCATAGCACACAGTCTCATCTTAGACCCAACATCACCAGACCAGGTCTTCAACCAAAGAATCCTACGCACGGAGTTGGTCACTGCCAGATTTTGTGCTGAAAATCTAAGATTCAGCCATGGCATCCGTAACAAATGCCGTTGCTGAAAAGAGAATAGGTAAAGCCTTCAAAATTTTATCTAGACTAGTCCTTTCTAAAAGACAGTCCTTCAATTGTAGCCAAAACCCCAGATTTCTGATAAAACAATTGGATGCCAAATTAGTTCTCAAATTGGACTCCACCTGCCAAGCCTTTTTCAGCAGTGAATCCATCTTATCTAGGGGATCATTAAGAACCTTAAAATCCTCAAAGGCTAATCCTGCACTCTTAAAAACCTTGGCAAAAGGGGCATCCAATTTGGGACATTTTTCCCAAAGCTGTGAATCTTCTTCTGAAAATGGGTACCTACGTTTAAGACCCCTAGAAGTAAAAACTTTTTTCTTAGATGGTTCCTTCCATTGTTTCAATATCATATCCTTAAGATAGTCATGCAAAGGAAAGGAGTAGGAAGAATCCGGAGCCAAATCAGGATACAAACTATCCTGTCTTGATTTAGGACCCGCAGCCTTTTCCTCTATACCCATAGATAGGTTAATCATGTGTAAGAGAAAAGGTAGATCCCCAGGCGGAAACAAAAATTTGTTTTTAGCCAGAGAGGAACCTGAGGCCTGATAGTCTTCCTCACCTGGGGAAGAAATCTCACCTCCGTCTGATTCATCGTCAGGAACAAAAGTTTCCCGAGAGAAAAAAAAAAAAAAAAAGGAGAAAGAAGAGGAAGAAGAGGAAGAAGAGGAAGAAGAGGAAGAAGAGGAAGAAGAGGAAGAAGGTCTCCCCATATGTGCGGAAAACATGGAAGGATCAAAGTGACCAGTCGCTGGATGTAAAAAGCCCATCTGGTTACTAGCGACTTCCGGGGCACCCTGAGCTATAGGGGGAAGAAGAGATCTGGTCTAAGTTCCCTCATCAACTTCATCAAATCGGCATTATGCTCCTTATTAACCACTTTATCTGTGAATATCTGACAAAGAGGCTTAACGTAGGAATCTGCAAGCTTTGTATCACATAACGGGCAACTTCTACTCTTTTTACTGGATTTTGATGCGGCAGAAGAGGACAGTTTTGGAAGCTTTGTCCGGGGTCTAACTAAAAAACAAAAGCAAGAATAGGGACGTGAACTAATACATACATACCCCAAGTATAGCAAAAGGTGACTTACCGGGGCAGAGCAGGGCCTCCTCCTCCCAGAATCGGCAGCCGGCGCCATGCTGGAAGAGTCTAGGTCCACATAAGTAATTTCAGAGGAAGAATCTTCAATAGTATCCTGTTCTGCCATATTTCTGGCTAGAGGCACCAGAGATTAGTTTCCTGAACCCTCCTAAATAGGGTAGGAATCATATCCGTATTAAAATATTAACCCTTCATAGTAAAAATAGAAGGGGAGGCCATAATATACCTAAATGCCAAAACACTGGTGGCCGGACATGAGCGGCTGAGGCAGCACTTCTGGGGAGCTCCCTTCGGCCGGAACGAGATCCCCATCTTTTACAGGGACGTTGGGACCCCACACTGACCCACTTACTATGGCGAGGAAGAGGAGAGGGCAGAGGACCCTGCCGCCGCATCAAAGCAAAAAAAATCAGTGCCTACCTGGCTGTGGGCAGGCCCAGTGAGGCGGGGGTGGCCAGACCCAAGATGGCGGCGACCAGGGGAGAAGAGGGGAGAGACGATGCTATGGCAGCAGTGGGCAAGGAAACATCCCGCAGAAGAATGCCGCCTGACATAGGCGATGCAAAGAAGGTCTGTGCCAGGGGGACAGGGGGCTCCATGCCCCCCCGGTGAAGCAGGCAGCGGGTCTGATGAGACGGTGACGGCGCGGGTGACGTCACCGCTGCTTCGCCCGGCTCCGTGCATGCGGGGACAGCCGGTGAGCGGGGTGAAGAGCAGCCTCACATGTCCCTAATTGGCTGGACTTGCTGCCACTCGACACTCCAGCAACCCAGAAGATGGCAGCCAGCGGGGGGCTGCCACACCCAATAGAATGAGGGGCGGAAGGAGGGGGGATACTCGCCGGCACATGGATAATGAAATCTAGGAACTTCCAAGTGAACTTCCTCTCTTTGCTTTGCCAAGCTTGGTTTTGACAGCTATGTGGATCGTTCCGCTGCGGTCTCCCGCGCTCGGACCGCCTGGGAGAGGTCTGTATGGGGAGGTCCTGCCCGGGGCCTCCTGCCTTTTCGCCACAGGGGTTCGCGATGGATCCACTTTTTTTCTTGAGTGGCGGCGGTCGGAGCGCGGGAGACCTCGGGATGGTCTCTCTGTGCTCTTTTATGCTCACCGTGGGTTGGTGATGGGTTGCCCCCCCCCCCCCCCACAACATAGTTTTCTGCGGCGACTTGACGGTTGCGGTGGAGGAAACTGACCGGGAGTTGCGGTTGGCCGGAGGGGGCTCTGCTTCCCCTCTGCTCCGCCTCATTCCCACAAAAGGTCAGGTCTCCCTTGCCTCCGTTTTACCTGTCTGTTCTCTTTTCCACCCTTTAGTCCTATCCCTGGGCTCCCTTCCCCTCTTCTCTCCCCGCTGTGTGTCTCCCTGTTCATCCCCCTCTCCCCCCCCAGTGGTGACTCCCCCGCCCCGTCCTCAGGGATCTGAAACGCCTGAACTCTCATATTGCCTTCCTGCAGGAGACCCACCCTCACCAATCAGACCTTTAGGACCCAGTATCATAGTCTCTCCCCAGACTCTAAATCGCGGGGGGTGGCGATCCTGGTAGCCAGCTCATTGCCCTGGTCCCATCTTGACTATGCAGGACGCCGAAAGGAGGTTCCTCTGTGTAAAGGGGACACTCTTTTCCCAGAAAGTGACCCTGGCAACCCGTTACTGCCCCAACGACAACCAGTACAAATTCCTACAGTTAACCCTGGATAAACTGGGCAATTTCACGGAGGGGATCTTGGTGTTGGGGGGGGGGGGGGGGATTTCAATCTGACCTTCGATCCCTCCCTGGACACGTCCAAGGGGTCCTCCCATGTCCCTTTCTCAACTCTCAAAAAAGTTAAGCATCTGCTCCTCAACAATCATTTGATGGATGTTTGGCGGACCCTTAATCCGAGAGGTAGAGATTACACGTTTTTCTCCAGTCCACACAACTCATATTCCCGCATAGACTGGTTCCTAGTCCCCCACAAGTTTTTACATCTCACAGTGAACACGGATATAGGACACATTACTCTCGCGGACCATGCCCCGATCATCCTCACCCTGTCCATCCCCGATGTTCCCCTCTTTAGGCTTAATGATTCGCTGCTACAGGATGCCATGGTCAGGGAGGACGTCCAGAGAGCCATTAGGGAGTATTTTTGAGTTGAACGGCAATGGGGAGGTCTCGCGGATGTCCCTGTGGGAGGCCCACAAATGCGTAATCAGAGGGGTGCTAATTAAGCACGGTGCCCGACTGAAAAAGGAGAGAAATGAACAAATTGTCAAGGTAACCCAAGAAATTATCAAATTGGAAGCCCTCCACAAACAGACCCTGTCGGGGGAGGCGGGAGCCAAGTTGACAAGCCTACGGGACTCCCTCAGGGACATCTGCTTCGGGGAGGCGATGGGCTTGCCAGTTAGATGCAGTCGACTTTTCTACGAATTTGGTAACAAATGCGGTAGGGCACTGGCCAGATCCCTCAGAGTTCAGCGAGGCCAGAACTTTATCCCACTCATCCACGACGCGGGGGTACACAGGAAGTGCTTGACGGCAGACATAGCCAACTCATTTAGGGACTACTACGAGACCCTTTACAACCTCCCCCAGACCCGGACCGCTGACCGTCTGGATAATATAGCCGCCTACATCCGGGGGTCGGGTCTCCCCAGACTGAACCAGGAGATGATAGATTCTTTCGATAGGGAGATCAAACCCGACGAATTCCTGAGAGCCATTAAAAACGCAAAGCCAGGAAGGGCACCAGGCCCCGATGGCTTCGGCCTACTACAAAGGATTTGCGGGGTCTCTTGGCCCCCAGTTCGTTGCTGCCTTTAATTCCCTTAAGGATGGGCTGGCTCAGCCCAAAGACACTCTCAGGGCTAGCATAACTGTCATACCTAAGGAGGGCAAAGACCCGACGCAGTGTGGCAGTTACAGACCCATATCCCTATTAAATTGCGACCTTAAAATCTTTAATAAAATAATCGCAGATAGATTGGCTCCATTTATCCCCTCTGATTCACTGGGACCAGGTGGGCTTTGTCCCATCAAGGGAGGGCAGGGATAATACCACAAGGGTAATCAACCTAATACACTGGGCCCATTCAAATAAAATAGCTTCAATCCTCCTCTCCACGGATGCCGAAAAGGCATTCAACAGGGTCAGATGGGACTTTATATGCAGTTCTCAGACACATTGGCTTGGGGGACAATATGTATCGGTGGATATCGGCCTCTTATACAGTCCCCTCTGCTTCGGTCAGGGTGAACCGCCTCCCCTCCGGGTCCTTCGCCCTGGCCAATGGTACAAGGCAGGGCTGCCCACTCTCCCCTTTGATCTTCATCCTGTCCCTGGAACTGTTTCTCCGCACTGTCAGGCGGGTAGAGCACAAGGTCGCAGCTTATGCGGATGACCTAATTTTTTTCGTAACAAAACCTGAGACGACCCTCCCAGTCCTTCTAGCTGAACTCAAAACATACCAAACACTATCAAATTACAAAATAAACTACCATAAATCCTCGGCCCTCAATATCAATGTCCCACCCAAAAGATTGGAATGCATTATGGAGAACTTCCCCTTCTCATGGGAGAGAGAGGCTATAACATACCTGGGCACACAAATCCCAGCACTCCCCCAGAAAATTTATAGTTCTAACTTTCCCCCGCTGCTGAAGAGGGTAGAGGAGGACCTGCAGAGATGGTCCCGGGGAACCTTCACTTGGTTCGGTAGAGTGAATGTTATAAAAATGAATATCCTGCCCAGAGTATTATATCTGTTCCAGGCCCTCCCGGTGGCGGTCCCGCGGTCATTCTTTAAGAAGCTCTCGGGCCTGTGTACCAGGTTTGTGTGGGCGGGGAAATCTCACCGGCTGGCGGCCTCCCTGCTGACTCTCCCGAAGGGGGCATCAGTCTCCCGAACTGGAAACTATCAGGCAGCGGCCCACCTGGTCCGCATTATAGACTGGTGTAGGCACGCGGGCTGTAAGCAATGGACCCTGATTGAACAGGCCGAATCCCCTACGGTCCTTGCGGGTCTCCCGTGGATCCCGACCAATTACTTCCCAGCGCTGAATAAGCATCCGACGATAGGCCGAACTAGGAGGATAGCGGCGAGGTACTTCGAGGTTAGATATCTCCCCACCCCTCTTGCCCCTGACTCTGGTGATTGGTCACCCTGACTTCCCGGTGAGTCTCTCTGATGCTCCCTTCCAGGCCTGGGCAAAACAAAACTGCTTCAGGGGGGTACCAGGTACCAAGAGCCCTAACCCCATTTGAGAAATTCTGCACAGGGGTGGGTCATATTAAAGGTACCCTGTCCTGCACATATGCGATGTTGGTGAACCCCCCTGACTCCTTTGTTCCGTCCTTCGTGGTGGGGTGGGAGAGGGAACTCGGACGGAATTTTTCGTCCGATGAGAGGCTAGCGATGTTTCAGCTTACCCACAAATCCTCCATATCTAATCGCTATCAGGAAGCCTCCTACAAAATTCTCTCCAGGTGGTACCTGACTCCATCTAAATGGGAGAGGATGTTTCCCTCTGCCTCCCCCCTGTGCTGGAGGTGCTCACAGGATAGGGGTACAATGATCCATATATTCTGGGACTGCCCTGGGCTATCGGGATTTTGGGCCAACATGAGGGTGATTGTAGAGCGCCTCACGGGTATTGATTTGGGGGTGGATCCGGCAAGCTCTCTCTTGAACCTTGCGCCCACCTCCATGCGTGTTAGGGGGAAATCTCTCTTGGCCCCTCTTCTGCTCGCTGCTAAGACTTGCATCCCCACTTGCTGGAAATCGTCAGATCCACCCACTATGGCTATGTGGCTGTCGCGGGTCGGGGACATCTGCAGGATGGGAGGAGCTCACGGACTCTCTCAGAGATGACAGTGGGAAGCACTGGGAAACCTGGCATTCCTGGGCCCAGTTCAGTTCACGTTATCTGCAGATTACCTCAAATTTCTCCAGGAGTGACCATGGGGGCGGTTATGGGGGAGCCCCTTTCTTGCCTTTTGTTTTGCCATTGGTGTGTCCTCGTTTCTGTCTTTAGTTCGTGCTTGTCTCGTTATCCTTTAAAAATTTTATAAAAGGAGAGGCAGGACGCAGCCTATGTCCGGAAAAGCTTTATTATACACTATGTGATGTTGTTCTGGGCTTTCATTATATAATTCAGTTGTCATACAATCTCATGCTCACTTCTGATGCCTTTCTGACTGTTTCTGTTGATGTTGGCCTGTGATTCGTGCCATCCTTAATAAAAACCTTCAATTCCAAAAAAAAAAAATCCTCAGGAAGAGGGAATACTTACTTACCATCCTTTGAAATAAATCAAAGAATGGGATTTGGCCAATAATCCCATAGGGTATCCTGGGCCCCAGGCAAGAGTGTCTTCGGGACCGAGAAATGGGCCGCCTGCTTACAGGCCCATAGTACCGGAAAATACTTACCTGAACCAATCGATCCAGGAGCTAGTGGTCCAGCTCCTACCTCAGAGAGAGAGATCATGATTTTATTCTTTTTTGCTGGTGGTCATGTGTTCCCCTCGGTGGGAGGAGCCCGGAGGTCTCAGGTGTATGCTGCCCGAAGGATGTTTTGAGAAAATATAAAAAAAAAAAACAAAAAAAAACTGGCCATTGTTCCAACAGTAGTCCTCTTAGGGAGGAAGCAATACTGTGGAATGGGTGGGGGCTTTTTTTAAACTTGTTCCAGTTGTGCTCCCTGTATGGGGGGGGCTTGCCCTCTGTGACTGTCCTGAAGGACGGAGGGAGAAAATAAAGCCAACTGTTAAAATTATGCAGATAACCTTATGCAATACAACAGCCTGATGGTGGGAAGCCTGCATTCTGCCCTTTTAGGCATGTTTAGAAAAGTTACCAGGTAACAAGTTTTCTCAAGAGATCCTCAGGGCAGCATACCACTGAGATAAGTGAAATACTACCTCTACTGGGTGGGAAAGGCTGCCTGTAGCACACTCCTGCAAAAGCACTGATCTTGCAAGGCAAGCAGATCCAGGTGGGCTGAAGTAATCACCACCAGTTCAAAAGAGGTTCGAAGGGAGGGAAAGCCAGAACTGACCCGTGCAAGATCTTATTGTGGAGCTAACCTCAAGCGAATGAGAATGGCTGACAGCTAACAAAAATCACTTGACCAATAAGAGATATGAAAGTCTCTTGTCCAGGAAAACCTAACTGGACTTTCAGGGTGCTGAGGCAGAGACCAAGGTTGACTACATCTTGAAGGATGGACAGGGAGGCAGGAGACGAATCTTCTATTACGAAACTTCCTAGCATTAAAGCCTTGTCCCCTCCTTTCTGCTGGCAAGCACAGAGTCGGATGCCATTTCTGAGGATCCTGACAAAGCACTGGTCCCTGGGTTAGAAGATCCAGTCTCACTGGGAGTTCCCAAGGTTCCTGGACCAAGAGCATCTTCAGTGTTGAAAACCATGGCCTCTTAAGCTACCATGGGGCCAGCAGAAGAACAGTAGCTGATTGGCAAGATATTTTGTTTAGAACTTGGAGAACCCAAATTGGAGGAAAAGCGTAAGGCAGCCTGAAGGGCCACTGGTGAGCCAACTCCTCTTTTCCTAGGGTCTGATCGGAGGATAGAGGGAGAAGAATTATCAGTTTGCCGTTTCAATCTGAGGCAAAATTATTCACCTCAGGAATTCCTCTCACGACACAAATCTGATCAAACACCACTTTGTTTGCCTCCCGATTCAGACAGGTAAATGTATCAGGTGTCCAGCTCACCAAAACCATAAAACATTTAATATTTCCATAAAAAAAAAAAAAAAAAAACACAACACGTCCTGTGTGAGGTGTAGTCCTGTAGTCTCCTCCCTCAAAAAGGCGTTGCGTAAAATACCCATTAATCATACCTTAATTCCGGGGAGAGACGTTCCGCTATAAGACTGGCTTTCCTTCATGTGGCGGGCGCCATTGTGCTAGGGTATGAGCATTCACATGCACGTGTGCACTGCCCGGATCGTTAGATTAATTTTGTTATGGACAATTACCACCATTTGTCTCTGCTGTCATCACATTTGGGGAACATTTACCAGGCAGCTCTGTAGGCATATGTTACCACCAAGTTATATTAAATATTCTATTTATTAAGGAAAATATATATATATATATATATATATATATATATATATATATATATATATATATATATATATATATATATATATATATATATATATATATATATATATATATATATTTATTTTTTTATTCATGGTAAATGTCAGGTAAATGGTAAGATGTACTTTTCTGCCCAATTTAGAATTTCCTCTGCCACTTCCTGCAGGGTGGATGACCTCCCCCCCATCGAAATGCCATAATCGCACTGTCCGTTTCGATTTGTACGCGACAAGCCCCAGCTAATAATGCCTGATTTATGGCCTTCAACTCCGAGGTTGGATGAAGTTTGGCTCCGCCTCTTGCACTATTTCACTTGTGTGGTCAATCCTGTAATGACATACAGATGACTGCGTGTGGATTTAGGGGGGCATATCAATTGCTGCAGTGAACAGAAGAATTGTGGAACCATGGAGAGTCTTTCCGTGAGTAACAGTGGGGTCCTGACTAAATTTGTGAAAGAAGCTGGGGATTTTTATAGGGACCACTTGGAAGACATAAAAGCTTTGAGAGAATATTCATTTTTAGGCCATTAATCCTATGGAACCAGATTTGTGTACGGGTCAAGGTCTGCCGGTATTTTGGCAAGGATTTTTGCTCTTTGAAACGTCCTGGAACACTGATTTTTTTGGCTGTCCATTTCTGAAAGATAACAGGAGATCAGTATAGGTGTGGCAATTGACACACACACACACACAATAGTGACAAAGAATGATGGAGGCAAAGCTTTACAGCTAAAACAGACAGCATTATCTTGGATTAGAGTGAAGCAGGAGCAGTGAAAACTGGCAAAAGGTAATCTTCATGGGGGGGGGGGGGGGGGAGAAATTCAGGTGAAGCTAGTTAAAAATTGGATTTTGGTCCGCTTTAACCCTTTCGCTGCCAGCCTACCTGCAGCATTTTCCACTCCCTGTTGCCAGACGATGTTTCACTATTTTGCGCTACACATGTTCAACTGTCATTTTTGAAAGGATTTCCAGGGATTTCCCAGGAAAATGATATATTGTTTTTTTCAGCAGAGTCTGGGCTTTAACATGAAATGTCTTGTTTGTATTTTTTAGGTGTATTCTCAATATTATTGGGTGAAATGTGAAAAAAAATTAAAACATTTTTTTTTACAATTTGTAGTGTTTTTTTGTAATAAAAAAATGTAAGTTTGCCAATAAAATCTTATTGCGTGTGAAATCCAAATTTCTCCCGGTTACAGCGATACCACATATGTATAGGTAGACACCCTTTCCTGCCCAGGAGACTCCCCCAAACTGAAATAGCGCTTTAGGGGATTTTCAGATAAAATACAACTGTGATATGAGCTATGCGCACCTTGCAGTTTTACCAGAAAAACAACCCTTAACATTTGAAATACCCCCAACAAAACTATATATTCTCTGGAAGTACACACCTCAAGCTTTCTAGGTGTACCAGGCTACCATCCACACTACAAAGGGTTAAATCGAGAAAAAAAAAAAATGACATAGGGTCCCCCTCCCTGGGGGGGGGGGGGGAACCCCATTTTTGGGGGGATTTTTAAGGGTTAAAAATCCCCCCCCCAAAAAAAATTGACATGGGGTCCCCCTTACCCAAAGTAAACAGCCCAGGACCAGCTATGCAGGGCTTGTGGAAACAGGGCACAGGGGCCAGCTTTTGTGGCCCCTGGCCCTGCAGGCTACAAGCCCGCATAGCCCGTGGGCCCGGGCTCCTCTGCCCCCCCCCGGGCTTTGGGGAGGCAGGTAATGGGGATGCCAGGGGTTAATGGCAAGTCACCCGCTAGTCACAGGTGACTTGCCACCTCCCCCAGCCTTGTGAACTGGTATAGGGGTCATGGACCCCTTACCAGTTCACAATGGGTTAAATGTAAAAAAAAAAAAAACACACGCAAAAAGAAAAAACTATTTTTTATTTTTTTTAATACTTGCCTCCCATCCATCCTGGAGCACTGTGTCCCTCTGCGATCACTGGCTTCAGCTCACCTGCTGGAAGCCTTTTATAGCTGCTGGATGACAGAACACAAAGGTTTATAGCTGCTGGATGACAGAACACAAAGGTTTATAGCTGCTGGATGACAGAACACAAAGGGTTAATTAAAAAAAATATGACATAGGGTCCCCCTTCCCCCATATCCAAAGTAACCAGCCCGGGACCAGCTATGGGGGCTTGTAGGCACAGAGTGGGGGGGGGCAGCTTTAGTTAATAAAAAGTATTTTATTATCAGATGCCGATCACCGGCCCTCACGAGGGATCGGATGGCTCCAAATTAAAGAGGAGACCCGGCCAGATCCAACAAGGGGTCAGGTGAGTATTTTTTTATTTTTATTTTTTAAACTAGGAGCGGGGAAAGTCAAGCACGTAACACCTACGGGCTTGGCACTTAAGGCCCAGCCAAGCCAGCAAGTAGGTGTTACGGGCTTGGCAACAAAAGGGTTAAGCCTCTCACCCCGTTTCATAAGTTTCCCTACAAGGACACACTTCAAGGCTTTCCACTGGAATGGTAAGGGGATAGTGTCTTCCTTATGGTCGTCAAGGAAGTGCTCGATAGTTCTCTCCACTACAGACGAACAGGTTGCGTCGCTGAGCAAGTTATTTAATCTCACAATGGGTTGGGGTGAGTCCAGGGAGACTGAATGGGCTAAAAATGGGAACGTGACCAGACCACAGTATAGGGCTGATCCCTGCTCTGGGGTTCTAGTCCAAGGCATGGTGGCTGAGTAGTAGATAATCAGTTCTGCTGTAAGAGTTAGCAGCCAAGAATAAAATAAGTAATCTTTTTTGGAACCATTAAGCGTCCTCCATGTGTATCAGTTGGAGGTTCACTAGAGATTTTTTTCAGTCCGTTAATCTTACGTAGCGACACCATGGCTCTCCCAGAACAAGTATCAATGGAGGGGTTGAAAGGGACGTTAAAAGTCGTATCCAGAAGCGGATGCGCGCGGTGCGTTGAGATGGTCACAGCCTGATCTCGCTCTGCACACTCGGGAGCCCTGTCTGATGGGGCCGATTGACGGGCAAATCGAGGTTTTCTGACAGCTATCAACCCAGAGTACCTTGCGGATCACCTTGGCCGAACACATAATGGGCAATCCGAAGAAAAAAAGCGCAGAAAGACACAGGCGGTCAGCAAGCCAAGAGGGCGTCCGGAGGTGAGCCAGTGGCACGTGTGGGAGAGCGGGAGGACTCTAGGGACTCAGACAGTTGGGCACAATTCCCCTCAGAGATGGCGGGTTCCGGCCCCCCTACCACGCTAGATCGGGCCACCCTCCAACAGATCAGGGAGATAATTCGGGAGGAGATGACAACTGTCTCCGCGAGAACAACGGCGCAGCTGCTAGGGGAAATGAAAGAATTGGGAGGCCGCACGTCGCAGCTTGAAAACCATATCGGTGACGCCACCCTTATATTGGAGGGACATGGACAGGAGATTGAACAGCTACATGATCTAGTGCGTACCCTGCAATCTCAACACGAAGATCTCGAAAATCATTGTCGCAGGAAGAACTTGCGCTTTAGGGGCCTCCCAGTCAATGGAGGACGTCTGAGGCTCCATTACGGCACTCATTCAGGAGCTAATTCCTGGCACCCCGCTTGAGAGATTGGAGCTGGAGAGAGCCCATCGTGCCTTGACTAGCCGCGAGCCAGAGGGTCCCCCGCGGGATATAATTGTAAAGTTTTTATACTTTCAGACCAAAGAAGATATTCTCAAAGCGGCTAGAGAAAAAGCCCCACTGACTTTCCAAGGTAACAGCTTTCAGGTATATGCTGATTTGTCTCATTCTACCATATTGAAGAGGTGCACTTTTAAACCATACCTGCAAACCCTTATCAAATACCGCTGGGGATTTCCTTTTAAGATATCATTTTCCTGCAATGTCAGACAAGTCCAGGCCTCTACCATACGGGAGCTCAGGGAACGCTTCAAAAAACTGGGCCTCAGCTTACCAGACCAAACGCCTGAACATGGAAGTCAGTTACCCACACAGCATGATTCCTACAAGGGGGGCCGCGAGGAACAGGCTCCTGCTGACAATGTAAGGAAATCACAGCGCAAGCGAAGAACGAAAAGTCCTACAGAGACTTTCCTCTCAGTCTTTTCAAAGATCAGGAGATGGATAAAGGACGCTGAGGCTGGTCTTTATTTCCTAACCACCCACATTCCTTGGAAGGTAAAGTTTTGGTCCATCAGACTGCCCGTTGATTGGCCCCCATGTTCATGTTTTTGAAGCACCCTTTCTGCGCTTAAGCATGTACGTTTGTTTGGCATACCTAGTTCCTCTCAGTTAGAGGTGGCCCAGGAGAGGTTCCAACTCATGGAGATCATTCCTCTACTGCTTGTTCTTGATTACAAGAGGTTCTTTAATGTGAGTAGATGGCTCCGGTGGCGGCTCCATTCCTGGTGGGTGGCCTGGGGTTCCCTCTGATCTCTGGCGGCCTGCTGGCATCGACTGGCCGGGGATATCTGTTACCTCTTTGTCCCTCCTCACTGCCAGATCCCGGCCGGGATTTGGCGGTCTGACGTGGGAAGAAATTGTACTAGTTTACTGTTATAACTTGTTATGTTATGCTGCTATGTTAAAAATGTCACAAGTTGCCATTCTACCAACGGTGCCTTGGGGATCCATAGTGGTGGGATCGCCAGGAAGTGCCAATTTCTGCAACATGGCTAGGAAGCCTGAAAGCGCATTTCGGCTCCCGAGAGCTACGCAAGTTGTCTGACCCCTTTCCAGCAGGCGCCCTCCTGCTGGTGAGGTGAAATTAGTGACTTTTGTCACAAAGATGGAATTATGTGTAAAGTGGATGTTATGGTTCTATAATCTCTACTTAAGATTCTTTACTGTATATGTATATGTTTCAATTTTCATTTCTGTCCCCATTTAATTTTGTCCCTACTAGACTATACCCAATTCACACCCACCCTCCCCCGTGTCTCAATCCCTCTCCCTTCAATCCACCCCGGAGGGGGCTCTCTCCAGTTCTAAAGCCTCTCCTGAGGTACACAGCCCATAATATAAAAACACTATTAATGCCGCTTAAAATAGTATCAATTAATGTGCAGGGGTTGAACTCTCCAAACAAGAGATCGAGGGTCTTTAGGTACTTCAGCTATACACATGTGGATATAATTTATGCTCAGGAATCCCACTTTTCAGCCTCTTCTACCCCCAAGTTTCTCAGCCCCAAATACCCGACAGTGTACCATGCCAGGGCAGCAACTAAAGAGGAGTGTTTGTGGCCTTTCACACCCGCACTCCCTTTAAATGCAATAAACAGATATCTGACCCTGCAGGCACGTTCCTGCTACTCCAAGGTACCTTACAGGACACAGAAGTCACGATCTTAAACTATTATGCATCTAACACAGGTCAAATTGAATTTCTACACAGAGTGTGTGATCTCCTGAATAAGCATAAGAAAGGAATAGTGATTGTAGGCGGTGATTTTCTCCCCAACATCGCTCAAGCTCGTATATACCAAGTGCCATGGTCAGATCATGACCTTGTCAGTATTACTTGTAAGTCGCCCAGTCTAAAAGGGAGGAAACTCAGCTTACGAGTTCCCTGGAGGCTGAATACTCAGCTGCATCCCAGGCCTTTAAAGTTAATGCCTGTAAGACAAATAAACAGAGGCTGGAGAAGGCCAGAATAGAACTGAATTCGCTGCAAATACAGGAAGCAGAGTGCCGATATAAATGGTCAGCTCAAAAGTACTACACCCTGGCAACGCAGCTAAGATCCCAAACGAAGCATCCCCCCTTATTAAATTAAAAACAAGTAGTGGAAGCCTAACCAGCAACCCGTGTAAGGTGTTAGAGTTTCGGCAGGGCTTAGCTAAGCTATATGACCTGCTAAAGGGACTAGATGCTGGAGCCACACAGACATACCTCGAAAACACAATCTTGCCCCAACTAGACTCAGAGAGGGCAGAGTTTGTTGATGCAGATATATCAGTACTGGAAGTAAAACAAGCAATAAGGTCTTAGACCCAATAAGAGGCCTGGGCTGGATGGCTCTACAGCGTTATTTTACAAAAAATTGATAGAAGTAGTGTCTCCGCGCCTAGCCACCATGTATAATAGTATCAAAACAGGCAAACAGTTTGAATCGGAAACCTTATCAGCAACCATAGCCATGATCCGGAAACCAGGCAAAGATCCTTTAGTTTGGCAAAACTATTGTCCTCTTTGCTAAACCTGGATCTGAAAAGATTAGGGAAAATTATAGCAACTAGGATTAATATGTTTCTTAGTTCCCTGATACATTCAGACCAGGTCGGGTTTGTCCCGGGGAGGCAGTCATCAGATGGAGTAAGACGTACAGTTCAGCTTATAGAGGCAGCGACGCGCGCCCAAGCTGATGTAATGTTGTTGTCTCTAGACATGGAAAAGGCTTTTGACTGCCTCTCCTGGGACTACCTACTACAGGTACTAGACAGATGGGGTTTTGGGCATGGGCTTAAATCTTGGATTAGAGCTATGTATCACCGACCAACGGCACGGGTAAAGTATTTGGGGTTTGAATCGGCACCATTTACTATCCATAGGGGCACCCGACAAGGATGTCCCCTCTCTCCCATATTATTCATATTAGCCCTGGAACCACTGGCGTCTAACATTCGACGTAACCGGTCCATAAAAGGAGTTCATTATGAGGGCACAGAGCACAAGTTGTCTATGTTTGCGGACGACATGCTGCTAACTATCTCTGCTCCACATACAACAGCGCCCAATTTAACCTTGGAGCTGGGGATATTTGGCACCATGTTGGGCCTCAAAATTAAAGTGGACCAACACCCAGGATTTTGACTATCCTGGGTCTTGGTCCACTTCGGTGGGGCACCCCCGATCGGGGTGCCCCGCTGTGTGAAACCCCCCCGACCACCCTAAAAACTCACCTCTCCCCGCGCCGACGGACAAGCGATTTGACAGCCACTTGTCCGTGGCTCCTCCGCCGGCCATTCACAGACGGCCGGCGCGCGCGCACGCGCGCACGCTTAGAGGGGCGCGAGGGAGGCGGCGGGGGGGGGGGGGGGGGGAGGTGATCGGCCCGGGAATCTTATAGATTCCCGGCCCGATCACCGAGGGTGATGGTCCACTTTAACACCGGGAAATCATTGGCTCTAGACATTTCCTTAACCCAAGGGACTAGTGCCCTAATGAAAAGCAATTTTCCCTGGCTTTGGGTTAAAAAACTCCCGTATTTGGGAGTAAAACTGACAGCATCCTATGAAGCACTATATAGGGCAAATTAACCAGGACTATTTAACCAGCTAGGTAACCTCCTGATCTCTTGGCACCACATAAATCTGTCATGGCTAGGTCGCCTAACGGCCGTAAAAGTAACTGTCTTGCCCAAACTGTTGTACTTCTTTAGAGTTCTCCCTATCAAAGTCACCAAATCTGCCCAGGAAGAGGGTACAATGTACCATATATGGTGGTCTTGCCCTTATGTTAATCTGCTGTGGAATAATGTATACAACCTCCTATCCACGCTATTTGGAGCCACTTACTCCCCAAGCACATGGGAAGCCTTATTATCTTACAAAGCCAATAATTTTGGCATGAGACAATGGAAGCTTGCTCTTCATATATTTTAAGCAGCAAGATTAGTAATAGCAAGAAATTGGAAGGGAAAATTACTGCCTTGGCGGATGGTGACCTCAAAAATCTCAGACATCCTAGTGATGGAAAAATTGACAGCAATAGCCTATGATGACTATGATAGCTTTCATAGCATCTGGTCCCCTTGGATAGAACACATAGGTGCAAATAACATAGTACGTGACATTTAAAAGCCTGTAGTGATGAGTGCGGATACTGGAGACAGCCCCCTCCCCCCCCCCTTATTTCTTCTGTTTTAGTTTTCTTCTTTCCATCCTTCTCTGCAAATGATTATGTGTATTGTGGGTTCTAACCTCGACACCAGTCGGTTGATGCTAAATTTTGTAATTATGGCTTGCCATGAGACAGTACAGGTAATCATTCAATAGCTCCCAAGGAGGAATGGATTTGATTGAGTAGTGCAATGGCAATATTATATGTACTGTATATGTTGAATCTTATACATCATTTGTACTGTGATGTGTCTATTTGACTGTACAACCTACTGCTTTTTCTTGCAAAACAATAACATTTATTGTAAAGAAAGTCGTATCCAGTGATGATTATTTCCTCTGCAAAGTTCGAGTAGCTTAAGCACTTTAACACAGAAGTTAACCTGGTCAGAGTTAGGGGCATAGATGTTTGCTAGGGTGTACTTTTTGCTGAAGAGCTTGACTTTGACAAAGAGAAATCGACCCGGGGGGGGGGGCTCAGGGGTCGACCTTTGTTTCTAGTATTTTTATGTTGAAGGATCATATTGTTAACTCTGCCATTGTGGGGAGGGGGATACAGGAGTGGTGAGGTGAGAAAAAAAAAAAAAAGGGGAGGGGAGAGTTGCCTTTTTGGGGTGGGGGGGGGGGGATGAAAAGGAGGGTTGTGCTAAATGTAACTATTATGTTCTTCGCTCTGCCAACTGTGGGAGAGGGAAGATAGGCAGGCCTATATCTGTGGGGGGCGTTAAAAAGCTGTAGCCACGATTCGAGATGCCATAAGGGTAAATGCAATACCCCTCGATGCCGGGTGGTGTCGAGTCCATAATCCAAGCTGTATGACACTCTCTCTTTTTTCTACTGACAGATAGGGCACAGGGTAGGAGACATGGTCTAGGCTTCTTGATGTAACAAAACAGGGAGTACTGTAGTGCAAATCACATCAAAACCCAAACTTGGGAGTCTGGACAGTCATAACATTTAAACTGGACCTTCAGCATGATTAAATGAAAAGCCCAAACCCTTAAAACTATTCCCCAGCATCTAAAGTTAATATAAAGTTAATATATTTTAAGTTTTTAGTCACTTCTTATTCTTTCCCCCACCGGGCTGCAACTCTGTTCAGGACTCTAGGATACGGGCGCCACCATCTTGGATGAAGCTTCACACATACCGAGGAGAGCAGGATAAAGTACAGGGGGTGGGGTTATAGCTGTGCTTTGCACAGACAGAGCAGAGCTGGGGTCAGGGAAAAGAGAGGAATCCCAGAATGCAGAGCGACACAGTCAGAAGACACTTCCTGTTTGCAGGCTGCCTGATGCTCCATGAGCCGCCATCTTGGATGTTTAAAGCCTCATAACATGCAGTAGATGCAGGTAGCATGATTTTTGAATGTGGTCTTTATGTACAGGGTGTAGGAAACAAATAAGATATGTTCTTTTTCAGTGTGAAGGTCTGCTTTAAAATGTAAAGTACTAAAAAAATACCCATTAGACTACAGGTAATGTCCTATGTTGGAAGGCCCCTAAAAGGCACTTGTCTTTTGGACTAATTGAAGTATCAATTAGTCGATTTTGTCTCAACTGACGGTCTAAGACGACTGATAAGGCTGTCTTTAGCGTACTTACTGCTAACCCTTTCTCAAATTCTTACTGCAGGAATTCGAGAAGTACAGCTATATCATCTCTCTTCAGTCTTTTAGCTTCACAAAATGAGGAACATTTCCAGACATTTCTAATTTCTGCATAAATGTCTAAATTTTCGACTGTCCAAGAGTTTCAACCACTTTTGCCAAACTGCCCTTTCTTTCCAAGATGGTCCCTTCAAGATCTATGCTGTCAGTTGAAGTCTTGATGGGTCTGGATGTAGAACCAGGATCTTCTCAGCCAAAATGGAACTATGAAGAGAACATGGACTTCCTCTTGGTCCATCTTCCATATCAATTGTGGCAGTATTCTGAAAGGAGGGAAGGCATTCGCCAAGTGAAAACTCCAGGGATAAGCCAGAGCATCCACTGCTGACGCACCTTCTCCCTTTGTGCCACAGCCAGCAATTCAAAATGTTAATCTGAGGTAGACCACATACACTCATGATCTGAAGGAAAATCTCTTGGTTAAGACACCACCCAGTCTGCTGAACCCAGACTTCACTTCTAATCTGCGAGAGTGTGCAGGGTTCCCTTTTGGATGAACTGCCAAAACTGACAGAACTTGTTCCTGTAAGGGAAACAAAATTGAATTTGACAGGTTTATCAATGCTGAGGACCTGGTCCCAGCCTGATGATTTAAGTAGGCAAATGTGGAAGCATTGTCGGAGCTAATCTGGAAATCTCTGGCTGAGATTCTGACAGAAAGTGATTCAGTGCCAGCTTGACCACCAGAAGCCTTCAGAAGTTGGAAGATTGACTTCTATGGTCGGTGCCAATTTCCCCAGGACATTGTAAGTATCCAAGTGGGCTGCTCAGCCCCAGCTGCTGGCATTTGTTGTGATGACTACTGGTTTTCTTTGCTTCAATTGTCTTCCTCTTTCTAGCATCACTGGATCTGTCCACCACTGGAGATCTGCTAGGACTCACTAGATCAGCAAGTCCAAATAGAATAGAGAGTTTGGATGCTTGCCCCACTGGGATAGGAAAAATCTCTGCAGGGTTCTTATATGGAGTTAAGCCCATGGTACTGCCGGAATAGCTGCGGTCACAAGACCGAGGAAAGTCATGATTTCGGAATGGAAACCTGAGGGACACTGATTAATCTTTGGGACGTTGTATTGATCCTTTGACCGATACTGTTTATATTGTACCTGAGAAATCTGCATAGATGACTGGACGTCATAAAGAGCTCATAGATAATTAAAAATCATAAAATAATAAAAATAATCCTGTGCCCCACTCTTTTTATTATGTTTGTAAGTGACATAGGAGAAGGCTTGGTAGGAAAGGTTTGCCTGTTTGCGGATAATACAAAGGTTATTAAAAAAGGGTGGATACTCCTGGAGGTGTCTGCAACATGAAAAATGATTTAGCTTTACTGGATAAATGGTCAAAACTGTGGAAACTAGAGTTTAAGGTCTCTAAGTGTAAAAGTCATGCACTTGGGTAGAAGGAGGCTTCTGCCTCCGAGTACCGTATGGGCAGTACTGTGTTAGTCAGCACCTCGGAAGATGATTTAGGTACCGATTACTGAAAGCTGCAAGATGAGTGGACAGTGTAGCCAGGCAGTGGGAAAAGCAAGCAGGATGCTCGGCTGCATAGCTTGAGGCATCACCAGTAGGAAGAGGGAGGTTGTGATGCCGCTGTATAGAGCCCTGGTGAGGCCACAGATGGAATACTGTGTGCAGCTCTGGAGACCTTAACTGCAAAAAGAACAGGTCCAAAGGCAGGCAACAAAAATGGTAGAAGGACTTAAACTTATCAGGAGAGACTTGAAGAACCTATTTGGCCAGTCTAGAGGAAAGGAGGAAGAGAGGGGATATGATTGAGACCATTAAATACGTGAAAGGTTTTTAATAAGGTTCAGGAGGGAAGTGTTTTTAAGAAGAAACTTAATGATAGAAGGGGCACAAGCTGAAGCTAGTTGGAGGGAAGATCATTAGCAATGTTAGAAAATATTATTTTACAGAAAGAGTAGTAGATGCTTGGAACAAACACCCAGCAGAGTTTAAAAGTCACTAAATTTAAACATCCCTGGGAAAAGCACACATCTATCCTAAGAATAATTACACATACAGTATGCACTTAAACCGGACCTTCACCATGATTTATTGAAAAGCCCAAACCCTTAAAAAACGACACATCAGCATATAAAAATATATTTTAAGTTTTTAGTCACTTATTCTTTCCCCCACTGGGCTGCAACTCTGTTCAGGACTCTAGGATACGGGCAACGCCATCTTGACTCAGAAGCATCACACTTACTGAGGAGAGTGGGATAAAGTACAGGGGGGCGGGTTATAGTTGTGATTTGCTCAGACAGAGCAGAGCTGGGGTCAGGAAAAGGTCATCAATCCCAGGATGCAGAGCAGCACAGTCAGAAGGCACTTCCTGTTTGCAGGCTGCCTGATGGCCCATAAGCCGCCATCTTGAATGTTTAAAGGCTCATAACATGCAGTAGAAGCAGGTAGGATTATTTTTAATGTGAGCAATCTGTATGTACAGGGTGTGCGAAACATATAAGACAGACTCTTATTCAGAGTGAAGGACCGCTTTAAGGGCTGACCAAATGGACCGTATCTGCCGTCAACCTATGTTTCTATGATGTTAGACTCGATTTTTCTAGATTGACAACCCAGCCCAAAGTTTTTAGTAAAAGTACAGTCTTCCCTAGATCTGCTAGGAATGACTCCCTTGACCTGTTTAACAGTAGAAGATTGTCCAAATAAGGAATCACTACGATACCCTGCTGTCTGAGGTGTGCCATTGGTTCCGCCAAGATCTTTGTAATGATCCGTGGGGCTGACGACAGGCTGAAGGGTAAAGCCCTGTACTGGTAATGATAAAGTCCCTGGTCTGCCGGAACTGCAAATCTCCAGATACTTGCGATGTGCAGTCAGAATTGGCATATGCAGGTATGCATCCTGTATGTCTAGATTGACTATGAGGGCATGTTCTATAAGTATGTTCAATACAGAATTAATCTATTCCATCATAAACTTCTTGTATCAGATGAATTAGGTCAGTCTTTTCAGATTTAGAATCCCTGGATACCTTCCTGTACTAGGAAAACGTGAGTAGAATTCCCTTCCTTCTGATGGGGACGTGACTAACTCCATCACATTCTTCTGAAAAAGTTCTTGTAATACTAGAGGAAACTAGAGGATTGCGGGATGGATGAAAATTCTAATTGATATCTCTTTTCTAGTGTTTGTAGCACAAAAGGATTTTGAGAAATTGTTCTCCAGACAGCTACAAACCAGGCAAGTCTGCCCCACTGGGTGTTCGTAGGACTTTGGGCCCTCTAGAGGTTTGCAGAGCAAACTACTCCTTCTTTGAGGCCTAGTCTGGGTTCAATGCTTTTTCTGCTCACTGTTTATTCCAAGTCAGTCGCAAGGTAGTAGTTTTACCTCTATTACCGGTCCAAGCATTAAACTTCCTTTTCTTATTGGGAAACTTCCTCCCCCTTTATTTGAGCAAATCAGTATGGCATCTAGCTTCTCCCCCCAAAAAGGAGGTTTCCATGAAAAGGAAATCCACAAAACTTCGCTTTGGAAACCATATCCCCCGACCATATTTTAAGCCAAAGTGCTCCTCTGGCTCAGGAGAGCAGGGGTAAGGTCTCTAGTATCCTTAAGAGTTGATACCCCTTAGGGTTACTAAGCCACATCTCCATGTACCTGAGAACACCATCTGATCACAATGCTGTTTTAAGGATGCTCTCTATCCTCCGATCCATAAGATCACGTAACTACCCCATATAATCAAAACCGAAATCCACCGCTCTGGACATTGACCCAATGGAGCATCCAGTTTTGGACACTTACTCCAAGGCTCCATGTCCTGCTTGTAGAACAGGAATCTTCTTTTAAACAAGTTAGGTATAAAGAACTTATTTTCTGGGTGTTCCCATTCAGACTTAATATCCTTAAAAACAAACCAAAACCCAGTTTTACCTAGCATCCCCTGAATTGTTCAACCCATGAAGAACACCCTTTTCCCAATTTTTAGTGCTCCTGTTTCACTCTAATCCCAGATAATGTCGTCTGTTTTGCCGTAAAGCTTCACCTTCTCCATTCATTGCCATTGTTGTATACCTATGCAATGCCTGATTGACTGCTATCTCACAGATGGACAGCAAAAAATAAATAAATAAATAAATAGCCACAGCTGCAGCTCACACCTGATCGTTCAAAGCAGCACACTTCACTCTCCAACGTGGAGACACCCCCGGCCTCATCACTGAGCTGGCACGTCACCTTCCAATTACTGAAATGGAAAGGGGCACGTTAGGTCTTCACATGTGTAAAGGGACATGTCAGCTCGCTGTGACTGATGCCGGGGGGGGACGTCGCTGCATTAGCAAAACAGGAAGAGACGCGATTTCACCAGACGGCGATGGAGCTTGTTTGAACGATCAGGTGAGAGCTGCAGTTTAGTAGCAATGGACCGTGGGAGAAAATGTGAGTATAGCTTTTTTAATCTTATGCCTGAAATTGGACTCTTGTCTAGGCCAACACTTTATACAGTGCATTAGTATGAACGAGAGCCCACACATGCACCCTGGGAACAGCGAAAAGGTAAGTGGTGTGGATGATTGGGGGGGGGGGGGGGAGATTTACACATCACCAGGATAGTCAAAATCCTGGATCGGTCCACAGCCAGATTTTATAGTGGGTGGGCAGCTCTGGATTGTACAGTGGGTAGGCAGCGTGGGTAAAGCTACCGGATACACTTAGACTGGACGGCCACTTTAACCCTGCTCACCCCGATTTCTTTTGTTGCTTTGGTATGTTTTTCTGCTCTTTTGTTTTTCCTTACAGATTTCCTTCATTTCTATCTCTTTCCAGATTTTCCTTACATGCTGCTCCCTCAGTAGCAGTCCTCTTACTTCCTCTCCATGAACACACCTTTGTAGTTCCTCTTTTTCCATTCTCAACCTCCAATTTTAGCTCTTCCGTAAACTCCTTCATTCCTATCATCACATTTAACCTTTTAATCTGTCTCCTTATGCCCTTTTTCATCTTTACTTGTTTGTGTTTTCCATTCGTTTCCAGGCTGCCCCACTGTGTGAACCCCCTCCAAAGAACTCCTGCAAACGACTTACCTATCAGCTAGTCCCTTGCTGCGGTCACGGGCCACTGTCACATCCCTGCAGTCGTGCTCGCAGCTGAGCCCAGCCTGTTCTGGTATGCCCCACCATGTAAAACCCCAGCGATGTGCCACATTCACTCCTCTAGCTGCCAATCCCACAGTGCAAGCATGGGCCGTGACCCTGTTATACCTTTAGCTAGGCGCAACACATGCGGAGATGCAGCATATGTAACACTCACTACAGTCCAAAGAAGCTGAGCACAGCCAAGCACACGGATTACTGCCGAAGCTGAACACAGCCAAGTACACGGATTACTGCCTGGAACACCAGAAGGGTGAATTTCAACAGCGGTCCATGGGAATATATACAGTGGGGCATCCCAAAGTTAAGTGGGTCAAAACACAGGCGAATGAAAAGCCCTGGTTTTGGTCCACGTTAACATAGGAAATGCGTCATTCAAGCAGTTGAAAAGATGTCAATATCTTATTTAAACGTACAGAACCAAATCTACATAATGAAAAAAAAGATTTCCGCACACAAATCTGTAAAGCTAATACTGAGCGGCAAAAAAGCCGGGGGGCCGAGGTAACAAATTGTAATCGCAGCCCGGCGTCGTGGCCTGCATAACACAACACGCGCCGTCATACCACCCAGTTATTACTTTGCTTTCGAAGCATTCAAAACAAGAAATGCCGGCTACCTCAGTTTCCGCAGCCCGATACAGGGGTCAGCTCACCTTTTTAACCTCGAAGCGCTTTTTGCCCGCGCTATTGTTAGTGCCACTCGGTGCATCCACGTCCATCGCAGCGGCCATACCGACAGCAGCACATACAATTCCCAACCTTACTCTGCGCGAACTGCACTGCCTTCCGTTCCCACCACTGCGCCTGTGCAATCACGTACTTCCGCTGTCATCACGTGACGGCATTTTAGCTACAGTTGTGGAAACTGGGCGGAGGTTAGCTGCCTGTAACAAATGCGACACAGCTGTGGTGAGAGTCTTTTGCTAGTGTTTTATTGTTATTTTTTCGTGAATAGATGACAGGTCAAAAGTCAGTGCTTGGGCTTGCTAGCATGTGGGACTGTAAGTAGTCAAAAAAGCTGTTATTTAGGAAGAGCAGTTGGGCATAAACCTTTGTTGCGGTGCAAAATTTGCAGACATAGCAGAGTAATGGGCGTGGCAGGGGTATGGTTTAGGGGTAGGGCCTATTAGTGGACTTATCACCAGGCTTTCCTCTATGGCTCTTGTCCAATCAGTGTTTTATGCCCCAATTAATAATACATGGCATATAGCATTGTTTTGGACTGCGCATGGGCATAGGGAGCAGCCGCATCCCTGATATCTCTGCGGTGCAAGGCATTGGGATAGGGAATAGGGATGCCCTAGGGCAATTTTTAGACTCCAGGACCAGCGTGGCCATTGATTGGTCCACTTTCAGGTACAATATTTTCTATTCCCCTCCCCCTCCTGGTAATTTGTTATTTAGTTAAACAGTATATTGTGCAGGATAGTGGTGCACCCAGGTTTTTGTCCTGCAGAGAGGCGTGGCTTAGAAGAGATGGGATGCCACATGAGTCGGCATGCAATCTGCCAGTGACTACATACTAATTTTGATACCATTTTATTTAACCCTTTACACCAGGCCAGTAGATTCTACGTTGTTGCCTCTCCTGCAGTTAACTGCCAAGCACATATAATCTATGTTGTGGCGTTTAAAGGGAGAGACCTTTATAGGGAGAGTCAAAAGGCCCTTCCTAGCGGTGGCGAGCAACAAAAGTCGGGAGTGATCAGGGGAGCTTCGGTGAGGGTTTTCGTCCAGAAAACTGTGCCCACGACAACAAGCCTGGTCAACCTAGAAAGCTTAAGGTGTGTACTTCCAGAGGTATATAGTTTGTGGGGGGTATTTCAAATGTAAAGGTTTGTTTTTTTTTTTAAACTGCAAGGTCTACCAATACATATGTACTGTTGTAGCCTGGAGAAAGATACAAAATTTAAAACATAGCATTTTTTTAATTCTTTTTCCACATATTTCACCCATAAATATTGAGAAAGCACTGAAAAAATGACAAACAAGATATTCCTTCAAAAATCACAGTTAAATTGGACCAACACCCAGGATTTTGACTATCCTGGGTTTTGGTCCACTTCCCCGGGGCACCCTGATCGGGGGTGCCCCGCTATGTGAAGCCCCCCAGATTTACATAAAAAACTCACCTCACCCAGCTCCTACGGCGCATGAACGGCCGCTCGTCCAATCAGCGCGCTCTGAGCCGCTGTGGTATGCGCGTCAAAGCGCTATCAAACCCCAGGGGCTCCGAGCACGCCCTGCTAGAGAGAAGCGCGAGATGCGGCCCGCGCATGCGCCGTTGGACCGGGAGTAAGGTAAGGTTCGCCGGAGTCCTGGGGGTTTTCACACAGCGGGCCATCCCAAATTCGGATGCCCCGCGGGGAGGGATCGGATCGGCCTGGGAATCTTATAGATTTCCGGGCTGATCTAGGAGGGTGTTGGTCCACTTTAACCCTTTAAGTGCCAGCCTACCTGCAGCATTTCCCACTCCCTGTTGCCAGACGATGTTTCACTATTTTGCGCTACACATGTTCAACTGTCATTTTTGAAAGGATTTCCCAGGAAAATGATATATTGTTTTTTTCAGAGTCTGGGCTTTAACATGAAATGTCTTGTTTGTATTTTTTAGGTGTATTCTCAATATTTTTGGGTGAAATATGTGAAAAAAAATTAAAAAAAAATATTTTTTTACAATTTGTAGTGTTTTTTTGTAATAAAAAATGTAAGTTTGTCAATAAAATTTTATAGTGTGCGAAATCCCAATTTCTCCCGGTCACAGCGGTACCACATATGTATAGGTAGACACCCTTTCCTGCCCAGGAGACTCCCCCAAACTGAAATAGCGCTTTAGGGGATTTTCAGAAAAAATACAACTGTGATATGCGCTATGCGCACCTTGCAGTTTTACCAGAAAAACAACCCTTTACATTTGAAATACCCCCAACAAACTATATATTCTCTGGAAGTACACACCTCAAGCTTTCTAGGTGTACCAGGCTTGTTGATGTGCCCATAGTTTTCTGGAAGTAATTCCTCAATGTATTCTTTGGTTGCAAAGAGTTTCCCCCAAAAAAGGATAAAAAAGCAGAATCAAAGCCACATTTTCCTAAAAAAAACTATATACAAAAAAAAAGAAAAAACAAGTTTAATCTGAAAAAGCAACATTCCCCGAACAGAACAACACCCAACATGCATAGGTTCTGTCAAGGGAAGAGTTGCCAAACACCCCAAAGTAAAGCATGTGCATAACGGTAATTTTACTTGAAAATTTCAGTTCTGCAGACAAAGTGCGCACCTTGCGATTTTTCAACCAAAACAACCCTTTACATCTGGAATATCCCACATAAACCATATATTCCCTGAAAGTACACATGTTAAGCTTACTAAGCGTACCCAGCTTGTTGTAGTGGGCTCATCTTTCTGGAATTAATTCCTCAAAGAATTCTTTGGTTGCGCAGCGTTTCCCTAAAAAATGTATAAAAAAGCTGAATAAAAAACACCTTTTCCTAAAATATAAATATGCCAACCAGAAAAAACAAGCTAAGTCTGAAAGCGCAAGGTTTCCCGAACAGAACAATACCCAACATGCAGAGGTACTATTAACCCTTTTAATTGCCAGCCTACTTGAGATTTTGTCACCCTCTGTTTACAGGTCATTTTTCCCCATTTTGCGCCATGTTTTGCTGTAATTTTCAGGAAAATTATATTTATATTTTTTTGCAGCAGAGTTTAGGCTTTAACATGAAATGTCTTGTTTGTAAATTTTATTTTGTTTTTTACAATATTATTAAGTAAAAATAAATAAATAAATAAAAACATTTTTAGAAAATTGCCTCCTTTATTTTAAATAAAAAATGTATTTTATTAAGGAAATGTGAAAGCCCCATTTCTACCGATTAGAACGGTACCAAATATTTATCGGTAGCCCCCCGTTCCTGCCCAGGAGACCCCCCCTAACTGAAACAAGTAATCTATAACATTTACAAATAAAATACAACTACCATCCACACTACAAAGGGTTAAATCGAGAAAAAAAAATGACATAGGGTCCCCCCTCCCTGGGGGGGGGGGGACCCCATTTTTGGGGGGAATTTTTAAGGGTTAAAAACCCTTAAAAATCCCCCCAAAAAATTGACATGGGGTCCCCCTTACCCAAAGTAACCAGCCCGGGACCAGCTATGCAGAGCTTGTGGAAACAGGGCACAGGGGCCAGCTTTTGTGGCCCCCGGCCCTGCAGGCTACAAGCCCACATAGGCCGTGGGCCCGGGCTCTTCTGTCCCCCCCTGGGCTTTGGGGAGGCAGGTAATGGGGGTGCCAGGGGTTAATGGCAAGTCACCCGCTAGTCACAGGTGACTTGCCACCTCCCCCAGCCTTGTGAACTGGTATAGGGGTCATGGACCCCTTACCAGTTCACAATGGGTTAAATGTAAAAAAAACCACACACACACAAAAAGAAAAAATTATTTTATTTATTTATTTTTTTTTAATACCTCCATCCTGGAGCACTGTGTCCCTCGGCGATCACTGGCTTCTGCTCACCTGCTGGAAGCCTTTTATAGCTGCTGTGGTTAAAAATCCAAAAAAAAAATTACGTGGGGTCCCCCTTACCCAAAGTAACCAGCCCGGGACCAGCTATGGGGGCTTGTAGGCACAGAGTGGGGGGGCCAGCTTTTGTGGCCCCCCCACCCTGCAGCCTACGAGCCCACATAGCCTATGTGGGCCCGGGCTCTTCTGCCCCCCCCTGGGCTTTGGGGAGGCAGGTAATGGGGGTGCCGGGGGTTATTGGCAAGTCACCCACTAGGGCAGGTGACTTGCCACCCCCCCAGCCTTGTGAACTGGTATAAGGGGTCTCATGGACCCCTTACCAGTTCACAAGGGGTTAAACCGGACCTTCACCATGATTTAATGAAAAGCCCAAACTCTTAAAAAACAATTCCTCAGCATCTAAAATTAATATATTTTACATGTTTAGTCACTAATTTATTATACTTTCCCCCACTGGGCTGCAACTCTGTTCGGGAATTTAGGATACGGGCGCCGCCATCTTGACTAAGAAGCATCACACTTACTGAGGAGAGGAGAGTGGGATAAGGTACAGGGGGGCGGGTTATAGCTGTGCTTTGCTCAGACAGAGCAGAGCTGGGGTCAGGGAAAGGTCAGCAGTCCCAGAATGCAGAGCAGCACAGTCACTTCCTGTTTGCAGGCACTTCCTGTTTGCAGGCTGCCTGCAAAAATGGCAGCTTCCATAAGCCGCCATCTTGGATGTTTAAAGGCTTATAAAATGCAGTAGATGCAGGTAGGATGATTTTTAATGTGAGCAATCTGTATGTACAGGGTGTGGGAAACATATAAGATAGACTCTTATTTAGAGTGAAGGTCCGCTTTAAATGTTGAAAAAAAAAACACATTAATAAAAAGTATTTTATTAAAAAAATGTAAAAAAATTTTTTACTGTACTTACCTCCGATTGCAAGCTCTTGTCCCTCGCCGCTCTGATGACAGATGCCAGTGATCGGCATCCAGAGAAGGAGGAGGCAGGAGATCAGAGGATCTCCTGTCACCTCCTTCCAGGGCACCGATCACCGGCATCTGAGAAGCTGAGAAGGCTGAAGCCGGTGATCGGGGCCGGGATGACGTCATAAGGCTTAGCGGCAAGATGGCGGCCGCCAACAACTCTCGGTAGGCTGGCATGGAAAGGGATATTTACACTTCCAGATGTTGTACCTCTCCAGCACAGCATCCTGCTGCACAAAATCTCTCAGATTGGCTGGTAAAAATACAACTTCTGGCGATCCCACAGTACATGTGCTGGTCGCCAACCAATCAGCACTCGTGATCCATACTACTCTTAGTCAACCTGATGTCAGATCTGCTAGGAAAACTAAAATAGGTCCTGTTGCTCTGCTCCTCTGCACACCTGCACCAGCCATTCAGAACAGCCCAGGTACATGTTTCAGCTAAGTGTATAGTGGGGATGCGGTCCACACATACACTGTGGGTTCTCTGGCTATTCACGTATACCAGTGTTCAAAGAAAGATGTCGGTGTGCACTCCCAATTAAAAGCAGCATTTCAAAGGCACACCAGGGACAAAACAGGTTTCGGCATGTCAGCGTCCTTTCTCAAATATCACACAAGGTCATGATCACATGTACTTACCCCTTTAACTGGCAGCCTACCTAGAGTTTTTGTCACCCTCTGTTGCCAGACCATTTTTCACTATTTTGTGCTACACGTGTCCAACTGTGATTTTTGAAGGGATTTCCTAGGTAAATGATATATTGTTTTTTTCAGCAGAGTCTGGGTTTTAACATCAAATGTCTTGTTTGTCATTTTTAGTTTTGTTGTTTGTAGTGTCTTTTGTAATAAAAAAATGTTTTTCAATAAAATCTTATTGCATGTAAATGCCCCATTTCTCCTGGTGCCAACTGTACCACATATTTATTGGTAGACACCCTTGTCCAAGACTCCCCCAAACTGAAACAGCGCTTTAGGACTGCTATGCACACCTTGCAGTTTAAAAAACCTTTACATTTGAAATGCAAACCCAGCCCAACAAACTATATATTTTATGGAAGTACATACCTCAAGCTTTCTAGGCGCTCTTTGGTTGCACAGGGTTTCCCCAAAAAAAGAATAAAAAAGCAGAATCAAAGCCACATTTTCCTTAAAAAAAATATGCAAACAAGAAAAAACAAGTTAAATCTGAAAAAGCAAGGTCCCACAACATGCATAGGTACTGTCAAGGGAAGTGTTGCTAAACACCCCAAAGTAAAGCATGCATGTAAGGGTAATTTTACTTGAAAATTTTAGCTCTGCAGACAAAGTGCGTACCTTGCCCCTTTTCAACCAAAACAACGTTTTACTTTTGGAATACCACCTTAAACCATATATTCCCTGAGTACACACGTTAATCTTTCTAGGCCTACCCAGCTTATTATAGTGATTTCATCTTTTTGGAAGTAATCCTTTGAAGAATTCTTTAGTTGCACAGGGTTGTATATGTATAAAAAAAGCTGAATAAAAAACAAATTTTCCTAATATATCAATATGCACACAAGAAAAACAAGCTAAATCTGAAAGCACAAGCTCCCCAGAACAGAAAAATACCCAACATGCATAGGTACTTTTAACCCTTTTAACTGCCATCCTACTTGAAATTTTTCACAATTTTGCATGTTCAACTGTGATTTTTGCAGACATTTTCAGGGATTTCCCAGGAAAATTAAAGTCTGGGCTTTAACAGAAAATGTCTTGTTTGTCATTTTGTAAGTGTATTCTCAATATTTTGAGGTGAAATATGTTAAAAAAAATTAAAAAAAAATTTTTTTTTACAATTTGTAGTGTTTTTTTTGTACTAAAAAAGTACGTTTGTCAATAAAATCTTATTGCATGTAAAACCCCGATTTCTCCCGGTTATCACATATGTATTGGTAGACACCCTTTCCTGCCCAGGAGACTCCCCCAAACTGAAACAGCACTTTAGGAGATTTTCAGATAAAATACAACTATGCTATGCGCTATGCACACCTTGCAGTTTTTTTTCAAGAAAAACAACTCTTTACATTTGAAATACCCCCCACAAACGATATATATATAGATATATTCTCTGGAAGTACACACCTCAAGCTTTCTAGGTGTACCAGGCTTGTTGACATGGGTGCAATTTTCTGGAAGTAATCCCTCAATGAATTATTTGGTTGCATAGAGTTTCACTAAAAAAGAAAAAAAAAGCAGAATCAAACTCACATTCTCATTAAAAAAAACACTCTGCCTTGAAAAAGAGACAGGCTTGTCTCGGAACGTGTGGGCCTTTCGGGGGGGGGGGGGGGGGCGTACCTGCTGAACTGCATTACACTGAGATAAGTAGCACTTTTTTCTCCTTGATGTTTGGTTTTCCTCTGCATGTATATATGCTTAAAATTAATTGAACATGGTTTACACTATGTCTTTTCCACTGTTGATTGATACACTTTAGATTGTTGCACATTGCACTTTATATAGTTCGTCTATTCTATAGCACGTTATTGATAATAGGAGCTGTTAATTTGTTTAATACATAGGTATATAGTAATGCTTAGCTCAGCCTAGAACAACAGCCCCCTCTTGTGGCAGATTAGGAATTAGTTTGTCTTTTATGTTTTTTAAAAATAATGTCTTAGCTGTGATACTTCATGTAACATTGATTGAAAAAATATATTTTTTTTTATATATTCGGGGTGTGTGCAATAAGTCTCTGGAAATATCTTTTGGGGAAATTGTTGGGCATTTCCCCCCTTCTTTCTTGTACATATTAAAAAAACAATACGCAAACAAGAAAAAACAAGTTCAGTCTGACAAAGCAAGGTCCCCCGAACAGAATAGCCAACATACATAGCTACTTTGAAGCGTTTCAAAACTCCAAAAGTAACGGTAATTTTACTTGAAAATTTCAGCTCTGCAGACAAAGTGCGCACCTTGCACTTTTTCTACTAAAACAACCCTTTACATTTGGAATACCCCACAAAATATATATTTCCTGAAAGAACACATGTTAAGCTTTCTAAGTGTACCCAGCTTGTTGTAGTGGGCTCATGTTTTAGAAGTAATCCCTCAAATAATTCTTAGGTTGCACAGGGTTTCCTTAAAGAAAATTATAAAAAAGCAGATTAAAAACACATTTTCTTAAAAAATCAATATGCAAACCAGAAAACAACAAGCTAAATCTGAAAGTGCAAGATCCCCCGAGCAGAACAATATCAAAATGTTGATAATTGCCAGCCTACATGAAAATTTGTCACCCTCTGTTGAGAGGTAATTTTGCACCATTTTGCACTGTTGCATGTTTAACTGTGATTTTTGCAGGAATTTCCAGGAAAAATATATATTATTATTTGCAGCAGAGTGTAGGCTTTAACATGAAATGTCTTGTTTGTAATTTTTTTACTGTTTTTCAAAATATTTTTGAATAAAAAAAACAAAAATAAATAAAAAATATTTTTTAGAAAATAGTTTATTTTAAATCAAACATTTATTTTATTAGAAACTTTTATATTGCACGTGAAAGCCCCATTTCTCCTGATTACAACGGTACCACATATGTATCGGTAGCCCCCCATTCTTGCCCAGGAGATGCCCCAAACTGAAAAGAGCACTTTTACATTTACAAATAAAATACAATTACTATCCACCTTATAAAGGGTTAAACCAAAAAACAATGGCGTAGGGTGGAGGGGTGGACACCATTTTTGGGGGAATTTTAAGGCTTAAAAATCCAAAAAATGATATGGGGTTCCCCCTACCCAGCATAACCAGCCCAGCTTTCGTGGCCACCCACCCTGCCGGCTACTAGCCCACACAACCAAGTGGCCTGGACCCTTCTGCCCTCCCTGGGCTTTGAGGACACTGATCACTTTGGCTTCTGCTCTCCTGCTGCTGTTTTAAGCCTTTTATAGCTGTTGAGTAACAAAGGGTTAATTTAAAAAAAAATTACATAGGGTCCCCCCTCCCGGGATGGGGGACCCAATTTTTGGAATTTTAAAGGTTAAAACCCCTTAAAAAAAAAAAATGGCGTGAGGTCCCCCCTAGCCAGCATAAGCAGCCTGGGGACCAGCTATGGGACTTGTAGAACAGGGCGCAGGGGCCAGCTTTGGTGGCCCCCCGCCCTGCCAGCTACAAGCCCCAAAGCATCAGATCCCGGGGATCTTCCCCCCCCCCGGGCTTTGGGGAGGCAGGTAATGGGAGAGCAGGGGTTAATGCCAAATCACCCACTAGCTGCAGGTAGACTTGCCAGCCCCCAGCCTTGTGAACTGGACTAGGGGTCTCATGGACCCTTACCAGTTCACAAAGGGTTAAATGTAAAAAAAAAACACAGATAAAAATATTATTATTTTTAATACTTACCTTCCACCCATCCCAGAGCACTGTGTTCCACACTGATCACTTTGGCTTCTGCTCTCCTGCTGGTGCTGGAAGCCTTTTATAGCTGCTGGGTGACAGGTAACAAAGGGTTAATTAAAAAAAAAATTACATAGGGTCGGGGGTGGGAGAAGCCAATTTGTTTTTTAATTTTAAGGGTTAAAAACCCCTAAAAATCCCCCCAAAAATGGTGTGAGGTCCCCCTACCCAGCATAACCAGCCCAGGGACCAGCTATGGGGCTTGTGGAACAGGGTGCAGGGGCTAGCTTTGGTGGCCTCCCACCCTGCCAGCTACAAGCTCTAAAGCGTCATATCTTGGGCTCTTCTGCCCCCCCGGGCTTTGGGGTGGCAGGTAATGAGGGGGCCAGGGGTTAATGGCAAGTCACTTGCTAGCCGCAGGTGCCTTTCCAACCCCCAGCCTTGTGAACTGGTATAGGGGTCTCATGGACTCCCAGGGTGAAGCAAAGAACTGTCCGGTTCGAACTAGGGGTCAGGTGAGTGTTTTTTTACATTATTTTTTGAACGGGGGAAAGTCATAGGTACTACGGGCTTGGCATTTAACAACCAGAGAAGAGTACCCGTAGTACCTACAGGAGACCTGGTGGGAGGGATCACACATGCAGGTAAGCAAAGGTCGTTTTTTTATTACAGTAAATGCCAGCGGTGGCTGAAGCGGGGCGGCTATTCCAGGCAAAATTTGAATGTCTAAAGACATTGCTAGAATTACTAGAATCACATATAAGTGCTCCGAAAACCTATTTTTTAAAGTACAACCCACATATTGGACCATACACAGACCATACATTGGTTGCAGGATACCACATAAACTACACTCATGGTATTGCAGTTCATTAAATTATTGATTTCAAAATAACAGCTCCCAGAATAGGAGGATACACATGGGCCCCTATCTACATATGCACACATGTTGCACCTGGGCCCACAGTAAGGAAAAAAGCCCTTTGTTTCCAATCAATTACTTCCCCTCTGTCTTGGAGATAGAAAGAGGCTTGTGACAACGTCGATCCCAAAGTAGGGGCTCTCCTGCTAACCACTTGGACACTTGACACTATTGGGTTGATTCAAAGAAACATGTAACAGCTTGGATTTGGCTCACGATCATCCTATTTTTCACGTCCGCTCGTGCGTTCGTATGAACTTGCGAGTGATTCAATAAGCAAATACGTTTCTATCCTAAAATATACGTCCGTTCGTATGATATCTCCCGAACTTGCCTCAGTCAGTTGGCAATCGTAAAAATCACGTTCATGTGCTCACCTGTTGCGGCGGCAGCCTGTTTTTTCGGCTGCTTCCATCGTCCACCTCTTCCAATTACTTGCGTTTGCCTCTGGTTTTCATTGGTTTTTGGCCTCTTAGATTCGTGCGTTCGTATGTTTATAAGATCTTGCGCATGCGCACCCTCAACCAGAAACTTACCTAAACCTCTTAGCGGCTGCATCCAACTTCATTTCTCGGTCCCTCAAACTTACCTAAACCCCTTAGCGGCTGCATCCAACTTCATTTATCGGTCCATAAAACTTACCTAAACCTCTTAGCGGCTGCATCCAACTTCATTTATCGGTCCCTCAAACTTACCTAAACCTCTTAGCGGCTGCATCCAACTTCATTTATCGGTCACTCAAACTTACCTAAACCTCTTAGCGCCTGCATCCAACTTCATTTATCGGTCCATAAAACTTACCTAAACCTCTTCGCGCCTGCATCCAACTTCATTTATCGGTCCATAAAACTTACCTAAACCTCTTCGCGCCTGCATCCAACTTCATTTATCGGTCCCTCAAACTTACCTAAACCTCTTAGCGGCTGCATCCAACTTCATTTCTCGGTCCCTCAAACTTACCTAAACCCCTTAGCGGCTGCATCCAACTTCATTTATCGGTCCATAAAACTTACCTAAACCTCTTCGCGCCTGCATCCAACTTCATTTATCGGTCCCTCAAACTTACCTAAACCTCTTAGCGGCTGCATCCAACTTCATTTATCGGTCCCTCAAACTTACCTAAACCCCTTAGCGCCTGCATCCAACTTCATTTCTCGGTCCCTCAAACTTACCTAAACCCCTTAGCGGCTGCATCCAACTTCATTTATCGGTCCCTCAAACTTACCTAAACCCCTTAGCGGCTGCATCCAACTTCATTTATCGGTCCCTCAAACTTACCTAAACCTCTTAGCGGCTGCATCCAACTTCATTTCTCGGTCCCTCAAACTTACCTAAACCTCTTAGCGGCTGCATCCAACTTCATTTCTCGGTCCCTCAAACTTACCTAAACCCCTTAGCGCCTGCATCCAACTTCATTTCTCGGTCCCTCAAACTTACCGAAACCCCTTAGCGCCTGCATCCAACTTCATTTCTCGGTCCCTCAAACTTACCTAAACCCCTTAGCGCTTGCATCCTTCTTCATGTTGACGACCCTAAAACTTACCCAAACCACATAATGTACATATGTCTATATGTTTCTAAGTGTGTTTTTTCTGGTTTGTGTAATTGTTTGTGTTTGCGCATATTAGAAAAGACACATTTTTGAAGGATTGAAATATAATTTATTTTAAAATTTGGGGGGCTTTTGGGGTTTTTTTTTTGTGTGTCCTTTTTTTTTTTTATTGGGGTGTTTGTTTTTAAACCCCTTTTTTTTTTTTTTTTTTGTTTTTTGGTTACAAACATGTTAAAAGCTTGTTTGGCTTTCCTTAAAAACTTTTTTTTTTTTTTTGGGGTTGGAAAAACCAAAAACTTTAAAACTTTAAAAACAAGCATAAAATTTATAAAACTTGTAAACAAAGTAGCCAGGACCAAGGGCACTAATCCTCCTCGTCTTCTTCATCTGTTGGCCCCAACGTCGCCTGTATGGCCAGCAGCTCGGCCACCAACTCCTTCATTCTTTTTTTTTTGGCCGCCAATGTTTTGGGGATCATCCCTGTAACCAATAGAGAAAGAAACATAAATAGGAGTCCCAGACCGGTTTGTATGCTGGAAATAGATTTGGGGTTAATCAAATACATGTAAATGCATGACATATGTCATTCTTCCAAGGGATACAGTTAATGCATTTCCCACAGGTAAGTCTTTAAACTCCTTAAACCGGACCTTCAACATTATTTAATGAAAACCAATAACTATTCCCAAATGATTCTGCACCAGCTCAAAGTAAATTTGGGTTTGTTTGGGATTACAGCGCCGCCATCTGGACTCTAAAGCATAACACTTAATGAGGAGTGGAGAGTTGGATAAAGTACAGGGGAGTAGGTTACAGTGGTGCGTAGGGAATCCCGAGCATAGCTGGGTTGAGGGAAAGGTCATCACTCCCACAATGCATGGCAGCACCTTCCTTTTTTCAATCTGTATCCCATGCTGCCTGTAAATATTGCGCATTCCATATTCCGCAATATTGGTTTTGTTCAGTCTAATAACATGCATTAGATGGCTGAAGGGTGTTTTTCCATGTTTCTAATCTGTAGGTACAGTGTGATGGCTAATTCTTAGGTTCTTAATACAAGTTAGGGTCCTCTTTAAGCTAACGAAGTGCCCACATGAAAGTGTGAACTACACATTGGCTACGCCTTTAGTTATGTGTGTGTTATTAGCTAACCAAACATTAATATGAATAATGGCATGGAGACTTACGGAGTTGGTGGCCGACAGATGGCTGGTTGGGGCCAACAGGCTGCCCTTGGTCCTGGCTATGCTGTGAAGAAGTCCCTGGAGAAACATGTGACATTTGGTTAGTACTTGTAGAGAGTCACTATTCCCAACATATCTGGCTCCCAGTCTGGCTGACATCACTCACCTTCGCCAGGATCGACTTCCAGCATCTCTGCTGCCTCCTCCTCCACTATTTCACCCGCACCCGAAGCTTCTACAAATACATAATAAAGGATAACTTAGTTTTTGGCCTGCCATGTATATCTTTGTGCCTATACATGAAGAGTGACATACCAGAGCCTTCCCCATGCCTGGCCAGGTATGACTCCACGCCCACGCGGTTTGGCCCCTCCTCTGTGGTAAGGTCCAGGGGCTGGTCTGAGGAGGCCACAGAGGAGGGGTAGGTCCGTCGCCCGGGAGATCCACCACCTTCACTCACAGATGCAGACTCATGCAGCACTGGTCGGCCTGTACGCCTCCGGGTGCGGCGAATTCTGAAATCCATTTCCAACACTACCAAAGAAAAGTCATTATAAATAAAGGCATAACTTATACATTTGGAACATATACCATGCAATTGCTTGGTACTTACTTGGGAAATGGATTCCAAAAAACCTCCGCACCCGGGGCATGTGCAGACGTTTCAGGTCCGACCAATGCTGCATTATCTGGGTGTGAGTGAAGGTGGTGCTGGTGACACGGTGTATCTCGGCGATGATCTCCCGGGCGATGTCCCTTTTCTCGCACACATTGGGCGCGAAGTCATACCGGCGCTGAAGCATGATCTGAAAAACATAATGGACACAGAGATTTTACTTTTACACACACACCCATATGTGTTGCATCACAAGTTGAGAATTTCATGTCATTAACACACACATTTCGAGTGGCAGCCATTTTTGGGGAGTGCCTTAAAGAGGACGTTGACTGTGAATGAGAGTCTGGTCTTATGTTATATGTATCACACACCATGTACATACAGATAATAGCCAACATCAAGAATCAGCCCACCTGCATCTATGGCATGTTAGGATGGTTTAAACATCCAAGATGTAGGCTAATGCTTAGGCTTTTGGACCACGTGTGTGGCTTCCCGTTGTGTTTTTATGGCTTAGGAAAACAGTGTTCCTCAAACATCCGCATCAAGGTCCGAGACAGGCCAGGTTTGCCAGCTAGCCCCGCTACTCCACAGGTTAATTAACTGTTGCTAAGCCGGAGCAATTGGCCGAATTAGGACATCAGCATAGACAGGTGAAAACGTGGCCAGGCTCGGCCCTTGAGGATGAAGTGTGAGGAGCCAGTGATTAAACATTAAGAGACCCCAAACTAGTTCCAAACGCATCATTTACATTTAGGCCATCATTGACTATTAGATTAAAATGCACAGGCAGCCACTTACCAGCATGAGGATCTCTTCCTGTTGACGGGTGAAGATAGTGGGCGCCATCTTTATGCTTCTTCAAGGCAGCAGATAAGTGAAACCCCAGCGGTTTCCTGGTTCCGCTCGAACGTACGTTCGTACGAGCGCGTAGTCGTGCGCATAGGCGTCACACGCTGGGCTCATTATTTAAAGGTCCCTGCACCCAAAGCTCATTCTCTTTGAGCATTTGTGTAAGATGGCACCTAAAAAGCCTATGAGCAAGCGACCCCAGCAAAGCAAGACCGCGGAGGGCCCAACAACAAGGTCCCAGCAAGGTAGGAGAAAGCTGAGAGGCAAGACTACTACCTCGGCCCCACCAAGGGACACTGGACCCTCAGGAACCCAAAAAAGGGGCCCCAAGCCACGTGCCCCTGCAGCCAAAAAGCAGCCAACTGCAGCACCCACCACCTCTGCCCCCAGAAGAGGCCGCACAAGGGAGCCCACACCGGCCATGGGTTCAAGTAGGGCAGTTCGGCAACCCAGGCCCCGCAGCAGGGCCCGCACCCCATCCCGGGCCAGAAGCCCAGCCAGGGCCCGCCGAACCCCATCCCGGGCCAGAAGCCCATCCAGGGCCCGCCGAACCCCATCCCGGGCCAGAAGCCCATCCAGGGCCCGCCGAACCCCATCCAGGGCCAGAAGCCCAGCCAGAGGCCGCCGAACCCCATCCAGGGCCAGAAGCCCAGCCAGAGGCCGCCAAACCCCATCCAGGGCCAGAAGCCCAGCCAGAGGCCGCCGAACCCCATCCAGGGCCAGAAGCCCAGCCAGAGGCCGCCGAACCCCATCCAGGGCCAGAAGCCCAGCCAGAGGCCGCCGAACCCCATCCAGGGCCAGAAGCCCAGCCAGAGGCCGCCGAACCCCATCCAGGGCCAGAAGCCCAGCCAGAGGCCGCCGAACCCCATCCAGGGCCAGAAGCCCAGCCAGAGGCCGCCGAACCCCATCCAGGGCCAGAAGCCCAGCCAGAGGCCGCCGAACCCCATCCAGGGCCAGAAGCCCAGCCAGAGGCCGCCGAACCCCATCCAGGGCCAGAAGCCCAGCCAGAGGCCGCCGAACCCCATCCAGGGCCAGAAGCCCCTACAGGGCCCGAAGAACCCCATCCAGGGCCAGAAGCCCCCGACCTGGCACCAGCCGGGAACAGAGCCCCCGACCTGGCACCAGCCGGGAACATAGCCCCCCAAGAGGGCCCAGAATTGCAACCATGACCACATCTACACCTGGAAGTTCGGTGGCCAGCCACGCCAGAACACCCAGTCCCTTGGCCAGTCCAGTCCAGTCATTGGGAAGCCACCAATCCGGCCATTCCCCTACCCAGCCCCAGGCCATAATGTCACCACATGTGTCTGCACACATGGAGGAGCAGCCAAGCCAACCATCTGGCCGCACATTGCGCCGCGGCCAGTTGAGTGGGAGATTCTCCCATGACCAAAATATGGCATTGGCTAGTGGCCTTACATTATACTATGACGAGCTCTATGGGAGCAAATCAAAACACACCACAAAGCAGCGCAAGATGGAATTGTTTGAAACCATCCTACGACAAGTAAATGCAGCGGGGGAAGAGAGGAAAGATGTGTCACAAATTCAGAAAAAAATCTCTGATCTGAAGTATGCTGTACGGCAAAAAGAAATTAAAAGGCATAATTACAGGTAAATAAATGTTTTCTCCAAATATAATGTTTAGGATGTACTGTATGCACCTTTTCTGAGTACCAAACGATTTTCTCTTTTCAGCCTGAAAACTGGAGGTGGCTTTCCTTCTAAATTGGAGTTTACCCCTGCTGAGGAGATTGTGCTGGGACTTCTCCATCCGGTCGCGGTCGGTGGACATGCTGGTCTAAGGGACACAGACTCACCGACCCGTACCCACGGTGAGTACTCTTAATTCTGCATGTTTGCCTGTTTGCTAAATAATCTAAAGTTCACTAGTAACCAGATAACGGGATGCCCCTATGGTTTGCCTTGCTTGGACTCGCACTACTGTGCCTGTTTGTGTCCTCTTTTGGTCCCTGGGAATCACACATTTAGGACCACATCCATTATGGCAAAGATCAAATTTCCAATTGGATTGGTAAAGTCATGAAGTTTCTCCTGAAAAGTGATATATTTTGAATCAATCACAAAACACACATCATTATGTATGGGTTGCCTATTTGTTGTGTGAGTTGTGTTTGAGTTAACAATGTAATTAGCCACCCCCAAACATATCTGACCTAGAGCAGCGAGACTCAACTGGCGGGCCGGGGTACCAATGCGGACCTTGGCACCAGATTCCAGGACCCCTGCCCAGACAGCCCTGCACTCAGTTACTTCTGTGTTGACGTGCTCAGAGCTGCCCCCTTGATCGGCGATGTAGTGGTTGTTCTCCTGCCCAATGTGATGGCTCCCTGAAACATAGCATTGCAATATGAAGTACTGCACAGGAAGTGGCATTGCAAGGTACACAGTAACTTGGTAAAACTTTCTCTTGGCACAATCGTGTCCCGCTGCCCCTGCTCTGCCCCATCTGCCACAGTCCCCCCATGCCCCCCCCCCCACATAAGCCCCATACATTTGTAACAGATTTGCTCCATCCATCCCATCACCATCAATACGTTAACTCCCCCCTTTAGCCATCCAATCCCTGTCCCCTCAGCTCTGCCCCATCCAGCCCAGCAAGGGCAAGCAGCCTTTATTAGTTTGCACTTGGAAATCTCCAGCCCCTCCACCAGTGTGTTTATTTCTAACTAGACAGCCCCTGCGTCAGCCCCATGGCCAGACATTCACCTCTCACCACATACCTTTAAATGGACCTTTCCAACAATTGTTTGAGTACCCCGGACCTAGCGAATGGTAGTCTAAAACCAAAAATGTGCGTTGAAAGTTGTATGCTGACTGGGTACACTTCCTGACTTAGAACTGAGGTCAGTTAGCAGTTTACGCGAGCCATTGCACCTATCTAAACTTGCGTGTCTTTGAACAAATGTCCCCATTGCTCTAGAGTTGATTAATATTACAAATAGAGGTTTATTTGATTACCTATCCCAAAAATGGTTATGTGTGTGTTTACGTGGTTTGTTTTTCTCTTCTTCAGCCCAGCATGATCCCTCAGCAAGGGTAAACTCACCCCCCAGTTTGGTTATGCCTACCAGGTCCGTACAGCATAGGAGCCCAGATCCGAGATTTCCGGTAAGTTAATTTAGTACCATAAATACTACCAAGTGCTTAAGAATGTGTTAAACTGTGGGAATCCCAAATTTGGACGCCAACTTACACTTTTTTTTTTATATGTCCCTACAGACCCGCACACTCATGGAAGAGATCCAGGACATGGAGGAAGATGATGATGTCTCCATGCAGGGCACGTCGGATGACCTCCCCCTGGGTCCCAATTTGGAACTGCTCCATAATGTTTCTCTGGCCAATCCTCAGCAGCAGAGTGAATCTCCATCCATTGTGCATGCACATGGGGAGACTGACACTACAGTCCCCAGTGTTCACTCTGCTGCTGAGGATTTGCAAAGCAGGCCTGTTGCTGTTGAGGGGACGACACCACGCGGCAGGGCACGCCCAAGAGCCAGGGTAATTGTGCGGCGGACTCCATTACGCCGCCCCACAATTTCCCAGGGGAGGCAGAGTGCCCTGCTTCAATTATGGACCCAACAAAGGGACTCTTATGAGGCACAGCTCGTTACAGAGCGTGAGCAAAGGCATGCCGACATGGTCAACATCAATACCAGTCTACAGGGCATCCTCGTGGAGTTGCGTACCCTCAACAGCAACGTGGTCACTGCAAGTAATGGCATCCAGTCAGCCATGGCTGAGATGACCAATATGCAGAGAAACATTGTGGAGCAGTTTCAAATTCACAATGCTGCCATGGCCCAGGCTAGGTCCCATTCACATGGACCTCCACCTGGACCTCCACCTGGGTATTATGGGCAGCCACCCTATTAAGCCATGGGTGTGTGGGACATCTTTTCTCTTAACCCCCACTGTATTTACTTGTCCTTTGAGGTTTCAAACAATCCATTTTGTGTTGCTCATGCAGGTTGTGTTTTGTATTTGCTCCCATATAGCTCCTTAGAGTAATGCTTAAGGCCACTAGCCAATGCCATAGGTCTATGTGGAGGGTATCTGGCCACTTATGGCTAGAAATATGTATTTGGTTGGTGCTCCTCCTGTTTGCAGACATGTTTGTGTGACATTATGGCCATGCCCAAATATCCCTGGGCACAGGCAATATTAATGACTGGACTAGGCTGGCCTTTGGACTGGGTGTCCTTGTTTGGTTGTGCCACTCACTTCCAGGTGTAGATGTGCTCGATGTTTTTTTTGTAATGTTATCCATTTGTAACCACAGATGTATGTGGAATGTTTTCTTTTAAGCACTATAATTTTTAATTTTCGAAGTAAAAAAATATTCTCACTTACAATACTTGTGGCGTTTTTAGTGGGAACACATTTTAAACAGCTTGGGCTAAACCAGATATTTTTGGTTTGAAGAGGTGTAACAATGCAAATCTAAAGCTAAGGAAACTACATGAAATACATTAGGCAACAATTAAGGTAAAAATGTTTTACTTTGAGGTAATGCCACATTACGGCAAAACAACATATTTAACAAAAAGGATAACACAGACACACAGAATGTTGAGACACGAAATAAAATTAAGTAAAATGCTGCAAGATCAGGTTGGCTCTAACTGATTGGCCAGACTCACTGGGTGGCCCCACAAAATTCTCGACATCATCCTCTACGGCTGAAGAGGGCAGGCTATCCACATAACGTGGGACACGTTCCAGGATGGCAAAATTGTGCAAAACAGCACATGCCATGATAATGTCGATCACTTTCTTGGGATCATATTGCAGGGCGCCCCCAGTATGGTCCAGGCAACGAAAACGTGTCTTCAACAGCCCAAAGGCCCTCTCCACAACAGCACGGGTCTTGCGGTGCGCACGGTTGTACGCTTCCTGAGAGGCATCCTGGGGCCGCAGCACAGGCGTCATGAGCCAGGGTAGAAGTGGGTACCCGGAATCACCTTAAACAGACAATGAAATGTAATCAAAATTAAAAAGGCAACACAACAAACACAAAGAATTTTACATATATCATAATGATGTAAGGTAAAGGGCCAAAAAAAACACCCAGGGCACATTAGCAAAATAAATATTGCCACTAATGTAGTACCTAATTAAAAATGGCACTTCAATATACCAATTAATTACCAAAGATCTGCACGGCCAAGGGTAATAGGAATTTAAATATATTTTTAGTTTTCAGACATGTTACAATTAGGATGCTGCTGAGGGGCTATCCACATTTAGATGAAAACTACAATGTATGCAGTTTAAGTCCACTTTGACATTTAAAGACCAATAGTACAAAAGGAGCCAAAGCTCACAGATCCTTGGGTATAAACTCCCAACCAATATATTTAGGGACATGGAACTTACAGACATCCTAACTAAAGGGAAAACATTCTGAAGGACAAAGCGAGGCAAGCATTTTTTTTGGAAGTTCATAATATATGACCCAAGAAAAAGGCAGTTTCTGGCTTATGTAAAGAATTCAAATACTAACATAGCAACAAATACAAGATTAATCCCACATTTAATAGCACACAAATAGGACACACTTACCAAGCAGCCATGCCCCCGAAAATTCACCTGCCTCAAATCTCCGAAACAACCCAGATCGCCTGAGGATATAGGAGTCGTGGGACGATCCTGGGTAGCCGGCAAGGACACTCATAAAACGCATGTCCGGACCAACCACGGCCTGGACATTAAGGGAGTGTCCCATTTTTCGATTCCTTAAGGCAAAAACATACAAAAAGGGTAATTGATATTTGACCCAAAAAAAAACAAAAAAAAACAAAACATGTCTGCACTCTATTGGGAAATACTAATGAAAAGCCTACAGAAAGCAGCTACACAAATGAGGGATAAACAAATATGCTGGCGCAAAGGAAAAAAGGTTACATTACACGTTGGCCAACATAATAACCAATCTCAATACCTATATATATACTCGTCGGCAGCCCTAGGTACGAGTGCCACATGTGTGCAGTCAATAGCACCAATAAATGTCGGCCACATTATAAAACCCAAGCTTAATGGCGTTTCTGGCTGCCATATCATCCGGAAAATAAATATATTTTGGAGTTATGGCAGCCATGCCTTCCAAAAATTTAGAGAGTGCGCGGCTCAGCGTAGGCTGTGACATCCCCACGGAGAGGGCACCCAGCCTCTGGAACGAGCCGTTCGCCAAAAATTGCAGGCAGCCAAGCATCTTGGTCATACCTGAAATTGCATGCCCCTTCCTTGTGGTGCGGGCTAACCATGGCCGCAGCTCACTATATAATTTATGGAGGGAAGCGCGATTAAGCCTGGTCAGCTCGAACAGCTCAACATCATTCATGCTATCGATGTTCATGCGACGACGCAGGGGCAATCTGCTCTCAGACATCTCGATCAACTCAATGCCAAAAAGCATAAGCCCTTGATGTGCCACAAACTCGCTCCGCTCCATCCTACTCCCGAGGCCAAATAGCTGCCGGCAAACATTTCGTAAAGCAGCTCTTTAATGGGCTTCAAAACAATTAGCAATCACCTCTCTGAATTGGTCGCAAGCCCATGTGAAGGACGTAAAAAATAGGATCGGACGCAAATAATACGATTTGGACGGGAAAAACACACGAACTAACGCAAATTATACGATTCTCGTACGAAATGCGTATGTTCATATACGTCTATGCGCGAACGATCGTGCGAATACGAAATGGCCAAAAAAACCAGAAAAAATGACAAACACCCACCCAAACTTACGATTCTCGATACGAAATCAATTAACTTTGGCTCTTTGAATCGAGGGGTATATCTCTTAAAGTGGTCCTTCACTCTGAATAAGAGTCTCTTTTATATGTTTCCCACACCCTGTACATACGGATTGCACACATTAAAAATCATCCTACCTGCATCTACTGCATGTTATGAGCCTTTAAACATCCAAGATGGTGGCTCATGGAACATCAGGCAGCCTGCAAACAGGAAGTGCCTTCTGACTGTGCTGCTCTGCATTCTGGGATTGCTGACCTTTTCCTGACCCCAGCTCTGCTCTATCTGAGCAAAGCACAGCTATAACCCACCCCCCTGTACTTTCTCTCACTCTCCTCAGTAAGTGTGATGTAAAAACTTAAAATATATTAACTTTAGATTATTATTATTATTGTTTATTTATATAGCGCCATCATCTTCTGTAGCGCTTTACAAAGTAGTAATTACAGACAGGGTAGAAACATACGGTACATATACTATTTCAAATGCAGTTTTACAGAGTTGACAATGGATATTCTGAGTACAAGATACAATAGGGGAGAGAGCCCTGCCCTTGAGAGCTTACAGTCTAAAGGAAGAGGGGTGAAGACGAGGGGGGGGAAGGATCACAAACAGTCAGTATTGAGCTTTGTGCCCTTTAAAAGATTGGTTAGGCCAGATTATATGCTTGTCTGAATAAGTGAGTTTTAAGGGCGCCTTTGAAGGTTTTGAGGGTTGTGGAGTGGCGGATTGGGTGCGGGAGGGCATTCCAGAAGATTGAAGTTGCACGTGAGAAGTCCTGGAGGCGGGCGTGAGAGGAGGTGACCAGGGTGGAGGACAGGAGAAGGTCGGCAGAAGAGCGGAGGCTGCGTCTAGGTTGATACTGTTGGATTAGAGATGAGATGTAGGGAGGGGCCTGGTTGGAGAGAGCTTTGTATGCGAGAGTTAGAGTTTTGAACAGGATTCGCTGTGGGACTGGCAGCCAGTGTAGGGATCGGCAGAGAGGCGCAGAACTGGAGGAGCGAGAGGAGAGATGGATGAGGCGAGCAGCAGAGTTCAGGATAGATTGGAGGGGTGCCAGTCTGTTAGTTGGTAAGCCACAAAGAAGGATGTTGCAGTAATCCAGACGGGATATGACCAGGGCGTGCACTAGCATTTTAGTGGTGTCAGGTGAGAGGAAAGGACGGATGTGGGAGATGTTTTTAAGTTGGAGGCGACAGGAGGTGGCCAGGGAGTGAATATGTGGTTTGAAAGAGAGGGCAGAGTCCAGAATGACTCCCAGGCACCGAGCTTGGGGAGTTGCTGGTATTGTGTAAGTGTTGACAGAAATAGACGTGTTAGAGAGGGGAGGGGAGTTAGATGGTGGGAAAATGACCAGCTCTGTCTTGTCCATTTTTAGCTTGAGGTAGCGAGATGACATGAATGAAGAAATAGCTGAGAGGCAGTTGGGGAGGCGAGAGAGGAGAGATTGGGGCCTGAGAGATATATCCGCATAGAAGTGGTATTAAAAGCCTAGTGAAGTTATAAGTTTGCCAAGGCCATGGGTGTAGACTGAGAAAAGTAGGGGGCCTAGGACAGAGCCTTGCGGCACACCAACAGAAAGGGAACGTGAGGATGAGACCGTGTTAGAATAGAATACACTGAATGATCTGTCAGAGAGGTAAGAGGTGAGCCAAGCGAGTGCAGGCCCTTGAACCCCAAGAGAGGAGAGAATATCAAGAAGCAGAAAGTGGTCGACAGTATCAATGGCTGAGCATTAGATGCTGGGGAATCATTTTTTAAGGGTTTGGGCTTTTCAATAAATCATGGTGAAGGTCCGGTTTAATTTAGAGTCAATTGGAGATTGCACACAGCAGGGCACCCCAAATTGGGAGGCACCAGGGATGAGAAAATCTTCCGCCATTGTTCCTACATGATGTTTACATAGTAATTCAGAATTCACACAAACTTGAAATACGTTTTAGGATGCCTCTGTGTGTGAAACTGCATGGTTCACCCACTCACTTACCTCGCACATGCACAGGCTCTCATCCAATCAAAACCCACTGCCAAACATATTCATGCCTTGTAATGAGTTCTGAATAAGCAGATTGCTGGGCACCTCCTGTTGGCTGCTCCCCTCCATTGCTCACTTTCACTGCCAGCCGTCCAGATATGCTGGTGCAGGTGGGGATGCTCCCAGAGACTTGCGCATGCAATTAATCAGACAATGAGATCAGCTGAACAGTGGAGGGGCATACCAAATCAGCTTTCACCCAGCCCTGAAATATTTTAGACTCCAGAGAGGACATGACTGGGTTTTGGTGCTTTTTTGCTAGTACAGCAACTGACTCTACAACTAAACAAAACACCTCCTACCATGATTGCATAAGCCATGTTCCTCTGCTGTAGCACTGGAACACCCAGCATTATTTACTTACTTACTTTGCTGCAATTAGGAGGATAAGGAGGGGAAAAACAGAGTGACTACCAGGAAAGCTGTCATAGTTGACATGCCCAAACATGCTGTAGGAGGTGTACCTGAAATAAACCATCTAACAGGGTGAATGAGTTTCAGTGGCTAGCCTGCCTTTCTTGGACTTGAACAGCAGGGGCTTTAGGTATTTCTAGTGGATGGAGGCTCCCCTGGATTTTAATAGCCTAGCCCATGTCTGTACTCAGGCCGTGGCTATCCATTTTTCCAGCCTTTCTTACCAGTGCGAGTGGGAGCAGGTGACAAGTAACCAGGGGAGTCTCGCTCCCTCTAGTACGTCCTACGTCTGAAGGGAAAGCCCATGAAATTGGACATTTCCCTTTTACTGTGATGACATGGTGGCTTTCAGAAAAGGTGAGGACTAACTGAGTTAGAGCAGTTGATGACTTGAGGCGGTGTCTACTAAATGGTGTAGGTTTTAAAGCAGCCTGCATTGAAATACATTGTACCCCTGTTCTCCTTCATGCTGTGATGATCCCCACTGTATGAACTCTTGATGACATCATATGTTCTTGCTCCCATTCCACTTTTCAAGAGCTTCAGGAATAGGCCTTCTTTAAAGAGAAAAAATGTTTAAAAGGTGATGAAAGGTTAGTATAGCATTTTTTATTTCTTTTTTTACCATAATAGACTAAACTAATATTAAATTTTTGTTTTCTCTGATTTGGCAGCCATTGCTCTTATCTCTTGTAACATTTGATATGCCTGGTGTCACAGCGCGTTTACATTCAACCCGTTCCCGCTGTGTCCTTGGGCGGCACATGCTCAAGCCCTGGGATTGTTTTGGGCAAAACGCCCTAAAAGTTTAAACTTGGCAATCAGCCCAAAGGTTGTAAATACACCAATCACATATATTCCCCTTGTCCATTCCTGTTAGGTTCAGCCCTATAAAGATTTTACCCCCCCAGTCTGCCACTGCCCGCGATAGTGTTTAGCTGGGTGTGCTATTCCTGAATTCCTGTATTGATACCCTTTGCCAACCTTGCTAGTCTGATTATCCTGACCGCCGCCTGTACGAACCTCAGCCTGAATTACGACCACAAACTTGTCTCATCCATGGTGCCGCAAAGCTCTCTGATCCCTTGGTTTGACCATTGGCGTGACCTTTGACCTTGCCTGTTTTCTCCCTCGGATTTCCCAGAACTGTGTTGCTGTGCTTACCTTGGCTACCGGAGTTTGCACAGTCTTACCTTCGGATAATCCGTCTTCATACCCATGAGCTTACATGCTTTGAGCTAATAAGTCCTGGGGGCAACCGGGTCCAGCGAGGCGTTTAAAGCGTCCTGGCAAATGGGGGCTTGGATAAAGGTGAAGCTAGCTGCGGAGATTGGGGGTTGTAGGCTCACAAAGAGGACGGGTGTCCTCGGGGTTTGACACCTGGCAGCGCAACAGTTGTATTTATAAGTGTTTACCTAAGCTCATCAAAAACCATTGTTTAGAATAAGAAGTTCTGACTTCTGTGTCCATCATGTACATAGAAGAAATCACCTTTATTGTGAAACTTATTTCCTTTTCCAGTGTAGTAAAATGAGCTGAATACTCCAGAACTCCAGGGCCTGGTGTGACGACAAACCTTTCTCAGCTGGATACCCATCAATGGACATACAGGATCATCATTATGGCAACAAAAGCTTTAAAGAAGATAACTGGAGTGATTCAAACTCTAGCCTGGAAGAGTCAAGCTTTGAGGCATTGAATGAGGTTTCCTCATCCCACGTTCAACCACTTAATAATGCTACAGAGGTTGTAGAAGAAAAGGGGTCTGGACCAGGTAGGTTTATGATTTTTTTGTATACAATATTTTTGCCCTAAAAGACGCACTTGCCCGTGAGACGTGCCTGGAATTTGGAGGAGAAAAATAATATTCTGAACCAATGTTATGAACCAAATAATAGACAAGGTGCAGAATCCCCCAATTACAGGCAGAGTGGCATCCCTCTCCCAATCCCCATAGGCAGTGTGGCATTCTCCCATCCCATTCCCCATAAGCAGTGTGGCATTCCCGCATCCCATTTCCCATAGGCAGTGTGGCATTTCTCCATCCCATTCCCTATATAGACAGTGTGGCATCCCCCCCATTCCCTATAGGCAGTATATAGGCATCCCCCCATTCCCTATAGGCCCCCCAACCATTCACTATAAGCAGTGCAGCATTCCTTCATCCCATTCACTATAGGCAGTTTGGCATTTCCCCCTCCTGTTCCCTGTAAGCAGTGTGGCATCCCCCCTCCCATTCCCCATAGGATGGAAGAAAAAAAAAAAAAATACAGTCAACTCACATGTCCCATATGTGAAAGAGGAAGGAGCAGCTGGTGCTCTCCTCGTCACCAGCACTGCTGCCCCTTCTGGCCACATACACAAACACCCAGCTCCATGCAGCAGGTGGGCATGGCCTACGCCTGAGTCCGGTGTGTGCATGGTCCCCAGTCAGAATAAGCGGTGGGGACGAGGACATCGCCTGCTACTCCTTCATCTGGCTCCCCCGTCTTCTCCAGAGCGGGATCGACAGGACTTGTAAGTTGACTTTTTTAAATTTTTATTTTTTACATTTTTTGGATAATTTTCTTTTTATGTTCGCCCCTTAAACCGGACCTTCACCATGATTTAATGAAAAGCCCAAACTCTTAAAAAACAATTCCTCAGCATCTAAAATTAATATATTTTACATGTTTAGTCACTAATTTATTATACTTTCCCCCACTGGGCTGCAACTCTGTTCGGGAATTTAGGATACGGGCGCCGCCATCTTGACTAAGAAGCATCACACTTACTGAGGAGAGGAGAGTGGGATAAGGTACAGGGGGGCGGGTTATAGCTGTGCTTTGCTCAGACAGAGCAGAGCTGGGGTCAGGGAAAGGTCAGCAGTCCCAGAATGCAGAGCAGCACAGTCACTTCCTGTTTGCAGGCACTTCCTGTTTGCAGGCTGCCTGCAAAAATGGCAGCTTCCATAAGCCGCCATCTTGGATGTTTAAAGGCTTATAAAATGCAGTAGATGCAGGTAGGATGATTTTTAATGTGAGCAATCTGTATGTACAGGGTGTGGGAAACATATAAGATAGACTCTTATTTAGAGTGAAGGTCCGCTTTAAGGCGCATGCACCCCCCCCCCCCACTTCTGGGGGATTAAAAGTGCATCTTATTAGGTGAAAAATAAGGTATCTGATCTAGGTATTTTACGGTTCTTGGGTGATTTGTATAAACTCATCTTTTCTGTGTGGTAATGATTTTTATGTAGCCTGCTTTGTAATATTGTCTAATACCCATGTTTCTCTAAAACTGGTAGTCTCTAAATTGTTAACTTTCTCCGTCTATATGTAAAACTTTGTAAATACACCATAAATATCAATAACAATCAGGGGCGGACTGGCCATAGAGAGACCCGGGACAATGCCTGGTGGGCCACACTACTTTGAGGCCAGTTGGGCTGCTGGTTGTAACGCCCACAATCAATTCCTGCCCTCTTAATCTCCCTCTCAGCCCCCTGTATCCAGATCCACGTTATCCACAAGCCAAAGAACATCAGCCTCCAATGCTATAGCCCCAACATCATGGTTGGAGGGACACAGCAGAGATGTCTCAGGCCAGCCAAGGGCTGGTAAAATCCAAGGCTAATTTTGGGCCCCAGTCCACCACTGATTATAAGTAAATCTAAAACCATGTCCATGAATACAGTAACTGAAAAAGACTGCCTAGAGCCTACTGAGGATTGCTACCGTACACATGATACACATGATTATAATACTAGCAGCTTTAGGAAGTCTGCTAAGTAGGGTGCGCTAAACTGGGGATACAGCCACAGAAAGTAAAACTTGCGCAAAAAAAGTTATGGTGCCTATCTGTAAGGGAGGAGAGTTCCACAGAGCAGAGTTCTCCTCTACATAGAGAATTTAGGCCAGAGCACAGAGCTGAACACTAAACAAAAAGTGTTTTATTAACAAATAGAAAACAGAACAAAGCGGACCAACAGTCAAAAATGACTTAACACAACAAACAGTGCTCATATGCATCCCTCCCAGGGCAATTTAGATTGCTGCACATAAAAATTAATTTACCTTTTTCTAACTCCTGCTGTATTAAAGAAACAAAATGGCAGCTCATGCATTTGCAGTCCACCTGCAAACAGGAAGTGCTGCTGGCAGGGCCGGCGTCAGCACCTGGCAAACCCAGTCAGCTGCTGAGGGCCCCACAGCACGCTGTTCTCTCTCCTCCCTCCCCGGCTGCTGCGTAAATGAGTGAGTGTTTTTTTCTCTTTAACTATTAGTTTGCTCAGTTTGCCCTAGCACACACCCTAGCCTTGGTGCCTGTGTGTGTGTGGTTTAGCAGGGGTTAATTCCCCTCCCGCCCTGCCAGCATTTTTGTATGTGCTTCTTGATGCCGCCTCAGCGCTGCCATCAAAGGGAGACGCCACCGCTGTCTTACAGCTTGAAAGGAATTCTGGCTGCACCCGGCTCCTTGTCTGCTTCTGGTGAGTTTCCAGTGAAGGGGAGTTGGACTAGACAGAGGCACACTGTGATGGGAGGTAGAGGCTTACACACTCGGGGAGGGGTAGCTAGGCAGTACTGATTTTCACTGACTAGGGTGTTGGGAGGATACATGGGTAATCAATGTCCTCCATGGTGAATAAGAGAGTGTTCTCCAGTGTAGCCCCTACTCCTTGCTTGTTGTATTTTTGGGAGGCCCCCATGTTTATAATGTACACCTTACTTTTTGAAAAAATGTCATTAAAACAAAGACACAAAAAAGTTTTAGAAGTATTAATCTTAAATATTTTTATTGGAGTGTTGTTCTAAAATTTATGTTTCTTTCTTTGTAGCCTAATGGCAAAATCTTTTTTCTTTATTTTTTTTTATCTTAAAATGTATAAAAAATATGTTTAAAAAACAAAACAAAGCACATTAAACTATTTACAATGGGCGGTGGGGGGTTAAAGAAAGTGGCAGGCTTCCAGTGTCTTAAGGTGTACTCACAAGCATGATGGTGTCCTGCTGGTTGCAGGTGAACAGCGAGGGTGCCATTTTCCTAGTGGTGTCTGCATCAACCTTTGCATGGCTACATCCTTTCTGTATGTTTTCCAACTTGCAAACCAGAGGCATAATAGCACACTGTCTGAATTTGAATGCAGCAGCAGAACTGATGTATGGGCTGTTGAACCCAGCCACACTCCAGGGATTGCTCGGGACCATCGACTCAGACATGCGTGCTGCTGCTGGAATAGGTTGTGGCATAGTTTGGGTAGCTGTGTTCATTTGGATGTTTGCTTCATTTCAATTGGCAAGTTTATGATGCCAGCAGGGTCTAAATGTAGTCGCTGGACCATGAAATGCCAATCTTGGAATGTTGCCACAGGTCACATCAAAGCCAATTAATGACCTTGGTTACTTTTAAAACATTGAAGCAGATGGGTTAGCCATTGCTTAGGCACACAAGGTATGGGGCTTGACTAAGCTTATGCCCTATTCACATTAAAGGAAAAAACAACAAATAAATATGGCCACCCAAGCACACCAACATAGAAGTACTAATGTTATCAAGGACTGTGTCTTCAAGGACAGCACCAAAGGAAGACCTGGATCTGGTGAGTGTCATGTGGCCAAAGTGTGGAACCCTGGATTCCCATGCAGCCCTATTTGTGTGTACTGTGTGTGTATCGAACAGCAGTGAGCTAACTAATTTGTCTGGCCGTACAGACGCTCCCGCTACTGGCTGCCATACATGATCTGGAGGAGGAGGATCCACTGTATCTGCCTCTATAACAACAGAAGCATAAGCACCCTCTGCTACACCAGTTGCCTCTGCAACATCCTCAGACACAACATCTGCCTCAACAGCTGCTACTGCAGCAGCAGCTGCCTCCCCCAATCCCTCTGCAACTGTAGCAGCAGATGCCTCCCCAAATCCCTCTGCAACAGCAGCAGCAGATGCCTCCCCCAATCCCTCTGCAACAGCAGCAGCAACAGATGCCTCCCCCAATCCCTCTGCACAGCTGGATCTGAAGCTCCAACATGACCAACAGCTGAAGTGTGAGGAGCAGCTGCAGCCATTACCTCCATGGGTCAGTTCTGCTGCCGAGGAGTTCCCACTACCCACATCAAACACAACACATGTGGACAGGCCAAGTACAGCTCCAGCTGTAAGTGTCCCTACCCAGGGAAGAGGACGAAGGCCTCAGACATAGCGCCATCTTGCCCTGTTGAGGCATGTGCATAGCCTTCAGGCAAAACAGTGCCTGGTTCTGCCAGACCATGGGGACAAACATAATGCAGCTCTACCATGACCTCCAAACAATGGTGGGGGAGCAACATAACAACAACCGGTACATGGAGGCACTGATATCACCGTTGCTGCTGATAAATGACAACCTGCCACACCTGGTGGGCAGGAGTAATGAAACAAACCTTTGGTAGTAACTTTTTCTGTTTAGAAATCTCAGTAGCCTAAGAATATGGGCCCACAGTGTTCTAAATAAAGTAGTATGTCAGAGACAACAATAAGCAAACCAATCATAAGTGAGTTTGTAATTCAGTTTAATCTCACTGAACACATGAAAAGAGAGTTTGAAGCTTACAGAACAAACCTTAAAGCGGACCTTCACTCTGAATAAGAGTCTATCTTATATGTTTCCCACACCCTGTACATGCAGATTGTCCACATTAAAAATCATCCTACCTGCATCTACTGCATGTTATGAGCCTTTAAACATCCAAGATGGCGGCTTATGGAAGCCGCCATCTTTTCAGGCAGCCTGCAAACAGGAAGTGCCTCCTGACTGTGCTGCTCTGCATTCTGGGACTGCTGACCTTTACCTGACCCCAGCTCTGCTCTGTCTGAGCAAAGCACAGCTATAACCCGCCCCCCCTGTACCTTATCCCACTCTCCTCTCCTCAGTAAGTGGGATGCTTCTAAATCAAGATGGCGGCTCCCGTATTCTAAATTCCTGAACAGAGTTGCAGCCCAGTGGGGGAAAGAATAATAAGTTAGTGACTAAAAACGTAAAATATATTAATTTTAGATGCTGGGGAAGTTTGGGCTTTTCATTAAATCACGCTGAAAAGGCCAAGATTTGCCTCAAAACCAAATATATATATAGACATATATACATACACCACAAAATGACACTGGGAAGCCAAAAAAAGGACAAATATTAAGTAAAATGAGACGAGACAAGGTGGTTCCGCACAGACTGCCCTGAAGCTCAGGAGGCAAATCCATCATAGCTACAGAGGGGGACACAGCTACATAATGAAGAACCTGCTCCAAGATGGCATAGTTGTTCCGAGCCATACAGGCCACAATAATTTTAATGACCTTCTGGGGCTGGTACTGTAGGGAACACCGAGTATGGTCCAGGCAACTAAACACAGTCTTTAGCAAACCAAAAGCCCGCTCAACCACTGCCCTGGTCTTGGCATGAGCCCGGTTATATGATGCATGTGCCTGACTCTGAGGGTGCAAAATGGGGGTCATCAGCCACGGTAGAAGGGGGTAGCCAGAATTGCCTAAACAAAAAATAAATATATATATATATACATACACCATTAACACATTATCACCTGTAGAAAATGTACTACATCAAAATTTAAAAATAGAATGGGGGAGACAGAGGATGCATCCACAGATACACAAGTTTTACATGAAAATAAGACATCAGCAATAAAGGAGGAATAATGACAACACTTACTGAGTAGTCACCCGCCAGACAGCTTGCCCGACTCAAGAAGACCAAAGAGGCTGGAGTGCTGCAGAATAAAGGCATCATGCATGGAGCCTGGAAATCCATCCAGAACGCTAAGGAACCGAAGATCAGGACACACTGTACATTGATAGAATGCCCCATCTTATGGCTCCTGCACAAAAAACACAAAGCACTTAGGTCAATAGCTAAGAAGCATTAAAGCACACCTACACTTTAGAGTGAAGCAGCTACAGGGAGCAAGGGGCAGGCAACTAGTTGAAAGGGGAGATTGAGGTCCACTTTAAAGGAGGCAATACAATGCAAGGGACACACACTAAATATGGGGGAAACTGACAGCATTATAGTGAAAGCGTTCCAGAGAATCTCTTTGGGACCCAGAGGTGGCGACTTACATCGGCTTTTATTGAAAGCAGAGGCCAAATGGATCTTTAAGATGAAAGGCAGGCTTCCCTTAGGTCTGAATTTAAGGTGGGATATCTCTTTGTTTACAGAATCCTAGTTTATGGATTAATAGTCACCCCTAATAATATATTTAATGCATGCATTTATTACATTTATTATGTACTCTTATGAGTGCCATTGTTTATACACTATTTATATATTTTTAATTGTATTATCTTATGGTATTTAGGTGTATACATTTGGGTGAATTCTTGTTTCTACATGCTTTTGTATGCTTGTTTAATATGGTATATGTGTACCATATTGAGTACTAATGCAGAGCATGAAGGACTATTATCCGGTTGCCTTGAGTTGTTACACCCAGCCTGGCAGGCAGGAAGTTCCAGCATGATTTCCCCTTGAGCACACCTAGCAAGGTGCTGTTTTTTTTTTTTTTCCTTCCTGCTTGTGACGTCGGGTGCAGCACTTGGAGGGTGAGTGGCAATATGCTTACATGCTTTTGTACTATGACCATGTGATTATAATTAACCTTAATTGCAGTAACTTTATAGTGAGTACTTGTTAGACCTTGTGATACATTTGAAAAACGGACGCGGTCACACCCAAGACGCGTTTGATTTTATCCCTGCATTTGCACTGATGGGCTGCTTTCAACGATTTTTGATAATAAATGGATGTTTTATGGGAGTGCAGACCGGCATCATTATTTTTCGGATTTATCATGGTTGTGGATTAACCAGGTTGGGCACCCGATTTCCTACTATCTGCTACAGCTGGAGAGTGAGTCTTCCCATTTATTTGTACTAAATATGGGTAAGCTAGACTAAAACAAGATGTGACTACGTAGCAGAGAATGATGGAGGCAAAGGGAAAACAAAGACTGTAGAGATACTCCTCAGCAACCGGAGGCACCAGAGTAACGTGCGTGCAGTCGATCGCATCCATGACATTGGGCATATCAGCCAGCTCATAAAAGTCCAACTTAACTGCATTTCAGCCTACCATGGTGTCAGGGAAACATATATACTTGTCCACCAAGGTACCCATGCCATCCAGTAATTTATTGAGGATGCGGCTGTGCGTAGGCTGGGACATGCCCACAGAGAGGGCGTCCAGCCTCTGGAACGAGCCGTTCATCAAAAATTAAAGGCAGCCAACCAATTTGGTGATACACACAATTCCATGCCCCTTATTTGTGGCGGAGGCCAACCATGACCGCAACTTACTACAAAGTTTGCTAACAAAAGAAAAAGAAATAATACCACGCTAAAGACAATAGCATATGCAAGTAAACCAAAAGCTCAACGTGTTAAACTTAAATCCCAAACTTAAGTCCAATAATCAAAGTCCAACAAAAATACACATAACTCATAGGAGAGTCCAGTTTAATCAATCACGTCATCCCGCTGTGCATGCATCTTCACACAAACATGTGCCCTCCACCGTTAGGAATAAATTCTTAGCAGAAATGGCAAGAGATATTGCCAAAGATCTTCGATGAATCCAGAACTCATAGGGTTATATTACAGCTCACTATAAGGACTGCTTTCACTTTAAATATCCACAGGACTGTATCCAGCTTCTGCTCAGAAAACTCAGGATACTCTCAAAAGAGTTGTATGTGAATAAGAAAATAAAGAAAATCTAGTGCAGCACTATTTGGAAAATGTCAGAAGTTTTAAAGCGGTCCTTCACTCTGAATAAGAGTCTATCTTATATGTTTCCCACACCCTGTACATACAGATTGCCCACATTAAAAATCATCCTACCTGCATCTACTGCATGTTATGAACCTTTAAACATTCAAGATGGCGGCTCGTGGGACATCAGGCAGCCTGCAAACAGGAAGTGCCTTCTGCCGGTGCTGCTCTGAATTCTGGGATTGCTGACCTTTTCCTGACACCAGCTCTGCTCTGTCTGAGCAAATCACAGCTATAACCCACCCCCCTGTACTTTATGCCACTTTCCTCTCCTCAGTAAGTGTGATGCTTCTGAGTCAAGATGGCGGCGCCCGTATCCTAAAGTCCTAAACAGAGTTGCAGCCCAGTGGGGGAAAGAATAATAAGTAAGTGACTAAAAACTTAAAATATATTAATTTTATATGCTGGGGAATAGTTTTTTAAGGGTTTGGGATTTTCAATAAATCATGGGGAAGGTCCGGTTTAATGAAGTCCATAAAAACACTCACAAAGAAAATGGTTATAACCGCATGTCAGACAAAGCAGCTGTCCACAACTGTTACCGCAGTATCACAACATAGGGACTCTTCTGGGTAGAACTCCATTCGCAAGCAAGGTCAGTCCTCCAGAGAATAAAACCGCTGAGAAACCAACGCATTTCATTGCCTGTCAGTGACTTTAACTAGGCTGTAGCCTAGTTAACTGCGCAGCCTACTTATAGTCGCTGACTATAGATGCAACTACTATCCACACTATCAAGGGTTAATTTTATTTTATTTTTTAATTAACCCTTGATAGTGTGGATAGTAGTTGCATCTTATTTTAAGTGTTTTTTTTCAGTTTGGGGGGGGGGGGGGGCTCCTGGGCAGGAATGGGCTTTGACGTGCAATATGTTTTTTTTATTAAAGTAAATGAGACAAATTTAAAAAAAATATATATATATTTTTTTATTTTATTCAAACTTAAACCGGACCTTCAGCATGATTTAATGAAAAGCCCAAACTCTTAAACACTATTCCCCAGCATCTAAAATTAATATATTTTAAGTTTTTAGTCACTGAGGAAAGGGGTCAGGGAAAGGACAGCAATCCCAGAATGCAGAGCAACAGTGTCAGAAGACACTTCCTGTTTGCAGGCTGCCAGATGCCCCATTGAGCCACCATCTTGGATGTTTTTAAGGCTCATAACATGCAGTAGATGCAGGTAGGATGTTTTTTAATGCGAGCAATCTGTATGTACAGGGTGTGGAAAACATAAGATATGCTCTTATTCAGGGTGAGGGTCCGTTTTAAAATAGCAAAACGGAAAGTGGGATGTGCTCATCCAGTCAGTATATAGCAGGAGTGACCACACTCCATAGACAAAACAAAAAATGTAACCCTCTGCACACTCATACTATTGAAAAAGCTAGATATACCTTGTTAAAAACATGAACTGTTAGTTAAAGGAGCACTATCACGAAATTGTGTAATATTAAAAACCCATATAAACATGTTGGCTAATGAGAGAAGGGGTCATTTATAAACCGAACTCAATAAAACCAAGCTTGTGGTTTTCTTCTCCTGGTAGGAATAAAATCCAGGGGTGACAGGTTTAGAGTCTGTCACCCAATTCCCTCTTCCTTCCATTAAATAAAAATAAAAAACATGTGGCCCCTACCTTAACCCTTCTAGTGCCAGCTACGTGAGTCTCACATAGCTGCCTCTCCAACTGTTAAGTGCCAGCTACGTGAGACTCACGTAGCTGACTTTAGAGCCCCATAAAAAAAAGTAAAAAAGATACAGACTTACCTGACCCCCCGTTTGAAAGTGCCAGCGATTCTCTTCAATAACACCTATTTGATTTCTGCCCCAGGGCCTCTGATCTTCAGGGGGGGGGGGGGGGGGGCCCGGAATAGGCCCCCCCCCGCGCCATCTGAAAGAAAAAAATAAATAAAAATGACACAAACTCACTTGACAGCCCGATTGCTCTCCCCGGGTCTTCTCTTCACCGGGGGGACTCCGATCCCCCACCTGGACTTACCACTCTTCGGGTGAGGACCTAGCAACGGGCCCTCACTGTCCTCTTTGGCTGGCGCTGGCCCCGCCCCTAGCCCCTCCCACTTGTGGGAGGAGCGGGATGACGTCATCCCGCTCCTCGTATACCGGCGCCCGGGCTCCGACTGTCACTTGTCGGTAGCGATCGGAGCAGGGAGGGTGGGAGGCAGGGTGGCTCTGATCTCCCTGCCTCCCACCCTCCCTGCTTCGATGACTACCGACAAGTGTCATCTGCAGCGGCGCGGGACACGGGATCAGAGGTAAGTATAAGTGAAAAAAGAATAATTAAAGAATTTTTTGTCTGGTGTCTTTTTTTTTTTACTTAACCCTTTGTGAACTGGTAAAGGGTCCATGAGACCCCTTATACCAGTTCACAAGGCTCTGGGGCTGGCAATCACCTGCGGCTAGCGGGTGACTTGCCATAACCCCCAGCTCTCCCATTACCTGCCTCCCCAATGGCCAGGGGGGGGCAGAAGGGCCCGGGCCACTTAGTGGCTATGTGGGCTAGTAGCCTGCAGGTCCAGGGCCACCAACGGCCAGGGCCCCTGCGCCCTGTTCTACAAGCCCCCATAGCTGGTCCGGGTCGGTAATGCTGGGTAAGGGGGACCCTACGTCATTTTTTGGGGGGATTTTAACCCTTAAAATTCCCAAAAAAATGAGGTCCCCCCCCCCCTGGTGTTTTGGTTTTGGGGAGTTTCCTGGGCAGGAAAGGGTGTATACCAATACATATGTGGTACAGTTGTAACCACAACTGTACCACAGTTGGCTTTCACACGCAATAATATTTTATTAACAAACTTACATTTTTTATCACAAAAAAAACACTACAAATTGTAAAAAATAGATTGTTTTTATTTTTTTGCACATATTTCACCCAAAAGTATTGAGAATACACTAAAAAAGGCCAAACAAGACATTTCATGTTGAAGCCCAGACTGAAAAAAACAATATATAATATTCTAAGTATGTCACACACCCCGCTTCAGATAGTCATTACACTGTAGAGGGCGATCTTGCAGAGATGTCATGAAAAAAAGGGAGCCCCTCCCGGTCCATAAATACCTGGGACCTCCCACTCATTCCCCAGTCTTTCATCTCTGCAGACGGCGAGCAAGTCAGAAGATGTATGTCTCCTCCTTGCAGGTAGCCGGCCCGCTTGTTAGTCTATTTCTGCCTGGACCCCCTTCTTAGTATTACACCTTGCCTCCCAGCCTAGGCTGCTGGTCCGGGCAAGGGTAGACGGCACCTAATGGTGCTTAGGAGCTACGCTCCACCGTGAGACCCCATACTAAGGGGTAGGCGGTTTGCCGGGTTGGTGATTCCGGTTAGGGATGCCCCGTCCCTTGCCCTTCCACCTTCCAGCGTTGATTCCCCCTCTCCTGGATTGCCCTTGCTCCTTAGAGGGGGGGGGGCTTTCTCCCTTAGTGTAGTCATTTTTTATTAGGTCAGTACTTTGTTGTGTGCGTGTTCACGTGGGTGCACTTCATGGAGTTCTCAGCCGGCGCCGGCTGTGCCGCGGCGCCGGCCATTGTGACTGCTTCGGTGGGGGAACTTCTTCCCCTCAGGTGCGGTTGGTAGGGGGGCGGGGGCGGGCGCTCGGCGCGATCGCCACGGCCCGCCCCCTGTGCTCCTGGCGCTGCTGCAGAGCCTGGCCTCTGGCCGGGAGCGGCCTGTCGTCAGGGGGGAGGCCAGCTTCTCGTGTCTCCCGCCGCTGGCTGGACGGACGCCGGCTGGACTGGACGGCCTCCGTGAGTGGCCCTTGGGGCCTCATTACTTCTTGACAAGCATATTCATATATATATTATATATATTTATTTATTTATGTAGATTCCTTATGTCATTGCTACAGTATGTCTGCTTTGTGTGCTTGGGCATGATTGAGGTGCTGGATAGCCCTGTATTCTGTCTTCCAGGTGGACCCTTGTTGGATCCTAAAGGGGTCCTCCCGGTCCTAGGGTCCCTGGTTTAATTTTAAACTCCCCATAAATCCTCCCACTCGGGACACAGAAAGGGCATCCCGGGTCGCTTATATTGCGTAATTCCCTCGGGTATTGCGACTACCAATAAAATCACCATATGGAGGCTTCCCAGGATACCGGGCTCGGGCTACCCTCGGGGCAACCCCGGCAGTGTTTGGGGTGTGGGGCATCCCTTACAGGGGATGATGTATTCCTTTGCATACCATGTGCACAGCAGACTATTACGCGGCAGTCCGGATCCCATACGTCGGGTTCTGCGCCGCCAGTCCCTTCTCCTACCCCTCCCCGCCTGATCCGTACCCCGGGTGATGTTGTCACGAGTGGGGAGTCGCAATCTGAGGTGTGTGCCAGATTGTCCAGAAAGGCCCCAGCTAAGAGAAAGCACTTGTCCCCAGCCACACAGGCTTCTGACCTTGAGGAGTTTGATTCACTGGACTGGTCGGACTACCCCCCGCTAGAGGAAGGGGAGCTTTTTGAGGAGTCAGATGGTTCTGACGATCAGCAGTTTGTGGGCGCTGATGCCTAGTGGGGTCAGGGGGATTCTTTGGATACCCCTAAGGTCCTGGCTAATATGTTTGAGGTTTTGGCAATCTCTCCTCCTGAAGCGACCCTTCCGCAGAAGTGGGAGTTCTTTGAAGAGGCTAAGCCGCGCTTAGAATTCCCTAATCAAAGGCATTTTGATGGCATTATTCCTAAGGAATGGGAGAGGCCTACTCGGCTTCCGGGTGTCCCTCCGGGTTGGGATAAGAGATATCCCTTTCCGGTGGATGCTGTGAAGTGCTGGTCATCCCCTCCCGAGGTGGACGCCCCTGTTTTGGGGTTGTCTAGCACCTCTGTCTTGCATTCTCCTGACTGTTCTACTCTCAAGGACAGTGAGGACAAACGCATTGACCAGATGGCTTGTCATGGTTTTGCCAGTGTCGGGTCGGCCTTGCGGCCTGTCTGTGCTTCAGCGCTTTTAATAGTGGCTTCTAGGTCGGTTGTCAGGGACCTATTGTCTACCTCCAGGCTTGACCCGGCTAGTGATGAGTTCACCGCCCTTAAGCGGTGTGAATTGTTTTTGTCATTTGTGCTAGCCGCCCTGGATGATACCATGGTGATGTGTAGTAGAACTTCGGCCTTGCTGGTGGCTATTCGGCGATCGGTTTGGTTGCGCCAGTGGGCGGCTGATTTTGTGTCCAAAAAGTCGCTTACGGCCCTTCCCTTTCTGGGCTTGCGGCTCTTTGGAGAAAAATTGGACTCGGTCGCAAAAGGAGGTAGGTTACCTCAGCGAAAGAAGCAACGTCGTCCCTTTCAGGGGGTGGCTTCCTTTACCCCGTCCTTTCGTGGGGCCAGACCTGGCCGGGGATCGGCTGTCTTCTCCTCCAGAGGTGATTCCTGGAACAGGGGAAGAGGACGTGCCCGTCCAGGTCACAGCTGGGGCTCCAAGCCCAAAGCCGCTGCTAAGTCGGCTCAGCAATGAGGGGGCGCCCTCACCCTCGCGGGTGGGGGGACGGCTGCGACACTTCTCTCCGGTCTGGGACCAGGAGGTCTCGGACAGATGGATTCGGGAAGTGGTGTCTTCCGGTTACAAACTGGAGTTCGAGATCCGGCCTCCTCCCAGATTCTTCAGGTCTCGGGTGCCCTTGGATCCTCTGGCCGCGCAGGGGCTCCGGGCGACAGTAAAAGATCTCCTGTACATGGCTGTCATCTGCCCGGTGCCTCCCTCGGACCGGGGTCTGGGATACTATTCCAATCTGTTCATGGTGCCCAAAAAGGATGGCTCCGTTCGTCCCATCCTGGATCTGAAGTTTCTCAACAGGTTTAACTGTCCCAGGAAGTTCCACATGGAAACCCTGCGCTCAGCCATAAATTCGCTTCGTCAGGAGGACTTCATGACGTCCATAGACATCAAGGATGCTTATCTGCATGTTCCAATCTTCCCAGGCGGAGCTAGATACCAGGACTGTGGTGGCCACTCTGGAGAGATTCGGCTGGGTGATCAACTATCTCAAGTCCTTCCTCTCTCCGTCCAGGGTGGTGTCGTTCCTGGGGAGGTCTCTGGATACTTCTCAGTCCAGGGTGTTCCTCCCCCGGTCCAAGGTTCTTTTGATTCAGGAATTGACTCAGCTCTTCTATCCATTCCTCGTCCCTCCATCCGGCTGGGGATGAGACTGGTGGGATTGATGGTGGCTTCGTTCGAGGCGGTTCCCTTTGCCCAGTTTCACACAAGGACGCTCCATCTGTTGGCGGCCTGGGACAGGTCTCTGCTGTCATTGGATCAGTCCTTTCTGATGTCCCCCCGGGTTCGGCATTCCCTTCGGTGGTGGCTGGAACCAAGCAATCTGATGAGGGGCAGATCCTTTCTGACCCCTTGTTGGGAGACGGTCACCACGGATGCCAGCCTGTCAGGTTGGGGGGGGGTTTGGAAGGATCTTCAGTTTCAGGGACTGTGGGGGCCTCAGGAGGCTCACGATCCCATCAATATTCTGGAGCTGAGAGCCATCAGGTTGGTTCTGGGTCGCTTGACTCATCAGTTACAGGGTTTGCCGGTTTTAAGTTCGGTCGGACAATCGGACGGCGGTCGCCTACATGAATCACCAGGGAGGAACTCGCAGCAGGCGTGCCCTCAGGGAAGTGTCCTTGATCCTGGCCTGGGCAGAGAGCAATGTCCCATGCATCTCGGCGGTGTACATTCCGGGAGTGGAGAACACGGAGGCGGACTCCCTGAGCAGGTGCTCATCTTGCCGGGGGGAATGGTCTCTCAGTCCCATGGTGTTTCGGTCATTTTGCCACCGGTGGGGGACTCCGGAGGTGGACCTCTTTGCCTCTCATCACAATCACAAGCTTCCGGCATTTGTGTCTCTCTCGCGGGATCCGCTGGCTCTGGCAGTGGATGCGATGTCTCTGAACTGGAGGGATCTGGGGTTTCTGTACCTGTTCCCTCCATTTCCCATGGTGGGCAAGGTGGTGTGCAAGCTGGCCCTAGAGGGTGCGCCAGCAATCTTGGTGGCTCCAAGATGGCCAAGACAGGTTTGGTTCGCAGACATGGTAAGGTTGGCAGCGGCAGTTAGATCTGCCCCTTCTGCCGGATCTGCTCATTCAGGGTCAACTGCTCTACCCCAATTTACCAACACTGGCTTTGACGGCGTGGCTGCTGAAACCTCCATCTTGAAGGAGGAAGGTCTTTCTGATGCTGTTATTCAGACTCTGGTTAGGGCTAGAAAGAAGTCTTCCTCTGCCATCTACTATAGGATTTGGAGGTCTTATATTGATTGGTGTGAGGTCCGGGCCTTGCCTTGCAGGGTGTTTTCTATCCCTAGGGTTTTGGAATTTCTGCAACATGGTCTGGACCTGGGGTTGCAGCTTAGTACGTTGAAAGGGCATGTTTCTGCCTTCGTGGTTTTCTTTCAAAGGTCTTTTGCTCTTCATCCTCTGGTTAAGACCTTTTTCCAGGGGGTTACGCATGTGCGGCCTCCTAGGAAGCCTTTGCTCCCAGTTTGGGATTTGAATTTGGTTCTTTCTGCCTTTCAGGGTCCTCCCTTTGAACCTTTGCAGGATATTGCTCTTTCTACGCTTACTCAGAAGGTTGCGTTTTTGGTTGCCATCACTTCCGTTCGGCGTGTATCGGAGTTGGCGGCTTTGTCCATTAAGGCCCCGTACTTTGAGAGGCATCAGGACAAGGTTGTTTTCCGCTTCAAGCCAGATTTCCTTCCTAAGGTGGTTTCTGCCTTTCATCTTAATCAGGACATTGTTCTACCCTCCTTGTGTCCTAAGCCCAGCAATGACAAGGAGAGGGTCTTGCTTTCACTGGATGTGGTTCGCTGTGTGAAGTACTATTTGGTGGCTACTTCTTCCCTTCGTAGCACTGACGCCCTTTTTGTGGTGCCCTCCGGGCCTAGGAAAGGTTTGACTCCCACCAAGTCTTCCACTAGTAAATGGATTCGCCAGGCCATTGTTGGGGCCTATTCTGCCAAGGGGAAGGTTCCCCCTTTTCGTGCTCATTCTACTCGTGCCATTGGGGCATCCTGGGCCTTCCAGCATCAGGCCTCTGTTGAGCAAGTTTGTAAGGCTGCTACCTGGTCTTCGGTTCACACTTTTTCCAAGTTTTACAAGGTTGATGTGCGGGCCTTAGCGGACGCTGTTTTTTGGCTGCAAAGTTCTGCAAGTTGCAGTGGTTTAAGTTTGTGCATTATTGCCTTGTTTTGGATCCCCGCCCTTTATGGACACTGCTATTGGATGTCCCAAGTGTAACACCCCGCTTCAACCCGCCCTTTGGTTTTCTGGATCCTTTCTATGGTGAACCTTTTTTACTGTTACTGGTTATTTTGGCTCTTCCTGGTCCCTTTTCTGCTGTCTTAATACTGGGGAATGAGTGGGAGGTCCCAGGTATTTATGGACCGGGAGGGGCTCCCTTTTTTTCATGACATCTCTGCAAGATCGCCCTCTACAGGTCGGTATAACCCAAGTGTAATGACTATCTGAAGCGGGGTGTGTGACATACTTATAATACCCATTTTACAGGTGAGTAATCACAAAATCGTATTTTTCCTGGAAAATCCCTGGAAATCCCTTCAAAAATCAAGGTTGAACATGTGTAGCGCAAAAACAGGAAAAGTAGTCTGGCAACCGAGTGTGACAAAAAAATCTAGGTAGGCTGGCACTTAAAGGGTTAAACCCCTCTTCTGAATTGTAACACTGATGCTGGAAGAGCATAGCCACACTCCATAGACAGTGTTAGCTAACTGGATGAGCACATCCTACCTTCATTTTTGCTGTTACATTTGCAGGTCAGTGGTCAGATCTTCTGGATTGTAGCTCTCCCAATGCAACAGAAAGTCCATCTGGCCTCTACCTAAAACCCCTCTGCTGAATTGTAATATTCTGCAAGCAAGTAAAGCATTTTTTATTGTGTGTGCAATGTCTGCACAAACTCTTTTAGGCTTAGTAATGTTAGGGACTGGGTATGTATTGATGGCCTTGTTGTGGCTACCTCGCTTTTACATACCAATGTTAGAAGGGTGGTAGTCGGCACATCAGATAGATGGGCTATATGTATGGGTATTAATAGGATCCGAGGTGTCATCACCTCAACTATATTCACATAAAATCTACTAATGGATCGAAAGCACACCACAGACACAAGTTGAATTGAAAATAAAATTGTAATGTGGTCTCATAAACACAAGTATTACAGGTACCAAGTGTGTACAATTCAGTGAGGATAAAAAAGGATACAGTATGCTGGCTTTCACATATGGCACTCAGGGATTCATCAGGCGTGTTGGACACCTCAGAAAAAGAACAATGCAACACTAGCATATACATCATAGGCTATAATAAGGTAAACAAATATTACCATACGGGTCTATGAGATGAAATTGTCACGTTCCTGATAGTGACCAGTTAAAGTTAAGCAGACTGTCCAGTATAATAGTAGTTAAAGAAATACACAATACATGTGGCAATCATTGCAAAAAAGAAAGCCTTCTGGTCAGTGAGTAATAATGTCTGCCCTGCATCATGCCAGAAAGCAGCCGACACAAGTCATATAAATGATAAGTTACAAGCATTAATCATGATGCTGAATACAAGGATCATAGAAGCATAATAAGTAACAATATTACCAATGGATAGGAAGTAAGTAGTGATCGCTACAAATAGCCCACATTGCGGAGCTGTTTATATGTCTCCCCCCCCCCCCCCCCCCCGGCTGGCCAGTGTGGCGTTTCCAGACGCGCTTGTGGAGCGCAGCCCAGGACGTCACTTCCGGTTCCGAGGTCCTGTCCGACGTCATCTCCGGAGCTGGATGGCCTGCTAAAACATTGCCAGCCAGTGGCAAAAGTGACATCAGAGCACGGGGCCATCTTCACTGAAGACCTTGCATCAAAATTGATTTTTATTGAAAAATTAACAGACAAGTGGACAAGAGCTTCACAGTGGAGTTGTTTGATGCAGGGATGTGGGGGATATCCTAATTCTCTTTGACATTCATTGCAATCTTTGTTAACTAACAGTCCATGTTTTTAACAAGTGATAGCTAGTTTTTTCAATAGTATGAGTGTACAGAGGGTTAAATGTATTTTTTATTCAAACTTAAAATGAAAGCAGATAAAAAATTACAAACAAGTGTTTGTGTTAAAGTTCTAACTGTCGAAAAAAACAATATATATTTTCCTGAATATCCCTGGAAATTCCTGCAAAAACTATAGTTAAACATACATAACACAAAATGGTGAAAAATATCCTGTCAACAGAGGGTGACAAAAACACAAGTAGACTGCCAACTAAAGGGTTAAAATGGACCAAAAGGCACTGCAGACAGACTCCAGGGCCACTTGATCCCCCCCCCCAGGGGATCCAGATTTGGGATGTCCCGCTGGTAACGTGGATGCGGCCGCCAGCTCGCTCGGACCGCTCGGCTAGACTCGTCTGGAGCCGAGGCTTAAAGCGGACCTTCACCCTGAATAACAGCCTATCTTATATATTTCCCACACCCTGTACATAGATTGCTCACATTAAAATTCATCCTACCTGCATCTATTGCATTTTCTGAGACTTTAAACATCCAATATGGCGGCTCAAGGACGTGCAGGCTGCCTGCAAACAGGAATTGTCCTCTTACTGTGCCGCTCTGCATTCTGGGATTGCTGACCTTTTACTGACCCCAGCTCTGCTCTGTGCAAAGCACAGCTATAACCCCTCTCTCCTGCACTTTTGACCGCTCTCAACTTCTCAGTATGTGATGCTACTGAGCCAAGATGGCGGCGCCCGTATCCTAGAGTCCTGAACAGAGTTGCAGGCCAATGAGGGAAAGAATAAAAAGTAAGTGACTAAAAACATTAAATGTATTAATTTTAGATGCTAGGGAATAGTTTTTTAAGGGTTTGGGCTTTTCATTAAATGATGCTGAAGGTCCACTTTAAGCGAGCCTAGATGTGTTTGCGGATCCGAGTGCGCTGATTGGACGAGAGGATGCATGTCCCGTAGGACCAGGGAAAGGTGAGCTAGAATGCGTGACCGGGGGGGGGGGGGTTACACACAATAGCCTCGATTCAAAGACACATTCGTCCGGACTTCCGTAGCTGTCTGTGAAAGTTTTGGTGGGTGTTTGTCATTTTTTTGCTTTTTTTCGTCCATTTTCTACTCGCATGAACGTTCGAACTAATACGTATATGCTCTTTCGATGATCCAAAGGAAAACTGAAGATTTACGTTATTTCGGGACCTTTTTTCCACCAAATCTGAAATGTTTCGACCGTTCAGAAAACTTACGTTATTGCAATGGGCTGGCGATTAATTCAGAGAGCTGATTGCCGAGGGGCCAACACCCAATAAATCCGTTTCATTTCCGATCCCCTTACGGGACCATTTTGACGTCGGAACTAGCAGGCATGGACGAGTCTAGTGCATTTGAGGAGCATGAGGATCTGCAGCTCATGGGCATTGAGATCGTCCGGAGGTCAGAGGCCAGACTGCACCGGCGGTGACGCATGGACATCAATGGCATGCATGACGTTGAGCTGTTCAAGCTCACCAGGCTTAATCGTGCTTCCCTCCATAAGTTGTATAGTGAGCTGCGGCCATGGTTAGCCCGCACCACAAGGAATTTCAGGTATGACCAAGATGCTTGGCTGCCTGCAATTTTTGGCGAATGGCTCGTTCCAGAGGCTGGGTGCCCTCTCCGTGGGGATCTCACAGCCTACGCTGAGCCGCACGCTATCCAAGTTTTTGGAAGGCATGGCTACCCTAACTCGAAAATATATTTGTTTTCCAGAGGATATGGTAGCCAGAAACGCGATTAAGCTGGCAATTTATAATATTGCTGATATGCCCAACGTCATGGGTGCCATTGACTGTACCCACGTTGCCCTTGTCCCTCCTGCTTGCGACGAGTACATATACAGGCAAGTTCATTCTTCCCTGTAGAGCTAATTTTTTTTTTGTGTCCCTCCTTTGGTCCAAAACATCATTTGTTTTGGTCCCTCCTTGTAAAAAATCCCTCATTGTTACTAGTCCCTCCTTGTAATTAATCCCTCATTGTTACTAGTCCCTCCTTGTAATTAATCCCTCATTGTTACTAGTCCCTCCTTGTAATTATTCCCTCATTGTTACTAGTCCCTCCTTGTAATTATTCACTCATTGTTACTTGTCCCTCATAGAAATTATTCCCTCTTTGAAAGTAGTCCCTCCATGTAAATTTACCCTCATTGTTACTAGTCCCTCCTTGTAATTATTCCCTCATTGTTACTAGTCCCTCCTTGTAATTATTCCCTCATTGTTAGTAGTCCCTCCTTGTAATTTTACACTCAACGTTACTAGTCCCTCCTTTTAATTAAGCCCTCTATGTTAGTAGTCCCTCCTTTTAAATATTCCCTCATTGTAATCAGTCCCTCCTTGCTAATCCTCCCTCCTTGCAAAGAGTGTATGTGAACCAATGGCCCGTATTTGTCACTTCTAAAAAATATCAGTTTGTTCCAAGTCAAACATTTGAAAGTGTTCTTAAAATTGAACAAGTAACTCAACCTTTTAAAGGCTATAACATATATCTCCTTTTGTTCGGCACTTAAATTTAAGGTAGTTGTTTAGTGTTAGTTGTCTGGATTAAAACGTTTGACTTAGGGTGTTAGAAGTGAGCGTTTGACTAATTTCCCAAGCGTTAATGATGTATTTTTTTTTCTTTTTACCCGGGAACAGAAAAATGGGCCACTCACTGAATGTGCAAGCAGTGGTGGCCCAGGACATGCGCTTTCTTAGCGTCCTGGCAGGCTACCCTGGCTCATCCCATGACGCCTACATCCTTCGCAGATCAGGATTATTCCGTCGTTTTGAGTCTGGGGAATTTGCGGGTGCATGGCTCCTTGGTAAATTGAGACCAATTACATTATTAGATTTTATATGTATGGCTTGGATTTTGTGAAACACGACTGGACCCATTACATTATGAAAACAACAAAGGCTGGCAAAATGTTTGTCCGGCATTGTTTCAACTCCCAAGTGTAATTAGAGCAAAAGTCTAAAACAGTCTTCCCCACAGTTTTCGGTCAATCTGTTAGTGACTTTAACAGAGGCTCTGCGCCATCTTTGCTTACATGCATTACACTTACTGAGTAGAGGTGAGCGGGATAAAGTGCAGGGGCTGCCTTAGACCTGTTTGGGACTCAGACAAAGCAGGAAATGGGTCATGTAAAGTTAAACCATCCTACTGTAAGGTGGTGCCGGACACCCTTCTCTTTAAGCCAGGTAATCCCCAATCTCCACCGCCTCTTCTGCCTTTAGACAAGTCCCCGCTCGCTGGAGACGCGGATTGTGCCTCTCCAGACTTGGTTACCCCCAGGTCTTAATTGGCGCAAAGATTACCGGCTTAAGGTGGAGACGGATGAACGGCAGGGTATCCCAAAGATGGATACCGGGATGAAAATTGGTTTGAAGGTGGGAAACCAAACGGGAAGTCCAAAACAAGCCGAGGTCGAGCCGGGTGGTCACAGAGCGCGGTATCCAAGGGGTCAAACGAAGAAGTGTCAAAAACAAGCCGAGGTCAAACCAGAAGAGCTCCGAAACGCGGTATCAGAAGGATCAGGCAAGGACGTAGTCAGACAGGCAAAAGGTCGGGCCGGGCAGCAGACAAGGTTGCTCAGAAACAAGGCCGGGTATTTAACTATTAGAAAGGACTAAGAAGCGCACCCTATTAACCAAAGGCTATAACGGGCACTGGAAGATGGGGCAGCATAGTATTAAAGGGAAGACTGGCCAATGGGAAGGGGAACCTGGTGATAGAGAGGGAAGTGTGCTGATTGGTGCTACTTGTGAACAATATCCAATAGGAGCAGATCCAGGGACTGGACTGCCCAGGCCAGACGGACTGTCCAGTCCCTGGGCCCGTCTCCCACCAGGACAGCGAGATTGGCCACTTTAAACTCGCCCCCGGCGGATGCTCTGGGAGTAGCGCCGCCGAGGGACATAAACTGAGCGTGCTCGCGCGTGGTTGGCCGGGCGCGCTCCCTGCCGGGAGAGACGCAACCGCGCCGGCTGATGAGACCGCGGGGCCGCCGGCCCCCACCGCACGACCCCCAGAGAGGCCGCCGCGCCCCGCCGCCGCACCCAGCGCCACAGAGCGGCGCACGGGGACAGCAGACTGACGGGGCCGCCGGATGACAGGTGGCTGCGACTCGCTGGAGGACGCGCCGCGGGAACGAGGACGCGAGGCAGGTAAGATTCTCACACCTACATTGTTCTGCAGCACAGACAGGAAACAATAGCTGTTAACAGTCTGCCTGATTGGCCAGCATCCGCAATATTATTTCTCAACTTTGGTCCCCCATCTATCATATATGTCATATATTTCTTGCTTTCGCCTGTGCAATATGTATGCTCATGTTTTGGGGACAATGTCACCTACCTTCTTAATCATGTATGTTTAGGATTTTTGCCTGAAATGTATGCATTAATGTTAATATTTGTTTACCTTGAATTTTTCTAGGAGATTCGGGGTATCCACTCCTCCCGTGGCTGATGACTCCTGTACTCCGCCCACAGAATCCAGCACAAAAGGCCTATAATCGGGCGCACAGAAAATCCAGGGCAGTGGTGGAGAGGGCCTTTGGACTCTTGAAGACCCGATTTCGCTGTTTGGACCACACTGGGGGCTCCCTTCAGTATGACCCCCAAAAAGGTCATAGATATAATTATGGCCTGTGCAGCACTGCATAATTTTGCGACCTTGCAGCGGGTCCCCCGCTATGTGGATTTTCCACCCTCTCCACCCGCCGATGAGCCAGAGGACGCCTATGTTGGGCAGCACAGTGCGTCTGGCCAAGCCGTCCGTGCTAATTTAATAGAAACACATTTTGGTCGATTTTTTGTTCTTTGTTTTTGTTTCTTTGGTGTGATTGTTTTGTTACATTTGTTGTTTTTTTTTATTTCATTATGACCAAAACAATAATGAATTATTTACACAAATCAACAACACTGTTTGTGGACTTATTTTGAAATATTTGTTAGTGTTTGTTTTGGTGGCTACTTGAACTCAGATTTCTTAACCAAAAAACGACAGACATTAAATTGGTCAGCAACAGGTTTTTTTTACTTTTTAAAAGGTTCATTTTTTAACAACATAATGGTAGGTGATGGGCACTCACATACTTAGGGGGAAGACATGGACATGAAATTGATGTCAAAACATGTTCCATAAAAACAAAATGCACACAAATAAGCCCTCTCCTGCTTGCCCACATTTTCCACAGGCACAGGTTGAAAGCAGACATACCTATGCCACATCTACACCTGTTACTCAGTGGCCCACCCAAACAAGAACACCCAGTCCCAATCCAAGTACAGTAAAATCACAGTCAGGGTCCAAGGTCTTAGTTTGCCAGGCCAGAATGTCACCCAATCATGGCTACAAACATGAGGAGCCACCACAAATGTAATTATGGCCAAGGCTGCAGTGCAACAGCTTAAGTGGCCGCTTCAGTGAGGCTTGTTCTCTGGCATTGGCTAGTGGGCTACCTCAGGACTTTAATGAGCTATATGGGGGCAAATCCAAAACATACTAGCAAAGCCAGATCAAAATGCTAGATTTGTAGGGCTCACCAGACAAGTCAATACAGTGGGGATGGCGATCAAAGATGTAGAACAGATTCATGCCAAATACACATTAATATGGGGATGCCCAGAGAACCCAGGTTGTGGCCCTTGGGGGGTGGGCCATAACCTGGGCCTGTGTGGCATTCAGAATCTGCAACTGTTCCAAAATGTTTCTTTGGTTACTTTGCAATTCTGCCATGCTGGACCTGATTTCTGTGGTCAAGTTGGCCATGTGGCTGTTATGGGTCCTAAATTCTGTCAGCATGGCACTTAAGGTATTATTGAGGTTATCTAATTGCTCAATAATATTTTCGTGATTTTGTTGATTTTGGCGACGAAACAGGCTCCTCTCATGGTGCCATGCTGACTCCATCATCTGCACGCCCCTCCCCTGGGAAACTGGGCAACGTTGCTGAGTACGCCTCCCAATTCCACGGGTTGTGGGGCGTGCAGATGATGTTGCTCTAGGACCCCCAACAGCCACAGGTATGCTGGGCAAATCCTCAACAGCAGATCTAAAACTGGGGACTGGAGGGGCAGTCTCTGCATGCTGCCCACGATTTGCAGGCAGCATGCAGCCAGCTTCCCTCTGCTGCTGAGGATTTGTAGGAGAAACATTTGGGGACAGTTGCAGATTCTGGCCCAGGGGGAGATCTTCTTAAGCTCCAAGGAAGCTTCCATCCTCCTCCAGCTCCTGGATTTCCTCCATCAGTGTGTGGCTCTGTTGGGGACACGTAAAGCAAAAAGGTTCAGTGTGGGGAATACATATGTAAATCAGGCAATAAAAACATGGCAAGCCAAATGCATACGCAACAGCATCAAAAAACACTTACTGTAGATATCGGATCCTGGGTCCTAGGCATAGTTAAAATGGCAGAGGAGTCCCCACTAGCTGAGGGATGAGGCTGGGCTGCATTAGAAGAAAAACAACAATGTAAACACACAACTATGCATTGGTGATGGTTAATAACACATATGCTTAAAACAAAAACGTGGCCAAGCAGGAATGGCCACTACCACAACGGTGCCACTTGGCCTTCACTATGAATGCCATTATATTGTGCATGGATTGTTAAACCAGAATAGACACATTGGTCACGTGAAGAAAACAAACATGCAAGGAATGGCTGTTGTGTGTTTGCACATCCCTTATAGGCTATTAAGTTAACACACTAAGCTGGCAAATAGCAGTTACAATATGATTCTGGTGGTGAACATTGTATCTCTTAAAACATTTCAATCACACCATCTTAAGCCGTTGGGCCCCAAACCCAGCTCTTTGCAAATTGCCCAACAGCAAAAGATGTAAGTGTGGCCTGTGATTGTAAATAAATACATAGCACGCATTCATTTCCTAAGCTCCATAGTTTCCTACTCTTCCTAAATGTTCTTAAACGTCATGTATGGTCGTGCTAATTTGCACATTACCTGTCGACATACATGACGCACCCTGGTCAAAGTGATCACTCCACTACAAGCCACACCCTAGGGGCATGTGTTTAAATATGCCTTGCTGCCTAATTAGATTTTTTGCCACATTTTTAGGGTCATTCACACATTACTCACCTGCTGGAATTGGCCGGTTGTGCGTGTCCTGTTGTGCCGAGTGTCCCTCTAACGCAACAGGATGTAGCAGCCCAGCACCATCTCCTCAGTCTGGGTAAATTTCAATTTAGTGGGGAATCCTCCGCCAGTTTGTAAGCTGAAAAACATAGTAATCATAATTAAGCTCACTGATGGATAGACAAGAAGAATAAAAACCAACAAATAAGATATGTACCTGTACTTCTGCCTTTTATTCTGTTTCTTCCGTACGGCATATTTCAGGTCCGATATTTTCAGCTGAATCTGTTCTACATCTTTGAGTTCGTCCCCCGCTGCATTGACTTGTCTGGTGAGTTCTGCCAAAATCTCAGATTTGCGCTGCTTGCTAGTAGTTTTGGATTTGCTCCCATATAGCTCATCATAATATAACGTTAGCCCACTAGCCAAGTTTGGGACTCACCAAAACGGCCACTCAAGTGGCCTCTGCGCAATGTGCGCCCTGTTTGCGGTGGTTGTGGCTCCTCAGTGTTTGGTGGCAAATGGGGTGACATTCTGGCCTGGGTGTATGTAGGAGACCTCAAGGACTGGAGGCTGGCTGTTGATCATACTGGACTGGGAAAGGGACTGGGTGTTCGTGGCTGGGTGGCCACTGAAGTTGCAGGTGTTGATGTGGCATAGGGTGAATGCCTGTGCCGGAGGGGAATGTGGGCGAGGAAGAGAGGGTCTTGAGGAGCTGGAACTGCTGCTTGTGGCCCTGTGGCTCTGTGGGCCCTTTGAGGTACTTGGCTGGGGTAAGCCAGAGCTGGTGGGTCGGCCACTCTTGGCCTTGGTTTGGTAGCCACGTGCGGGTGGGGAGGGGGACATTGGCCTTGCCTTCCTTTTCGGGCTTCTGGGCCTGCTGTGGCTGCTTTTGGATCTTGGCCTTCTGGCCCTGCTGCGGCTTCTGGCCCTGGTGCGGCTTCTGGCCCTGGTGAGGCCTCTGGACCTGCTGCGGCTTCTTGGCCTGTGTTTGGGCCCTTTGGCAAGTGCCTTGTGCCACGTGGGGGGGGGGGATGTGGGGCAGGGTGGGGTGGGGCTTCATACCCTCTTACCCGTTTGGAGGGAATGAGCTGCTGTAGGCTTTGGTGCCTTCGTCTTGGTTTTTGCTGCTGCCACCTCCTTTTTTTGCCCATAGCTGGTAGTTGGCTTGGGATGCTGCTTTGGCGGAGCCTTTGTTGTAGGCCTTAACTTCGCTTTGGCCTCTTGAGACCTTGTTTTGGGGCCCTCGCCATGCTCAGGCCGCTTGTTTGCCTTCTGGAGTGTGGTCTCCTTGCCAGGTTTAGGTGCTGCTTTTTTTGCTGGCATTTTGCTGGGACTCTCAAAGAGAATGAGCTGTGTGTCCAGGGACCTTTAAATAAGGTATCCGCCGTGTGACGCTTACACGTACGTCCGGCCGTTTCCAACGGACGTGTGGAACCCGGAAACCGCTGGGGCATTACTTATCTGCTGCCGAGAAGAAGAAGAAAGATGGCACCCACTATCTTCACCCGCCAACAAGAAGAGATCATCATGCTCGTAAGTGTATTTGTAGGCCTTTCAATTGACATCTAAATGCTGCTCTACATGTTAAGGATGCGCACGAAGTAATAGATTTTAAAACAATTTGGTTAAACTACATGCACACCCAAACGCACGCCACACACGTGCCAAACAACAGTGCGCCCAGATACGAAATTTAACTTAGGCTAGAAGTGTGTGTGTGTATGTGTTAATGTGATTGAACCAAATAATGTATTGTTGGCACTTATTGATACGCATTTCTAATTTATTGCTATGTTTGATTTATGTTTTGTAGACCATGCTGGAGCGCAGGTACGACTACCTGCCCAACTCGTTTGAAAAACGAAACGTCGCCCTGGAGATCATCTCAGAGATCCAACAACAGACCGACACCACCTTCACCCACACACAGATCATGCAGCATTGGTCGGACCTAAAACGACTGCACATGCCCCGGGTGCGGAGATTTTTTGGAATCCATTTCCCAAGTAAGTACATAGCGATTACATGCAAGATGTAACTACGACAGAAGGTAGGCCTTTTATTTATAATGCCTTTTCTTTGGTAGTGTTGGAAATGGATTACCGCATTCGTCGCACCCGGAGGCGCACAGGCCGACCAGTGCTGCATGATTCTACAGCTGGGAGTGAAGGTGGTGGATCTCCAGGGCGACGGTCCTACCCCTCCTCTGTGGGGTCCTCAGACCAGCCCCTGGACCTTACAACAGAGGAGGGGCGGCACAGCGTGGGCAGGCAGTCGTACCCTGCCACGCATGCGGGAGCCTCTGGTATGTCACTCTTCATGTATACGCACACACATATACATGCTATCTCCTACCAAACTGATTCCTTTCATCTGTTTGTCTAGATGCTTCGGGAGCGGGTGAGGTAATGGAAGAGGCAGCAGATCTGCTTCAAGCAGAACCTGGAGAAGGTGAGTGATGTGAACCAGACTTGGCAATAGACATTTGATTACTGAGGTATTTGACAAGAAAACTGACCGTATTTCCAATGTTTCTACAGGCACTTCTTCACAGCAGAGCCAGGACCCAGGACATCGTGTTGTCCCCAGTGAGCCAGCTCTCGGCCACCAACCAAGTAAGTAGTCATGGCATTATTTGCATTTATGTGGTACTTGACATCAACACACAGATACATCAAGCCCTAGCCAATGGCAATATAAGACTGACCTGTGGCCACTTCCTTAGCTTAATGACTTGCCAGACTGACCTGTGCCACTTCGTTAGCTTAATGACTTGCCACACTGACCTGTGGCCACTTCCTTAGCTTAATGACTTGCCACACTGACCTGTGGCCACTTCCTTAGCTTAATGACTTGCCACACTGACCTGTGGCCACTTCCTTAGCTTAATGACTTGCCACACTGACCTGTGGCCACTTCCTTAGCTTAATGACTTGCCACACTGACCTGTGGCCACTTCCTTAGCTTAATGACTTGCCAGAATTACATATGTAGCCTTTATTTATTTGTGTAACTTAAAAACATTCAATCCACAGGTTGCAAACATGTATTGGTATCCAAATAATGATTTTTTTCTCCATTTGTTACAGGGACCACACGCCAACAAATTTTGGAAATGAATCGGAGGGTCCTTGCGTTGGTGGCCGATATGAAGGTGATGGTTGACTCATTGGGGACAACAGAAGAAGACGAAGAGGAGTAGAGCCCTGTTCTGCTGGGCCAATTTTTCAAATTGTTTGAATTTTTCTATTTTTATCAAAAGTTGTTTTTATTTTTTTAAACATTTTATAAAGTTTTAGTAGGCCAGACCAAAAAAAAAAAGTTTTATACAAAAACCCAAAAATTGTAACATTATATAAATATTTAATATTAAAAAAAAAACTAAAGAAACCAACGTTTCTGTGTCATTTCTTGAAACACATACATTTCCAACAAAGGGGCAAATACATATTTAGAGCTGAAGATTCAGATGACCGCGAAGTGATTTGGGTAAGTTTTAGGGTGCGGGAAATGAAGAAGAACCTAACCGCGAAGTGATTTGGGTAAGTTTTAGGGACCTAAAATGGAAGAAGAAACTAACCGCGAAGTGATTTGGGTAAGTTTTAGGGACCTAAAATGGAAGAAGAACCTAACCGCAAAGTGATTTGGGTAAGTTTAGGGACCTAAAATGGAAGAAGAACCTAACCGCGAAGTGATTTGGGTAAGTTTTAGGGACCTAAAATGGAAGAAGAACCTAACCGCGAAGTGATTTGGGTACGTTTTAGGGACCTAAAATGGAAGAAGAACCTAACCGCGAAGTGATTTGGTTAAGTTTTAGGACCTAAAATGGAAGAAGAACCTAACCGCAAAGTGATTTGGGTATGTTTTAGGGACCTAAAATGGAAGAAGAACCTAACCGCGAAGTGATTTGGGTAAGTTTTAGAGTGCGGGAAATGAAGAAGAACCTAACCACAAAGTGATTTGGGTAAGCTTTAAGGGATCCAAAGGGAAGCTGCAGGATAGCGCTAAGTGATTTGGGTGAGCTTTAAGGGTTCAAAAGGGAAGCGGCAGGATAGCGCTGTGATTTGGGTGAGCTTTAAGGGTTCAAAAGGGAAGCGTCAGGATAGCGCTAAGTGATTTGGGTGAGCTTTAAGGGTTCAAAAAGGAAGCTGCAGGATAGCGCTAAGTGGTTTAGCTAAACATTGTAGTAGAAGTGAGGGAGTCAAATATGTATGCGAGCACTTTAATGAGTTAAGTTTGTTGTGCACAGCCGCAAGATCATAAGGATTCCGTCAGGGCGATTATTTTTGGTAATATGGAAACCGAATCTATCGGGAAACGTAAAGGATTCGTGTGAGGATACGATGGGAAAAGAGCAAAAACGAAAGCCTACGTTGTTACCTGAGAAAATGAATCTGAAAAGTCTCGATGGAAAATGACATCCTCGTACTCTGGCATACGAGCGGACGGAAACTTTACAGAAGGTTTACAATGCATGCATGGAATCGCTCGCACATTCATACGAGAGCGGGAACATTTGAAAATAATACGACATCGGCACTAAAACGGAAGATTTTTTGTGTCTCTCTGAATCAAGCCTCATGTCTGCGAACCAGGTTCGTTTTTGAGGAATGACTAGAACATTTTTGACGCCCTCTAGGCTTAGTTTTTCATCAACTGAGGAAGTAGGGACAGCGGCGGTGAAGGCATTCATTAACCAGTACTGAGACCAGGGAGTCACCAGAACTTCCACCATGAATACGGGCCCTGGGAGAGAGGTTTTTTTTTTTAAGTTTTTATTTTGCATGAAACGTAAATACATGACATACAATAAAATATGCAATACAGCAAACAAGACGCCACAGGCGCCTAATAGCAGTCTGGCCTACTTACACAAAAGACGTCCATTCACACTACACAACAACATTCACTCCGAAATCAAGCCCTGCAAGATAAGAAACCCTTCTGGGGAGACCCAAAAGAGCAGAAAATGGTTAGAGGTACCTCCGGGTATTCATTCTCCCACATAGAAGCTAACGCTCCACCTCCCTCCGCTCCCCCCCAGGATTGGATGCCGATCCACAATCATATTCCTCTGCTCCACATATCGCCATAAGAGCCATAAGCACCGTGATGCGACACACTCTCACCTCAGCCATCATCAGAGAATGTATCTTGGCACTGTAACCAGGGATCCCAGACCTTGGTAAATTTGTCTGGCACACCTCGCCTCATATGTCAATTTATACATGCCAAGCTTCTGATTAATCAGCCTTTTCCATGCCTGCACACGGCTTAGCCGGGTGCTTCCAGTTTATCAGTATGCACTTCCGGGCATAAAAGAGCAGCAGCCGAAGCAACGCTTTCAATGTACTGAGCTCCGACAGCGGCTCCACCACTCCCAGAAAGCACACCGAAACCGAACCCCTTATGCGAAATCCCACTATTTTGCCGATCAGGTCCATTACATCCTCCCAGTAGCCAGAAAGTATTCCACATGACCAAATCATATGCACCCATGTGCCGCTACCACCCTCACATCTAGGACACGTGTCCCTATCCAGGAGTCCCATCTTGTGCAGACGGACCGGAGTAATATATACGCCTGGTGGATCCATTTGGTCTGGATCATTCTGTCTCTCGCCTGAACCACCGAAGAATGCAGATTATCCAGCACCTCCTCCCAATCGTCCCGGTCCAGGCTCTGGTCTATAGCCTGCCACTTCATCTCAATCCCTTCCCTAGGGGACCCCAGCAAACTTTTGTATAGTGTGGAGACCGGTTTTTCCAGGTTCTAACCACATTCTCCACCCGCGAAACCGACACCCTTGGGGCCACCCTGGAGAACTGAGCGTTCAGGGCATGTCTAATTTGCAAGTAACGGAAAAAATCCCGGTTAGACAAGTGGAAGCTCTCTTTGAGATGATCAAAGGACACCAGTACCCCCTTTTTGTAAAGTTGGCACAGCTGATGTACCCCTCTTCCACTCCAGAACTGTGGATCCTGCACCGCCTCGAGTTCCAGAAGCCCAGGGTTAGCCCAAAGGGGGGTGAAGGGGGAATACGCCCTACTCCCTCCCGGATCCGCACATAATTTGGCCACCCGCTCCCAGATACTGCAGACCGTTCTCATACATGTGGTCGCCTCCCTGAGTCCCCTTGTACCCCTATAGGGCAAGGAGGATAGCCGCACGGGGGAGCCCATGACCGCCTACTCCAGACGTATCACCGGATTATCCCCGGGTCGGCTAATCCACTAATGAGCATACAGCAGCTGGGTTGCATAAAAGTACATTTTCATGTGCGGTACAGCCAGTCCGACGACTATTTGTGCCTTCATAACCTGCCTATTTAGCCGAGGAGGGGAATGCCCCCAAATAAATCCAAAAATTATTGCTTCCAGCGCCTTGAAATGAGAAGCGGGGAGCAATATGGGAGAGGCCTGATAAATGTATAATAATTTTGGAAGAAAGATCATCTTGAATATGTTGATCCTTCCCATGACCGACAGTGGTAGACCCGCCCACTGACTGACCCTCTGTTTCAACTTCGCAATGACTGGTGATATATTGAGAGGCATAAATTGACTAGGCTGCCTTCCAATCATGATCCCGAGATACTTAAATTCCCGTACCACAAGAGTCACAGACATCAACTTGCATCAAGCTGGATTTGTCCCAATTAATTTTCAAGCCTGAGAATCTTCCGAATGTATCAGTGATGTCTAAGGCAGCCTCTAGGGACTTGTGGCAGTCAGCCAAGTATAGCAGGGTATCGTCTGCGTACAGCAAAATTTTCTCTTCCACTGCACCCAGTTTCCATCTCGTGAAGGGCGGGGAGTTCCTAACCAGAATTGCCAACGGCTCAATGGCCAATGCAAATAGCAGCTGCGATAGCGGGCACCCCTGTCTGGTTCCTCTGCTCAATGTGAAAGGGTCAGAGTAACATCCATTGACCCGAACGCGGGCCGTGGGACGTCCATATAGTAGTTTGATATACTTTACAAAATTTTCGGGGAGCCCAACTCTAGCCAACACCACCCACAAAAAGGCCCATTCCACCGAGTCAAAGGCCTTCTCATTGTCAAGCGTAACAATCGACCGACCCCCACAGTTATCATGCACAATTTGAAGGTTCGACATCAGTCTCTGCAGGTTTATCCCCGTGGTGCGACCCGGCATAAAGCCCGACTGATCAGGCCCAATCAATTGTAGTATGACTCGATTTAATCTGATAGCTAACAATTTGGCCAATATTTTGGCATCCTGATTTAAAAGGGAAATGGGTCTGTATGAGGCACAGGCATCGGGAGGTCTCCCATCTTTGTATATAAGAACTATATGTGCCTCGCAAAAGGAGGTGGGGATGCTTTCATTTTCTAACGCCATCTTAAAAACTTCTAATAGTCTAGGCGCTATCTGCTCCTGCGCCAGTTTGTACCACTCGGCGGCATTCCGTCGGGGCCTGGTGCCTTCCTTCCAGGGAGTGCCCCAATTGCACTCGCGACCTCTTCCACGGTGATGGGGGCGTCCAGGGACTCCCACTTCTCTGGGGCCAGCACCGGGAAGTCAATCCGGTCCAGATAGTTTTCCAGTTCCTCCACCCGGTAACTGGACTTCGAGGAATACAAGGCAGAGTAATACTCATGGAACCGCTGAGCAATTTCAGTCCCCTCCATTGCCAATCCCCTCCCATCAGATATTCCCGCAATGCTGTTGGATTTTGCCTCAGCCCTTGCTAAATAGGCTAACGTTTTCCCGTTCTTGTCCCCTTTATCAAATATCGTCGCCTGTCTATATAGCAACAGTTTCCTGGCGTCAGTCAGCAATAGGTTATACTCCCTCTTAAGAGTCATCAGCGTCGAGTAGTCCCCACTGTTGGTTGAGGCCACAAATTTCTCCTCAGCGGCCACAAGTTTATTTTCAAGTTCGACCCTTTCCCTCCCGTTCTTCTCTTTAACCGCTTTAATGGCGCTAATGGCGAAACCTCTGGTGACTGCCTTAAAAACGTCCCATCTTACCCCCACTGACGTCTCATCTAAATTACACTCCCAAAACATCTCTGCCAAGGACGACAGGCTATCTTTGATGTCAGGGTTCTCTAACCATAGGGGATTTAGGGTCCACCCCACTCTACTACCCCGCACATGTGACAACCCAATCACCGTTAACAGTGGCGAGTGATCCGAGATGCCTCTCGGAAGATAGCTGCAAGCCTCTACGTTAGCTAGTAGGTCAGAGGATGAGAACGCCAGGTCAATCCTGGACAGGGATTTGTGGGTGGCCGAGTCACAGGAGTATGCCTTGTCGTTGGGATGTTTCCATCTCCAGAGCTCCTGCAGGCCCAGAGCCTCAGCCCAAGAGGCCAACTGCGTTCTGGGGTCCAAATTCCTGTCCAGGCGATCTAAGGCCGCATCCAGCACCATATTAAAATCCCCCCTAAGAAGAACTGGCGCAGGAGGTAGGTCAGCACCTGACCACTGAAGGGAGGAGGAATATACACGCCAACCATGATCACATCCATGTCCATGAGTTTGGCATGCAGGATCACATAGCGGCCCTCCCGGTCCATCTGCACAGAATATAACACAAATGGCGCCCCCTTGGAGATCAGTACAGAGACCCCCCTGGAGTAGGCCGAGAAAGAAGCATGGTAAGAGCACTGAATCCAGGGTTTCTTAAGTGCAAGTTCTCTCCGCCCCACCAGGTGAGTCTCCTGCAGGATCACCACATTAGGTTTATATCTCTTGACAAATTGGAGGACCGTGGCCCGCTTAATTTTATCGTTAAGCCCCCGGACGTTCCAGGAGAGAAATCTACATTCACCCATTATCAAAAACCTGAGTACCTGTATCCAAACCGGGAGCGAAATCTCCCACGCTCTCCAAGCCTCCCAACCAAGATCTTACCTCTTCTCGAGTCTGGCATTCACACCGCACAATCAAACCAACACATAGACAACATATACAGATAATTCTATACATAAAGCTAAATCAACAATTCATCAAACCCTCCCAACCGAAAACGACAACACAGGTGTAACTTGTTGCAACTGGGGTGCAGGTACCTACGCCTAGTGGGCCTGCAACATAGGATTAACCATTTAAGTATCACAGGGAGGCAGACTAGCTGCCTCAGGTTCCCAGGGTCGCACGAAAGCAAACAGAGGGGGGGCGGGCAGATTCAAGGAGCAGGGGGGAGGGGGAAGGAGAGAAAGAGAGAAAGAAAAAGAAAAAAGGGGCGAGGAAAGGGGCTTGCATTACTCCCTGGGGATCCAGAGCCTCAACTCTCCTGTGACAATCAGCACAGGATACATTGGTGACTTGGGCAGTATTTCAAGGCATAACAACACCATCAACTTTTAACTTTCCAGCTTGGCAACAGCGACCCAGCCCGGCCGGACCGAGCCAGGATGCACCCCCAACCTATCGGCCAGGGAACCTAACGGAGGCTGGCGCCCCCGACATTAAACCATCAGTAATATTAGCGTAATAGATATTAGCTCCTCTCCGATCCAGAGCCCAGTCTATCAGGCCCCAGGCAGAGAGTCCAGCCAAGCATTGGTCTCTTCGGCAGAAACAAAAAACCTAGTAGATTCCCCGTCCTGCACACGTAGCCGCGCTGGAAACATAATGGAATACTTGATTTTCCTTTTCCGGAGCCTCTCTCTTACTCCATTGAAGGAACGGCGCATATTTTGAACTTCGGATGTAAAATCCGGGAAGAAGGACAGATGGTTGTTATCATAGATCACCCCTCCTTTTATTCTTGCTGCGGCCAGGATAGCGTCCCTGTCCTTGTAGTGGAGGACTTTAAATATGAAGGGTCTTGGCCCGGGGGTAGCGATCTCATGGGAATCCTGTGTGCTCTTTCCACAGTGAAAAATTTAGTCAGGTTGACCGGGGCCAGCGTCTCCCTTACGAGGTTCTCAACAAATTGTTCAGGGGAAGGACCCTCAGCCTTTTCGGGGAGACCCAGGATTCTAATATTATTCCTCCGATTCCTGTTTTCAGCGTCCTCGGCTCTTCCCATCAAAGTGGTCACCTGCCTCCTCAATAGAGCGATTTCCCCCGCGTGAGTTGAAAGCTGGTCCTCCGTTTCTCTGATTCTCCTCTCCGCCTCCCCAGTACGGTCCCGGATTTTATCCAGATCATGACGCACATAATTAAATTGTTGTTGGAGGGCGTCAAATTTGGATGTGAGGGCGCTCTGACACGAGGCAATAGCCGCCATTATGACTGCAGTATCAGGATTAGAGAGCTCCTGCCCAACCCCTTTCGGGGCCTCCATCGTTTGCGTGCTACAGGTGACCGCCGTCGACTTGCGTTTTTTATTTCCTTTCATGTGTGGGGGGACCCCGGACTGGTCCGCTCGGTATAACAGCGGGAAGGGAGAATAATTCCGTGCAACCTATGTAAGTGGCCAGTTCTGAATACAGGGGAGAGGATCACAGCCGCAGGCAAAATATTTTGTGGAGGGATCAAGGGGCACCCCGTGTAGCCACGTTGCCAATGCCGTGGGCCGTACTGGTTGCCAATATAGATGGGGGCAGCAACTTCCACCACAAGCAGCAAGGGGTCTGAGGACGTCCCAGGAAGCCCCCCAGTTGCCCCTCTCAGAGGGGTTTATACTGCAGATGCCCGAGCAGGGAATTTGTGACCCACACTCCTGAGGGCCAGGTGATAGCAATGACTACGAAGCAGCCTCTCAGAGGAGCCCCCACCAGGTCACCACACTTCTCTAAGGCTCGCCGTCTCCTCCTCACCTCAGAGCAGTAATGCAGGGATGGTGCCAGTCCCTTCTTGTCCCCACAGCAGGGATCCGCCAGACCCAGCGCTTTGCGGGAGCTATTTTCTGTCTTCTCTCCGCTAGTGCGGGAGCTTGTCTCCGCTCTCGGGTCATCCCCCGACACTGCCGCAGCCCGGGGCAGATTTGTGATGCGGCAGCTCACGCTTCCCTCCAGCCGCCACCCCCAAGATGGCACCGCCTCCCTCTGTCCCAGCCCGCCGATCTTCTACCGCCTGCTGGGACGCGCAGCTCACCTCCCGGCCACACAACAAAGAACACCGCCGCAGCCCAGGACAGGCTGATGCCGTAGCCGCCGCCACCGCCGTCCGGTAAGCCGCCGCCTCTCCTAGCAGGGAGCGCACGTGGCCGAGCCCGGTCGACACTCCTCAGCTCCACGCTCTCCGCCTGCCACTTGTCCTAAGGGCCGCCGCCGCCGATCCACGCACAGGCTCGATCCTTCGGCCGAGGGCAGTCCGGGGGGGGGGGGAACAGACGATGCCCAGCCACCAGGAAGGGGTATAAATCAGGATGATATGCGGAGCCCAGCACAGGTGCGTCTGCTCAGAACGCCATCTTGGCCACGCCCCCGCCCTGGGAGATAGTTACACATTTCACCACTGTCCTGTTGCACTGAGACACAAACAGGTCCACCTTGGGAACACCCCCCTGCCACAAATCTTTCAAAATACCCTAGCCCTCACTCCCTGGTTGATGACTTCTCTGCTTAGAAAATCTGCGCAGGTGTTGTCTACACTGAATGTCTGCTTGAATGTGTACAGCCAAAATGCAAGGAGCACGCTGTTCCACCCATGCAATAACCCCGGCAGCTTGCCAAAATGCCTTCTTGCTCCTGGTGCTTCCCTGATGATTGAAGTTATTCTATACCCAGAAAGGAGGTTTGTTGTCACCTTTGACCCTTCCATCCCATGGGCTGCACACAAGGTTATAGGGCAACCTCAGGTAAGCCTGCTCCCATTTTATCTATTGCATTGTATGTCCCAAATGGGGCTCTCCGAGATTAGAGTTAGGACTGCACCCCACATAGGCACCTTGGCGCTTGGTAGTGCAGCTTAAGCATACTTCTGCAGACATGTGTGACCAAGCCTCTGTTTTTAACCAGATTTAGAGACAGATTTAAGGTTGGTCTGCAAGCTAACAGGGTTGGGTGCTGTGGTTCCTTTTAGACTTTTGGATCCTAATTGCCCTGCTAACGTGCACCTCCCAGGTTAGTTATAAAATGGTCTGAGCGGCTGCTACCCCTCCTTTGTTTCTTTTGAATTTGTGCAAGCACATGAGGTGTGGGGTCTAGGCTGTACTGCAAGGTCTTCGACCCTTCCACCCCATGGGCTGCACACAAGGTTTTAGGGCAACCTCAGGTAAGTCTGCTCCCATTTTATCTATTGCATTGTATGTCCCAAATGGGGCTCTCAGAGATTAGAGTTAGGACTGCACCCCACAGAGGCACCTTGGCGCTTGGTGGTGCAGCTTAAACCGGACCTTCACGATGATTTATTGAAAAGCCCAAACCTTTAAAAAACGATTCCCCAGCATCTAAAGTTAATATATTTTAAGTTTTTAGTCACTTGCTTATTTTTCTTCCCCCCACTGGGCTTCAACTCTGTTCAGGAGTTTAGGATACGGGCGCCGACATCTTTATTCAGAAGCATCACACTTACGGAGGAGAGGAGAGTAGGATAAAGTACTTTGCTCAGACAGAGCAGAGCTGGGGTCAGGAAAAGGTCAGCAATCCCAGAATGCAGAGCAGCACCGTCAGAAGGCACTTCCTGTTTGCAGGCTGCCTGATGTTCCATGAGTCGCTATCTTGGATGTTTAAAGGCACATAACATGCAGTAGATGCAGGTAGGATGATTTTTAATGTGAGCAATCTGTATGTACAGGGTGTGGGAAACATATACGATAGACTCTTATTCAGAGTGAAGGACCGCTTTAAGCATACTTCTGCAGATGTGTGTGACCAAGCCTCTGTTTTTAACCAGATTTAGAGACAGATTTAAGGTTGGTCTGCAAGCTAACAGGGTTGAGTGCTGTGGCTTCTTTAGGACTTTTGTAGCTTTTTTGCCCAGCCCAGTGCCCAAAACAGCCTGTATTTATTTTTTTTTACTAAAGCCTTTGCCTAATATTCATAAAAACACAAAAAAACTGACACAGCCTTATTGCTCCCTGCCATGATGCATTCAGTTACAGTACACACAGCTCAGCATTGGGGAGCACTTAAGCCTAACTGTCGTTATGTGACAGTTTAGTTGTAACTGAATTAATTAGCATAGGGCAGCCATTTAGACATCATACTGTTAGTGTTTTTATAAATATTGGGCAAAGGCTTTAGTAACTAAAGAAACACGGTCTGTTTTGGGGAGCTGGACTGCGGATAGAAGGGGATGACATAGGGGGCGTGGCCTAGCAAGAAAATAGAGAGGACGTAGGGAGAGGAGCTCCTGATCCCTTTGGGCACAAATCAGCAATCTGAGGCGAACTGGTGGCAGAAATTGGCATTATATGGTGGGGAACAGGAACAAGAAGAAGGACAGAGGGAGGCAATTGACACTTACTGGCTGCAGACTGAGAGAACCCATCCCTGCAGGTCGATCACAGCACGTGGAGAGCGTGATGGTGGACTCCCTGACGATGCGGTCCCCAGAAGCATCCAAAAGTGGGGAGGATGCCCACCACCTTTGAAGCACCAACCAGCAGACAAGCTCGGCCGGGCAAGGAGAGAGTTGTCGGCATTCTCTTGGAGGAAACTTGGGGAAACTAAGGACTTATGCATTCACCCCCAACAAGAGAGATACGGAACAAAGTGGCTCGAGAGGACATGATTTACCGCTAATCAAGACGCAGGAGCCGCCCCCAAGCGGGGGCCTCCCCCAGAGACCACTTTACACGAGGAGCCTGTCCAGGGCTTGTTTCCTTGATTGGATTTTGAAAAAGGAATTTTAGTTGAATTTGAATTTTGTGTATTTTGTATACCTATTGTACAGTGCCCTCCCCCTCTCCCTCCCTCCCTCGTTGTCCCCAAGTGCGGAGCTCGGAGCGTATCTAACTCCTATCTACCCTTCACAACTTCAGAAATGCAGGCGAAATCCATGTCAGAGGTAAATATAATTTCTCTAAATGTAAAGGGTCTAAATAGCCCTGAGAAAAGATCAATGATCCCGAGAAGCCTTAAGGGTCTGAGGGCTCAGGTGGCATTTCAGCAGGAAACCCACTTTAGGGCGAGTAACCCACCCTCATTCGGCAACAAGTCCTATCCTAAGGGTTATTGCAGCCTCTCTCCCGACTCGAGATCCAGGGGGTGAGCGTCATGATAGACGCTGCCCTTCCATGGGAATTTACAGACTGCAGGACGGACCAAGAGGGAAGATGGATCTTTTTGAAAGGAAAAATTGCGTCCCACCTATTCATGTTCGCCAACATTTATATGCCGAATGTGGGTCAGATTACATTCCTGGAGAAAACGCTGGACCTTTTAGGGAGGGGGGACTGATAGTTGGAGAGGACCTCAATCTAGCACTTGACTCACTAATCGACACCTCGAGAGGATCCCCCCATAAACCCTACGCCAGACTTAGACGACTCAGGAAAATATTGGCCCTGCATCAGCTAGTTGACCCTTTGCATATCCAGCACCCCTCGGTTAGAAACGTCACCTTCTTTTCAGCGCCCCACAGGTCATACTCAAGAATCAACCTATTCACAGGTGCCTGGTTGCTGGGCTGGAGTCCCCCAGGGGGAAGGTTGAAAGCAGGTGGCAGACCTTGGACCAGACCTTAGACCGGGATGACTGGGAAGAAATCTTAGATAACCTACACTCATCGGTCATAGAAGCCAGAGACAGATTTATCCAGACCAAGTGGATACATCAAGCCTATATCACGCCGATACGGCTGCATAAGATGGGATTACTGGCTAATGATTTATGTCCCAGGTGTGAGAGGGAGTCTGGTACATGGGAACATGTGACCTGGTCCTGTGAGGTTCTGGTGAGATATTGGGGAGAGGTGATGGATTTGATTGGTGGAGTGGTGAGCACCCGGATTACCGGCTCGATTTCCTTATGTCTTCTGGGGGTGGTCGAATCACTGTCGCTGTCGAGGCCGCTGAAATCATTATTTAGGCTGCTGCTCTTTTATGCCAGGAAATGTGTTCTGCTTAATTGGAAACACCCGGCCAAACCATCCGTACAGGCATGGAGGGCTCTAGTTAACCAGAAACTCACTATGTACAAACTGACATACTCAGCTCGGGGGGTGCCGGATAAGTTTGAGAAGGTATGGGGTCCCTGGCTGCAGAGTCAGGACACCGTTTCGGAGGACGATTAGGGAGGGAAAAGGTCTACTTAAAGGGGCGAGGCTGCTCACCTATGGTAGGTTGAGTTATTGAGCGAGTTAAAGTGGAATTAGGGAGAAGGGAGAAGCATCCTGGAGATGTGACTCCCTGACTGGCCCTCCCATCCCGGTGAATAGTTACTAGATATCCGAGTCCAGAATGTATGTGTGTTGAGTGAATGGTTGTCGTGTCTAAATGTTTATTGAAACTATAATACTGAACTGGGTGCCTGCGGCATCTCAATGTGATATGTGACTTGTATTCGTGTTTGATGTTTAGTTGAACTGCAAATAAAAAGAAACTTTAAAAAAAAAAGAATCGACCTATTCCTAGTGCCCCATGGTTCATTATCCCGGATATTCGACACCTCCATTGGCAATATAACAATCTCAGATCACGCCCCTGTCACACTTGCATGAGAATTGCACAAGTGCGTAATTAGAGGGTCTCTCATCAGCATTGGCTCCAGGAGAAAAAGGGAGAGGGCCAAGCAGATTATGGATCTCCTGGCGGATATAGGAAAATTGGAGAAATTACATAAAAAGTCCCTTGCTGCTGCTCACCTAGCCTCCCTCACATCACTTAGGGAAAAGCTTAAGACGCTGTGTTGTGATAGAGTGAGGGCTCAGATGACCAGATGCAGGAAAATATTTTACGAATCGGGTGACAAATGTGGCAAGCTCCTAGCGAGGGCTCTCAGAGCAGAAAGGGCCAAGTCATTTGTCCCGAAGATCATGTCACCTGAGGGACAAAACGTACATCTGACTGAGCAAATTGCCGACACATTCCTCAAATTTTATGAAACCCTTTATAACATCAAAGGCACTGGGGGAAAGGAAGTTGAGGCAAACATAGCGGACTACATCAGGGATTCGGGGCTCCCAAGACTCCTGGACGAAGTGGTGGAGTTACTGGAAGAACCGATCTCCATTCTGGAATTACAGAAGGCAGTGGCCGGGGCGGCAGACGGAAGGGCACCGGGGCTGGACGGATTTCCCGCCCAATGCTATAAGAAGTTGTTCCCCCTCCTGGCTCCTAAAATGCTGAAGCTATTCAACTCGATCAGGGATGGAGAGGGTTTCCCCTTAAGGGCGCACATCGCAGTCCTCCCTAAAGAGGGGAAAGATCCCGCCCAATGTGCCAGCTACAGGCCCATATCCCTCCTAAACTCAGACGTCAAATTATTTGCTAAGGTTTTGGCCTCCAGAATTGCTCCCCAGCTACACCATGTCATTGGTCTGGATCAAGTGGGATTTATGCCCCACAGAGAGGCCAGGGACAATACCATCAAAGTCTTAAATTTGGTACACCTGGCCCAAAAAGAAAATACACCTGCTCTCTTGCTCGCTACAGATGCCGAAAAGGCTTTCAATAGAGTTAGTTGGCGTGTTATGCATGTAGCGCTCACATTGGCCTTGGGCCAAATTTTTTTAAATGGATTATGAGCCTCTACGCCGCCCCCTCGGCATCGGTGCGAATCATTGGAGTCTTTTCTGATCCCTTTAGGATCTCAAACGGGACTAGACAGGGATGCCCTCTATCACCTCTGATTTTTATATTGACTCTGGAGCCATTGTTGTGCAGGATCCGCAGCCACCCAGATATCGGAGGGTTGAGCAAATCTAACTCCGACTACAAAGTGGCTGCGTATGCTGACGATCTTATGTTTTGCATCTCAAACCCTGAGGTCTCACTGCCTAACCTAATGGACGAACTAAAAAGGTATGGTGACTTGTCGGGCTATAAAATTAACCTCTCAAAATCAGAAATCCTGAATTTCAACATCCCCACGCAGGGATTCACTAGGATTAGGAGCTCTTTCCCATTCAAATGGGCTAAGGAGAGTGTCACTTCCCTAGGAACCAAAATCGGGAGCAATCTGTCCAAAATATTTACCTTGAATTTCCCCCCCTCCTGAAAATTTTTTTCGAGGACATATCGAGATGGTCCCTGGGGAAAATGTCCTGGTTTGGGCGTATAAATGCTATCAAAATGAATCTGTTCCCCCTACTCTTGTACTTGTTACAAGCACTCCCAGTTGCTATTCCTCAGTCCTTCCTTAGGAGGGCTCGTACACTTTTTGTATGGAAGGGCAAAAAACCCAGACTGAGCAGATCAGTTCTAACAAGACCCAAGGAAGCCGGAGGTCTGGGCTTTCCGGACCTGGTGGTTTACCATGCAGCGACTCATTTGGGGAGGATGGTGGATTGGTGTATACACACGGGTCAGAAACAGTGGGTTGGGCTGGAGCAGGGGTCGTTGGAGGTCTCGGTGGCAAATCTATTCTGGCTATAGAGGCGACACAACGCCACGGCTTTAAAACACCCCATGGTGGCTGCCACACTGAAGGCCGGCAGGAGATTCACGGAAGTTCCCGAGATATCCCCGTCCCCCTCCCCTATGACCCCGGTTCTGGGCAACCCACGATTCCCCCTGGGATGTGATGGTCCTAGAGTCAGGGAGTGGCGTGGGGCAGGACTAGGTGAGTTGGCCCAGACGGGTGCTGTCCAGAGGTGGTCCCACTGGCAGTGTACACAACCCACACATTTTTTGCAGTCCCTCCAGGGGTTCACAGGTGGCATGAGGCCACTAACACAGTTCGAAACATGTCCTCTCCTCTATCTACAAAATGCTGATTTCTCCTCCAGAATCGGCGGATCTCGCCTTTATTGGTAGATGGGAAAGAGATCTCTGGGTTTCCTTCACCCCGGAACATCGCAGGAGGCTCCTCGCGGCGCCACACAAAACCTCCATTTGCACCCGAATGCAGGAATGCATTTATTGGTTTCCTAATGAATCAGAAATGTGCTGGAGGTGTGGTGCTGCGAGAGGAGACCTACTCCACATGTTCTGGACATGTTCCAGCCTACGGGACTTTTGGGACTCTGTGAGAAGGGTGGCAGGGGCAATGACAAGCGAAGTGGTACCTGCCGACCCGGGAGTGTGCCTGCTTCACCTTGGGGGAATCTCATTCAAAGACTACAAAAAATCACTTCTGTGCCACTTATTTAACGCGGCTAAATCTTGTATTCCTGTGTTATGGAAAACGACATCACCCCCCCAAACTGACTGACTGGGTCCTGAAAGTTAATGAGACCATGCGTTTTGACGATCTTATGCTGGACAAGGAGGGAGGGCTCGAAAAGTTCACTATTACATGGTATAGTTGGATGGTCTTTCTTGATTCAGACGAATGTAAAGCAATACTGGGAGATGCCTGAGCTGCCGTACTTCCCTGTACTTTCCCGTACTTCCCTTACCTTCCCCCTCCCCCACTTCCCGTCCCCCCCCCCCAAATGTTTAGCGTTTCTTTGTTATTCTTGTCTAAACTGCGTATTTCTTGGTCCCGGAGAATGACCACTGAGCAATGCCTCTAGAACAAACGCAGACGCTGTATTATTTGAATCTTCGTTATTGATACTTTATGTGCCTTAATACTCTACTGATACTGTATGTGCCACAATGTTTTATACACTGTGACAGAGTGTCTGGACAAGTCATAGAGGGTGTGTATATCTGCCCAAGATTTCTTGTATCTGTCAAAGCAACCAGGAATTTAGAAACTAGGGATCTAGGATCTCTAGTTTAGGGTTTGAGAAAAACCCATGTACAGGGCCTGTGTTGCTGGAGTGGGGAAGAGAGGGTGGGCCCCACTCCACCCGGACAGTCCGGGTCTTGGGCTGTCTGATTAGTCCAAGGTGTGCTTGCCTGATAGAAGGAGGGAGTTCACACACACTCTGGCTCTCTCACCCTGGGAGCAGGACATCTGCTATGAGCCTGTGGGAGCATTGCCAGTGGTATGTTATGATCTGCTATGTTATGGTGCCCGGTACTAGGCCGGCACTGGGTTAGTCAGGAGCACCTAATGTTTAGTTAGAGCCGGACAGGCATAGGATTTCTTTTGTTTAGTTCTGTTTTACTTTATACCACAATCTGGCAATAAAACTGGCTGAGGTCAGTTAAATGATTCTTCCTTGTTCTGTGGACTTTGTGCTTGCTGAAAGTGTGCCCGTCTACCCAGGAGACGACTATCCCGCTACCTAACCCCTTACAAGTGGTGGAGGATGCGGGCAACGATCCCGCTACCTCTCGCAAGTGGGTGAGCCATGGAGACCCTAAAGATGCTGACCAAATGGTGGAGATGGTGGAGAGGTACAAAGCCGCTGAGGAACTGATGAGTCTGCCACAGCGCCCTCTAGTCCCACAGTGGAGATCTCCAGGACTTCCTGGTAAGACTGTTCTAAGGGAAAAGGGGGCTGGTAGATCTGATGGGTTGGTGCATGCAAGTGGAGAGACTGAAGGCCCAGGCTCTAGAAGCTGGCAAGCCATGCCAGGGAAGTTGGGGGCCTATAAGAGACTCAGTAAGGACGTTATAAAGTGTTTTCGATGTCAAATGCCCGGTCATATTATTGCCAATTGCCCAATGTATGATGATGCCATGCAATGTGATGTCTCCTACATAAACCGCCGCTTATCACGGTATACTCAGCTTGCGTGTGTAGCGTTACCAAATGCTGGGGATGAGAAACACATGTGTCCTATTATGGTCGAAGGTAAAGTTGTAAATGCACTGTTAGACTCAGGTAGTCTAGTGACCCTGGTAAACGCAGATTTGGTGCCTCCAATAACCCGTCGGGTGAAAACTATTGGGGTTACTTGTATTCACGGAGATACTCGACATTACCCCACGGCTGTAGTGGACATACATACACAGTTTGGGGCAGTAAAATTCATGGTGGGGATAGTGCCATTATTAATGCATGATGTCATCATGGGGCGGGACTTCCCACATTTCTGGAAGATGTGGGAACAGAGGGTCTCAAATACACTGCCATGAAGTGGGGCCCTAATTGAGGAGGAAACTTTCCCCTTTTCGGTTATGGCTGGGGAAGAAGCTGAACCCCACAATGTGGTGTCCCCAGAGGGTCATAGCAGTCTAGAGCCCCCTAGTGACAGTATGCCTGATCTTGAGGTGCGGAAGGATCAGTTTGGTGCTGAACAGTTGAAAGATCCCACTCTTACCCGAGCCCGGGAAAATGTTAAAATGATTGATGGTAACCTGGTGGAGCCTGACACCAGACTGTCCTATCCATACATGGCGGTAAAACATGACTTGCTATACCAAGTGGTAAAAAGGGGAGAGGATCTGGTGGATCAACTAGTGGTCCCTAAGGCATATAGAAGGATTGTGCTAGATCTGGCACATGGTCACCTTATGGGGGGGCATTTGGGGACAGAGAAAACTATAGATAGAGTCCTTCAACGGTTCTTCTGGCCAGGGGTTTACAAAGACGTAAAAGATTATTGTGATTCCTGCCCAGAGTGCCAGGTTTCAGCTCCTCGGCCACACTACCGTAGTCCCCTGGTTCCTCTACCAATTATTGAGGTGCCGTTTGAGAGAATAGCAATGGATTTGGTGGGGCCCGTTGTAAGATCTGCCCGCGGGCACCAGCATATTCTTGTAATTATGGATTATGCCACCCGTTACCCGGAAGCTATACCCCTACGCAATGCGTCATCCAAGGCTATAGCTAAAGAGTTGGTGCACGTGTTTAGCCGGGTAGGACTACCAAAAGAGATCCTTACAGATCAGGGTACCCCCTTTATGTCCCGGGTCATGAAACAGCTGCGTACTTCTGTCTACCATCCACAGACCGATGGACTGGTAGAAAGATTCAATAAAACCCTAAAAGCCATGTTAAGGAAGGTGGTGGACAAAGATGGGAAAAATTGGGACTTCCTTCTCCCTTACCTAATGTTTTCCATCCGTGAGGTCCCTCAGTCCTCTACAGGGTATTCTCCATTTGAATTACTATATGACCGTCACCCGAGGGGCCTTCTAGATATAGCAAAGGAAACCTGGGAAGAAGAAGCTACCCCCTATAGGAGTGTCATTGAACACGTGGCCCAAATGCAGGATCGAATCGCGGCCGTGTTGCCTATTGTGCGAGAACATATGGCCCATGCTCAGGAGGCACAACAAAGTGTATATAACCGCAGTGCCAAAATACGTACCTTTGCACCCGGTGACCGGGTTTTAGTGCTGATCCCTACAGTAGAAAGTAAATTTCTGGCTAAATGGCAAGGGCCCTTTGAGGTATTAGAAAGAGTAAATGAGGTGAACTATAAAATCCGCCAGCCAGGTAAACGGAAGCCGGAGCAAGTGTACCACGTCAATCTTATAAAACCGTGGAAAGATCGACTGTCACTTGCTGCAGACACCTCATCCCAACCAAAGCAGTTGGCCTCTGCAAAGCCCTTGTTGCCAGAAGTAACAGTACCCGACTCCCTTGCAGATACACAGAAAGTAGAAGTACAGGGGTTCCTCTTTAAGAACAGGGTTTTTTTCTCTGATACCCCAGGTCGTACCTCTCTCATTAAACATGACATTCTGACTGAACCAGGTGAAAAGGTTAAGCTGAGGCCCTACAGAATACCAGAGGCCAGGAGAGAGATTATCTCTGTGGAGGTGAGGAAAATGTTAGAACTTGGGGTAATAGAAGAGTCCCATAGCCAATGGTCCAGCCCCATAGTTCTGATCCCCAAGCCAGACGGCAGCTGGAGGTTTTGCAATGACTTCCGTAAGCTTAATTCCATATCTAAATTTGATGCTTACCCAATGCCACGTGTGGATGAGCTCATTGATAGACTCGGAAATGCGCGTTATATAACAACCCTAGATCTAACCAAAGGGTACTGGCAGATACCATTAACAGATGAGGCCAAAGAGAAAACTGCCTTTGCCACTCCGGACGGGTTGTTTCATTATGTTGTTTTGCCGTTTGGGTTGCATGGGGCACCTGCCACCTTCCAGAGGGTTATGGATAGAATTTTGAGGCCTCACAGACAGTATGCAGCAGCCTATCTGGATGATATAATCATCCAAAGTCCAGATTGGGATTCCCATTTACCTAGAGTACAGGCTGTTATCAATTCTCTGCGTGAGGCAGGATTTACAGCCAATCCAAAAAAATGTGCCATGGGACTGGAGGAGGCTAAGTACCTGGGTTACAACATAGGCCGTGGCTTGATAAAACCCCAACTAAACAAGATTGAAGCCATACAAAGATGGCCTCAGCCCATTAACAAGAAGCAAGTCCGTGCTTTCTTGGGAATTACAGGCTATTATAGAAGGTTTATACCTAATTTTGCCTCTCTTGCGGCCCCTTTAACTGACCTGACGAAAGGCAAAGACTCTGTCATGGTTAAGTGGACGCCACAGGCGGAAAAATCATTTCAGACCCTTAAAAGCCTACTGTGTGCTCAGCCGGTGCTGATAACGCCAGACTTTACGAGAGAGTTTGTCCTTCAAACGGATGCATCTGATGTGGGACTGGGGGCAGTACTGTCACAGGTGCGGAATGGTGAGGAACACCTGGTGCTGTACCTAAGTAAAAAATTAAATGATCATGAGACAAAGTATGCCATTGTAGAAAAAGAATGCCTAGCCATTAAATGGGCCCTAGAAGCCCTCCGTTATTACCTGCTTGGCCGTCAGTTTGAATTGGTTACGGACCACGCTCCCCTCAAGTGGATGTGTGAAAATAAGGAAAAGAATAGGAGGGTTACAAGATGGTTCTTGGCCTTACAGGAATACAGGTTTACAGTAAAACACAGGCCAGGGACCCAAATGAAAAATGCTGATGCCTTATCTCGGGTCCATTGTATGATGTCCAGTTGTGTTCCAGCCCCGGGTCTGAAACAGGGGGGGAGGATGTGTGACAGAGTGTCTGGACAAGTCATAGAGGGTGTGTATATCTGCCCAAGATTTCTTGTATCTGTCAACTAAAAGCAACCAGGAATTTAGAAACTTGGGATCTAGGATCTCTAGTTTAGGGTTTGAGAAAAACCCATGTACAGGGCCTGTGTTGCTGGAGTGGGGAAGAGAGGGTGGGCCCCACTCCACCCGGACAGTCCGGGTCTTGGGCTGTCTGATTAGTCCAAGGTGTGCTTGCCTGATAGAAGGAGGGAGTTCACACACACTCTGGCTCTCTCATCCTGGGAGCAGGACATCTGCTATGAGCCTGTGGGAGCATTGCCAGTGGTATGTTATGATCTGCTATGTTATGGTGCCCGGTACTAGGCCGGCACTGGGTTAGTCAGGAGCACCTAATGTTTAGTTAGAGCCGGACAGGCATAGGATTTCTTTTGTTTAGTTCTGTTTTACTTTATACCACAATCTGGCAATAAAACTGGCTGAGGTCAGTTAAATGATTCTTCCTTGTTCTGTGGACTTGCTGAAAGTGTGCCCGTCTACCCAGGAGACGACTATCCCGCTACCTAACCCCTTACAACACTTATAAAACTTCTAAATAAAGAATTAAAAAAAAATAAATAAAAAAAAACAACATTCACAGAGAAACCCTCTCATTCTTGCATGCAATTCCGACCAGAGCAGACTTTGAGGCGCTGATTGCACAATTTGAATCCGCATATCAAAAAGATATCACAGAGGTTTGAAACCAGATCCAAGCTCTTGACTCCTGAGTCTCAACCAACATGTGATACTGTGGAGCAGCAATCGCATCCCTATCAGAACGCTGACGGTCCTTCCTGCCCCCGACTGGTGTGAGGTGGAGATCAAACGCTGATGAGATAGTCCGTCCCTGTTTGCATAGGTTATGTATTTGTAGTTTCTGCTGTGTTTATATGCCAGTTGCTCATTATTTGTGGATTGCACAAAAGGGTGGGGAGATTGGAGTTCTCACTTCCGGTGCTAGACACAGTCCACCACTTAGGCCGATCTTTGGCCTCTTATAGTATGAGGAGGCTTGAGATTAAGCAGATTTGCTAAGTAGTTGTTATTTGCCTTGGATGCAGTCTGGGCTCTTGTTTTGATTTTGGTTATTTTTTGCCCATTTCCCCTTCTCTGTTTTTTCTTTCTAGGTGCGGCTGGCAGTTAGGGGGACCCGGTTGCTGTGCTTAGCGTCCGCCCTCTCACTGTCCGCGGTATCTGCTGAGATCTCACATCTCTCAGACTTCTGACTTACTTTCCTGTCCTCACTCAATAATATGTGCAAGACTAACCTGGTTTCTCTCAATGTAAAGGGCCTGAATACTCCTGAAAAGCGGCCATTGGTAAACAACCTAAAGGCATTGAGGGTTCAAGCGAATTTTCTCCAGGAGATGCACTTCAGAGCTACGAACCGGCCGTCCCTCGGGAATAAGATATTTCCAATCTCGTATCACAGTTACTCCCCTGATTCAAGGTCGAGGGGATTGAGTATACTGTTCTCTAGATCCATTTCCTGGGAGGAGGTGGGCTCTCTGAGTGGTGGTGAAGGAAGGTGGCTTTTTGTGAAGGGTAGGATCCGGTATAAATTTTTTCACTTTTGTTAACCTGTATTTGCCCAATGTAGAGCAGGTCTCCTTTCTTGAGGATGTGCTAGAAAGAATGGCCAACTATACAGATGGCAAGCTGATAGTGGGGGGGGGGGACTTTAACCTCGCACTATAGCCCCTGATAGACACCTCAAAGGGACACTCTTACATCTCATACGCCAAGCTTAAAAAGATCAAAAGGCTCCTCTGCATTTACACATGCTTACATGCTTTAATCAGCAATATCACTATATCGGATCATGACCCTGAATGCCTTAAATTAGTCACACATTCTCTAGCAATTTCCTTATACAAGGCCCTGTGATCAGGGAGGACGTGAGACAAAACTTGCCAAATTATTTTGTATCTAACTCCACCCCAGACGTTCGTTTGCCCGTGATCTGAGAAGCCTATAAATGTGTGTTATCTGGGGGCTGCTGATTCAACACGGCGCTAGAGCTAAAAGAGACAGGAACAAACAAATCTCTGAACTACTTGAGAAGATTCACAAATTAGAAGCCCTTCATAAACAGTAACTGGTCGCGACACACTTGGCATCCCCGACCTCCCTCAGAGACTGACTAAGGGGGATATATAGTGATAGGACTAAACTCCAGCTACATCAAGAGTAGGAGAGTCTTTTACGAGTCAGGTTCAGGCTCTGAGGGGGGGAAAGGGCAAAAACATACGTCCTCAAAATTAGGGACCTAAACGGGAACATGGTGCACTCAGATAAGGAGATAAGGAAATGAGTTTTCAGAAAGTATTACGAATGTACAACACATCGTCCGGTCACTCGGGCACTAGACTGGCGAGGATAAACGAGTATTTTCAAAAGTCGGGGCTTCCCAAATTCCCTGCTGACCTGATGGGAAGTTGGACGACCCGTTCTCAGCAGAGGAGCTAGATAAGGCCATAAAGGAATCAGTAAACGGGAGGACTCCAGGCCCTAAAGGGCTTCCCCTCTTGTACTATAAAACTTTCACAGAAGTTCACCCAGGCTCCTTGAGGTGTTTAATTCTCTGACGGGTAACGGGTAGCACTCTCCCTACAGATAGTCTCCGAGCGCATATTTCGGTCATCCCAAAGGAAGGGAAAGACCCTACATTCAGCTCTAGCTTTAGGCCCATCTCCCTCCTCAACACAGACATAAAACTGTTCGCCAAAATTTTTGCCTCTCTCCTATCTCTGCATTTACATCATATAATTCATTTGGACCAGGTGGGATTCATGCCCCATAGGGAGGCGCGGGATAATACCGCTAAGGCCCTTAACCTCCTACACTCCGCCCTTGGAACAAACCTTCCTGCACTCCTGCTGGCGACTGCTGCCGAAAAGGCTTTTGATAGGGTGCAGTGGGACTTTATGTTTGGAGTCCTGGAACACGTAGGCCTAGGGCCCAATATGCTGACCTGGATCAAGAGCCTTTACCAACAACCCACTGCCTCATTGAGAGTGAATGGTCTATTGTCGGAGCCTTTTGGTATTGTTAACGGGACGAGACAGGGCTGTCCCCTCTCACGGCTAATTTTCATTATGTCTCTGGAACCCTTTCTCTGCAGAGTGAGAGGGAACCCTAGTATCAAAGGCATCTCCCTCCCCTCAGGTCACTACAAGACTGCAGCATACGTGGACGACCTACTCTTTTTTGTAACCGGCCAGGAAGTGACTATTCCAATCTGGTAAAGAAACTAGAAATATATAAGGAGTTCGTCCCTCCCCCTGAGGTCTCTCCCCTGGATCAAAAAATATGCCCTGGGAGCCGAAATGAGGCATCCTACGATTGGTGCTTCTCTCAGTATTGGTGCTTCCCACTTAGTGAAGTTTCTCTGGCCTTTTCGCCACAGTACCCGGTCTTAGGGAACCCCGAATTTACGCCTGGTTTGAGTGGCAGAACGGCGGAGAGATGGATGGGGAAGGCGATTTGTAGGGACAGACATTGTGCAAGCTGGGGACCTGCCTGGTTGGTATCAGTGACAGGAGAGGCATTTGAACCACTTTCTATTGACCCTTAGGCACCAAGCCCACCATTTGACAGAACCCACTGTATTTGAGAAGCTGTTTGTTGAGAAGGGACCGGCTCGACACATTCTTTCAGCCACTTACAAAATGCTTATTAGCTCAGAAGAGCAGGATGCCCTACCTTTCATACCGAAATGGGAGAGGGACCTGGGGGTTACCTTCACACATGAGCAGAGGAACAGAGTGGTGCAACTGACCTATAAGACCTCCACTTACACTAGGTATAAGGAATGTAGCTATAAAGAACTCACAAGATGGTATAGGGTGCCTGCTCTGCTGCATAAGTTGTTTCCCACAGTCTCCCCATTGTGCTGGCGTTGTAATAAGGACAATGGGAACTTCTGCATATTTTCTGGTCATGCCCAGGGCTCACTGAGTTCTGGTCTGGGGTGAGGAACATATTGGAGCGCGTGACCGGGGGAGAGGTTCCCGGGTATCCAGCCTTTTTTCTCCTCCACCACTCAGCGATGCCCACCAAGAGCTATCAGAGGTCTATCCTGAGCCAGATGGTAAATGCGGCGATAGTAATGGTGTGCATCCCTTCACATTGGAAAAGCTTGGTGCCCCCAAGTATTTCTTTATGGCTGAGCAAGGAGATAGAGAGATATGAAGGCATAATTGCAGCCCGCAAGGAATCCTCAGAGGCACACTGCCTCAAGTGGTATGGATGGGTGGAATTTTATTGCAGGACTTCAGGACACTGGTACAAGTGGTGTCATGAGTCTTAAAGGAGCCACAGCACTCAACCTTGTTAGCTGGCAGACCAGCCTACAATCTGTCTCTAAACTTGGTTGAGTTTAGATCTAATCTCTGAGAGCCCCATTTGGGACATACAATGCAATAGATACATTGGGAGCAGGCTTACCTGAGGGCAACCAAATGGGACTTTCAGAGATTAGAGTTAGGACTGCACCCCACAGAGGCACCTTGGCGTGGTGGTGCAGCTTAAGCATTCTTCTGCAGATGTGTGTGACCGAGCCCTCTGTTTTTTAAGTTTAGAGACAGATTGTAGGCTGGTCTGCAAGCTAACAGGGTTGAGTGCTGTTGCTCCTTTAAGACTTTTGTATCCTAATTGCCCTGCTAACGTGCACCTCCCAGGTTAGTTATAAAATGGTCCGAGTGGCTGCCACCCCTCCTTTGTTACAAGTGGTGTCATAACCAGGTTGGTCTACACATCTCCCCTTTTCTCTCCCAAGTATATCCTCTTCTCTTTGCTTTCCTTTCCTTTCTTTGACTCGTCTGTCAGTAGCAGTCACAGTGTGGCCTGATCTTCCGAACGAGGGGCAAGTCGTAAACACCATAGCTCAAAAGGGGGGAATGGGAGTCGACCTCTGGGCACCCGAGAAGCACCTACTGGTGTCAAGAACCAGCTCCAGGAGCGGGGTTCTGGCGGTTTTGGCACCTACAGGCGAACTACGGAGGGTGTGGCGGGGAGCTCCGGGGGGGCGGCTTCCCATTTGGTGAAGGCGATAGACTTGCTCCGGATGTCTTAGCCATGTGATTTTCTATATGACTGCTCTACGTTGTATTTAGCACGATATGCTCTTGGTTGCATGATTGATTATAGTTTCCTTTTTTTTTTTATAGATAATGTGATGCTTGAAAATGGAAATAAATAAAGAATATGTAAAAAAAAAGGAAGGGAATGACATAAACTTCCTTTCTGGGTATAGGATCACTTATATTATCCATTGATATATATCGCATATTGCAATTTTTTACAGCACTTGGCTACACTTGATACTATTTAGGGTGTGCAGTTCTGCTGGTTTTGCCTTGTATGATTTTTATTGTCTATACTACTGTAAAGATGTTTATTTTTTGTGCCATGGTGTGCAACTAGGTTTTATGGGGCACATATCTGCGCCCCATTTTCTTCTTGCATGATACATACTGGTAAGCACAAGGCCATGTTTATTTTGCTTGTGCCATTATGATACTGCATTGTACTAATCCTCTAAAAAGTAATTGACTCTTTTCCTTTCTTATTTTCTTGTTTCACTTTTTATAGCTATCTGTGAGATGTGTGGGATTGTTGGCACAAGAGATACATTTTTTTCAAAGACGAAGAGATTCTGCAGCGTATCATGTTCTCGTAGCTATTCATCAAATTCCAAGAAAGCAAGCATTTTAGCGCGTCTGCAGGTATTGATTTTCTTTTACTTAAAGCAGTCCTTTACTCTGAATAAGAGTCTATCTTATATGTTTCCCACACCCTGCACATACAGATTGCTCACATTAAAAATCATCCTACCTGCATCTACTGCATGTTATGAGCCTTTAAACATCCAAGATGGCGTCTCATGGAACATCAGGCAGCCTGCAAACAGGAAGTGCCTTCTGACTGTGCTGCTTTGCATTCTGGGACTGCTGACCTTTTCCTGACCCCAGCTCTGCTCTGTCTGAGCAAAGCACAACTATAACCCGCCCCCCTGTACTTTATCCCACTCTCCTCAGTAAGTGTGATGCTTAGATGGCGGCGCCCGTATCCTAAAGTCCTGGACAGAGTTGCAGCCCAGTGGGGGAAAGAATAATAAGTAAGTGACTAAAAACTTAAAATATATAAATTCAATAAATCATGGTGAAGGTCCAGTTTAAGTATATAATTTTTACATTTGAACACATCTTAAAGTGATACTGCAGGCAACGGTAATTGTTACACCATTGCGTCCGGCTACATTTGCACTGTCCTAAACTGTTCTCTGTTTTTAAATTGAAGCACAAATAGCCACTAGCTATCCCAGCGCTCTCTTTTAAACAATGCTTTATGTTGTGCATTACAACCCCTGGCAAAAATTATGGAATCACCAGTCTTTGAGGATGTTCCTTCAGTTGTTGAATTTTGTTGCAAAAAAGCAGATCACAGACATGACAAAAAAAACTAAAGGCATTTCAAATGGCAACTTTCTGGCTTTAAGAAATACTAAAAGAAATCAAGAAAAATAATTGTGGTAGCCAGTAACAGTTACATTTTTAGAACAAGCACAGAGAATAAATTACGGAATCACTCAATTTTGAGGAAAAAAATATGGAATCACCATGCAAATTTTCATTACAGCATATAGCATTGATTGGACAAGAGCCCTTTCATGTGCCGTGGGAATGGTAGAAAAGTGAATTGTGTTTGCAATCTGAGAGGTTTCACACAGGGGACCATTCCAAAGTGGCTCTGCCATTTAGATATTGGCTGTGCCCCTCTTCCCCACCACTTTAGGCGCCAGTTAAAGTGGACCAACACCCAGGATTTTGACTATCCTGGGTCTTGGTCCACTTCGGTGGGGCACCCCCGATCGGGGTGCCCCGCTGTGTGAAACCCCCCCGAACCCCCCATAAAACTCACCTCTCCCCGCTCCCAGCGCCGACGGACAAGACTTTTGACAGCCGCGGACAAGCGGCTCCTCCGCCTCACTCTTGACGCGCGCGCGCCCGCGCCGACCATTCACAGACGGCCGGCGCGCGCGCACGTCTAGAGGGGGATTTGGGTGTTTGGGGGGGTTTCACCCCGCGGGACATCCCGATCTCTGATGTCCCGCGGGGAGGGAGGTGATCGGCCCGGGAATCTTATAGATTCCCGGGCCGATCACGGGAGGGTGACGGTCCACTTTAACAATCAGGATAGATGCTACCATTAACCCTTTAAGTGCCAGACCACGTTTCACTATTTTGCACTACACATGTTCAACCTTGTTTTTTGAAGGGATTTCCAGGGATTTTCCAGGAAAGTTATATATTGTTTTTTTCAGCAGTCTGGGCTTCAACATGAAATGTCTTGTATGGCCTTTTTTAGTGTATTCTCAATACTTTTAAATATTCAATCAAATCAAATATCAAATATTCAAAAAAATGTAAAGAAATCTATTTTTTGCAATTTGTAGTTTTTTTTGTAATAAAATATGTAAGTTTGTCAATAAAATCTTATTGCGTGTGAAACCCCAATTTCTCCCGGTTGCAGTGGTACCACATATATATTGTTGGATACCCTTTCCTACCCAGGAGACTCCCCCAAACTGAAACAGCTTTTGGAGATTTTCATATAAAATACAACTGCAGTTTTTCCAGAAAAACAACCCTTTACATTTGAAATACCCCCCACAAACTATATATTCTCTGGAAGTACATGCCGCAAGCTTTCTAGGCGTACCAGGCTTGTTTATGTGGGCATAGTTTTCTGGAAGTAATCCCTCAATCAATTCTTTGGTTGCACAGAGTTTCCCTAAAAAAGAATAAAAAGGAAGAATCAAAGCCAAATTTTCTTAAAAAAACTATATGCAAACAAGAAAAAACAAGTGTGCACCTTGCAATGTTTCAACCAAAACAAGCCTTTACATTTGGAATATCCCCCATAAATCATATATTCCCTGAAAGTACACATGTTAAGCTTTCTAAGCGTGCCCAGTTTGTTGTAGCGGCTCATCTTTCTGGAAGTAATCCCTTAAAGAATTCTTAGGTTGCACAGGGTTTTCCTAAAAAAAATAAAAATGTATAAAAAAGCTGAATAAAAAACATTCCTAAATGTCTTGCTTGGGCGTAATTTATCTAAAATTTACAATTATATTTGCCGCCCTCAAATATATAAGGAAACTTAAGAGCTCAAATACATGTATATCTCTAAAATTACGCCTCGTTTGTCTAACAAGTTCATTTGCCAGTAATCTCCAAGGAAGATGATGCACTTTAAAGTTATTTTCTATACCTTGCAAAAATGTACAAAACAAAAATACTACAATCCGGGTTACAACATAGAAAGCCTAACAGGGCAAAAGCATATATATATTAAAACGGATTACTGTTTTAATTGGTCCAAGCAGAAATCAACAGACCACGTCCAAACAAGATGGCTGCTGTACTTGGTTTCACAATGCAGGTCTCTCTACCCAAGGCAAAATCCCATCATTGTCCTGCTGTCCTTCATCTGGTCAGTCTCTCCAGCACATCCTTTCTGCCGCTGCCCTCCAAAAGAATCTCTCCTGTCCACTGTTTTTCTATCAGGCTTCACCCTTTTTTTCATTTGAAAATGTCTAATTGGCCCAGGCAAAACTCGTTGCCTAGGTAGCCAGCTTAATTTGCATACAAATGCACACCTGAAACTGGAGCTACAGACAACCAGTCTTCAAAGAACAAAGGGGGTTTCCCACCATGCTGCATCAAACAAAAGGGATTGTCCTATATATAGTGATTGCATGTAGGGATGAGCGAATTGATCCGGACGAACCCGGATTCGATCCGAATTTCATGAGAAATTCGATTCGGATCGAATCCGAATTTCCCCGTGCTTCGATCGCTCGAAGTTTTTCTTTAACATCCATTCATTTACATTGCAGGCATTATAAGATGGCAGACGGGACATGTCCAGACATCTACCCCGCTCCAGTGCATGCTGGGGCAGTCACATGCAGCCTATCAGCAGCCAGCAAGCCCGGTGACGTCACAGCGCTATATAAGGCGGCGGCCATCTTGCTTTTGTTCATTTCTCTATTGCATTTGTGAGAGACAGGACACTGCTGTATTCAGGGAGAGACAGTTAGAGAGCCAGGGACAGCCAGTAGACAGGCAGGAGACAGGCAGGAAGTCAGCGAGAAGCAGGGAAAGTTAGGAAAAATCAGAGGCAGTGACAGGGAGATTTTTTTTTTTTCATCCAGCCTGAGTGTTACTGGCTGGCTGACTGGCTTTGTTAGCTGTTTCAGGCTGCTTATACACTTTTGATGTGCATATATACTGAACTGATCTCAAGTCTGCTGTGGGGGCATCCCATTTTGTAACATCCCATTAGCCTCTGTATTTCCTCTAAGCTGCACACTTATTTAAAGTAATTTGGCCTGTTGCAGCCTGCTTAGACACTTTTGCTGTGCATATATACTGATCTCAGGTCTGCTGTGGGGGCATCCCATTTTGTAACATCCCATTAGCCTCTGTATTTCCTCTAAGCTGCACACTTATTTAAAGTAATTTGGCCTGTTGCAGCCTGCTTAGACACTTTTTCTGTGCATATATACTGTTCTAAAGCCTGCTTGGGGGTATCCCATTCTGTAACATCCCATTAGCCTCTGTATTTCCTCTAAGCTGCACACTAATTTAAAGTAATTTGGCCTGTTGCAGCCTGCTTAGACACTTTTACTGTGCATATATATTGATCTCAAGTCTGCTGTGGGGGCATCCCATTTTGTAACATCCCATTAGCCTCTGTATTTCCTCTAAGCTGCACACTTATTTAAAGAAATGTGGCCTGTTGCAGGCTGCTTATCCACTGTTGCTGTGCATATATACTGTTCTAAAGCCTGCTTGGGGGTATCCCACTATAACATACCATACCCCTCTTGATCTTCACTAAGCTGCACACTTATTTAAAGTAATTTGGCCTGTTGGAGCCTGCTTATCCACTGTTGCTGTGCATATATACTGTTCTAAAGCCTGTTTGGGGGTATCCCACTCTATAACATTCCATACCCCTCTTGATCTTCACTAAGCTGCACACTTATTTAAAGTAATTTGGCCTGTTGCAGCCTGCTTAGACACTTTTACTGTGCATATATACTGATCTCAAGTCTGCTGTGGGGGCATCCCATTTTGTAACATCCCATTAGCCTCTGTATTTCCTCTAAGCTGCACACTTATTTAAAGAAATTTGGCCTGTTGCAGGCTGCTTATCCACTGTTGCTGTGCATATATACTGTTCTAAAGCCTGCTTGGGGGTATCCCACTATAACATACCATACCCCTCTTGATCTTCACTAAGCTGCACACTTATTTAAAGTAATTTGGCCTGTTGGAGCCTGCTTATCCACTGTTGCTATGCATATATACTGTTCTAAAGCCTGTTTGGGGGTATCCCACTCTATAACATTCCATACCCCTCTTGATCTTCACTAAGCTGCACACTTATTTAAAGTAATTTGGCCTGTTGCAGCCTGCTTAGACACTTTTACTGTGCATATATACTGATCTCAGGTCTGCTGTGGGGGCATCCCATTTTGTAACATCCCATTAGCCTCTGTATTTCCTCTAAGCTGCACACTTATTTAAAGTAATTTGGCCTGTTGCAGCCTGCTTAGACACTTTTTCTGTGCATATATACTGTTCTAAAGCCTGCTTGGGGGAATCCCACTCTATAACATACCATACCCCTCTTGATCTTCACTAAGCTGCACACTTATTTAAAGTAATTTGGCCTGTTGCAGCCTGCTTAGACACTTTTTCTGTGCATATATAATGATCTCAGGTCTGCTGTGGGGGTATCCCATTCTGTAACATCCCATTAGCCTCTGTATTTCCTCTAAACTGCACACTGATTTAAAGTAATTTGGCCTGTTGCAGCCTGCTTAGACACTTTTTCTGTGCATATATACTGATCTCAGGTCTGCTGTGGGGGCATCCCATTTTGTAACATCCCATTAGCCTCTGTATTTCCTCTAAGCTGCACACTTATTTAAAGTAATTTGGCCTGTTGCAGCCTGCTTAGACACTTTTTCTGTGCATATATACTGTTCTAAAGCCTGCTTGGGGGTATCCCACTCTATAACATACCATACCCCTCTTGATCTTCACTAAGCTGCACACTTATTTAAAGTAATTTGGCCTGTTGCAGCCTGCTTAGACACTTTTTCTGTACATATATACTGTTCTAAAGCCTGCTTGGGGGTATCCCATTCTGTAACATCCCATTAGCCTCTGTATTTCCTCTAAGCTGCACATTTATTTAAAGTAATTTGGCCTGTTGCAGCCTGCTTAGACACTTTTTCTGTGCATATATACTGTTCTAAAGCCTGCTTGGGGGTATCCCATTCTGTAACATCCCATTAGCCTCTGTATTTCCTCTAAGCTGCACACTAATTTAAAGTAATTTGGCCTGTTGCAGCCTGCTTAGACACTTTTACTGTGCATATATATTGATCTCAAGTCTGCTGTGGGGGCATCCCATTCTGTAACATCCCATTAGCCTCTGTATTTCCTCTAAGCTGCACACTTATTTCAAGAAATGTGGCCTGTCACAGCCTGCTTAGACACTTTTACTGTGCATATATACTGATCTCAAGTCTGCTGTGGGGGCATCCCATTTTGTAACATCCCATTAGCCTCTGTATTTCCTCTAAGCTGCACACTTATTTAAAGAAACTTGGCCTGTTGCAGGCTGCTTATTCACTGTTGCTGTGCATATATACTGTTCTAAAGCCTGCTTGGGGGTATCCCACTATAACATACCATACCCCTCTTGATCTTCACTAAGCTGCACACTTATTTAAAGTAATTTGGCCTGTTGGAGCCTGCTTATCCACTGTTGCTATGCATATATACTGTTCTAAAGCCTGTTTGGGGGTATCCCACTCTATAACATTCCATACCCCTCTTGATCTTCACTAAGCTGCACACTTATTTAAAGTAATTTGGCCTGTTGCAGCCTGCTTAGACACTTTTACTGTGCATATATACTGATCTCAGGTCTGCTGTGGGGGCATCCCATTTTGTAACATCCCATTAGCCTCTGTATTTCCTCTAAGCTGCACACTTATTTAAAGTAATTTGGCCTGTTGCAGCCTGCTTAGACACTTTTTCTGTGCATATATACTGTTCTAAAGCCTGCTTGGGGGAATCCCACTCTATAACATACCATACCCCTCTTGATCTTCACTAAGCTGCACACTTATTTAAAGCGGACCTTCACTCTAAATAAGAGTCTATCTTATATGTTTCCCACACCCTGTACATACAGATTGCTCACATTAAAAATCATCCTACCTGCATCTACTGCATTTTATAAGCCTTTAAACATCCAAGATGGCGGCTTATGGAAGCTGCCATTTTTGCAGGCAGCCTGCAAACAGGAAGTGCCTGCAAACAGGAAGTGACTGTGCTGCTCTGCATTCTGGGACTGCTGACCTTTCCCTGACCCCAGCTCTGCTCTGTCTGAGCAAAGCACAGCTATAACCCGCCCCCCTGTACCTTATCCCACTCTCCTCTCCTCAGTAAGTGTGATGCTTCTGAGTCAAGATGGCGGCGCCCGTATCCTAAATTCCCGAACAGAGTTGCAGCCCAGTGGGGGAAAGTATAATAAATTAGTGACTAAACATGTAAAATATATTAATTTTAGATGCTGAGGAATTGTTTTTTAAGAGTTTGGGCTTTTCATTAAATCATGGTGAAGGTCCGGTTTAAAGTAATTTGGCCTGTTGCAGCCTGCTTAGACACTTTTTCTGTGCATATATAATGATCTCAGGTCTGCTGTGGGGGTATCCCAATCTGTAACATCCCATTAGCCTCTGTATTTCCTCTAAACTGCACACTGATTTAAAGTAATTTGGCCTGTTGCAGCCTGCTTAGACACTTTTTCTGTGCATATATACTGATCTCAGGTCTGCTGTGGGGGCATCCCATTTTGTAACATCCCATTAGCCTCTGTATTTCCTCTAAGCTGCACACTTATTTAAAGTAATTTGGCCTGTTGCAGCCTGCTTAGACACTTTTTCTGTGCATATATACTGTTCTAAAGCCTGCTTGGGGGTATCCCACTCTATAACATACCATACCCCTCTTGATCTTCACTAAGCTGCACACTTATTTAAAGTAATTTGGCCTGTTGCAGCCTGCTTAGACACTTTTTCTGTACATATATACTGTTCTAAAGCCTGCTTGGGGGTATCCCATTCTGTAACATCCCATTAGCCTCTGTATTTCCTCTAAGCTGCACATTTATTTAAAGTAATTTGGCCTGTTGCAGCCTGCTTAGACACTTTTTCTGTGCATATATACTGTTCTAAAGCCTGCTTGGGGGTATCCCATTCTGTAACATCCCATTAGCCTCTGTATTTCCTCTAAGCTGCACACTAATTTAAAGTAATTTGGCCTGTTGCAGCCTGCTTAGACACTTTTACTGTGCATATATATTGATCTCAAGTCTGCTGTGGGGGCATCCCATTCTGTAACATCCCATTAGCCTCTGTATTTCCTCTAAGCTGCACACTTATTTCAAGAAATGTGGCCTGTCACAGCCTGCTTAGACACTTTTACTGTGCATATATACTGATCTCAAGTCTGCTGTGGGGGCATCCCATTTTGTAACATCCCATTAGCCTCTGTATTTCCTCTAAGCTGCACACTTATTTAAAGAAACTTGGCCTGTTGCAGGCTGCTTATCCACTGTTGCTGTGCATATATACTGTTCTAAAGCCTGCTTGGGGGTATCCCACTATAACATACCATACCCCTCTTGATCTTCACTAAGCTGCACACTTATTTAAAGTAATTTGGCCTGTTGGAGCCTGCTTATCCACTGTTGCTGTGCATATATACTGTTCTAAAGCCTGTTTGGGGGTATCCCACTCTATAACATTCCATACCCCTCTTGATCTTCACTAAGCTGCACACTTATTTAAAGTAATTTGGCCTGTTGCAGCCTGCTTAGACACTTTTACTGTGCATATATACTGATCTCAGGTCTGCTGTGGGGGCATCCCATTTTGTAACATCCCATTAGCCTCTGTATTTCCTCTAAGCTGCACACTTATTTAAAGTAATTTGGCCTGTTGCAGCCTGCTTAGACACTTTTTCTGTGCATATATACTGTTCTAAAGCCTGCTTGGGGGTATCCCACTCTATAACATACCATACCCCTCTTGATCTTCACTAAGCTGCACACTTATTTAAAGTAATTTGGCCTGTTGCAGCCTGCTTAGACACTTTTTCTGTGCATATATAATGATCTCAGGTCTGCTGTGGGGGTATCCCAATCTGTAACATCCCATTAGCCTCTGTATTTCCTCTAAACTGCACACTGATTTAAAGTAATTTGGCCTGTTGCAGCCTGCTTAGACACTTTTTCTGTGCATATATACTGATCTCAGGTCTGCTGTGGGGGCATCCCATTTTGTAACATCCCATTAGCCTCTGTATTTCCTCTAAGCTGCACACTTATTTAAAGTAATTTGGCCTGTTGCAGCCTGCTTAGACACTTTTTCTGTGCATATATACTGTTCTAAAGCCTGCTTGGGGGTATCCCACTCTATAACATACCATACCCCTCTTGATCTTCACTAAGCTGCACACTTATTTAAAGTAATTTGGCCTGTTGCAGCCTGCTTAGACACTTTTTCTGTGCATATATAATGATCTCAGGTCTGCTGTGGGGGTATCCCAATCTGTAACATCCCATTAGCCTCTGTATTTCCTCTAAACTGCACACTGATTTAAAGTAATTTGGCCTGTTGCAGCCTGCTTAGACACTTTTTCTGTGCATATATACTGATCTCAGGTCTGCTGTGGGGGCATCCCATTTTGTAACATCCCATTAGCCTCTGTATTTCCTCTAAGCTGCACACTTATTTAAAGTAATTTGGCCTGTTGCAGCCTGCTTAGACACTTTTTCTGTGCATATATACTGTTCTAAAGCCTGCTTGGGGGTATCCCACTCTATAACATACCATACCCCTCTTGATCTTCACTAAGCTGCACACTTATTTAAAGTAATTTGGCCTGTTGCAGCCTGCTTAGACACTTTTTCTGTACATATATACTGTTCTAAAGCCTGCTTGGGGGTATCCCATTCTGTAACATCCCATTAGCCTCTGTATTTCCTCTAAGCTGCACATTTATTTAAAGTAATTTGGCCTGTTGCAGCCTGCTTAGACACTTTTTCTGTGCATATATACTGTTCTAAAGCCTGCTTGGGGGTATCCCATTCTGTAACATCCCATTAGCCTCTGTATTTCCTCTAAGCTGCACACTAATTTAAAGTAATTTGGCCTGTTGCAGCCTGCTTAGACACTTTTACTGTGCATATATATTGATCTCAAGTCTGCTGTGGGGGCATCCCATTCTGTAACATCCCATTAGCCTCTGTATTTCCTCTAAGCTGCACACTTATTTCAAGAAATGTGGCCTGTCACAGCCTGCTTAGACACTTTTACTGTGCATATATACTGATCTCAAGTCTGCTGTGGGGGCATCCCATTTTGTAACATCCCATTAGCCTCTGTATTTCCTCTAAGCTGCACACTTATTTAAAGAAACTTGGCCTGTTGCAGGCTGCTTATCCACTGTTGCTGTGCATATATACTGTTCTAAAGCCTGCTTGGGGGTATCCCACTATAACATACCATACCCCTCTTGATCTTCACTAAGCTGCACACTTATTTAAAGTAATTTGGCCTGTTGGAGCCTGCTTATCCACTGTTGCTGTGCATATATACTGTTCTAAAGCCTGTTTGGGGGTATCCCACTCTATAACATTCCATACCCCTCTTGATCTTCACTAAGCTGCACACTTATTTAAAGTAATTTGGCCTGTTGCAGCCTGCTTAGACACTTTTACTGTGCATATATACTGATCTCAGGTCTGCTGTGGGGGCATCCCATTTTGTAACATCCCATTAGCCTCTGTATTTCCTCTAAGCTGCACACTTATTTAAAGTAATTTGGCCTGTTGCAGCCTGCTTAGACACTTTTTCTGTGCATATATACTGTTCTAAAGCCTGCTTGGGGGTATCCCACTCTATAACATACCATACCCCTCTTGATCTTCACTAAGCTGCACACTTATTTAAAGTAATTTGGCCTGTTGCAGCCTGCTTAGACACTTTTTCTGTGCATATATACTGATCTCAGGTCTGCTGTGGGGGTATCCCATTCTGTAACATCCCATTAGCCTCTGTATTTCCTCTAAGCTGCACACTTATTTAAAGTAATTTGGCCTGTTGCAGCCTGCTTAGACACTTTTTCTGTGCATATATACTGATCTCAAGTCTGCTGTGGGGGCATCCCATTCTGTAACATCCCATTAGCCTCTGTATTTCCTCTAAGCTGCACACTTATTTAAAGAAATTTGGCCTGTTGCAGCCTGCTTATACACTTTTACTGTGCATATATACTGATCTCAAGTCTGCTGTGGGGGCATCCCGTTTTGTAACATCCCATTAGCCTCTGTATTTCCTCTAAGCTGCACACTTATTTAAAGAAATTTGGCCTGTTGCAGGCTGCTTATCCACTGTTGCTGTGCATATATACTGTTCTAAAGCCTGCTTGGGGGTATCCCACTCTATAACATACCATACCCCTCTTGATCTTCACTAAGCTGCACACTTATTTAAAGTAATTTGGCCTGTTGCAGCCTGCTTAGACACTTTTTCTGTGCATATATACTGATCTCAGGTCTGCTGTGGGGGTATCCCATTCTGTAACATCCCATTAGCCTCTGTATTTCCTCTAAGCTGCACACTTATTTAAAGTAATTTGGCCTGGGGGGCGTGGCTTGGTGATGGCCGAGTGAGGAAGCTTTTCCCTGAGCTCCGTCCAGTACCCACAGGAAAAAGCCCTTTCAGAACATATTAAGTGCCCTGACTGTGCCACCAACCTGATGTCAAAGAAGCGGAGATCCAAGGTGCCGGCTGGTGGCTCCGGATCGAACCGCATCGACGTCTTCTTCCAGCCGGGAGACAGGGAGGCAGGAGGTAGGAAGGACGGCAAGATGGCGGACGCCCCTGCACGAGGAGGCCTGGAGGCGGGAGAGCGGCAGGCCGGGGTGCCGCCGCCTCACCCAGCGTGCGGGACACCCATGGAGGACCAGTGGAGAGAGCCCTCGGTGATGCCCCACCGGAGGCGGGCAGAAGACAGGGCGGAAGTGTAGATCGGGGCCGAGGTCCGGAGGAATGGAGAGCCCGGCGGCGGGGAGAGAGGGGGGCGAGCTGCTCCCCTGACGTGCGCGCAGCCTGGCAGCGGTGGAGGAGGTGAGGCGCAGCCACGGCTTTCCCCAGACCCCGCTGACAAAGGTAACGGTCGGCGGGCGGGTGACAAGGCGGAGATGGGCGCACGCTGCGGACAGGGAGGCAGCTCGGAGATACCGCTGCCCCCGCAGAGTCAGCCTGGCGAGGTGGGGGAGGGGAGGCCCGCATCTGGATCCCCGGGCTCCTCCAGGGGACGGGCAGCAGACGTGGCCCTGGTGGAGGAAGAAGACACCCCAGAGGGACAGACCGGCCTTCTGCAGCAGACGGCTTTGCAGAGCACAATACCCGAGGCTAGGCAGCAGCAGGGAGGCGGACTGGGCAAAGGGGGCACCAGTACGCTTCCTGGTGGGGACAATCCTGTAAAATTACCTGGTGCTGGCCCCCATAATCAACACCTTGCTCCTGTGCCCCAGACACAACGCTGCACTGCCATGAGGGAACCACGGAATACCGGCATGGAGGGAAAAGGACCGCCTCCCCACAACCTTTGCGATGAGCCTGGAGAGGGGAAATCGGAGTTGGACAGAGGGACTATCCCTAGAGCATCCATAAACAGGGAGCCGCCCCGAAGTGGGACAAGTAGCGGATCCAGCTCCCCGCTGGCTCCGTCGGCCTCCCCACACTGGCCGCAGGAATCCCCCCCGCTTAGCCCCGTCCTATACGATCACAGAGATGCGGGGGTACTGGATCTTGATCAGCACAGCATCAGGGCTCTTATTTCGTCACTGCCTACCCGAAAAGACTTTGAAACCTTCATAAACAGAATGGAGTCCACCCTCCGGAGGGAGGTAGACGAAGTATCGAAGCAGGTGCTGGAGGTGGGGACCAGGGTCGCGGTCGTGGAGCAAGTGCAGGATTCGGTCCAGCAGCGTTTGTTCTCCATAGAAAGAGCGCACACCGCTTTAGAAAGAGCCAGGAGGAATCAACGCGCCACATAGCTAACATACTCCTCCACCAGGACGACATGGAAAATAGAGGGAGACGGAATAATATCTGCATTAGGGGGCTCCCTGAATCTCCAGAGAATGCCAATCTTTCAGAGACAGTGACCCGTATCTTCAATCTGGTCCTGGACCGTCCGTTGGAGGAAGCTATCGAACTAGATAGAGTGCATAGGGCTCCCGGCCCCAGGGACCCAGACCAGCGGAAGCCCCGAGATATTATCTGTCGTGTGCACTTTTACAAAGTAAAGGAAGAAATCATGAGACTCGCCTGGGCCAAGAAAGGCATTTCTTACGGGGGGTCACAGATCATTTTGTTACCCGACCTGGCGCGACGTACGCTTCAAATGAGAAGGATCCTGAAACCACTCCTAGAAAGTGCAAAGCAAGCTGGCGCCACTTATAGATGGGGGCATCCCTTCCACCTTATTATCCAGCTGCGGGGCCAGAGCTTCACACTCCGCTACCACTCCCAGCTCTCAAAGGCGTTTGAGTTCTTGGGATCCCCCGGAGTGGAACTGGAGGACTGGCTCTCCCCCTCATTGGGCCCCGTCCGGGCACAGGGGATCGGAGGGCACGACCCACTACCTCGAAGAAATAGAGGGGTCAGACCTAGAGCCCGCAATGGCGCCAATGACTGGCAGTGATCCAGGCCCTGTCTGATAGGGCTGCTATGGACCTGGTCTACTCGGAAACCACACTGATATTTGTTGACCCTCGATGGTCCTGGGACCGGCTCGGCTGGTGGTCGGGGGGGCACCGTTGGGGTGCGGGATCTCGGAGATGCCACGGTGTGGGTCTTTCGGCTCCGGTCGGCTCGGCGGGTGCCCCCTCTGCTTCCTGTTGGTTGGTCTCCCGACCACAAATGGCCTTAGTCGGCGGTCGGTTCACTTTGTGGGTCGGCCGCCGCAGTTGAGGCGAGTTGGGGTCGCATAAAGGCTTTGAATGTCTCCGAAATTGAACGTTTCTTATTGATAATGCTACTCGCCCCGCTTCCCCTAATTTGGTTACAACTGCTCGGTTATTCAGTTGACGAAGTGTGGATGTGGCGGGAGTTGCGCTTGGTTCACGCTGGGCTCCCCCCTCTGGGCTGGGCCTCTGGGGGTAAGGTCCCACCTGGTCCGGCTGGGAGCTGGGACCCCATCATTACTGTTGTTTTAAAAACCTCCTCAATGCTGATACTGTTCTACACGTTTCCAAGCATCTAGGTATTCTTAATGTTTCTCATGGTTCATACTATTAACTCCGCCTCTTTTTTTTTTTTGATTTATCTATAACTGCTTGGTCGCCTGGTCGACAGAGAGTGGGAGTGACGGGCGCGGTGCCCCGTCTGCGGCGGGCTTCCCCCCAGGGCTGGACCTCTTTGGGGTGCGGTCCTCGGGGCAACTCCGCTCCGGCGGGTGGAGGGCGGGGACCTCAATATTTTTATCCTAGTAGTTCATTAAGGTTTATGCTGTTTTATATGCTTTAGATGTTTAGCAATCTAGTCATTTGGGCACTTAGTTGACAAAGTTTAGGAATTATAAGAGTATTGTTCTGTTAGTAACGGGCTTATCTCTCGGCCTGGGTCTATATTAGGCCCGGACCTCAGGATAACCTCTCAGTTCTTGGATGGAGCGCCTTATTTCGGCGGTCGCTTTTTCCACTTCCCCCCACTACATAACCTCCCGAGCTCTCCCAGTAGGCGTTTGGGATAAGCTCACTCGGAGGGAGCGCGCGAAGCGCCTTATTGTGTTCTTGATTCTTCTCTTCCTAGCTCCTAGTTTTCTACAGTCTCTTCCCCCCCTTCCTATTTTTCTTTCCTTTTCTCCCCTGCCCTCCCTATTCTTCCCTTTACCCCCCCATACCCTGACGCTGTTGAACAGACCATGTCGAGTATAACCATTTGTTCCTACAATACGAAGGGCCTAAATGTTCCCGAAAAAAGATCCAAAATCCTCTCCGAGCTCCACAAAAATAGGGTTAAAATAGCTCTGCTACAGGAAACCCACTTTAAGGAGGGTCACATTCCAACTATTCGGGACCGCCATTTCTCCTCTTGGATTCATGCGCCAAACCCAGAGGCGAAGTCAAAAGGGGTATCCATAGCTTTACACAGGTCCCTTCCCCATAGGATTCTGGACACAAAAATTGATCCTAAAGGCCGATTTATATTTCTGAAACTGACACTGTTCACAAAGACTTATACGATAGTGAACGTTTACAGCCCCAATCAGGACTCAGCCCTTTATTGCTGTGCACTACTAAAACAGTTAGCTAGCTTTGCAGAAGGCATCTTGGTGTGCGGGGGTGATTTCAACTTGCCTCTCAACCCGCTGATTGACACCTCCTCCGGTAGGTCGGGGGTTTCAGCCGCGGGGCTTAAAATGCTGAAGAAACAATTACTGGATCTTCAACTAGTGGACGTTTGGCGGGCACTACACAAGAGAGACAAGGATTTCACCTTTTACTCTAATGCCAATAACTTTTACAGTCGTATTGATTATATCTTACTGAGTCACCATGCCATGGCCTGGAACCCAGAAGCGAGTATAGGGAGTATAGTGTGGTCAGACCACGCCCCAATTTTTCTGTCTGTAGACGTGCCCGGACTGCACCCGAGCAGATGGGATTGGCGTCTAAATGATAATTTGCTCAAGGATGAGACTTGTTTAACGGCAATACGAGAGAGCATAGGCCATTTCTTAACAGACCACCGCAGTGATGACACACCCCTTCCTGTACAGTGGGAAGCGCTTAAATGCGTGATGAGGGGGATCTTTATCCAGCATGGTGCCAGGCTCAAACGAGAAAGGTCCTCCCTAATAGAAAACACAATTAATCAAATTAGAACATTGGAGCTCGAGCATAAACAGATGCCTACCAACGAGACCTTGATCAAGCTAGAAAAAGTTAGGGACGACCTAAAGAGCCTGTACAATCAAGTATTCCTGCGGCATAGAGATCGGCTTAGGGGGTTATTTTATGAGCACGCCAACAAACCGGGCAAGATGTTGGCAAGATCACTACACCCCAGGAGCTCTGCCACATATATCCCCACCATAAAAACGCAACGGGATAACGAGACTTCCAACCCAACCGAAATAGCGCCTTTAGGGACTACCACAACACTCTCTATAACCTACCGAGGTCTGCCCCATCTGCTACACGCCTGCCCCCCTCGGAGGCAGTTCGGGCATACATAGACAGGACCCCTCTCCCTAAAATCTCGCAGGCGGACGTGGAATCCCTCGAGGCTCCTTTTGGAACACAGGAGGTGGAAGGGGCGATACGGGGCTCCCCGGTGGGAAAGAGTCCGGGACCCGATGGCTATACCCCAAGGTTCTATAAGGTGCTAGGTCCCCTGTTGACCCCCTTTCTGACTAAAGTTTTTAACTCAGTAGGACAGGACTCCCCCTTCCCGAGACAGTCTTTGGCAGCTACGATCGCGGTTCTCCCTAAGCCCGGCAAGGATCCCCTCGTATGTAGCAGTTATCGCCCGATCTCTCTAATTAACGTTGATATAAAGTTGTTCGCTAAAATAATTGCCTTACGCCTCAGGCCTATCGTTCCTGAACTTGTTCATCTAGACCAGGTGGGATTTGTCCCGGGCAGGGAGGCACGGGACAACACGAATAAATTGTTCGCATTGATTTCCTACGTGCAATCTAAAGGGATCCCAGCCTGCCTTCTCTCCTGTGACGCTGAGAAGGCGTTTGATAGGGTGAGCTGGGACTTTATGCGTGCCTCTCTGCAACAAATTGGCCTGGGACTGTCCCTCCTTGGCAAGATACTGGCCCTGTACGGAAACCCCTCTGCCTCAGTAAGAACTAATGGTGTGATGTCATCTCCTTTTCCCATAGGCAATGGTACTCGCCAGGGATGCCCACTGTCACCTCTTTTGTATATCCTAACCATGGAGCACCTGGCCATCGCCATACGAGACAACCCGGACATAAAGGGGATAGAGATTGACAACAAGCAATATAAATTGTCTCTATATGCCGATGATTTACTGCTCCACTTAACATCCCCTACCATTTCTTTTCCATCAGTGCTAAAAGAGTTCGAACAGTTTGGGTTGGTGAGCAACTTTAAGGTAAATTATACAAAATCGGAAGCCCTCAACCTAACATTACCGACGGAGAGGTAGACAGACTCAAAACGAATTTCTCCTTCAAATGGCAGTCGACCGCAATCAAATACCTAGGGATACTGATCCCCAACGACCTATCTAAAATATACGATTTGAATTATGCCCCTTTGATGAACAAAACACTTAGCGACCTTAAAAAATATGATAGAAAGTCCTTGTCCTGGTTCGGGCGAATAGGTGTGTTAAAAATGGATGTACTGCCCCGTTTTCTATACATGTTTCAAACGGCCCCCATAGCGCCCCCAACAGCTTTTTTAAAATTCTGAAGTCTGCGTTCCTCAAATTCGTCTGGGGGGTCTCTAAGCCCCGCATCCGCCATGAAATACTGTCTCGTAGCAAAGAGAGGGGAGGGGTGGGACTACCTGACCTAAAGCTCTACCATGCAGCGGCGGTCCTGATGAGGACCTTAGATTGGGCTCACCATGACTCAAACAAGATTTGGGTCTCCGTCGAGAAGGGGTTGTCGCCCCTCCCCCTGGGCTCTCTCCCTTGGGTGGGACCCCAGCCCAAACGCATTGTCAGGCCCTTACCTCCTCCTCGCGCCCAGTCCTGCGGCGTCTCTGCGCGGCGGCGCGCGGCTCCGGTCTTCGGGCGGCCGCGCCGGGCAGCTGCCGCCGCGTCTGCTGCACTCTCGCCTGCCGCCGCTCCTTCTGCCGTTGCGGGGGCGGCTGGCATCGCGGGGCCCCCATCCGCTTCCCATGCTGGCTCCGTCGCCTCTCTGGCCGGCGCGCCTTCCCCTTCCCTCTCGGGGAGCGCGCCCGGCCCTCTGTCACGTGCTCGCGCACGCGCGCGAGCACGGTTTCAATATGCCCCTCGGCGGCGCTGCTCTCTGCGCATTCGCCGGGGGCAGATTCGAATGGACCAGTCGGGTCCTTAGCCTGGGTGGGAATGAACCCAGGGACTGGACAGCCTGACTGGCCAGGGCGGTCCAGTCCCTGGGGCTGCTCCAATAGGGAACTACTTCCTAGTTGCACCAAACACTACATTCCCCCCAAATCACAGTTGCACCAATCACCAATTCCCCCTTCCCATTGGCCAGTTCCCCTTTAAATATGTTGTGGTCCCGTCCACTAGTGCCCGTTATAGCCTCTGGTTAATAGGGTGTGCGTTATAGTCTGCTTTTACAGTGTTCAACTCGGCTTCGTCTCTGACCATCCTTGTCTGCTGCCCGTCCTGACCTTTTCGCCTGTCCTGACTCCGCTTGTGCCTGATCCCTCTGTTACTGCGTTTTGGTGCTCACCTGGTTTGACCTCGGCTAATTTTTGACTATTCTTCGCTTGACCCCTTGGATACCGCGCTCTGTGACCACCCGGCTTGACCTTGGCTTGTTTCTGGACCTCTCTGATTGACTCTCCGTTTGTAATCCCATTTACATCCCGGCATCCATATTCGGGATACCCCGCCGTTCACCCGTCTCCACCTTAAGCCGGTAATCTTTGCGCCAACTAAGTCCTGGGGGTAACCGAGTCTGGAGAGGCACAATCCGCGTCTCCTGCGAGCGGGGACTTGTCTAAAGGCAGAAGAGGCGGTGGAGATTGGGGATTACCTGGCTTAAGAGAGAAGGGTGTCCGGCGCCTAACAGTATAACGGGCCAGAAAGAATGGACCAGATATTGGAGCAGGTGCAGGCCTTAACCGCGGCCGTGGAGCACCTAGCCCATCGCGTGGCGGCCCAGGAGAACCGTCCAGCTCCTATCAACACCAGCCCTCAAGGGGCTTCGGCCGCATCACTAGTGGAACCCAAAATTCCACTTCCAGATAAGTTCTCTGGAGACAGAGCCAAATTTGCCAATTTTCGGGATTCGTGCAAGCTCTACTTTCATCTTCGACCAGCCTCGTCCGGGTCTCAGGAGCAGCGCGTGGGTCTCGTCATTTCCCTCCTCCAAGGGGATCCACAATCATGGGCCTTCAGTCTGTCGCCCCAGGATCCGGCACGTCTTTCCGTGGATAGTTTCTTCTCAGCTATGGAGATTTTATATGACGATCCTGACAGGGGGGCCACAGCAGACGCAAAGTTTCGCACCTTACGCCAAGGACGTCGGCCAGCCGAGGAATACTGTTCGGAGTTTCGCCGATGGGCGGTCGATTCACGTTGGAACGATCCGGCGCTATGCGGTCAGTTCAGGCTAGGCTTGTCTGACTCCATTAAGGACATTCTAGTTAACTATCTCGTTCCTCAGACCTTGGACGAAATCATGCATTTGGCCATTCGCATTGACCGACGTCTGCGGGAGAGACGCCTGGAAAAAGGGGCCCATCCCGACTCCAGCCTGAGAGCCGAAGTCCCAGCCTTGCCTTCCTCTGAGGAGCCCATGCAGCTGGGCGCCACCAGGCTCACTGAAGCTGAGAGACGTAGGCGCTTGTCAGAAGGTCTCTGCCTTTACTGTGGCGGAATAGGTCACATGGTCAGAGCCTGCCCCAAGAAGCCGTCGGGAAACTTCAGAGCCTAGGGGGAATCGAGGGGACCCACCTAGGCTGTAAGGTATCTCCTCGTGTATTGTCTCCATTTATGATTCCGGTCCAAGTAAAAGTTGACCTAGAATGTATAAATCTGGAAGCTCTCTTAGATTGTGGTGCAGCTGGGAACTTCCTTGACTTTGATTTAGCTCAAAGCCTTGGAATTCCGCTCCAGTCCCTTCCTGTAACCATTCGGGTCTCTGCTATTGATGACACACCAATTGCGGGGGGGCTCGTTCAATATAAAACCCCACCAGTCTTGCTTAGGGTGGGAGCGGGGCATTCTGAATTAATTTCCCTTTTAGTTCTAAAAATGCCTTCTACCCCTCTAGTTCTTGGGTTACCTTGGCTACAGAAACATAATCCCCAAATCGATTGGGTAGCTAGGCAAATTGTTAAATGGGGCCCTCAGTGCTTTCATTCCTGTCTGGAACTTCCAGTGCGAGCCACTCAATTATCCCCTGAAGAGGTGCCTAGCCCATATTTAGATTTTTCTGATGTATTTTCTGAAAAAGCGGCTGATAAACTTCCCCCCCATAGACCTTGGGATTGCCCCATCGAGCTCCTCCCGGGTACTATGCCGCCTAGGGGGAAAATCTTCAATTTAACACGAGCCGAAAATCTTGCTATGCGGGAGTATATCGCAGAAAACCTAAAGAAAGGTTTTATACGGGCTTCCTCTTCTCCGGCAGGAGCAGGGTTTTTTTTTGTCGAGAAAAAAGATGGGGGTCTCCGTCCCTGTATCGATTACCGGGGTTTGAACAAAATAACGGTTAAAAACAAGTATCCCCTGCCTTTAATTGATGGGCTGTTTACTCAGGTGGTTGGGGCCCAAGTGTTTTCCAAATTAGATCTCCGTGGGGCTTATAATCTTATTAGGATTCGGCAGGGAGATGAATGGAAAACAGCTTTTAATACCCACGAGGGGCATTATGAGTACCTGGTGATGCCATTTGGCCTGTGTAACGCTCCCGCAGTCTTTCAGGATTTTGTGAACGAAATCTTTAGAGAATACCTGGGTCGTTTTGTTGTAGTTTACCTGGATGATATTCTGATTTTTTCCTCCTCGCTATCTGAACATCGTAAACATGTTCGTCTGGTTTTACAGAAGCTCAGGGAGAATCATTTATTTGCCAAGCTGAAAAAATGTCAATTTGAGGTTACTGAAGTTCCCTTTTTGGGTTTCATCATTTCTAGTACCGGTCTTTCCAAGGTCAAAGCGGTACTAGAGTGGGAACAACCCAAAGATCTAAAGGGTTTACAGAGATTTTTGGGGTTCGCCAACTTCTATAGAAGATTCATTAAAAATTTTTCCACCCTGGTAGCCCCCCTCACTAATCTCACTAAGAAAGGGGGGTATCCTGCTGTCTGGCCAGAACAATCCGTCTTGGCTTTCAGGAAATTAAAGGAAGTTTTTAGTTCCGCCCCTGTGTTAGTGCACCCGGACTGCCAGTCACCCTTTATTGTGGAAGTTGATGCCTCCGAACTTGGTGTAGGAGCAGTGCTTTCGCAATATAGTGGTTCTCCTGAGCGCCTTCATCCCTGTGCCTTCTTCTCCAAAAAATTTTCCTCTGCCGAGAGAAATTACGATATTGGGAATCGGGAATTATTGGCAGTTAAATTGGCGTTTCAAGAATGGAGACATTGGCTGGAAGGGGCTCAATTTCCCATTACTGTCTTTACTGACCATAAGAATTTAGAGTATATTCAATCTGCCAAAAGATTGACTCCAAGGCAGGCTCGCTGGTCCCTGTTCTTCTCTCGGTTCAATTTTTCCATTACTTATAAGCCGGGGTCCAAGAATGTGAAGGCTGATGCCTTGTCACGTAGTTTTTCTTCTTCTACTTTACCCGAAGGGAAAAATTTGCCCATTTTGCCCCAGGCTCTGGTAGTAGCTGCTATCCAGCCAGAGCTTCCTGATTTAACCCAGTTCCAGTCTGAAGCTCCGCCCGAAAAACCCAGCTATGCCCAATTTGTGCCAACTGCCTATCGGGCTGCTGTTTTACATCAGTTCCATGACTCTAAGACGGCGGGTCATCCTGGTGTCAAAAAAACCATCTCCTTGTTGTCTCGCCTGGTCTGGTGGCCATCTCTTAGAAAAGACGCACAAGAGTACGTGCGAGCCTGTAAAGTTTGTGCCCGGAGTAAATCATTAAGACACTCTCCTGAGGGTTCTTTACTTCCATTGCCCATTCCCTCCCGCCCCTGTACCCATTTGGCCATGGATTTTATTACCGATCTTCCACCTTCCCAAGGGTGCACTGTCATCTGGGGGGTGGTAGATCGGTTTAGTAAGATGGCTCACTTTATTCCACTAAAGAAGCTACCCACAGCTCAGGTCCTTGCCCAACTTTTTGTGACACACATATTTAAAATCCATGGTATCCCGGAGGATGTTGTGTCCGATAGGGGGGTCCAGTTTGTTTCTCGTTTTTGGAGGGCTTTTTGTGCCAAGTTGGGGTTCACTGTCTCCCTATCTTCTGCATTTCATCCCCAGTCCAATGGGCAAACGGAAAGAACGAACCAATCCCTGGAGCAATATTTACGTTGTTTCATTTCTGATGTCCAGACAGATTGGGTGTTATTTCTTCCGTTTGCTGAATTTGCCCTTAATAATGCCACACATACCTCCACTGGGGTATCTCCGTTTCGTTGTGTTTACGGAAAAGATTTGAAGTTTTCGGCCTTGTTGGATCGGCCTTCTAGAGTGCCTTCTCTTGATGAATGGATGTCCCAGTGGCCAGAGTTATGGAATAAGATTCAGCAACACCTGTCTAAAGCTGTTTTCCAACAAAAAAATTTTGCTGATCGTAGGCGATGTAATAATCCTGATTATTTGGTTGGCGATTTGGTTTGGCTTTCGACAAAAAATTTGGCCTTACGCCAACCCTCTGCCAAGTTGGGTCCGAGATTTATTGGCCCCTTTCCCATACTGCAGAGAATCAATCGGGTTACTTATCGTCTGGATCTACCGCCCTCCATGAGGATTTGTAACTCCTTCCATGTGTCCCTATTGAAATCTGCCAGAGGTATTGAGCCTGATAATCTCCCGGAACCCATTTTAGTTGATGGGCAGCAAGAATTTGAGGTTGCCCGGATTTTGGACTCACGATTTTCCCGAAATTCTCTTCAGTATTTGATAGATTGGAAGGGTTACGGTCCGGAAGAAAGGTCTTGGGTTCCAGCCAGAGAGGTTCACGCGGAGAGGTTGGTTAGAAAGTTCCACAGGGAAAACCCTCAGAAACCCAGGTTGGAGGGTCCAGTGGCCCCTCCTCGGGGGGGGGGTAATGTCAGGCCCTTACCTCCTCCTCGCGCCCAGTCCCGCGGCGTCTCTGCGCGGCGGCGCGCGGCTCCGGTCTTCGGGCGGCCGCGCCGGGCAGCTGCCGCCGCGTCTGCTGCACTCTCGCCTGCCGCCGCTCCTTCTGCCGTTGCGGGGGCGGCTGGCATCGCGGGGCCCCCATCCGCTTCCCATGCTGGCTCCGTCGCCTCTCTGGCCGGCGCGCCTTCCCCTTCCCTCTCGGGGAGCGCGCCCGGCCCTCTGTCACGTGCTCGCGCACGCGCGCGAGCACGGTTTCAATATGCCCCTCGGCGGCGCTGCTCTCTGCGCATTCGCCGGGGGCAGATTCGAATGGACCAGTCGGGTCCTTAGCCTGGGTGGGAATGAACCCAGGGACTGGACAGCCTGACTGGCCAGGGCGGTCCAGTCCCTGGGGCTGCTCCAATAGGGAACTACTTCCTAGTTGCACCAAACACTACATTCCCCCCAAATCACAGTTGCACCAATCACCAATTCCCCCTTCCCATTGGCCAGTTCCCCTTTAAATATGTTGTGGTCCCGTCCACTAGTGCCCGTTATAGCCTCTGGTTAATAGGGTGTGCGTTATAGTCTGCTTTTACAGTGTTCAACTCGGCTTCGTCTCTGACCATCCTTGTCTGCTGCCCGTCCTGACCTTTTCGCCTGTCCTGACTCCGCTTGTGCCTGATCCCTCTGTTACTGCGTTTTGGTGCTCACCTGGTTTGACCTCGGCTCGTTTTTGACTATTCTTCGCTTGACCCCTTGGATACCGCGCTCTGTGACCACCCGGCTTGACCTTGGCTTGTTTCTGGACCTCTCTGATTGACTCTCCGTTTGTAATCCCATTTACATCCCGGCATCCATATTCGGGATACCCCGCCGTTCACCCGTCTCCACCTTAAGCCGGTAATCTTTGCGCCAACTAAGTCCTGGGGGTAACCGAGTCTGGAGAGGCACAATCCGCGTCTCCTGCGAGCGGGGACTTGTCTAAAGGCAGAAGAGGCGGTGGAGATTGGGGATTACCTGGCTTAAGAGAGAAGGGTGTCCGGCGCCTAACACGCATTCTTAGAACTTTACCTTTTCTGGCGCAGCACCTATTTACAGTATGGGATAGATTGACCTCAAGATTCCAGTTAGTCCAACGCCCGGGGCCTCTGACCCTGATTATCGGGAATCCGGACTTTACACCCGGGATGGGGGCTTCGTCCTTTTTGGGCTGGCAAGCTGCGTTAGACCCGCGGCTATGGCACATTATGGGAGAAACGGGTCCACCAACTCTGGAAGAGATTAGAGCACGATGCCCCGGGGTACGTGTGTCATGGTTCCTTCACAGACAGTTAGCCCACTATGTATCCTCCCATCGCTTGAATGGTGTGAGGGACTGTCCACTGACCGATCTGGAACGGCTTCTCTCTTCTGTGACGCCTATACCCCACTCCCTCTCCGTACTGTACCATACCCTATTGAACAGTACGCACTCGGATCCTCCGGGGTACGTAACCAGATGGGGAAAAGAGTTAGATGGGTCCTTCTCAGAGGAAGACCTAGCTAAAATGTTCAGCTTGACGCATAAATCGGCCCTGGAGGGGGCGGCACAGGAGAGAGGTTTTAAGATTATCTCAAGATGGTACAGGTGCCACCATTAATAAGTACGCACCCCAGACCTCAAGCAGTTGTTGGCGGTGCCTGAGAGAGGAAGGGACCATGACCCATATTTGGGATAAGGTTCTTAGCATATACACAGAAACAACGGGCATCATTGTGAACAACTCACCTCAAGTAACCCTCCTCTCTTTAGTGGAGGACCCTATATCGCAATACAAAAAAGGCCTACTCCGGCATTTCCTAACGGCAGCGCGGGCTGTCATACCCAGACACTGGAAGTCCCGTGAAGCCCCTCCCTTAGTAGAATGGGTCGTGGAGCTGGAGCGTATAAGACGTATGGAAGAGCTCATCCTTGGCGATAGGGGCCTAATAGAAAAGTACGCCACGACCTGGGCTTGCTGGACTGACCTGCGGGACTCAAACCGTTTCCGGACGATGATTCAGTGACCCCTGTGGCAGAGATAGTCATTCGATCACACCTTGGCCAGTTATGAGATAGGATTTTGGGGGCAAAACGGAGCTATATACCCGACCCAGTTGAAGATACTTCCCTCTCCCCTCTTCCCCTTCCCTTCTCCTCTCCCACCCCTCTTTCTCCTTCACTTCCCTCTTGCTACTCTTCTCTGCTTTCCCTCTCTCTTTTCTCTCCTTTGTATAGGGTCTTTTTTCTTTTTTTTATCTTGTCTTGCGTTCTAGCTACTGTTGCATTTAGTTACATCCTCTCTGACGAACTGGAGCAATGCGAAGGTAGTAAGCAGATGTGCAGGCATAAGTGAAATGCTGTGGCAGTAGATAGAGCTGATGTATTGTCGAACTGATGGATGTAACTTTGTTTTCTTGTTGCATGACATTCTATATGTGTCTATGTTTCTTTTTTTATTATACTTGACTTCTTTCAATAAAAACAGATTCAACTAAAGTAATTTGGCCTGTTGCAGCCTGCTTAGACACTTTTTCTGTGCATATATACTGATCTCAGGTCTGCTGTGGGGGCATCCCATTCTGTAACATCCCATTAGCCTCTGTATTTCCTCTAAGCTGCACACTTATTTAAAGTAATTTAGCCTGTTGCAGCCTGCTTAGACACTTTTTTGTGCATATATACTGTTCTAAAGCCTGCTTGGGGGTATCCCACTCTATAACATACCATACCCCCTTGATCTTCACTAAGCTGCACACTTATTTAAAGTAATTTGGCCTGTTGCAGCCTGCTTATCCACTGTTGCTGTGCATATATACTGTTCTAAAGCCTGCTTGGGGGTATCCCACTCTATAAGATACCATACACCTCTTGATCTTCACTAAGCTGCACACTTATTTAAAGTAATTTGGCCTGTTGCAGCCTGCTTAGACACTTTTTCTGTGCATATATACTGATCTCAGGTCTGCTGTGGGGGTATCCCATTCTGTAACATCCCATTAGCCTCTGTATTTCCTCTAAGCTGCACACTTATTTAAAGTAATTTGGCCTGTTGCAGCCTGTCTAGACACTTTTTCTGTGCATATATACTGATCTCAGGTCTGCTGTGGGGGCATCCCATTCTGTAACATCCCATTAGCCTCTGTATTTCCTCTAAGCTGCACACTTATTTAAAGTAATTTGGCCTGTTGCAGCCTGCTTAGACACTTTTTCTGTGCATATATACTGTTCTAAAGCCTGCTTGGGGGTATCCCACTCTATAACATACCATACCCCTCTTGATCTTCACTAAGCTGCACACTTATTTAAAGTAATTTGGCCTGTTGGAGCCTGCTTATCCACTGTTGCTGTGCATATATACTGTTCTAAAGCCTGCTTGGGGGTATCCCACTCTATAACATACCATACCCCTCTTGATCTTCACTAAGCTGCACACTTATTTAAAGTAATTTGGCCTGTTGCAGCCTGCTTAGACTCTTTTTCTGTGCATATATACTGATCTCAGGTCTGCTGTGGGGGCATCCCATTCTGTTACATCCCATTAGCCTCTGTATTTCCTCTAAGCTGCACACTTATTTAAAGTAATTTGGCCTGTTGCAGCCTGCTTAGACACTTTTTCTGTGCATATATACTGTTCTAAAGCCTGCTTGGGGGTATCCCACTCTATAACATACCATACCCCTCTTGATCTTCACTAAGCTGCACACTTATTTAAAGTAATTTGGCCTGTTGCAGGCTGCTTATCCACTGTTGCTGTGCATATATACTGTTCTACAGCCTGCTTGGGGGTATCCCACTCTATAACATACCATACCCCTCTTGATCTTCACTAAGCTGCACACTTATTTAAAGTAATTTGGCCTGTTGCAGCCTGCTTATCCACTGTTGCTGGGGATATATACTGTTCTAAAGCCTGCTTGGGGGTATCCCACTCTATAACATACCATACCCCTCTTGATCTTCACTAAGCTGCACACTTATTTAGGTTTAATCTTATTTTATTATTATTTTGAAACACAATACAGTACAGAAAGAAAAACAAAAGGTACACAACACAGAACAGAATGTAATACAATACACATGCCATGGCTAACCCCCCTATAGTCACTTCAATCTCCTACATCACTGGCTGGCGCCACTCTCCCCCGCCACCGCTTCCCTCCCCACACCTGACCCGTCATCTTGCGACAACCGATATGCCGCGGAGCCACCTGCCCCCCCCCTAACCGGGAGGCGGGAGAGGGCGCCCGAGCCAGAACACCAGCGAGGGAATTATGGGATATGGCCGAGCCCGGTCAAGGCCCGCATTCAGTACATGGAATCAGTACATCTCCAGAATCTATCAGCGTTCCCAACCCTACCCCGGGCACTCAGCCTAAAGGCCACCAAACACCCAACACAAAGACACCACAAATACACAACCACACCCATCCACACTGAAACATTAGGACCCAGAAAGAAAGAAAAAGAAAGAAACATTTCCCATTCTACACCCCCTACTCCCGTCTACAGCACCCTTACTGTAGTTCCAAAATCCTCCTTTGGCCAGCATCCGATTCTTTGAACATGATCCATGCAACCCATGTGTGCATGAATTTCTCATTCTCCCCCTTCAGATCCGCCGTAAGCTCCTCCATCCGCATGATGTTATTGAGTTCATCGAACCATTCAAGCACTGTGGGAGTCCCCACGCTCTTCCAGTGCCTAGGAATTACCATTCTCATGGCTGTCAGGAAGTGTCTTAAGGCCCCTTTCTTTGCCGCCTCCTTACTGCCAGGGAGCATAGACAGTATTGTTCTCTCAGGAGTGTTTGGAATCTTAATGCTGAAGGCTTCCTCATATAATAGTAGGACCGTCTCCCACAGTCTGTTTATGCTGGGGCACTCCCACCAGATATGCAGCAGCGTCCCCCTTGCCCTATTGCACCTCCAGCACGTGTCCGGGGCTGTGGGGAAGATCTGGTGGACACGGACTGGACTCCTATACCATCTGGAAATTAGCTTAAAGTTTTTTTCCTGAGCCTTACAGGGTTTCGCCATTTTATGTGTAAGATAAAACGCCTTCTCCCAGTCCTCCTCATCAAAAGTCTTCCCCATCTCCCTCTCCCATTCAGCTACAAAATCCAACTTCCGAAGCTCCTTCTCCTTCATCATGATGCCATAAAGAAGAGAGATAACCCTTTTAGGACGTTCCGCTGCTTCCAACAAATCCTCAAACTGAGTATTACTTCTCGATAACCCCCCCAGATCTCCAAGGGAGCTCAAATAATTGCGCAATTGACTTACTGCCAGCCATGATCCCCCCTCCCCCCCTCCAGCTGCCAGCTCCTCCCCGGTAGGAGGCCTCCCCCCCCCTCAATGTATGCTTCAATTTCGGTCTCGAGGACGCCTCCCAGTTCAGGAATCTTGAGACCCCCAGTCCGGGCGGGAACGCCGGATTGCCAAACAAAGGTGTCAAAGGACCCGGTCTTGTTGCAATTTTGAAATTCCGGAGGCAATCCTCCCATATCTGGAGGAGCTGGACCGTCAGGAAAGGCACTCCGTCTTTTGGAAGTAGTTTCGAGTCCACCCACTGGAGAGAAGTCAGACTTACGGCCTGCATATCTCGTTCAATTGCGACCCATTGCTTATGCCCTTCCCCCTGGTACCAATCCACTATCCTTATCAATGCTGCTGCTCTATGATAGTTCTCTACGTCCAGCAACCCTGCCCCTCCCCTGACCTTCGGCCTGGCCAGTTTACGGAGACTAAGTCTCGGTTGACTGCCCCCCCAGATGAACCGTATGATCTCAGATCTGAGCTGTCTGAAAAAACGTTTGTTACCGTGAATAGGCACCGCCTGGAAGACGTACAGTAGTTTAGGCAATACATCCATTTTGATAACGTTAATCCTCCCCAGCCAGGAGATGCCCTTCCTCCCATACTCCTCCAAGTCCGCCCTTGTTCTCGCCAGTAGGGGATCATAGTTCAATCTAAATAGCGAGGTGGGATCAGCCGGAATGAGCACTCCCAGATAGCCTATGGCCTCCTCACACCATCTGAAGGGGAAATTCCCTCTAAGCCTCCGGACCAACGACTGGTCCTCAATGCTGATGTTCAGTACCTCCGATTTGGCCATATTAACTTTAAAGTTGCTGACTCTACTGAATCTCTGGAATTCCTGAATGATTGAGGGTAAAGACATATGGGGTGAAGTAACGTACAAAAGCAGATCATCAGCATACAGTGCCAGTTTACGTGTCCCTCCCCCCATTTCTATGCCCTTAATATCCGGGTTCTGTCTCAGAGCTACCGCCAAATGCTCCATTACCAATACGAATAACAAGGGAGACAATGGGCAGCCCTGTCTCGTCCCGTTCCTCACTCGAAATGCAGAAGACAGGAGCCCGTTCGTCCTCACCTTGGCTGTAGGGCCCGAGTACAGTGCCCAAATTTTCTCTCTCATATTTGGACCCAAGCCCGCTTGCCTAAGAGTATGTTCAAGAAATTTCCAACTGATCCTGTCAAACGCCTTCTCGGCGTCTACCGATAAGAGGCACATGGGAATTTTCTTAGTTCTAACATGGGAGTTTAACAGGATAGTTTTAATTGTGTTATCCCGGGCCTCCCTTCCCGGCACAAACCCCACCTGGTCCGTATGCACCCAAGCAGGTAGCAATCTCTTCAATCTATTCGCAATCATTTTAGAGTACAGCTTCAGGTTAACGTTAATTAAAGAGATCGGCCTGTAGCTGCTACACGATGTTAGCTCCCTCCCGGGCTTGGGCAGGACCGAAATGTGTGCCTCTAGGGTCTGCGCCGGGAAGCGACACCCCCCGGACACCGCATTGAACGCCTTAGTCATGAATGGGACTAATTGAGTCCTGAACTGCTTATAGAATTTCACAGTGAAACCGTCGGGGCCAGGGCTTTTACCAGTAGGGGTCCCCACCAACGCCTCAAGCAATTCTAGTTGCTCAAACGGTTCCTCCAATGCATCCCTACTTGATGCGTCTAGGACCGGCAACCCAGTGTCATCCACGTATGCCTTTCTCAGGAAGTCTGCGATCCCCTCAGAAACCGCCTTAGTACACGTCTCATCCTGTAGGAGACCCTCATTCAGCCGCCACTGCCACGGCCTCGCATGCAGCCCCGGCAGATCCAATGACAAGAGCAGAGGCGCATGGTCGGACCATATTCTAGTGTCGATAGTCGCCACTGGAGACCACTGAAGGGCATGGTGGCTAATGAAAAAATAATCGATCCTACTGTAAGAGGCGTGGATATTTGAATAAAAAGTGAAATCTTTTTTACCAGGGTTACAGATCCGCCAAACATCAATCAGTTGCCTATCCTGTAGCAATTTTTTAAAGGCCCTCAACTTTGCATAGGAGGTGGATAACTGTCCCGTAGAGGTATCTAACATTGGTTCCATAGCCAGGTTGAAGTCCCCCCCCAGTATCACTATCCCCTCCACAAAATCCTCTAACGCCCGAAGGATCCTTTGGGCAGCCCCCACCTGATCCACATTTGGTAAATACACGTTGGCCAAAGTAAAAATTTTTCCCCCTATTTGGGCTTTCAGAAAAACAAACCTACCCTCCACATCTAACATCTTATCTAGAACCACTAGTGGGGTGTTTCTATGGATCGCTATAGAGATGCCCTTTGATTTGGCCTCTGGGTTCGGAGCATGGAACCAATCAGAAAAGTTTTTGTCCTTACAGCTTGGCACTTTACCCGTCCTGAAATGTGTCTCCTGCAGAAAGAGAATCTGGCACCTCTTCTTATGTAGGGAATATAAAATTTGAGCCCTCTTAGCCGGGTTATTCAGGCCCTTTGCATATAATGAGCAGAACGTAATACAGGAGCCACGTCCATCCCCTTGACCCCCCATCCCCTTCCCCACCCCTCGATACAAAAGGGCCACACACAAGTAGGGCAGTCACACAACTCAACACACAGACACACACTAAACACGAATCAGGGACCGGCACCGGCCGGTATCCGGTAACCCTGCGGAAGGCTAACCTCCCCGACCTAAACTATCCACGCTGGGAGCAACTCCCACAAGACTGTCCTCCCCTGCAAAGCAAGCTCCACAGAGGTGGTCAGTCACCTATTTGGGGAACCTTGGTTAGACACAGCCGCGACGAGGTCCGTGCGGCCCATTTGAACCGTAAACTTTTAAACCGTTAACTCACAGCGGGTACAGTAACCCAACCCCCGGGCAGCCGCCCAAGATAAATTGACACCTGGCCTTCTTATACAGCTATAACAATATAACGAGAGAAAAATAAAAATAATGCAATACTTACAGTAAAGCTAAACTGAAGAACGACGGTGTTGCCTTGGCCACGACCAGAGGAAGGGCAGGGCTGGTAACGAGAACAAGGCGAGCCCTCGGGACCTCCTGATCAGTAAAACACTGAGCTCAAACCATCACCTTCTTTCCCGTCCAAGTGGTGCCCCGCCTATTCCTCCCGTCATGGCCAAGCACGTTCCGGTCCCCCCCTCCCCAGCCTAGGCCTCCTTTCTCGCTGTGGCAAGGGCTGAAAAGGTGACGGTAGAGCCTCCGCAAGCCAGTCCGGAACCTGGACAGCGTCTATTGACAGAAAATCGAACAACAGGGGTAGTTCCTCGTGAGATCTCAAAGAGAAAAATGCATCGTCCTTCCTCACAATTAGATGAAATGGATGTCCCCACTTGTAAGAAGCTCCAGAGCTCTTGATTTTATCAAGCAGCGGGCGCATAATCTGCCGCATATGAAGAGTTTTCCTGGAAAAATCCGGCAGAATCGTAATTCTTGCATCGCTCCAATTTACTGCGCCCCTCTCCCATGCCGTCTTAACAATCTCCTCTCTATCTTCAAATGACAACATACGGCACAAAACGTCCCGCGGGGATGCTGGTCCCCCAAGAGGTCGGCTCATAACTCTGTGAATTCTTTCGATGCGGGATGTCGTTTCCGGTTGTCTTCCCAGCAAAGAGTTGAAGATCGACTGAGCTGCGGATCTCAGTCTGGCGCCCCCGAACTCCTCCGGGATCCCCCTCAATTTCACATTGTTTCTTCTCCCCCTGTTCTCCAAGTCGTCCAGTTGTAGTTGTATCTCCTTCTGCTGACGCCGGACTTCCCGCTGCAGCCCGGCCAGCTCAGACAATTCCCGAGACACCTCTTCCCGATTTCTTTCCACGGCAACCATTCTGGTGTCTAACGTAGCTGTCTGCTGTTGCAAGTCCTCAATATCTTTCCTCACGGCCTTCTCGATGCGAAGCGCCATTGATTCTAGATCTGCCTTAGAGGGAAGGGCCTGCAGGTCCTCTTTAGTAGCCAACGATTGCAGGAGACTCCTGAGTGTTGTTGTCCCCCCAGGTTCACCCCCAGCCTGCGGTGAAAAGTCCCCCCGAGGGGTCACGGCCGGAGATATGCCTTCCTCCGTCTGCAAGCCAACCCGGGCACCGCCTGGTACTCCATGCTTCCGGCTATGTATGGGGGATAGTGTGCAGCTGCTCTGACTGGAGCGGGGGCTCGCACCCTCAGCGCTCCCCATCTCTTCGAGGTTCTCCGAGTGAATAAGCCCTGTCCCCCCAAGGCCATCCTCACTGCTGTCACTACAGCTGCTGCCAAATATGGGGCGGGGGCTGGGGATAGGAGAGAGACCCGCCCTCCTGGAGCTTCCATGGGGGACCCCACCAGGGCGATCTATCGGCTCTTCCCTGTCTGCTCCGCTGCCATGTGTGTTTTCCATGTGAAATACTGGGCTTCCTGAGGGGCATTGAGGCTCATTATCTGCCTCTTTGTTCAGGCTGTGATTTCCCCCCTCCTTCACAGAGTCAGTGTGTTTTACTTGGCAGACCGCAGATAATGCTGAGTCACCGCCCTGACGGCCCGGGTCCAGCGTCTCGCGCTGTGCCTCCAGCCCTCCTCCTCTCTCCTCCTCACCTCGCTCTGCGGAGGCGCGCTCCTCCGCCGGTCTTCTCCCTGCCGTCGGTCGTTCCCGCCCGCCGCCTCCGCCACTCTCGGCTATGCAGGCATTGCGAGCGGGCGGTTTCTCTCCCCTCCTCGCTGATGCCTCCTCCGCCGTCCCGTCACGCTGAGCAGCCGTCCTGGCAGCCGCCATCTTGCTCGCTGCCTCCCGCTGCTTCGATGCGGCCGGAGGGGCCAGAAATCTCTCGATCCCCGTTCTGGCGGCTGTCACCGGCCTCCTCCCGCTCTTCCTCTTTCTCTGAGACCCCATTGAAGGGAGTCTGAGACGTCCAGCTGTAGGGATCCGCTGAAGAATGTCTTGGGCCACACGGAGCTCTGGCAGAACGCTCCTCACTCGGCCATGTCCAGACCACGCCCCCAGCTGCACACTTATTTAAAGTAATTTGGCCTGTTGGAGCCTGCTTATCCACTGTTGCTTTGCATATATACTGTTCTAAAGCCTGCTTGGGGGTATCCCATTCTGTAACATAACATAACCTACCTCTCTTATTTACACTAAGCAGCTCTCTTATTTAAACTAAGCAGGCCTCTTATTTACACTAAGCAGCTCTCTTATTTAAGCTAAGCAGCTCTCTTATTTAAACTAAGCAGGCCTCTTGGAGGCTGATTGTCCACTTTTGGGTGTGCATTATATTCGGTTTCATATACAGTGGGGTATCCCAATTTGTAAGATAACCTACCCCAACCATGTAAACTAAAGAGGCCTGTTGCAGCCTGAGTTTCTCTGCTTGCGTATGGTCTGCATTACAATCTGTCTCTTTCAATGACACTGCTGCCTGGGGTATCCCAATTTGTAATATAACCTACCACAACCATGTAAACTAAAGGTTACGTCCTTCCAGCAGGAAAACTTATGCCGAACACTATTTTTGTTGGGGGCATTGACCTTTGGATTGATCGGCATGAAATTAAGGATTTTTTTCAAAGTATGGCGCTGTAAAGAAGGTCAAAATTATTTCTCATACTTGGATTAGTGTTAAAAGTTTCTGCTCAGCTTAAAATACATTACGCCACACTGGCATCCCAAGGCACATGCTATTTTAACCCGTTATGCTATTTTAATCTGTTAACCCTTTCAGTGCCAAGCACGTAGTTTCTATGTGCTTGCTTCTACTCCACTTAAGTGCCAAGCACGTAGAATCTACGTGCTTGACTTTCCCCCCTGCTAGTAAAAAAAATACAAATCACAAATACTCACCTGACCCCTCGTTGGATCCGGCTGGGTCTCCTCTTTAATTTGGTGCCATCCGATCCCCCGTGGGGGGTCGGATGGCTCCAGGAGAGCCCCCGGAATAGCCCCCCCCCGTTTTGGCAGCAGCAGCTGCTAACTGTATAAAAAAAAAATAAAATAAAAATGACATTTACTTACCTGCAGTCGCGCTGCCTTCCTCCGGGTCTCCTCTTCACTGGGGGGGGGGGCTCCGATCGCCCCCCCCAGCCTCTTCAGCTTCAGGGGAGAGCCTGAAAGGGCTCTCCCCCTCCTCTCCCGACGGGCGCCGCCATCTTGTTGTTAAGCCCCGCCCCTTTGGGGGCGGGGCTTATGGCGTCACTCCCGGGCCTCTTGCTGCCTCTCCTCGGCTCAGCTGTCAGATGCCCTGGTGATCGCTGGGCAGAGCAGTGGAGGGGCAGAGGATGCTCTGATCCCCTGCCCCCCCCCCCCCCTCCTCTGGCCAGCGATCACCAAGGCATTTGACAGCTGATCGAAAGTAAAAAAAACTTTTTTTTTTTTTTTAATAAATGACATTTTTGTGTGTGTGTGTGTGTTTTTTTTTTTATGTTAACCCTTTGTGAACTGGTAAGGGGTCCATGAGACCCCTTATACCAGTTCACAAGGCTGGGGTCTGGCAAGCCACCTGCAACTAGCGGGTGGCTTGCCATTAACCCCCGCACCCCCAATTACCTGCCTCCCCAAAGCCCAGGGGGGGGCAGAAGAGCCCGGGCCCACACAGGGTATGTGGGCTCGTAGGCTGCAGGGTGGGGGGCCACAAAAGCTAGCCCCCCCACTCTGTGCCTACAAGCCCCCATAGCTGGTCCCGGGCTGGTTATGACGGGTAAGGGGGACCCTACGTCATTTTTTTTTTAATTTTAAGGGTTAGGGTTAGCCTAACCCTAACCCTAACCCTTAAAATAAAAAAAAAATGGGCTCCCCCCCCCCCGGAGGGGGGACCTTATGTCATTTTTATTTAATTTTTAAGGGTTAGGGTTAGCTTAACCCTAACCCTTAAAATTAAAAAAAAAATGGGTTCCCCTCTACGTAATTGTTTTTATTTTTAAGGGTTAGGGTTAGCCTAACCCTAACCCTTAAAATTCCCCCAAAAAAGGGGGGACCCTATGTAATTTTTGGGGGGATTTTTGAGGGTTAGGGTTAGCCTAACCCTAAACCCTTAAAATTACCCCCAAAAATGCCCCCCCCCCCCGGAAGGGGGGACCCTATGTCATTTTTTTTTTAATTAACCCCTTATGTTTATAGTGTGGATAGTAGTTGTATTTTATTTGTAATGTAATAATGTAATAAATAAATGTAAGTGCTCTTTTCAGTTGGGGGGTCTCCAGGGCAAGAATGGGGGGGGGGGGGCTACCGATACATATGTGGTACCGTTGTAATCGGGAGAAATGGGGCTATCACATGCAATATGGTTTTCATTAAAAAAAAAAGGTTTTATTTAAAATAAAGGAGACAAGTGTTTAAAAATATATATATATATTTTTTTGTTTTGTTTTTTTAAGCAGAAATATTCAAAAAACAGTAGAAAAATTACAAACAAGACATTTCATGTTAAAGCCTAAACTCTGCTGCAAAAAATGTATATGTAATGTATAAAATTTTTCTGGAAATTCCAGCAAAAATCACGGTTAATCATGCCGCAAAATGGGGAAAAATGACCTGTCAACAGAGGGTGACAAAACTTCAAGTAGGCTGACAATTAAAAGGGTTAATAGTACCTATGCATGTTGGGTATTGTTCTGCTCGGGGGACCTTGCGCTTTCAGATTTAGCTTGTTATTTCTTGTTTGCATATTGATATTTTAGGAAAACATGGTTTTTATTCTGCTTTTTTATAATTGTTTTTAGGGAAACCCTGTGCAACCTAAGAATTCTTCAATGGATTACTTCCAGAAAGATGAGCCCACTACAACAAGCTCAGTACTCTTAGAAAGCTTAACATGTGTACTTTCAGGGAATATATGGTTTGTGGGGATATTCTTAATTTAAAGGGTTGTTTTGGTTGAAAAATCGCAAGGTGCGCACTTTGTCTGCAGAGCTGAAATTTTTAAGTAAAATTACCGTTATGCGCACGCTTTACTTTGGGGTGTTTGGCAACTCTTCCCTTGACAGTACCTATGCATGTTGGGTATTGTTCTGCTCAGGGGATGTTGCTTTTTCAGATTTTATATGTTTTTTTTCTGTTTGCATATAGTTTTTTTTAGGAAAATGTTGCTTTGATTCTTCTTTTTTATTCTTTTTTAGGGAAACTCTGTGCAACCAAAGAATTGATTGAGGGATTACTTTCAGAAAATTGCGCCCATGTCAACAAACCTGGTACGCCTAGAAAGCCTGAGGTGTATACTTCCAGAGAATATATAGTTTTTGGGGGGTATTTCAAATTTAAAGGGTTCTTTTTCTGGAAAGACCGCAAGGTGCGCTTAGTGCGGTGCATAGTTGTATTTTATCTGAAAATCTCCTAAAGCGCTGTTTCAGTTTGGGGGAGTCTCCTGGGCAGGAAAGGGTGTCTACCTATACATATGTGGTAATGCTGTGACCGGGATTAATTGGGGTTTCACATGCAATAAGATTTTATTGACAAACGTACATTTTTTATTACAAAAAAACACTACAAATTGCAAAAAATAGATTTTTTTTTATTTTTTTGCACATATTTCACCCAAAAGTATTGAGAATACACCTAAAAAATTACAAACAAGACATTTCATGTTAAAGCCCAGACTCTGCTGAAAAAAACAATATATCATTTTCCTGGGAAATCCCTGGAAATCCCTTCAAAAATCACATTTGAACATGGGGAGCGTAAAATAGTGCAAAATGGTCTGGCACCAAGGGTGACAAAAACTCCAGGTAGGCTGGCAGCGAAAGGGTTATGCTAAAGCATTTCTCATACTTGGATTATTGTTACTTTTTGTTCAGCTTAAAATATACCAGGCCACACGGGCATCCCAAGGCACATGCTATTTAACCCTATTTGTTAAGCACAAGCATTTCTCATACATACTTGGATTATTGTTACTTTTTGTTCAGCTTGAAATATACCAGGCCACACGGGCATCCCAAGGCACATGCTATTTTAACCCTATTTGTTAAACAAAAGCATTTCTCATACTTGGATTATTGTTACTTTCTGTTCAGCTTAAAATATACCAGGCCACACGGGCATCCCAAGGCACATGCTATTTAACCCTATCTGTTAAGCACAAGCATTTCTCATACTTGGATTATTGTTACTTTTTGTTCAGCTTGAAATATACCAGGCCACACAGGCATCCCAAGGCACATGCTATTTAACCCTATTTGTTAAGCACAAGCATTTCTCATACTTGGATTATTGTTACTTTTTGTTCAGCTTGAAATATACCAGGCCACACGGGCATCCCAAGGCACATGCTATTTTAACCCTATCTGTTAAGCTAAAGCATTTCTCATACTTGGATTATTGTTACTTTTTGTTCAGCTTAAAATATACCAGGCCACACGGGCATCCCAAGGCACATGCTATTTTAACCCTATCTGTTATACAACATAAGCGTTGATCAGCATCAGCTGCTTTATTAAGCTACTTCAGTTTGCACTTGTTTTTGACTGCTTTTAATAAACCAGGCCTCAGGGCACCCCAAAGCTGCACCTTGCACCCTATCTGTTATACAACATAAGCGTTGATCAGCATCAGCTGCTTTATTAAGCTACTTCAGTTTGCACTTGTTTTTGACTGCTTTTAATAAACCAGGCCGCAGGGCACCCCAAAGCTGCACCTTGAACCCTATCTGTTTATACTAAATAAGCAAATACATAAAAATGTCAGGCAGACAAGTGCCAGGATGTTCAAAGAGGAGTGGCAGAGGCCAAGATTCAGCAGGCAGAGGTCGCAGCAGACTAGGGGCGAGTGGCAGCAGGAGTCACGGTGAGAGACCTGATCTGCCAGTATCTGCTAGCGGTCGTGTCTCCACCAGTAACGCATCTGCCGTGGTAGATTGGTTAACGCGCTCATCAACATCATCACAAGTTACGTCTGAGACCCCCAGTCTAGGGTCGGTAGGTTCCTCTGACACAACCCTGAGTTGGCATGCCCTGACAGCAGTCCCTGTCCTCCCATTGCCTCTGTCCTACGCCGTTCCCTCCCCCAGTGACGTATCCTATGCTTTGGGTTCAGCTCCACTCTTTAGTGAGGAGGACGATCAGATAGAGGACAGTCAGCAGCTACTGCCCAGCCATGAAATGAAGGTGGCTTCTTTAGCTCGGCAGACAAATAGTGATGTGGACAGTGTCGTGGGTGTTGCGAGATTTCCAGCTTCTGCGCCAGACACTGTTGAGGAAACCGAGAACATCAGTGACGTACAGCCACAACTCGGTGATGATGATGATGATGAAGCCGATCGCACTTGGGAGCCGGGTGATGAAGGGGCTTCATCGTCACCATCAGGAGAAGAGGGGCGCAGGTTGCCCCGGAGTCAGCAGCTCAGGCAGCAAGGTGTTAGCAGCATGGTTGGCAGTCAGCATGGGGGCACAATTGTAAAGCCTGGAGCCAAACGGGGCCGGGACCGGGGTAGAGCACCTGCTGCGCGGCAGGCTAACTTATCGGGAGGTAGTGGGGCAGGGGTTCCTTGAGTTGGCGACAATAGCAGCGAATCAGTGAGGCCTGTTGGTGGGAAAAGTAGCTACTCGGCAGTGTGGCAGTTTTTCCTGAAGCATCCACAGGAGGGTAACATGGCCACATGCAAGATATGTAGGCAGAAGGTGAAGCGTGGCCAGGGCCCAAATGTTGGCACCACGGCCCTGCGTCAACATATGATGCGTCACCATAAAGCGACCTGGGAGAACCGAGGCTCCCAAGGGGTGGTCCAGTCTGCTTCCTCACCAAGTGGCACGGCGCCCCCAATTTCTGCCAGCCAAGGCTCCAGCACCTCAGCCGAAGGCAGCTGTGCGTCATACCCATCCTCTGTCGCTCCTGCTCCTCCTCCTCCTCCAAGTCATGCATCCCGCCAGCAATCCATCAGCGAAACCATGTCCAAGAGACAGCAGTATGCGCCCACTCATCCTACGGCGCAGAAGCTGAATGTGCTCCTGTCCAAGTTGCTGGTGCTGCAGTCGCTCCCTTTTCAGGTGGTGGACTCTGCACCTTTCAGAGAACTGATGGCTTGTGCCGAGCCGAGGTGGAGAGTCCCAAGCCGTCATTTCTTTGCCAAGAAGGCAGTACCAGCGCTGCACACTTTTGTTGAACAGAAGGTGGGCCAGTCCTTGAGCCTGTCGGTGTGTAGCTGTCAGGAACCGCTTACCTGATCCCCGTTCCAGCAACGTCTCCAGGCGGCCAGCTGCAGCTGCCACTGTGCGGCGGCCGCGCCGAGCGGCGTCGGCTCGAGCAGCGTCGGCTCGAGCGGCGCCCAGCTCAGCCACGCCCCCCGCTTCCTCCTCCAGGAGACGTGCTCGCGCGCGGCTGCGAGCACGTGTCTGTTATGCCCTCCGGCGGCGCTGTGCTGCGCGCACCCGCCGGAGGATCAAGTAAAGGGTTAATGAATCCTAGGGGATTGAGGGCTTCGCCCTCTTCTGCTCTGCAGCCAATTACCCTTGGAATCCTATGTGCTCCAATCAGTACACTGCTTCCCTCAGACCTGTTCCTATAAAGGCAATTCCCTCTCAGTTGTGAATTGCCTGTGATAGCGCTCAGAACCCTGTGTTACCTACTCCTGTGAAGTCTAGCCTGTTGCCGATTTGATTGTACGACCATTCTCGATCCTGAATCCTTGTTGCCGACCTCTGCCTGAATTGACGCCTCTCGATCCTGAATCCTTGTTGCCGACCTCTGCCTGAATTGACGCCTCTCGATCCTGAATCCTTGTTGCCGACCTTTGCCTGAACTGACGCTTCTAGATCCTGATCCCCAGTTGCTGACCTCTGCCTGAACCCCGACTACGTCTTGCCTGACCCCTGGTGCCGCTACGATCTCTGCCTTCCCGTTATCGACCTATTGCCTGTCTCTGGACTTCCGTCACTCACGCTCTTTCTATTGGTTCTCCAGTCCTCCCACATATAAGCTTACATCCTTTGAGCCATTAAGTCCTGGGGGCAACCGATCCCGGGTAGGCGTATCTTGCGTCCCGGCAAGTGGGGGCTCCTACAGGTGAAGCTGGCTGTGGAGATTGGGGGTTGTGAGCTTATTAAGAGGGCTGGAGTTACCCCGAGCGTGACATTATCACAGGCCAAAAAAATGGATGACCTGGTACAGCAGGTGCAAGCTATGGCCACAGCGATCAACCAACTCGCTCAAAGAGTGGCCACTCAGGAATCTCGTCAAGTGCCAACTTCCTCTGTACCACCTCATTTCTCCGAACCTAAGATTCCACTGCCTGAGAAATTTTTTGGAGAACGAGCAAAATTTTCCAATTTCAAGAATGCCTGCGAACTATATTTTAAGTTAAGACCTATCTCCTCTGGCACAGAGGTCCAACGAGTAGGCCTAGTCATTTCCTTGCTTCAAGGAGACCCACAGTCCTGGGCCTTTAGTTTACCGTCCCATGACATTGCTCTACAATCAGTGACTGCCTTCTTCAATGCTATGGGCGTTTTATACGCCGATCCAGATATACAGTCTACCGCAGAGAATAGGCTTCGGGCCTTAAAACAAGGACGGAATTCGGCTGAAGACTACTGTGCTGAATTCCGCCGCTGGGCTATCGAAGCTAGGTGGAACGATCCAGCTTTGTGTAGTCAGTTCAGGGTGGGACTGTCGGATAGCATCAAGGATGCCTTAGTCAATTTTCCCCCGCCAGTGGACCTAGATCAATTAATGCAGGTCTCCATTAAAATAGACCGACGTCTTAGAGAAAGGGCCAGGGAGAGAGTCGGGGCTCCCACGTCCTTTAGACCAGTCCAGAGTCATAGATCCCCGGTTCCCCGTGGAGAAAATACCTCATCATCTTCCCAGGAAGAACCTATGCAATTAGGGAGAACCCGCTTATCCCAAGAGGAGAAACAGCGTAGGCGATCCGAGGGGTTATGCCTGTATTGCGGGAATTCTGGTCATTTTGCAGGGTCCTGTCCCAACAAGGGGAAACCGGCGGAAAACTTCCGCACCCAGACCAGGTAGAGAGTACTGATCTGGGTGAGTCAGTTTGTAACTCTCGCCAGAATAAGATGCTTGTACCTATTGATTTGTTTTGGGGGTCCTCTAAGCAGACAGTTTCCGCCTTCATAGACAGTGGTGCGGCTGGAAACTTTTTGGACAGGAGCATGATCTCCACCTTAGGGATCCCTGTAGTTCCTCTTGAAAGATCCCTACAAGTTTTAGCTATCAATGGAAAGGCAATCCAGGGAGGTCCTATAAATACCAAGACCCCACCTCTCAGACTAATTGTCGGCTCTTCTCACTCTGAATTCTTAGAATTCTTTATTTTTGATTGTCCGGAAACTCCGGTGGTTTTGGGATACCCCTGGTTGCAACTCCATAACCCGGTGTTAGATTGGCGGGCTGGGGAGTTGGTCAAGTGGAGTGACCACTGTAAAGGTCACTGTTTTAATACAGGCCTCAGAAGCGTTCAAGTCTTACCACAGGAATTACCTCAGCCATACGCTGATTGGATCGATGTATTCTCTGAACGCTCTGCTGATACTCTTCCTCCACATCGGTCCTATGACTGCCCCATTGACTTGCTGCCTGGCACAATTCCCCCGAGGGGAAAGATCTATAACCTTACCCTGCCCGAGGAGCAAGCAATGAGGGAGTATATCACCGAAAATCTTAGGAAAGGATTTATCCGTCCCTCTACCTCGCCTGCTGGGGCCGGGTTCTTTTTTGTAGAGAAAAAAGATGGTGGCTTGAGACCGTGCATAGATTATCGAGCCTTGACTAAGATCACTGTAAAAAACCGATACCCCTTACCCTTGATTGGGGATCTGTTCAATCAAGTCACAGGAGCTCGAATTTTCTCCAAATTGGATTTGAGAGGGGCTTACAATCTGATTCGCATCCGACAGGGGGACGAGTGGAAAACGGCATTTAATGTGAAGGATGGGCACTATGAGTACCTGGTCATGCCCTTCGGTCTTTGTAATGCGCCAGCCGTTTTCCAAGATTGTGTTAAGATATATTCAGGGAATATCTCGGTAGATTTGTAGTCATCTACTTGGATGATATTCTCATTTTTTCTAATTCTTTACCGGAGCACAGACACCATGTTAAGTTGGTGCTACAAAAATTAAGAGAGAACAACTTATTTGCTAAACTGTCTAAGTGTGTGTTTGAAGTCACTACAGTTCCCTTCCTAGGGTATGTTATTACCAACCAGGGTTTGGAGATGGACGCGGAGAAGGTTTCAGCAGTTCAGGATTGGGTCCAACCCAAAACTTTAAAGGAATTGCAACGTTTTCTAGGTTTTGCAAATTTTTATCGGCGTTTCATAAAAGGCTTTTCCCATGTTGTTGCACCCCTTACCAACCTTACCCGCAAGGGGGCTTTTACTGCTAACTGGTCCCCCTCTGCCTGTGAGGCCTTTCTAACCTTGAAACGGGCCTTTACTTCGGCACCTGTCTTAGTGCATCCAGATATTCATAAAGCTTTTATTATTGAAGTGGATGCTTCTGAGCTGGGAGTGGGTGCAGTTTTGTCACAATATTCTGGTAACCCTGAGCGTCTCCATCCATGCGCTTATTTTTCGCGTAAATTCAGTACCGCGGAACAAAATTATGATGTTGGCAATAGGGAACTATTAGCTATTAAACTGGCATTTGATGAGTGGCGACACTGGTTGGAGGGTTCATTACATCCTATAACTGTGTATACCGATCATAAAAATCTCGAATACATAGGTTCTGCCAAGAGGCTGAACTCTCGTCAGGCACGTTGGGCATTATTCTTCTCGCGCTTCAATTTTATTATTACTTTCAAGCCGGGTGTAAAAAATACTAAAGCTGATGCTCTATCTCGCATGTTCGGTGAATGTAAGGATCGGGGTGATTCTGGTGAACCAATTTTACCCACAGGTTGTGTGGTGGGGGCGTTACTTCCTGATCTCTCCAATACCTTGGCGCCGTTTCAAGATGAATCTCCTAGTGATGTACCCTTGGGGTGCCAGTTTGTTCCGCCGCACCTGCGTTCGGATGTAATTCGCGAATTTCACGATGCCAAAACTGCTGGTCATTTGGGTAACCGTAAGACGTTTATGCTTGCCCGTCGTCATGTATGGTGGCCTACCATGAGACGCGATATCACTGCCTTTATCGACGCTTGTGCTATTTGTGCTCGAAGTAAAGGAGTTCACAAGGCTCCTAGTGGCACTTTGGTTCCTCTTGAAATTCCTGCTGAGCCATGGACCCATATTTCTATGGATCTTATTGTAGATTTGCCTCTCTCACATAGTAATACTGTCATTTGGGTGGTCGTAGATCGTTTCAGTAAGATGGCACATTTCGTTCCTTTGGCCAAACTTCCTTCTGCACCTGAGCTTTCGCGGCTGTTTACTTCGCATATTTTTCGTATTCATGGTATTCCGTCCAATATAGTCTCTGATCGGGGTGTTCAATTTACTTCCCGTTTTTGGAAACACTTCTGTTCGCGGTTGGGAATACAGATCTCTCTTTCTTCTGCCTACCATCCCCAGACTAATGGGCAGACGGAAAGAACTAATCAAACTTTGGAACAATACTTAAGGTGTTATGTTTCTGATGCCCAAGAACAATGGGCGGAATTTATTGATTTCGCCGAATTTGCTTACAATAACGCGCCTAGTGAGAGTACCAAGGTATCTCCTTTTTATTGTAACTTAGGGAAAAATCCTAGAGCTTCTTCCCTTTCAGGGTCACCTTCCAATCTGCCGGCGTTGGAGGAGTGGCTTCAAGAACGGAAGAATATCTGGACACACGTTCAGGAGATTCTTAAGACCACTGGTTTGAGGTATAAGAAATTTGCCGACCGCCGCAGATCACAGGAACCTACTCTTCGAGTAGGCGATCTAGTTTGGGTCTCCACTAAAAATATTGCGCTCCGTCAGCCATCTAGCAAATTAGGTCCAAAATTTATTGGTCCTTTTCCAATCGTCAAGAAGTTGAATAATGTGTCTTTTAAAGTTCAACTCCCGCCAACTATGAAAATACCTAATTCCTTTCACGTTTCACTGTTAAAACCGGCGAAGAATGCTCCTCTTGCTGGTCCTGCACCAATTCTTCTTAATAATGAGCCCGAGTATGAAGTGAATAAGATCTTGGATTCACGTAAAGTGCGTAATTCTTTACAGTATTTGGTGGATTGGGTTGGCTATGGTCCGGAGGAAAGATGCTGGGTGGCAGCGAGGAATGTTCATGCCAAGGCTCTTGTAAGAAGGTTCCATCGTGACAATCCAGGGAAACCGGGTGAGGGTCCGGAGGCCCCTCGTGAAGGGGGAGGGTAGTGTCAGGAACCGCTTACCTGATCCCCGTTCCAGCAACGTCTCCAGGCGGCCAGCTGCAGCTGCCACTGTGCGGCGGCCGCGCCGAGCGGCGTCGGCTCGAGCAGCGTCGGCTCGAGCGGCGCCCAGCTCAGCCACGCCCCCCGCTTCCTCCTCCAGGAGACGTGCTCGCGCGCGGCTGCGAGCACGTGTCTGTTATGCCCTCCGGCGGCGCTGTGCTGCGCGCACCCGCCGGAGGATCAAGTAAAGGGTTAATGAATCCTAGGGGATTGAGGGCTTCGCCCTCTTCTGCTCTGCAGCCAATTACCCTTGGAATCCTATGTGCTCCAATCAGTACACTGCTTCCCTCAGACCTGTTCCTATAAAGGCAATTCCCTCTCAGTTGTGAATTGCCTGTGATAGCGCTCAGAACCCTGTGTTACCTACTCCTGTGAAGTCTAGCCTGTTGCCGATTTGATTGTACGACCATTCTCGATCCTGAATCCTTGTTGCCGACCTCTGCCTGAATTGACGCCTCTCGATCCTGAATCCTTGTTGCCGACCTCTGCCTGAATTGACGCCTCTCGATCCTGAATCCTTGTTGCCGACCTTTGCCTGAACTGACGCTTCTAGATCCTGATCCCCAGTTGCTGACCTCTGCCTGAACCCCGACTACGTCTTGCCTGACCCCTGGTGCCGCTACGATCTCTGCCTTCCCGTTATCGACCTATTGCCTGTCTCTGGACTTCCGTCACTCACGCTCTTGCTATTGGTTCTCCAGTCCTCCCACATATAAGCTTACATCCTTTGAGCCATTAAGTCCTGGGGGCAACCGATCCCGGGTAGGCGTATCTTGCGTCCCGGCAAGCGGGGGCTCCTACAGGTGAAGCTGGCTGTGGAGATTGGGGGTTGTGAGCTTATTAAGAGGGCTGGAGTTACCCCGAGCGTGACAGTAGCAGAGTGCATGGCAGCGCCGACGTCTGAAGCTGTAACTACGGTCAGGGACAGTACATGTCTTTTACGGCCCACTGGGTGAATGTGGTCCCTTTGCAGCAGCAGCAGCAGCAACTTGGACAGGTCACGCCGCTTCGGCCTCCGCGCTCCCTGCCCGTTGGGCCTGTGACACTGTGCGACTCGGCCTCCTCATCCTCCGCCATCTCCTCACCCTCCACTGTAGGCTCAAGTCTCAGTGCCCCCCCAGTCTACCATGTGTGCAGGGCACGGAGGTGTCACGCAGTGCTTCACATGGTTTGTCTTGGCGAACGGAGTCACACAGGGGAGGAAACCATGGCTGGTCAGGGCACTGGAGACATGGCGTCTACATCTTACGGCCACATGAACCCCGTTGGTTCCTGCTGATTCCAACTTCAGGGTGTGCCTTCCAACCAATTCTTGGCCTCCTGCTGATGCCAACCCCAGTGTCTCTTTAAAGTAATGTTTGGGCTCCTGCTGCTGCTGCCAACTCCAGGGTGTGATTCATCCAATTTTTGGGCTCCTGAAGCCAACTCCAGTGTCTCTTTAAAGTAATGATCGGGCTCCTGCTGCTGCTGCTTGCAACTCCAGGTTGTGATTCATCCAATTTTTGGGCTCCTGCTGCCAACTCCAGTGTCTCTCTCAGCCAATTTTTGGCCTCCTGCTGCTGCTGCTGCCAACTCCAGGGTGTCTTTCAAGCAATGTTTGGGCTCCTGCTTATGCTGCTGCCAACTCCAGGCTGTGCCTTCCAGCTAATGTATGTGCTCCTGCTGCTGCCAACTTCAGGGTGCCTTCCAGCCAATTTCTAGGTTCCTGCTGCTGCTGCTGCCAACTCCAGGGTGTGTCAGTCAATTTTTGAGCTCCTGCTGCCAACTCCAGTGTCTCTTTAAAGTAATGTTTGGGCTCCTCCTGCTGCTGCTTGCAACTCCAGGGTGTGATTCATCCAATTTTTGGGCTCCTGCTGCCAACTCCAGTGTCTCTTTAAAGTAATGTTTGGGCTCCTGCTGCTGCTGCTTGCAACTCCAGGGTGTGATTCATCCAATTTTTGGGCTCCTGCTGCCAACTCCAGTGTCTCTTTAAAGTAATGCTTGGGCTCCTGCTGCTGCTGCTGCTTGCAACTCCAGGGTGTGATTCATCCAATTTTTGGGCTCCTGCTGCCAACTCCAGTGTCTCTTTAAAGTAATGTTTGGGCTGCTGCTGCTGCTTGCAACTCCAGGGTGTGATTCATCCAATTTTTGGGCTCCTGAAGCCAACCCCAGTGTCTCTTTAAAGTAATGTTCGGGCTCCTGCTGCTGCTTGCAACTCCAGGGTGTGATTCATCCAATTTTTGGGCTCCTGAAGCCAACTCCAGTGTCTCTTTAAAGTAATGTTCTGGCTCCTGCTGCTGCTTGCAACTCCAGGGTGTGATTCATCCAATTTTTGGGCTCCTGCTGCCAACTCCAGTGTCTCTCTCAGCCAATTTTTGGCCTCCTGCTGCTGCTGCCAACTCCAGGGTGTCTTTCAAGCAATGTTTGGGCTCCTGCTTATGCTGCTGCCAACTCCAGGGTGTGTCAGTCAATTTTTGGGCTCCTGCTGCCAACTCCAGTGTCTCTTTAAAGTAATGTTCGGGCTCCTGCTGCTGCTTGCAACTCCAGGGTGTGATTCATCCAATTTTTGGGCTCCTGCTGCCAACCCCAGTGTCTCTTTCAGCCAATGTTTGGGCTCCTGCTGCTGCTTGCAACTCCAGGGTGGGATTCATCCAATTTTTGGGCTCCTGCTGCCAACTCCAGTGTCTCATTCAAGCTATGTTTGGGCTCCTGCTGCTGCTTGCAACTCCAGGGTGTGATTCATCCAATTTTGGGCTCCTGCTGCCAACTCCAGTGTCTCTTTCAGCCAATGTTTGGGCTGCTGCTGCTGCTGCTTGCAACTCCAGGGTGTGATTCATCCAATTTTTGGCCTCCTGCAGCCAACTCCAGTGTCCCTTTAAAGCAATGTTTGTGCTCCTGCTGCTGCTTGCAACTCCAGGGTGTGATTCATCCAATTTTTGGCCTCCTGCAGCCAACTCCAGTGTCTCTTTAAAGCAATGTTTGGGCTCCTGCCCCTCATAGTGATGCCACTTCAACTCTCTGCAATTGTGCCGCTCTGCGATTCTATTAGCGATGCCTCTGATCTGCATGGGATATTTATTTATAGTATTATTTAACTAACCCAGCACGCATCCTATGCGTGTTACAGCAAGGCAGAATGGTTTACAACCCTATTGAGGCTCTAGGAGGCTCAGAAATAGCCGTTTTTAATAGCGATTCGTCGCAAATAAATTCGGACCGAAACGAATTTTGTCGGAAAATTCGGCGAATCAGCCGAATCGAATTTTTCAAAAGTTCGCTCATCTCTAATTGCATGTATAAGATTTTTTTACAATTTCTATGGGAACAAAATTTATAAAAAATATCATAGCTTCACACTAAAAAATCAATATGCAAACAAGAAAAAACAAGCTAAATCTGAATGCGCAAGGTCCCCTGAGCAGAACATGCATAGGTACTATTAACCCTTTTAAATGCTAGCCTACTCGAAGTTTTGTAACCCTCTGTTGACAGGTTATTTTTCCCCATTTTTTTGCCATGTTTAACTGATATTTTTGCCGGAATTTCCAGGAAAATTATATATATATATTTTGCAGCAGAGTTTAGGCTTTAACATGAAATGTCTTGTTTGCAATTTTTCGACTGTTTTTTTAAAATATTTTTGCGTAAAAAAACAAAAAAATAAATAAAAATATATTTTTTAGACAATTGTCTCATTTATTTTAAATAAAACATTTGTTTTATTAATGAAAATCATATTGCATGTGAAAGCCCCATTTCTCCCGATTACAACAGTATCGCATTTGTATCTGTAGCCCCCCCATTCTTGCCCAGGAGACTCCCCAAACTGAAAAGAGCACTTTATAACATTTACAAATAAAATACAACTACTATCCACAATATAAACATAAGGGGTTAATTTAAAAAAATGACATAGGGTTCCCTTAAAAATCCCCAAAAATGAGATGGGGTCCCCCTTACCCATCATAACCAGCCCGAGACCAGCTATGGAGGCTTGTAGGAACAGGGCGCAGGGGCCAGCTTTGGTGGCCCCCCTCCCTGCCGGCTACAAGCTCCGTGGGCAGGGCTCTTCTGCTTTGGGGAGGCAGGTAATTGGGGGTGCCAGGGGTTAATGGCAAGTCACCCTCTAGCCGCAGGTGACTTGCTAACCCCCAGCCTTGTGAACTAGTATAGGGGTCTCATGGATCCCTTACCAGTTCACAAAGGGTTAAGTGTAAAAAAAGCACACAGAGACAAGGAGAAAAAATATTTTATTTTTTTTTTTCATCCATCCTGGAGCACTGTGTTCAACGCTGATCACTCTGGCTTCTGCACTCCTGCTGCTGCTGGAAGCCTTTTATAGCTGCTGGGCGACAGAGCATAAGGGGTTAATTAAAAAAAAAATGACATAGGTTCATTTCTTTGGGGGGAATTTTAAGGGTTAAAAATAAAATACAACTACTATCCACACTATAAACATAAAGGGTTAATTTAAAAAAAAAAGACATAGGGTTCCCTTAAACTTCCCAAAAAATTAGATTGGGTCCCCCTTACCCATCATAAGCTACTGGGTGCTCGGTGGAGGAGGGCTGGGGGGGCGAGATGCCCTCCTCCTCCGGCCCTCCTCCTCCGAGCACCCGGAGCAACTGAGCTTCTCGGATCGGCCGGGTGTCACGGAGGACTCACCTGTGCCTCGGTCCCGCAGCGTCTCCGAGCGCTGAGCGGGGGCACTTCCGGGTGCTCGGCCACGCAGAGCATCAGCTCGTGTGGCGCCGCACTCGGCCACCGCCCCCGCCGCATCTCCTCTCTCGGCGCGTCCTCACATCTGCTCGCGTGCGAGCACGCTCTTCCTATGCCCTCCGGAGGCGCTGCACTCAGCACGGCCGCCGGAGGCTAATTAAATAATCCATTCCTGGTTAGGGGTTTTTCTGGGCTCACGCTCCTCTAATAAAGTGATTGGGTTTCCTGCCCCAAAAAGTCATGTGCACCAATCACGACACACATGCCCTATAGTGCAGCCCTATAAAAGGTTGACCCCTCCAGTACACCAGTGCCCGTGATAGCATTTGCTGAGTGTGCCTTTGATTGTCTTCTCACCCATTTTCGATCTTGTTGCCGACCTTGCTCGTTTGACCATTCTCGTTTGCCGCCTGGACCGACCTTTGCCTGTACCCCGACCACGCTTCCGTCTCACCCTCTGTACTGCGAACCCGTGACCTTCCGGACTGACCTTTGGCCTGACCTCGACCCTTCTGTTGTCTATTCATTTGGTGCTGCGATATTATTGGACTGCCTTCCCGTGTATGACCCAGCTTGTCTCCGTTGCCCGTCGGGCCCTTGGTTCATCTGCCTTCACTCTCCCGTAAGCTCACATTCTTTGTGCTGGGGGCAACCGTGTCCGGCAAGGCGTATACAGCGTCCCGGCAAACGGGGGCTTGTCTAAAGGTGAAGCTAGCAGCGGAGATTGGGGGTTGTGGGCTTACTCTGAAGGCGAGTGTCCCACGGGGCCTTACACCGGGTCATCAATGACGTCACCCGCCCACAACGGGGCTAGCAGCCTGCGACCCAGGAAGTATTTTGGTTAAGTTTGATATTAGTTTGGATAACTCTTTCCACAAGTATTACTGGGCATCCAATGAAATGTGGAACATGTGCCCTTCATTTCCAAAGTCTCTAACACAAAGATGAAACATCGGGAAGGCCTTAGCCAATCTAGTCGGGACTAAGTACCAATGTAATAATACTTTGTAATTGGCCTCAGTTATTGCGTGTCTGTTTCCCATGTTCACAGATATTGTCAAAGAAATATAGAAGGTTGACTGCAGGAAAACCATACCTAGTCTACCCTTATGTGTAAACTGTATGTACTCTTTATCTTAGGATAGATGTGTGCTTATCCCAGGCATGTTTAAATTCGCTTACTGATGATTTTTCATCTACCGCTGCTGGAAGTTTGTTCCAAGCATGTACTATTCTTTTTGTAACAAAAAGAACAGAAATAGACCGCACCAGCTATTCATCTATAGGAGTGTGCGCAAAATGGGGATTGAGGCACAATCGTGCACTACTATACCAAAAAGACCAAAGAGTCCCGCAACTCCCTAATCCATCCTCTAAACAATTGGCACCACTCCAAACTTAAGATTCAAATTTGATGCTTCTTTATTAATCGAAAGATACTCTGTACATATATACACACATTTAAAAACAGGTTAAAATTCATATATACAGACAACCCTTGAAAAGGGGGGGGGGACAGCGCTATAGAGGCTGCCCAGATGTTATTTGCTTTTCAGCCACCAATTAATAATGCTCATATAACACCCTTCTACAGCTCTTACTCCATGATATATCTGTCTACTAGTGCCAAAATAATGTAAACTTATATAGTAACAAGCTAATAATATAAAACTACTATTCCGTGCAAATAAACCTATTTATAAAGTGCTATGTGCAATGTGCAAAGACACAACATTACCCTATTGTCAGGACAGCCAAGGGATGAAAAAGCAGACCCACATATAAATACACTTGAACTCACATAATAAACATGGCCAGCCAGCATAACCCCCTCCGCTCCAAGCCGACGCGTTGCATGACGTCACGCGTCACTTCTCCAGGGCAAAACAAGAACACATGTACCCTCGCCCCCATGCTCCTTAAATACTCGCCCCCAGGATCTCCCGCCCTCACAATGCAGCTCCGGGCTATGGAGACGCGCTCCGGCCAGAAGCGCGTCATCCAAGCCAGCCCATGTGACGTGCGCCGGCCGGAAGCACGTCACCGGGCTATGCGTTCCAGCCACTCGGAAGCCAGAGCATCCGGTGTAGGCTGCACATAAAGGTGTAAGGATCCAGTCATCGCGGGACCGGGAGCAGCAGGGGCGAGCATACAAGAAGAAGGGGACCCACATAATCCCTACCTATATACAAACCAACATAAATATGTACATGATTAACACAGTGCATAACTTTAAGCTAAATATGTACATAATTGATACAGTGCATAACATTAAGCATAATAATTATCCCAAGTCACTACTAAACTTGCCACTATTATTAATATATTAACTGAACACATGGTTAAATATCATGATATCAACAACATATATAGTCCCCCCATATGTCTGGATTCGAAGCAATAACCATATATACACTTTACCAAGGAACCCCAAGCTCTAAACATAACATAACTAATGACCATTATTCATCTCTGCGGTACAAAAAATGGTGAAACATATCCAAGCTTCACTGCACCAAGGCTACTGCAGGTGGAAAGAAGCACACAATGAAGTGGTTAAATGCTGGGCTGGCAAGAATACTCAATGAGGCCAAAATTGCCAAAAAACTTCTTACATTTATTATACAAAAACAGTATACAGGCACAAAACACACCAAATGATTAAAAACCGCAATTGCTGAATAAAAAGACACCATGTAAGGCCCTCACCAGGGAGACCTGGCCAACACACACCCCATCACACAGTCAACACTCATACCAATTTTCCCCCTCTTGGGCAGAACAAACATCTATCGTTGTTCCTCCAATTGGTGGAACGTGATTTAAGAAATGAACAGTGGAGCTATATGAGACACCAGGACAACTTATCTCCGATGGAGAGGATGGCCTTGATAGACCTTAAAAAAGCTCCGGACATTATAATAAGACCTAGCGACAAGGGCGGAAATGTGGTTCTCTTAGATGAAGAATATTATGTAAAGGAAATTCTTAGCCAACTTGGGGATAATAGTACATATAGCCTTATAAGAGAGAACCCTTTTCCAGGTATAGTTGATCGCCTAAATGGGAAGCTGTATTGGGCTAGAGAGGAGAATCTACTTACAAATAAGGTCTATGACTATTTACGTATACAGGACTATATGATCCCAGTCCTGTATACTATTCCTAAAATACATAAGGACTCGGTTGCCCCGCCTGGTAGGCCCATTGTGTCATGGAATGGAGGGCCTCTGGAGGGCATATCACGGTTCATTGATGAGAACCTGAAACCGTTGGTACGTCTCCTAGCATCCTTTGTACTCGAAAGCGACAGCAGTGACTTGCTGGGCAAATTACAAAATGTGTACGTTGATGATGACTGGATTTTAGCCAGCGTGGACGTGGAAAGTTTGTATACCTCCATTCCCCACGGGGTGGGCCTCCAGGCGGTGGAGGTGACCTTACAAGCAATAGGCCCTGGTGATGCCGCCTACAACGAATTTATTGTTGAATTATTGGATTTTGTACTCTCGAACAATTTCTGTCGATTCCATGGTTCCTTTTATCATCAAATTAGTGGCACAGCTATGGGGGCAGCCTGTGCCCCATCCTACGCATGCTTGCACCTGGGGCGGTGGGAGAGCCTCGAGGTGTGTGGGCGGGCGTCGTTTGGGGCACATGTCGCCCTCTGGCTGCGCTATATAGATGATGTTCTTCTAATATGGAAGGGCACTACTCTGCAACTAGAAAAAATCTGAACTAAAACCAACGTAACATTAGACTTACATATAAATATAGTTTTGATTCAATTGAATTCCTGGATCTGAGAATTTCCAAGGGAGGGGGCAGGTTAGTCACAACCACCTATCGCAAGCCCACGGCGGGGAATACCCTTCTCCATTTCTCCAGCCACCACCTGGGCCCCCTGCGGCATGGTATCCCCCTCGGTCAGTTCCTTCAGGTTCGGAGGAACTGTAGTACCAAGGGGGACTATGTCCGGGAGGCCCGGGAGCTGACTAGGAGATTTAGGCAGAGGGGATATCCCCATCGGTTGTTGCGCACCTGCTTCCGTAAGGCCTTGGATCGTCCTCAATCTACGTTACTATCTAGGACTGTGATCAAAAAAGCAACGGATGTAAAATCCGTCCATCTAATCACAAATTACAATGCACATTGGGAAAAATTTTGCAATATTTTGCAAACCCATTGGCATATACTACTACTTGATCCGATTATAGTGAAACATGTGGGGCCAAGACCTTTACTTACTGCGAAACGTGCGCCTAATATCTGTGATCTGCTAGTATGTAGCGAGTATAGGCCCCAAAGAGTGGAAATGTCAGAGAAAATGAAGGGATCGTTTAAATGTGGCCATTGCAAAGCATGCCCATTCATGAGGGTGTCTACTAGCTTTGCAGGTCCAAGATGCATTAAGCCCAGGTTAATATCTGAATTCATTAACTGCGCTTCCAGATATGTAATTTATTTACTGTTGTGTCCCTGCAATAAACAATATGTGGGGAAAACTAAAAGGGAGTTACGGGTGCGTATAGGGGAACACGTGAGAGATATTAAGAAAAGGAATGAAAAGAGTCCGGTGGCGGAGCACTTCAGGGCCTACCACAATAGTGACCCCACTGGCCTAACGGCATGTGGGATCTTTAAACTGAGGGCCAATAGTAGAGGGGGCCTGGGTGATAGCAGACTCCTGCAGCAAGAGGCTCCATTAATCTATGAGTTGGGAACCATGGTCGCGGCGGGTCTGAATACTGACATGGGACTAAAAGCGTTTTTATGAAAACTGCCTGAAATGTGGGGAATCCATGCTAACGAAGTATCTATATATGCAGATGGTCAAACTAAATGTTGCATTCTTTACCCTTACAAGTATTAGTTGTTGGCCCCTAGGAATAATAGTTTTTGGCCCTTGAGGTGCATTGTGTTTGTTTTTCTCTTACTTTCCTTGCCCTCTAGTGGGTTTCCCTGTAGATGGGTACAGTGAATACTATGTATATTTGTAAACGTAATGATGGTGTATGGAGGGTGTAATTGGGAGCTTGAGTGCCTATAGGTATGTACATGTAAGGTATATGCATGTAAGGTTGTTTATATTGTGAGGCACGCCCTATAAGCAAAAGAAGGAAAGAAAAATAAGTAAAAAGTAGAAAAAGCCCCGTAAACAACCATCACCTACTACAAAAAGAAGGCGGAGGATAAATAAGGAAGAATGTGAGAAAGAAAGAGAAAACACAAAAAACACAGACTCAATATACCAAGGACATAAATGGGAAGCCTAAACTGAAGTGCCCAAGGATGCATATATCAAGGCATAGGCTAACCACTAATGTGTTCCTATTTGATTACTCTTCAATCATAAGTGTTATTTGACACATGTGGCACTCTTCCAGAGGGCGGTGCTGTGAGCTGCCTGTAATTTTATGGACTTTAGTAAGCTGCCATATGGATGGAGTGCGCTGATTGGCCGGGTGCTGCCTTTGGATCGGCATATCATGAGTTAAAATGCTGCACACCGGAATGCCTTTACCTAGCAAAGTGCAATGAGGAGGCGTGGTTCACAGGCATAAAATTAGCTCTCGGCATCGGCCCCTCCCACCCTGATGAAGCTCCAATAGCGGAGCGAAACGTTCGTCGGTGACGGCCCTTGACCACGCCCCCCGCCTGACGCAGCTTCCCGTACCCTGGCCAGGTGATTCTTGTCTGCTGCTAGACGCGCGCAAAGCGCGCCTGTAAACTCCGTGGCACACAGTGAATAAGACTAGCATATGCTGGATCACAATGCTCATGCTCTGGGAGCGCGCCCTTTATGCTTTGCTTTGATCAAGACACGTGGGATTACAATGTGTTATGCGCTGTGAGTGCGACTTTAAGCTTCAGCTGACATCATCTTGAGGACACGTGTTTGCAGAAAGCTCGGAAGGGTGGTGAGATTTCTGTGCCCGTCTGTGCGTTACCTATGCTGGCAGGGGATTCCGCCCTATCTGCTCGAAGCACGTCTGAAAGAGGTTGATGGTCCCCTGTTAAGTAATGTAAGACATTTTTTGGCAATTTTGGCCTCATTGAGTATTCTTGCCAGCCCAGCATTTAACCACTTCATTGTGTGCTTCTTTCTGTCTGATATTGGTTAGCAGGGCGCCTTGTTAGGAGGCAGTGCGAGATACCGACGATTCAGGAGTTCTCCAAGTACTTTTTAACCTTTTTTCATACTGCAGGTGGAACCAATACTGGAGACGAATGGCGACACCTGATGTTCAAATCATCTTCTCCACCATGTTTATGCTTTACATTCGCCATCCCCTTGTTAACGCAACTACAGACTTGGTTCCAGGAAACCATCCGCTTCAAACTTATGACCCGGCGCCAATCAGGTGAATACTAGTGCTACAACTAAAACACACATATCTTAACATCAAAACAACATAAACGTGAATAAAAAGTGATCGTGCGACCTGTGGCCCACAAGTTACTAAAACACAATACAAAGTTATAAAAACAAATATTTTTTGAAAAATTCATTGACAACCCATCCATTTAATGTGACAACACTTATAATAAATTTACAACTACAAAAAGTGCATCTATGTGCCCAAAAAAGGTGTAAAAGCCAGGTCCTCATTCAATCCTATGGGAACCTGGGAGCCCATATTAAAAATCCATCGCAGCTCCTTCTGCTGCAGTAACCTTTTGATATCCCCCCCGCGTGGACCTACACTCACCTTTTCAATGCCAGTGACACGTAAACAACTGACATCGCGTGAGGTCATGCGTGGCTATCACCGGCACGTGTTGGGTTGATACAGATACATTGACGATATCCTGGTGTTGTGGCAGGGATCGGAGATTCAGTTTAATGAATATTTGGATCATCTTAATGCAAACAATCTTAATATTTTCCTCACGGCTCAGATTTCGCCCAAACAGGTTACATTCCTGGATCTCACGAACACGGCTGTGGGAGATGGCACATTATGCACCGGTCTATACCGAAAAGAGACAGCGGTCAATTCGCTCTTGCATTATGAGAGCTTCCACCTAACTAGCCTCAAGCAGGGCATCCCGATGGGGCAATTCCTGCGTATACGCAGAAATTGCTCCAACGAAGAAGGATTTGAACAACAAGCCAGAGACTTGGCACAATGTTTCCGAAAAAGGGGATACCCAAAGGCAGTGGTGGAAAGAGCTTTGTCACGTGTGAAGAAAACATCAAGATCAGGCCTTTTGGTACCCAAGCAAAGAACACGTAACATATCGGAGGTAAGATATGTGACACGGTACAATAGTGATTGGTCTAGTTTAAGATCTATTCTTAAAAGGCATTGGAATATATTAAGAACAGACCCACAGCTGGCCAGATGGGTACGAGGTGGCCCACAGATGACAGCACAACGGGCCCCTAATATACGGGACAGGGTGTGCTCGAGCCATTTCAGGGTTGCTTCTAATTGGTTACGTGACTGTAAGGAGACAAGTGGGAATTACCCCTGTGGGGGGTGTTCTATATGTTCTCATATGGTTAAAAACAAAGTCATAAAAAACGTACAGACGGGTAAACAATTCCCTATACGCCAGTTTATCAACTGTAGGACTATGGGTGTTATTTATGCCCTGACATGCGGGTGCCCTAAAGTGTATATAGGGGAGACACGCAATATCCTCAAAGCGAGGATACAAGCCCACTTATCCAGTATCCGCTTAGCCTCTAGAAATATCCAACTAGGCAGAATGGTGCCCCGGTGGCCCTGCCTTTCCTTAATGAACATCAGAGCGATGTCAGTTGTTTACGTGTCACTGGCATTGAAATGGTGAGTGTAGGTCCACACGGGGGGGATATCAAAAGGTTACTGCAGCAGAAGGAGCTGCGATGGATTTTTAATCTGGGCTCCCAGGTTCCCATAGGATTGAATGAAGACCTGGCTTTTACACCTTTTTTGGGCACATAGATGCACTTTTTGTAGTTGTAAATTTATTATAAGTGTTGTCACATTAAATGGATGGGTTGTCAATGAATTTTTCAAAAAATATTTGTTTTTATAACTTTGTATTGTGTTTTAGTAACTTGTGGGCCACAGGTCGCACGATCACTTTTTATTCACGTTTATGTTGTTTTGATGTTAAGATATGTGTGTTTTAGTTGTAGCACTAGTATTCATCTGATTGGAGCCGGGTCATAAGTTTGAAGCGGATGGTTGCCTGGAACCAAGTCTGTAGGTGCGTTAACAAGGGGATGGCGAATGTAAAGCATAAACATGGCGGAGAAGATGATTTGAACATCAGGTGTCGCCATTCGTCTCCAGTATTGGTTCCACCTGCAGTAGCCTTGGTGCAGTGAAGCTTGGATATGTTTCACCATTTTTTGTACCGCAGAGATGAAAATGGTCATTAGTTATGTTATGTTTAGAGCTTGGGGTTCCTTGGTAAAGTGTATATATGGTTATTGCTTCGAATCCAGACATATGGGGGGACTATATATGTTGTTGATATCATGATATTTAACCATGTGTTCAGTTAATATATTAATAATAGTGGCAAGTTTAGTAGTGACTTAGGATAATTATTATGCTTAATGTTATGCACTGTATCAATTATGTACATATTTAGCTTAATGTTATGCACTGTATTAATCATGTACATATTTATGTTGGTTTGTATATAGGTAGGGATTATGTGGGTCCCCTTCTTCTTGTATGCTCGCCCCTGCTGCTCCCTGTCCCGCGATGACTGGCTCCTTACACCTTTATGTGCAGCCTACACCAGACGCTTTGGCTTCCGGGTGGCTGGAACGCATAGCCCGGTGACGCGCTTCCGGCCGGCGCGCGTCACGTGGGCTGGCTTGGATGACGCACTTCCGGCCGGAGCTGCGTTGTGAGGGCGGGGGATCCTGGGGGCGAGTATTTAAGGAGCATGGGGGCGAGGGTACATGTGTTCTTGTATTCTAAGTGTGCCATACACTCCACTTCCTTCTTCATGACATCTGGGTAATCTCCAGTAGAGGGCGAACTTCTGCAGAGTTGAATATGCAAAAAAGAAAGCCCCTCCCGGTCCATATATACCTGGGACCTCCCACCAATTCCCAGTTTCTTCTCTGCAGAGAAGGCGACATGACAGAAGATGAGGACTTCTTGCTTACAGGTAAGCCGGGCTCGGCCCGGCCTTCTATTATCCCTATTACTGCCAGGACCCTTCTAAATTACCTGCATTGAGCCTCCCAGCTTAGGCTGCGGGTGATGGTAGGAGCACCCCATGGGTGCAGCAGGAGCACTGCTCCACCGTGAGACCTCACTCTGGGGTAGGCAGTTATCCAGTTTTCTTGGTGATCCTGGTGTGGGATGCCCCGCCCCGTCCCGTTAGGCTTATGGCCGGCTCCTGGCTGGATTTCCCCCCTTCCGGGTCCCTGATTCCCCTCCGGGGGGCCTATATTTCGTTTTGGCCGATATTTCGTTTTAAACCAACCTTAGTAAGTGTGAGTGTTTCACTTGTGTGTGTGTGTGTGTGAGTGCTTGCTGTTACAGGCTCAAGCTTCTCCCCCTCAAGCTGCGTTCGGGAAGGGGGCGCCGAGAGCCCGGCCGCGGTAGCCCCGCCCCCTTATTTGGCGCGATGACAGTGCTCATTGGCTAGGGGGCCGTGTTGGTGGGAGGGGGGCGTGGCCTCGGGAAACGTGCGTTCTGAGCTGGCCCGCCCTCCCCCTGCTCTCCCTTCCCAGGCACGAGGCTGCGTGGGGGCCATCTTCCCTGGCAGGCAGCTTGCACTCGGGGTGGTAAGGGCCTGATGGCCATTTTCTTCAGCTTGTGTGTGTGTGGGGGACCCTATTTAGCGGGGGCCCCCACTGGTCTCTGTTGTGGCTGCTGTGTGTGGTATATATATATATATATATATATATATATATATATATATATATATATACCTATATATATATATTTCCATTGTGTGGCTGTTGGATCAAATGCTATTGCATTTTTACACTGCTCTGCTCTTATGTGGCTTATTTTGTGTGTTACAGGTTGCCCTGTATATGTGCATATTAAGGGGTCCCTCCTGGTCCTGGGGTCCCTAGTTATAAAAATTTGTCCACCCAAAAATCCTCCCACCGGGGCTTTTAAAGGGCATCCCGGGTTGCTTATGCGTAATTCCCTGCGGTCTTGCGACTGACCGCAAAAATTCACCATATGGAGGCTCTGCAGGATACCGGGCCCGGATCCCTTCGGGACAATCCGGGCCATGTGTGGGGTGTGGGGTATCCCTTACGGGGGAGAATATGCTGATTTGTATACCATGCGCACAAAAGGCCATAACGCGGCAGTCTGGTACCCAGCCTTCTGGGTCGGCTCCTCCCGCTTCATCGCCTTCCCCTCCTCACCTGATCCTTACCCCAAGTGACATTGGTACCAGTGGGGAGTCGCTTTCTCATGTTTGGGCTCGGTTGGCCAGCATAGAGAAAATGATTGCTAGCACGGTGGGCAAGAAGGCCCAGGCTAAAAAGAGACAGTTGTCGTCGGCCCAGCCTTTGTGGGATATTGACGACGAGTCCGCTGAATTGTCCGATTATTCCCCGTTAGAGGAGGGGGAATTGTATCAGGATTCAGAGGCTGACTATGGTCAACCTGGGAATTCCAATGTCAGGCAGGCGCTGGGAGATGCCGTTGATACGGCCACTGTTTTGTCATATTTATTGGAGGTGTTGCATATTGATCCACCTGAGGCGCCCCCTCTTAAGAAGGGGGAATTTTTTGGGGCCCACAAGCCCCGTCTGGAATTCCCTACCCAGGGTCATTTTGATGCGCTGATACTTAGAGAATGGGAGAGGCCCAGCCGGCTTCCTGGTGTGCCTCAGGGATGGGATAAGAAGTATCCTTTTCCGGTGGAGGCGGTCAAGCGCTGATCTTCTCCTCCCGAGGTCGACGCGCCTGTTTTTAGGTTTGACCAACTCTTCTGTGCTGAACACCCCTGACGCCACCTCCCTTAAGGATGACGAGGATAAGCGCCTTGATCAGATGGCGTGCCACGCATTTGCCAACGTGGGCTCGGCCCTGCGGCCTGTTAGTGCATCTCCCCTGGTGTCGTTTGCTACCAGGTCTCTTATCAGGGACTGGCTGAATAACGCTCAGCTTGATCCAGATGGCGCTGAGTTCGCTATACTTAAGAAGTGCGAATTGTTCATGGATTTTGTCATGGCTGCGATGGAGGACTCCATTGTTGTGTATAGTAGGACGTCAGCCTTACTGGTGGCCATGCGCAGACTGGTCAGTGGACAGCGGATGTTGGAGCCAAGAAGTCGCTCACAGCTCTCCCCTTCTTGGGTGCGCGGCTGTTTGGAGATAAATTGGATGCTGTTGCTAAAGGAGGTAAGTTACCTCAGCGGAGGAAACAGCGCCGTCCCTTTCGGGGGGCGGGCCCGTTCACTCCTTCCTTTCGAGGAGCCAGAGCGTCTAGGGGCCTGGCCTTCTCAGGTGTCAGGGGCTCGTCCTGGAACAGAGGCAGAGGTCGGGCACGTCCCGCGGCTGCCTGGGGTTCCAAGCCTGCCATTAAACCGGCTCAGCAATGAAGGGGCGCCCTCACCCGCATGGGTGGGGGGACGGCTGCGGCTCTTCTTCCAGGTCTGGGCCCGGGAGGTCACAGACAATTGGATCTTGGAAGTGGTCTCCTCCGGTTACAAACTGAAGTTCGAGGACTGGCCGCCCCCAAGATTCTTAAGGTCTCGGGTGCCCTCGGACCCTCAGGCTGCACAGGGGCTCCTGTTGGCAGTAAAAAAAAAAAAAAAAAACCTTCTGGACATGGGGGTTATATGCCCGGAGGCAGGGGCTACTACTCCAACCTTTTCACGGTTCCCAAAAAGGAGGGTTCGGTGAGACCCATTCTAGATCTCAAGGTTCTCAACAGGTTTATCAGAGCCAAGAAGTTCCGCATGGCTATCAATTCCCTTCGCCAAGGGGATTTTATGACATCGATAGACATCAAGGATGCGTATCTGCATGTTCCGATTTTTCAGGCACACCAGAGATTCCTCCGGTTTGCGGTGGAGGATCAACATTATCAATTTGTAGCTCTTCATAATATTGTAATGGTGGATCCAGCAATTCACCCAGAATAGCTCCACACCACCGCACCCCCTCCACGGTAATCAATAAATCAACTAAATATATATCATGAATTCATAGATTATTTATTGACAAATACCCATAAGAATTACATAACAAACAATTAAAAAACATATAAGACTAGACCGTACATTCCCAGGGGCATCCCAGTTTTACCCATAATCCCAGCCCTGTAAACATCATATTTCAGTAAAGTGCCAATATAATAACCAATCCATAAAGTGCATTAGTGCTAAATCTGTGCAAATACAATATTATTAATATAAAATGTGGCAAGAGAAAAAAACAAACTCAAGTATCAGAATACAACAACCAATATAAATCATAGACATACACATCACCTGAGTGTATAACTCTGAGTGTCCCCAGGAATGCCAAGGTCAAGTAGCGATTCCCCCAACGCGTTTCGTGGCCCCCTGCTCACAGGCCACTTTATCAAGGTACAGATGATTCCCGTGCTCCAATCGGAGCAGAGCGGCCGTCCGATGACGTCACTGCCCTGCCCCCCAGACCGTCCCCCCAGCCAGCCGCACACACCAACGCTGCTGACAATGCGTGTGTGCTACGGCCGTAGAAGGTACGGAGGGGACGGAGCTCACCACGTGATCAGCACGGGTCTCCATAGGCCTGGTCAAATAGCGCATAACAGGCAGTTATATTTGGTTCTTCCTGGTCCCTTTATCGCTTTTATACACTGGGGAATTGGTGGGAGGTCCCAGGTATATATGGACTGGGAGGGGCTTTCTTTTTTGCATATTCATCTCTGCAGAAGTTCGCCCTCTACTGGAGATTACCCAGATGTCATGAAGAAGGAAGTGGAGTGTATGGCACACTCATAATACCCGTTTTAAAGGTGAGTACTCACAAAACTGTATTTTTGCCCTGGAGTAGTGACGCGTGATGTCACGCAACGCGTCGGCTTGGAGCAGAGGGGGTTATGCTGGCTGGCCATGTTTATTATGTGAGTTCATGTGTATTTATGTTCAATATCTTTTTATTGAAGTTTTGCAACAAATAAAGAACAGTACAACATTGTACATAAATGGAAAAGGATAGAAACAGGGTATCATGCTCCCTGCCCCAAGACATACACATGTTAGCATCATTCCGCTGTGCTCCATGTGGCGGATAACCTCCACCTCTTGTGCCCACTCAACAAGTGATGGCGAGGTTGTAGTTTTCCATCGCCTGGGAATGATTGTTCTCAGCGCAGTCAGGAAGTGCCGCAGAATCCCTTTCTTACCATTAGAGATGGAGCCCGGGAGCAGGGACAGTAAAGCCACCTGTGGAGAATTCTGTATCTGTTCTCCTGTGAGATTGTTGTAAATATTGAATATCTTTGCCCAAAGGGCCTTGATTGGTGGACAACTCCACCATATATGTTCCATACTCCCTTGCCCCACCAGACATCTCCAGCACCTATCGGAGCACGAGACGTCAAACCTACTCTGGTTGGCCGGGCACCTATACCATCTTGATAACACCTTATAGTTCCTTTCTTGTGCTAAACTCGGGACTGCTAATTTGTGGGTGAAAATATATATTTTGGTGAGGTCCTCCTCAGATATAGATACTCCCAGCTCCTCCTCCCATCTCCTGACATATCCCGGTGGTGAGTCATGAATGGCCGCCAAGAGAACCCGATACAAGACAGAGATTGTGTGCCCACTAGGGGGTGCCTGCGTAAGTACCTGCTCCAGCTGTGTCAAGGGTATCCTTCCTCGCTCCACCAAGTTTTGAGTCATGACAAACGCACTCAACTGCCTATAAAGAAACCAGGTGTACTGCCCCAGGGCCCTTTTTCTTATATCATCTAGTGTGGGGAGCCCGCCCGATGCTAGGATATTGCCCATTGTGACGTTAGACGATGCCTCCCACACCAAAAAACTTCTAACCCCCACTCCCGGCGCAAATGAGTAGTTATCAAATAGAGGGGTTAATGGGCCTGGTCTGCAAATTATAGCATTTTGTCTGGTCATCCCATCCCAGGACTGCAGGAATTGCCCAACCAAAAATGGGAGCGACTCCTTTACAAACCTAGTATACGACGCGTTATTTCTGCTACGTGATAGGTCTTTAGATCTGGAAGGCCAGTCCCCCCGTCTGACTTAAGCCTGGCCAAAGTGCTGAATCTTATCCGGGGTTTCCCCACGCCCCACACAAATCTCAGAAAGGCGGACCGCAACTTCTTAAAAAAACTGTTGGGCAAGTGAATAGGTATTGTTTGGAAAATGTAAAGAGATTTGGGGAGAATGTATTTTTAGTATATTAATTCTTCCAAACCACGTGAAATGGTGCTTCTCATATGTGGTCAATTCAGCTACCGTCCTCGTGAGCAGCGGGGAGTAGTTAAGCTCGTGTAAGCGCGATAGATCCGAAGGGATCTGCACTCCGAGGTATTCTATAGAGTGGGGTTGCCATTTAAAGTTAAAGTTTGCTTTAAGTTGCTCTACCATCTGCTTGGGGAGGGATATGTTAAGGGCTTCTGATTTAGTGCCGGCCTAATGCCTCAAATTCCCGGAGAGCCGCTGGGAAGGATGTCAGTGGGGCAGTCAAGTGCAGGAGCAGGTCATCAGCATATAGGGAGGTCTGGTATTCCTGGTCACCGGCCTTAATGCCTTTAATATCTGGATTCTGCCTTATAGCCACGGCCAAATGCTCCATAGTGATGACATATAACAACGGGGACAGCGGGCAACCCTGCCGCGTGCCATTGCTAATCCTAAGCGGGGTGGAGAGAAGGCCGTTCACCCTCACCCTTGCAGTAGGCTCAGAGTACAGTGCCATGATCCTGGACAGGAGTACCGGGCCAACACCAATCTGCAGCAGAGACGCCAATCATCCAATCCACTCTATCAAACGCCTTCTCAGCGTCACACGAGAGAAGGCATACCTGGGCTTTCTCTGCTGTGGCAAGTGCTATTAAATCAAAGAGCTTATTGGTGTTGTCCCGTGCCTCCCGCCCAGGTACAAATCCAGTCTGATCCAGGCCTATCAAATCTGGAAGAAGTGGCTTGAGCCTGGAGGACAAAATCTTAGCATATAGTTTGACATCAACATTTATCAAAGAGATCGGCCTGTAACTGCTGCATAGTGATGGATCCTTTCCTGGCTTAGGAAGAACCGATATTATTGCTTCTAAAGACTGCCTGGGAAACCCACAATCTGATCCTATAGAGTTGAAAACCTTAGTCATAAAGGAAGCCAGCTCAGGCCCAAATTGCTTATAGAATTTGGGGGTGAAGCCGTCGGCCTCTGGGCTCTTGCCCTGTGGTGTTTCCTTAATCGCTTTGGCCACCTCCTGCTCCGTGAAAGGCTCCTCCATGACCTCTGCCTCCTCCTCAGGTATGCGAGGGAGGGATGTGTTATGTACATACCCCACCACGTTTTCTGACAGCTCCAACCCAGCCGGCATGCCATTATCCTGTCTCAAGTTGTATAAAGATTGATAATATTCCCTAAAATGATCGACAATTTGGGAAGGTAGTATTGAGGGTTGGCCCTGTGCCCCTTTGATAGTAGGAATATATGTAGTTGCGAGCCTGGGGTGCAGAGCCCTGGCGAGAAGTTGCCCGCACTTGTCCGAAGAGTTATAGTAAAGCACCTTCTGCCGCTCTCTGAATCTTAAGTATGCCTGATTATATAAGCCCTGTAGTTTATCTCTGGCTTTCATTAGGCCAAAGAGTACAGCGCTGGATGGGTTCTTTTTATGATCTTGTTCGAGGGTGTGAATGCGTTGCAGAGTCTGGGAAATCACGGATGTCCGTTTCCTTTTTAATCTTGCTCCGTGCTTAATGAGCTCTCCTCTGATCACACATTTTAATGCCTCCCATTGGTACGGGAGGGGCGTACGATCCTGTTTATGGTTCCTAAGGAAGTCCGCTATAACCTCTCTTACCCCGGACTGGCACACTGCGTCCCCGAGCAAGTTGTTATTAAGCCTCCAGCTCCAATTTTTGGAGTAGAGCCCAGGTAAAGCCACCGATAGGAAGATTGGAGCATGGTCCGACCACAATATCTGGCCAATCCATGCTCGTGGAGCCCATTCCAGGGCGTGATTGCCTATAAAGATATACTCAATTCTACTGTATGGGTTCCTGGCGGCCGAGAAGAACGAGAAATCTTTGTCTCGGCTATGCAGAGCCCGCCACGAGTCCACCAGCTGCATGTCAGAAAGTAGCTTCCGCAATCTGTTTCTCTTGCTCATGGACACAGCCGACCCGCCCCAGGAAGTATCCAGCTCTGGCTGCATAGGAATGTTGAAGTCTCCCCCCAATAAGAGTGTGCCTTCTGAAAATTCTGCTAAAGACCTCAACACCTTTATACAAAAACTGACCTGGCCATTATTAGAGGCATAGATATTAGCTATAGTATATACCCTTGTCAACAGCTCCAGCTTAAGAAAGATGAATCGCCCATTCGGGTCCACTTTAAGATCTAGCACCTTGTGGGGGAGGGATTTGTGAATGGCGATTGAGACCCCAGTTGCCTTGGGGTTAGGGGCGTGATGCCAAGAGGGATAGTACCGGTTTTTGATGACGGCTATATGTCCTTTTTTGAAATGTGTTTCTTGGAGGAGTAGAACGGCCACCCTCTGCTTATGCATATCATACAATACCTGTGATCATTTCTCTGGTATGTTCAACCCCCTGACATTAAATGAGCCTATAATGATCTCTGCCATTGGCCACGCACTCCCTCTCCCAACTCCAACGGTAGAGATTAAAGTGGTTGGTTAAGTGAAAGGGGGGCTAGACAGAAAGGGAGAGATAGGAAAAAGGTTTTAGGAAAGTTTGTAAGATAGTATAAGAGAAAGAGAGAGAGAAAAATAGAGAGAAAAAAAGAAATCTACCAGCAAAACAAGGATTTGCTGGGAAAAAAACACCCAACAGTGCTTGTGCTAGTGTTCACTAGTTCCCTCCAGTATGGAGTAAGCGAACCGGCCTACTGGGGGGAAGTGGAAGACTACGATCGTAGGTCAGGAGATGCACTCTCTTATGTGTAAATTTAAGGTAACCGCATCTCTGTGCTATAACTGCCCATAAACTAATCCAAAATTACAGCCAAAGATTATAACTAAATCGAAAACATTTGATGTCCCAGCCTGCCCCGGTAGGTCCCCCGCCCCCCACCCCCACTTGCGGCGGTGAGGGGCTGCGGCAAGCCCCCGGCGCCCCACCATTCTCGTCACCTTCACCCCCCGCCCGGCGGAGGGCCAGGGGGGTCCACACAGCCGGCCGGCCCACCAGACCAAGACCCCACCGGAATGCCCCTACCCAAACGCAACACCGGCCTTCAACATGGCCAGCGAGGCATCCCAATCAGGTAAGCATCCCCGTCCTTAATCACCTCAATGGAGCCCAGGCCCGTCAGACTCATCTCTGGTAGGCCAGAGATCCCCCCTCAATTCCCCCGACAACCCCTCTCAACTGCAGCCAGCCAGGGCCAAAGGAGGTTAACGCCCGAAACGAGCCGACCAATTAAATCACGCCGGCCCGCCCCCAAGCGCCTGCCCCCCCGGCATCCCGGGCCGCCCGATGCCCCGGCCATCAGCCAGGCCATCAGCCAAGAGTCCTTGCATCGCATAAGGGGGGTCCGCCAGGTCTTCTTCTCACATAGTCCATATCCCATGTTTGGGCAGTCCTCAGGCGGGAGCAGCCAGGCACCAAGACTGCAAGCGGGGCAACAAGAAAAACAAAGAAGGAGAGAAGAAAAAAGAAAACACATAGGGGGGGGGTCACCCCCCGCCCAATTCCTCATAGACCAGTACTGGCCGTGCGGATAACAACAACCACAAGGCAACATCAAAAGCGAAGGGTAACGATTCTCCAATTCCGCATTATCCGTAAATGCCACTAAAGGGGAAGCCACAAGACCGGTCTCTCGGATTGCCTTCCAGTGGAGTTAGACAGCTCGGCGTCGTGCTCCCCCTCTGTTCCTTTCTCTCTGTGGCTGCGGTTCTCCCGGGCGCGGGACCCGTGGTTCCCTACGGTCTGGCCGCAAGCCTGGCCCCCCGTTATCCCCCAGTGAGGGAGATAGCCAGTCCTCCAACTGCACACCTGGTATTTCCAGGAAGCGAAAAAGTTCCGGGAGTTGTGCATGGGATCGCAGCATGAATGATCGGCCTTTCCTCGTGATCACCAAGTGAAAGGGATGGCCCCACCTATACGTGGCCCCAGTGGATTTGATAGCCTCCAGCAGCGGCCTCATCACGCGGCGCATTTGAAGTGTGCGTCTAGCCAAGTCGGGGAGGAGGATTACCTGCGACCCTTTGTAAACAATAGGCCGCTTCTCCCACGCTTCCCTCATTATGTCCTCTTTAACTCTAAAAAAATGCACCCGGCACACTACATCCCTTGGTCTCGCAGGATCAGTGGAGCGTGGGCCCAGGGCCCTGTGGACCCTATCAAGCTCAATGTAATCGTCCATGGGTTTGTCCAAGACGCCGTTGAATATCTTGGTGACTACATCCCTGAGGTCACTGGTCTCGGGTCCCTCCGGCAGCCCACGGATGTCGAGATTGTATTGTTCTCTATATTGAGAGCTGTGATTTGCGTGTTCTGGGGAGTCCAATGTCGTCCGGGACTGGGCAGGAGATCCCAACAATGCATGGCTGCTGGGGCCCCTGGAGAAGGCTGGGCCCCTCGCCCCCATCTGTCGAACCTCCCTGTCGGAAAAGTCAGATGAATGCCCTCCTGGGCTGGTCGGGGCCGGGCCTCCCACAGGCGTCTCCCAGATGGTGGTTCTGGTGGGTCTGGAGATGAGCCCCCCATCCCCCGGGGCCCACTTGCTGGCAGTATCGGAACTTTTCCCAGGGGGTGTATGTTTCAGGTGTCCCCCATTCCTGTTAGGCTCATCTAAGTCACCAGGCGGGGCGTGCACTTCCGCGGCAGTTGTTACACGGAGCCCCGTGCGATAAGCCCCTGCGCTCCATCCAAGCTCCCCCCGATGATCACCTGGATTGTCTGGCTCAGAGAAGTGCCTCATTCTAGGCATTCCTGGACAGGAGGTGCTGCGATGTGTGACTTTCAGGTTGCCAGGTGATCGAGCCTTCCCTGGTGACCAGGCTCCCCCCTGTTCTGGGTCTCGCCACCCCTGTGTTTGATCTCCTGTTGTCCCACATTTGCCCCCATCCAGCAGCTCTTGCCTCGTGAGTTCCGCCATGTAGTCTTCCCGGACCTGTTTTCCCGGTCTGACTCCCGCGCTGCAGCCGATCTGCAAGGGGCCGCTCTGAATTGTTCCTGCCGCCTCTGCCCTCTTCTCTATGGGCGAGCGCCGTCACTTGCAGTCGAGGGCCCGCTCCCTCCCCCCTCAGCTGCGCTCCCGAGTACCTCACTGATGATGCCGCCGCCGGCGGGTGAAGCCCACCTCTGGATGCCACCTGACTCTTCTTCCTTTTAGACATCCCAGCAGGTGAGACTTTTACTGCGATTATCCTTGTTTTTTTAACATTTGTAGTGCAGAGCTCCTTCTGCGTCCTCACGCCACCATAGCCAAGCCACGCCCCCTTCATGTGTATTTATATGTGGGTCTGCTTTTTCATCCCTTGGCTGTCCTGACAATAGGGTAATGTTATGTCTTTGCACATTGCACATAGCACTTTATAAATAGGTTTATTTGCATGGAATAGTAGTTTTATATTATTAGCTTGTTACTATATAAGTTTACATTATTTTGGCACTAGTAGACAGATATATTAGGGAGTAAGAGCTGTAGACGGGTGTTATATGAGCATTATTAATTGGTGGCCGAAAAGCAAATAACATCTGGGCAGCCTCTATAGCGCTGCCCCCCCCCCTCCCTTTCAAGCGTTGTCTGTATATATGTATTTTAACCTGTTTTTAAATGTGTGTATATATGTACAGAGTATCTTTCGATTAATAAAGAAGTATCAAATTTGAATCTTAAGTTTGGAGTGGTGCCAATTGTTTAGAGGATGGAGTAGGGAGTTGTGGGACTCTTTGGTCTTTTTGGTACTCTTTTTGTAAAATAATTTTTTCTAACATTGCTCCTGATCTTCCCTCCGACTAGCTATAGATTGTGCAATCATTAGGTTTCTTCTTAAAAACACTTCCCTCCTGAACCTTATTCAATCCTTTCACATAATTAAAGGTCTCAGTCATGTCCCCTCTCTCCCTTTCCTCTAGACTGTACAAATTATGTTCTTTAAGTCTCTCCTGATAAGTTTTAAGTTTAAGTCCTTCTACCATTTTTGTTGCCTGCCTTTGGACCCGTTCTATTTGAATAATGTATTTTTGCAGGTAAGGTCTCCAGAACTGCACACAGTATTCTAGCTGTGGCCTCGCCAGGGCTCTATACAGTGGCATGACAACCTCCCTCTTCCTACTGGTGATGCCTCGAGCTATGCGGCTGAGCATCCTGCTTGCTTTTCCCACTGCCTGGCTACACTGTCCACTCATCTTGCAGCTTTCAGTATCCCTAAATGTTTCTTCCGAGTTCCTGGCTAACACAGTACTGCCCATACGGTACTCAGAGCAGGGATTCCTTCTACCAAAGTGCATGATTTTACATTTGGAGACATTAAACTCCACAGTTTTGACCATTTATCCAGTAAAGATAAATCATTCTCCATGCAGACACCTCCAGGAATATCCACCCTATTACTAACCTTCTCCTATGTTTGTCACTTTTCATTTGCCCTCTGCCCTCTGAGTTCAGGGCTTGGTATATAATATACTACCCATTGTTAGGGCGAGCGCTGCACGCCCGTCTCACAGCAAGTCACTTACCTGCATGGCTGCATGCAGCCGTCATCCATCTTGCAGCACTTCCCTCATGGCTGCATCCAGCTGCCGCCCTTCCCCCCATGCTTCCTCCTCACATGCTCAGGTGCGCGCACGTCTCCGTCCACTAGAGGGCGAGCGCACTGGATTCCTGAGATTTAAAGGGCCTGTACAGCACTGATTGGTGTTTGGTCATCCAATCCTGCATCCTCTTCCCCTATTTAAAGAGGTACTTCCTTCCTTCAGTGCCGGATCTTGGTCTCTCCATGCTTGTTGAAAGTCAGATATTCTTGGATTGCTCACCCGTGTACCGACCTCTGCCTGTCCCCGACTCTGAACCTTTGCTGCCTGCCCCGACCTCTGCCTGCACTTACTACGCCTTTTGCCTGCCACTTGTGTACCTCACTGAACCTCGGCTGACTGTGGGACTGGGCCGCTGTTGGGGGGTAGCGACCTGGGGGTCACTCGCCGCACAAGACCAACCTGCCTTGCGGTGGGCTCTGGAGGATACCGGTGGCCCCTTAGACTCCGCTCCCCTGACACGGTACCCGCCATCTGTCCCACAGTTAAAGCGGATCCACACCCGAGTCCGCTCCACCCGGTCCGTGACAGTAAGATCCGGCCATGGATCCCGCTGAGGTGCCACTGCCTAACGCCTCAGAATTGCTCACTGTAGTGGCTATGCAGACTCGCCAAATCAACCAGCTCGCCGCCATGGTTCAGCAATTACTAACAATCCTGCAGCAGCAATTGCCACCTTCCGCTCCGGTGTCGCCGCCACCTGTAGCACCTCCAGCTAGAGTTTGTCTCTCCTTGCCGGCTAAATTTGATGGGGATGCCAAGTCATGCCGAGGTTTCCTTGCCCAGTGTTCTCTGCATCTGGAGATGTTGGCGGACCAGTTTCCCACTGAGCGAGCCAAAGTGGCCTTTATTATTAGTCTGCTTACAGGAAAGGCCCTGGCCTGGGCCACTCCATTATGGGATCGCAATGAACCAGTGACTTCCAACTTACATGCCTTCATTTCTGAGTTTTGCCATGTCTTTGAGGAACCAGCCCGGGCCTCATCGGCAGAAGCAGCCCTGCTTAACTTGGTCCAGGGCGACCGGTCTGTTGGCGAATATGCCGTACAGTTCCTCACCCTGGCGTCATAGTTATCCTGAAATAATGAGGCCTTGTGTGCCTCCTTTAAGAAAGGACTTTCTAGCCATATTAAAGATGCCCTAGCGGCACGTGATTTGCCTTCGTCTTTGACTGATCTTATTTGCTTGGCCACAAGCATTGATGTGCGTTTTTTTGAAAGGCGAGAGGAACTCCGCCTGGGAAAGAACTTCGAGTGCCCTAGGAGGGCTTCATGTCTGGTCCCTGTTTTCCAACATCCACCTTTGCCCGCACATGCGCCTTCCACTGAGGAGGCTATGCAGGTGGACCGATCTCGCCTAACTCCGTTGGAGAGAACTCGTCGAAGAAACGAGAACCTTTGTATATACTGTGCCAGCTCCGAGCACTTCTTGAAAGACTGTCCTGTTCGCCCGCCACGGGCGCACCTAGTAAGGGTGGGAGAGGCATCCCTGATTGGGTGTGCTACCTCTTCACGCCTTACGGTTCCAGTGCAACTCTCCATTTCTGCTAACGTCTCTGTGAATTTGTCGGCTTTTCTGGATTCGGGCTCCGCGGAAAACTTCATCGGGGCCTCTTTGATTGACAAGTATAATATCTCTGTGAATCGCCTCGCAAGGCCTCTAGTTATTGCTTCAGTCAATGACGATAGACTTGATTGCATCGTGCGATATTGCACAGTACCGCTCCTTTTGAAGGTTGGACCCGACCATCAGGAGAGTATTGAGCTCTTCGTCCTCCCCAGTAGCACTTCTCCAATTCTTCTCGGCCTACCTTGGCTTCAACGTCATGACCCCACGCTTGACTGGAATACTGGCGATATTAAGTCATGGGGCCCAGCCTGCACCAAGAGGTGTTTTGGACCCATTCCTGCCAAGCCTGCTCCTGTCACTGCTCCCTCCGCCCTGGTACAGGCACCAGCCGGAGAGACCTTTGTATCCCCTCGTCAATACAGCAAAGTCTTGAAATTAGAACCTGAAGAGAACATTCCGGTTCATAGCCTCATCCCTGACTTTCTGGGTCCCAAGAAGAGGGGGAGACCCAAGGGGGGGTACTGTTAGGGCGAGCGCTGCACGCCCGTCTCACAGCAAGTCACTTACCTCCATGGCTGCATGCAGCCGTCATCCATCTTGCAGCACTTCCCTCATGGCTGCATCCAGCTGCCGCCCTTCCCCCATGCTTCCTCCTCACATGCTCAGGTGCGCGCACGTCTCCGTCCACTAGAGGGCGAGCGAACTGGATTCCTCCACCCGGTCCGTGACACCCATGTCACCTAGAGATTCCCCGTGTAGGAAAAAATCCCTTTGGGAAAGCCCCCAGATCGCCCAGTATCACTCAATCAGCATTTTATGCAGCATATACTGATGCCCGGCATAAAGCTGATGATTTGAACATCAGCCCAACATAAGCACACTGGTGACAGCATCACTGGCTCCCCTGTAGAGTCGAATGGCTTGACGCAGGGAGCGCAGACAGCTACAAGGAAGCCGGGAATGCATCCGCTACCAAAGACCACGCCGCAGGAGCCACCAGGATTACTGGCGCCCCAGGGAAGTTTGCATAGCAAGGCATCTAGAATAGGATACCTCAGGGGCAGGCCACACGGGGTGATTGGTCCATTTAAAGGAAAAGGCAGTAAATGACTCAAAATCCTTTATGGTGCGTACGGATGTCAGTATGGATCTAAAGTCCAGCTCCTGGTCTGAGTAGGCTAAAGATCTGTTTGACAGACTTGCCAGTGAGGAGGTTCTACTGGCAGAGAACCTCGGAGCGCGAGTGTCAGATAAAACACAGAACTTGGGACTGCTTGTCTGGAGCTCCTTTCTCTTGCAGGATGTGATGAGTCTTCCTTTAATCTCCTGTGCCCGAGTCCTGGGGGATCGGGTGCGTGCCATCTTGGAGTCCCTCTGTGAGGCTGTGTGTGGCATGAAAAGCTTGATATAGAGATTGCGTGACCTCAGCTGTCTTCTCTGCTTCTTGCTGGAGGCTGGCTACTGGTATCCGTGAAGTGGGTAAGTGTTGCAATACCTCCCTGAAATGTGCGCGTTAGCAGGAGGTCACGGAATGTGCTATCTGCAGTGGGATCACAAGGCCTTGCCCCAAGGAAACAGTTAATTCTATGCCCCTGGGTTCCCCCCAGACCTTGAGCCACCAATTCATTGTTGAATAGCCCCATCCTATCCTCTGTAGATTCCTTTTTTGCACCCATGACTGTCATGTATGATGACCCCAGTTGTGCTACTTCTGCTGAACCTCCTGTTTGTAATCTTTGTCAAGGACACCATCCTGTAGAAAAGTATGTAGTGAAATTTTGCTGCCTGAGTGTCTATACATTGAACGGCCAACCTGCAATTCTGCCTAGGCTTCTCTGAGCAGCTAAAAGATAAATTGGCAAGGGTGGGCACCACTGAGTCTCTGGGGAAGCAGGTGGGTGGCAACTTGGGGCCTGGGAATTTATAGAGCCCAGCATCCTGTGTTGTCAAAAAAAGACTTGTCCCTAAATGGTCCTGCACCTGTCTTATCATCAAACAGACTTTCCTTGTGCATGCGCACCACAAATGGGTCTTCGCGCATTCACACTTGAATTGTTGCGTTCAGACCTAGGATATTTCCCCCCCCCCCCCCCCCAAGGGTGGTCTCTTGACAGAATGAGCCTTGTGACATCCTTACATTTTACTAAAACAGGTTCAGGAGGCAGGTCGAAATACTTTAGCAGATTTCAGAATGCAAAACAAACATGGAATGGTCAAAATAGCCCTAAATGGGCTAGAAATGAATTAAAAACCTATGAAATGTATTGGCATACAGTATAAATTCTAACCCTGCATGAACTATGTTATATAGGTGGGGTTACCCACGCACAACTTTGCGTGTGCACCAACTTTACAACTATTCCCCAGATTGACCTGTTGTTAAGAAGCCTGCACATGCAAATACATCTATATATTGCACTATCTCCGTATGCGCAGATTGACATTCCTAGTGGTCAGTTAAAGGGTGCATACAAACAGATTTCTAGCTCAAGCCCTGGCTATTGCAAAATAAGGCTTCACACAGATATGAACCAGGTGCAGGGTACCAGACACAGGCAGACAAAGACTGTTCTTCTAACCATTGCAAAAGGAACTCTAGGGATCCCTTGGCCAGCTTTGTACTAATGTATGTTTTTTCACCACTTCCTCTCCTTTCCAGGCCTGTATTGGCTTGAAAAAATAATCATACTTATTTTCCTCATTTTTGTTACAATGTTACAGCCACAAATAGAAATGTTTTTATTGAGATTTTGTGATAAAGCAACACAAAGTATCAAGTATTCGTGAACTGTTAATACATTTTCTTTTCCAAATTTCTCAAGACTCATGGACATTTACTAACATCTCTAGAGTCAGACCTACCCTTCATCAAGCTTGGGTCAACATTCTTCCCTATTGCTTTTTTCCAAAGACTGAAAGGAGCGGAATATCCCCTGGTCAAGTCCTTCAAAGCAGCACCTGACAGCCACTCCCTTTTACCAAACCCAAGCAAGGGTTTGGTGACCTTAAATGAGAGCTATCGTGAAATTGTTTAATATTAAAAATCCATATAAACATGTCAGCTAATGAGAGGAGGGATCACTTATACACCCGGACTGAATAAAACTCCTGCCAAGCTTGTGGTTTCTTCTTGACTGGTAGGAATACAATCCAGGTGTGACAGGTTTAGTGTATCACCCCTGAAAAAAAGCCTGGCTGGATATTTCTTGATGCCGGATGTATAAGTGACCCCTCCTTCCGCCATTTAGCATATTTATATGTATTTTTTTTATCACTGGGCCATTTTTCACGATAGTGCTCATTTAAGTCCACGCTTATTAAATGGAGATTCGGCCATGGTTGGCCCCCACCACGAGCAAGTGGTATGAAATTGGAGGTATGACCAAATTGGTTGGCTGCCTTCAACTTTAAGCGAATGGCTCCTTCCAGAGGCTGTCAGTTGCATGTCCCAGCCTTCGCTGGACAACACCCACAAAATTTCTCGATGGCATGGCTATCCTACAGGAGAAATACATTTCTTTTGCTGACAGCATGGAAGCCTAGAACGCTTTGAGGTTGGGTTTTTTCAACATAGCGAATATGCAAAGTGTCATGGGCGCCATAGACTGCACGCACATTACCCTTGGTCCCCCAGCTGCTCAAGAGAATATGTTTCGGTATGTCACTATTGTTGCACCATCTTGCCCTATCCCCTGTATTTATGCCTTCTAGCCCCCTCTCCTGTCTTTATATTACACTTATTCCCTTAAACCAGCTTGTTGTGCTCTTTAGTAATTTAGAATTTTATTTGCAATTAATTACTTGGACACTCTATTTACCCTCTGATTATTTAGCTTTATTTCAGAAACCGCAAGATGGGCCACTCTATTAATGTTCAGTGCATTGTGGGACTTGATATTAGTTTTTTCAGCGCTTTGGCTGGCTTCCCAGGCTGGCCCCATGGCCCATTTATCTTGTGGAGTTCGAGTTTATATACCCATTTTGAGAGTGGCGAGCTGAGCGGCGGTTGGCTTCTGGGCAAGTGTGTCTTTTCTTCTCTTGGCTCTGCGTGTCTATTAGCATTGCATTTCCACTGTTTTATCCAATCTAAAGGTATTTGCCCTTTTTTGTTGTGTTGCTACTTTGTTGTGAATGCCTAGTTTTATATCTTCTCTACATCACTACTACTGTGCTCATGTGCCTATGCATACTGCCTTCTGTTTTGCTTGATTGCTCAATTTGCCTTAGGGAACACTAAATTGTTGCCTCCTTAAAAATGCGTTTCCCAATCTCCTACTGGTTCCATTTCAGACTTGGTTTATTCTGTTTGTGTGTTTTGGTCATTATTTGGTGTTGATGTCGGTTTTTATGTCCTTTTAGGTGATTTGGCTTATCCCCTGCTTCTCTGGCTCCTGACACCCTTTTGAAGGCCTCAGACAAATGGGCAGGAGTCCTATACTCAAGCAATTGTAAAGTGTGCGCCTTTGGCCTATTGAAGTCGCGGTTTCGGTGTCTGGACCACACAGGAGGCACCCTCCAATACAAGCCTGATAAGGTTGTTCAAATCATCATGGCCTAAATCACCCTCCACAATTTTGCCCTAATGGAGAAGGGGTCGATAAATGTAGAGAAGCCAACCCTTGCTGCAGCTCCTGAGATACATGGTCTACTGTATTCCGGTACCCCGAGCCACGCTGCACAATCTGTTCGGCAGTATTTAGTCGACGACTCTTTTTCTTAATTTGTGTAGATGTATTTGTGTATTTTGCCTTGTTTTTGTTTACCCCCTTTTGTGTTTTGGTATGTAAAACAGCCAAGACAAGTGGATGTTTGATGTCTTTCATTTAGGGGATATATCTACAATGCACCCCTCCATGGGTGTCTGAAGGGCAACACAGTGCCCAATTTACAGCAAAATAAATGTTTGCCCCTCAACAAAAACCCCCCAAAAGCCCATCAGCTGCGATTAGGGTGAAGTAGCCTGGTTGACATTTTCTGCTGGTTGGCGTGCCTCAGGCAGTGACCGCGTTCTGCCATTTTACTGGTTTTCCTCCACTATTTGGCCCAGCAGCACCTCCAATGTTTGTGGAGCCACTGCTCCTCTACCACTGCAAAATAGCTGGTGGAGTTGCATCTAAAAGTGTGGCTATTGGCCCACCAGTTTTCTTCCGTGATTTGGCACCACTTTAACAAAGGTAAGTGGCGCCTGGGTGCAGGGCAGGGCTGACTTCCTCCCATTCCTTCGCCGGAGGTGGTGTGCCTGCTGCTCCAAGACTGCTTTTGTTAGTCAAGGTTGGGGGAGGTGGGGTTTGCCACAGCAGCAGGTGTGGCAGCAGGTGCAGGAGGTGTCATTGGGATATTTTGGGAGCTGTCCACACTTTCCTTGCTGTCTTCCTCTAGCTCCTGTATTGCATCCACACAGTCCCAAAAAGTTTAAAGTAATGTGGGCTCAGCCAACTCCTCCACCCTGCCCCTTGCCCTTGGTTCATTACGGACACAAAATTACCTCATCAGTGTCTGTGCTCCTCTCATTGGGTGGGTGCCTTCTGTGTGGCCATGGCCTTGAAGGTGGGTCTGGGGCAGCCACGGCAGACCGTGCAGCTGTTGGCAGAAAGTGGAAGCTGCTGGCTGGTTGTTTGCTGCAAAACCAAGGGAAAAGCAATGGCAAGGTCAAGCATAATTTGTATGGACTCCATCCAATACTTACACCTTGGCCCTCACATCTTCGTGAGGCCCAAACCACTTTGAGAATTCAATGGTCCATCTTACATCAAAACATTTGCCCACAACATTTGTGTGTTACTTGGCCCACCATGTGTGTCTCAGGCCTGCAGGACCTCCAGCTGTGCATCATTAACCCTTCTAGTGCCAGCTACGTGACTCTCACGTAGCTGCCTCTCCAACCGTTAAATGCCAGCTACGTGAGAGTCACGTATCTGACTTTAGAGCCCCATAAAAAAAAAAATAAAAAAGATACAGACTTACCTGACCCTTCATTTGAAAGTGCCAGCGATTCTGTACATCAAGTAGTAGATTTTCACCCCCGGGCTTCTGATCTTCAGGAGGGGGCCCGGAATAGCCCCCCCCCCCCCCCCGCCGGCGCCGACATCTGAAAAAAAAAAAAAAAGTAAATGTCATTTACTCACCTCGCAGCGCGATGGCTCTCCCCGGGTCTTCTCTTCACCAAGGGGGGCTCCGATCCCCTCCTGGGCTTTCCACGCTTCGGGTGAGGGCCCAGAAACAGGCCCTCACAATCCTCTTCGGCCGGCGCTGGCCCCGCCCCTAACCCCACCCATAGCCCCGCCCCTAACCCCACCATAGCCCCACCCACTTGATGACGTAATCCCGCTCCTCGGGTTACCGGCACCCGGGCTCCGTTCTGTCAGATCGGAGCAGGGAGGGTGGCAGGCAGGGAGGCTCTGATCTCCCTGCATCCCACCCTCCCTGCTCTGATCACTACCGACAACTGTCATCTGCAGCGGCGCGGGACACTGGATGGGAGGTAAGTATAAGTGAAAAAAGAATAATAAAGAATTTTTTGTCTGGTGTCTTTTTTTTACTTAACCCTTCGTGAACTGGTAAGGGGTCCATGAGACCCCTTATACCAGTTCACAAGGCTCTGGGGCTGGCAATCACCTGCGGCAAGCGGGTGACTTGCCATAACCCCCAGCCCCCCATTACCTGCCTCCCCAACGGCCGGGGGGGGCAGAAGGGCCCGGGCCACGTGGCTATGTGGGCTAGTAGCCTGCAGGGCCAGGGGCCACCAACGCTGGCCCCTGCGCCTTGTTCTACAAGCCCCCATAGCTGGTCCGGGTCGGTAATGCTGGGTAAGGGGGACCCTACGTCATTTTTTGGGGGGATTTTAAGGGCCAGGGGCCACCAACGCTGGCCCCTGCGCCCTGTTCTACAAGCCCCCATAGCTGGTCCGGGTCGGTAATGCTGGGAGGGGGACCCTACGTCATCTTTTTTTTTTAAGTTAACCCCTTACAACTATGCAATCATATTGCATAGTTGTATTCTATCTGAAATCTCCTAAACTGCTGTTTCAGTTTGGGAAGTTTCCTGGGCAGGAAATGGTGTCTACCAATACATATGTGGTACCGTTGTAACCGGGAGAAATAGGGCTTTCACACACAATAATATTTTATTAACAAACTTACATTTTTTATTAGAAAAAAACACTACAAATTGTAAAAAAGTTTTTTTTTATTTTTTTGCACATATTTCACCCAAAAGTATTGAGAATACACAAAAAAAAGGCCAAACAAGACATTTCATGTTGAAGCCCAGACTCTGCTGAAAAAAAACAATATATAATTTTCCTGGAAAATCCCTGGAAATCCCTTCAAAAATCCAGGTTGAACACGTGTAGCGTAAAGTGTGACAAAAAATCTCGGTAGGCTGGCACTCAAAGGGTTAAACCGGTCACTCAGCTTGTCCCTGGTGAGTTTGTGACCAGTCTGGTTGGCCAATTCTGGTGTCTGCTGGGTGGTGTGTTGGGTGGAGGGGGAGCCACTGTGCTGAATTGCAGGCTACTGACTGGGAAGCCGGCAGGGCCAGCTGCACATCCACTGCTGAGCCTTTGGCTTTGCTGCTCACTCTGCAGGGTGCTCCACTGTGGAATCTGCACTGGGGTCCGCACAGGGCTCCCGTGTCCCAATCTGTGGGTGTAATGTGGTGGGTTGTGCCAGGAGCTCTAGGTGTGGGTCTCCTGCTGCTGCTGCCTAACGCTGCTGCAGGTGACCTGCTAAGAGTGGATAACGTGGGAGCCAGCAGGGGAGTGCCTGTGGGAGGAATGGTGTGGCCTTGGGCTGGGGTGCCTTGACCAGGTGCTGTGGTTAACTCAGCCATGCCTGTGTTCTGGCTTCTGCGGGCTGCGGTAATTCCTCTGTTTGGGCATCTAGATATCCAAAGGCATTTGGCCTCAAAGGCTGTGGGACAGGGGTGTTCTTTTATACAAAAGTAGCTGGTTAATTGGACCTCATTTGTGTGTGTTTTACAGGCCAGTTTTACATGCCAACACAAAGGACCAACATGACACCTAGAGTCTACACTAGGGAGCAGCAGGACTATATTCTGGTGTGCTGCTTTACAATCAAGCAAAAGTGCGTACCAGTGTCAGACTGGAGCAGCGACATTCGACCGTAGGCCCATGGTGGGGCACTCAGTAATTGCTGAGGCCTTGTATTCCAAGTGGATCAACATGCCCAGATTATTGTGCAGACCCACATGAGCCATTTGGCCTAAGTGTGTCTGCAACTTAATTTGTTTTCCGACTTTCATTGAAGACTGATATGACTTCAAGCCCAACGCCCAAGAAAAGAGTATGTTGACAGAGGATGCAGCAGCCCCTCTGAACGCCAAGGGGACGTCGCCTCAAACCCACATACAAATTATGCAGCAATGGTCGGACCTCAAACGATGAAAGTGGGATATGGATGTAAGGCGACAGCCCGGAACCCTGCCAATGTCTTCGTTCTCCTCTACAGCCTCCCCCCCACCAGCCATGGAACACGCTGAAAAGGAGGGGGTATTGGGCTTGGAGTCACACACAGTCCTGCAGCAGTCAGGTAGGCCAATAGTCTCAAAACTATTCAGTTGTGTGAATGGATGGCCAAATTAGATATATGCTAAGGTGCTGTTGTATTGTGCTTCTCTTTCCATACAGAATCTTCAGAGGGGGAGTGCGCTTTGATGGGGCCACCTGAGACGGGTCCGGCCCTAGATTTAGGTAGGTCTACACTAGCTGAAGTAAAACACATGCACAAACTGGTTAAAGCAGGTTTATTTTCATTACAGACCCTGAAGACTGGTTGGCACCACGGAGGAGGGTGCCCCCCTAAAAGGGCGCAGAACAATGTTGAGGTAAGTAGCTTGAATTTGGGGGGCATCTCCAGCCACACGTGTCCAAACCGGTGTTAATATACTTTTCTTTTGTCTATACAGGTGTCATGTTGGTCCACAGCAATGTAATATATTTTTTTATGCTCTGAAAATGTATATTCTGTTTGTAATTGTTTTTAAAAAAAAAGGAAAATAAAATAATAAACACATGGTTCTGTAAAATGTTGAGGCTGTCTGGTCTTTTTAAAAATGCAACACAAGGGGGTAGCAGCTCCAACAGGGGTGGGTAAAGGTGTGTGGTAAGAGAAGGCTGCCTAACTATGTCTAACAAAAAAAGGTAACACTGGGTGGAAGCAGACACGGGAGGCCAATGAATGTAAAACCTGGGAGAAGGTAAGAATTTTGAATGACATGCACACTACATTGGATGCCTCACAGGAAAACAAGGGAGAAGGTAAGTGTCTTGAATGAAATGCACACTATATGGGATGCCACACAGGAAAACAAGGGAGAAGGTAAGTTTCTTGAATGACATGCACACTACATGGAATGCCACACAGGAAAACAAGGGAGAAGGTAAGTGTCTTGAATGAAACGCACACTACATGGGATGCTACACAGTTTAGGTACATCTGAAAGAACCAAAAACAAAAACTGGTGGAAGGCCAGCGAGGGTCACAGAACACCTAGATCGATGGACTACATGGCAATTACCAAAGAAAAAAGGTACAGACTGGGCTTTCGAGACGACTTCGAGAGCCATAGGGTAAACCGTATTGCATATTATGGCCGCATATGAGTGTCCGAAAATGTTTCAGAACGTGGCTGTGAATAATATGTGCATTCCCAAAATCCTGGTTTCGTACAATTCAGTACAAAACCAAGCATTCACGGTGAGGTTTTGAATCAGGCCAAATGTCTTTAATGATAGACCAAGGGGGCATAACCTGAAGCTAATTAGAGGGAAGATCAGGAGCAACGTTCGAGAATATTATTTTACGGAAAGAGTAGTAGATGCTAGAAAAAATCTTATTCCTAGTATGTCACACCCCCCACTTCCCGATATCCATAACACTTGGGAACCCGGCCTGTAGAGGGCGATCTTGCAGAGATGACATGGAAAAAAGGAGCCCCTCCTGGTCCATAAGTACTGGGTTCCTCCCACTATTCCTCAGTCTTTTCGTCTCTGCAGTCGGTGAAGCATTCAGAAGATGACTCTCCTTCAAGCTGCAGGTAGCCGGGCTTGCTCCCGGCCCTTTTTTCTCTATTTCTGTCTGGAATTTTTAAAACCTGTTTGGTTATATTGTATGCCTCCCAGCCCTGGATGTATGGTTCAGGCAAAGGTAGATACATACACCTTTGGTGTATACAGGAGTTTTTACTCTTCCGTGAGACCCAGATTTGGGTAGGCGGCTTCCAGGTTGGTGTGTCCCGATGTGGGATGCCCTTGTCCCTTTAAAATCCCCTTGTACCTGATGGGTGCCTTTCTATCCTCTCCCCTTTAGTTCTCCTTTAACCCTGCTGGGGTAAAAAGGAGGGGGGAAAGGGGGGCGTTATCTGGGCTTATTTGTCACCATGCAAAAAAAAAAAAAAAGACATAAAATAAGTCTTTATTTCTTATGTATGTTTTACTATACTATTTAATAGGAAATGTTTTATTTAGATTTTCCTATCTCTGTCTAGGCAGCATTTTTTGCTTACCTATTAAAGCTCTTTGTTTCTAGCTGTGTTCAGATTTGAATTTTCCTAGACCTAAGGAGACTCAATCAATTTATCCGTTTCAGAAAATTCTGCATGGAGTCTCTGCGATTAACGATCGATGCTCTCCGTCAGGGGGACTTCATGACATTCATAGACATCAAGGATGCTTATTTGCACATTCCTATTTTCCGGGTCACCAGAGATTTCTCAGATTCTCGATAGAAGACCAGCATTATCAATTTGTGGCCCTGCCATTCGGCCTTACCTCGGCCCCAAGGGTCTTTACCAGGATGCTGGCAGGAGTGATGGCTATATTCAGGGTCCAGGGCATCCGCATTGTGCCTTTTCTGGACGATCTTCTTATCGCGGCCTCCTCCCTCGAACAATCAGAGTTGGACACCAGGATGGTGGTCTCTACGCTAGAGAGGTTCAGATGGGTAATAAGTTACCCCAAATCCTCTCTCTGTCCGTCCAGGGAAATTCCCTTCCTGGGCCTGATTCTGGAATGGTTCTGATTCAGGACTTGATTCTTCTATTCTTGTTCAACCCTCGTCAGTCTATCTGTCTAGGGATGAGACTAGTGGGATTGATGGTAGCTGCATTCGAGGCAGTCCTGTTTGCCCAGTTTCACATAAGGACGCTTCAGCTCACTATCACTATCATTAAAATCAGAGTTGTCTGTTGTCTCCCCACGTTTGCAGTCCCTTCAGTGGTGGTTAATATCGCACAACCTCCAGAAGGGCAAGTCATTTCTGACTCCGCGTTGGGAACTGGTTACCACAGATGCCAGCCTGGTGGGCTGGGGGGGCTTCTGGAAGAAGCATCAGTTCCAAGGATTGTGGGGGGCTCAGGAGGCTCATTCTCCAAATGTATTAGAGCTTCGGGCCATACGTCTTGTCTACTTCGACTGACCCATTTTTTACAGGGTCTGCCAGTTCAGATTCGGTCAGACAACCGAACAGCTGTTGCATACATCAATCACCAGGGAGGGACTCGCAGTTGAGGTGCCCTCCGGGAAGTGTCTCTGATCCTTCAGTGGGCAGAGATCAATGTTCCTTGCATATCAGCAGTTTACATTCCGGGGATAGAGAATGTGGAGGCAGACTCCCTGAGCTGGGGATGTTCTCGCCAGGGAGAATGGTCTCTCAATCCAAGGGTCTTTCAGTTCCTCTGTCACAAGTGGGGGACTCCACAGTTGGACCTGTTTGCTTCTCGTCACAGTCACAAGCTGCCAGCTTTTGTCTCTATCCCAGGATCCTCTGGCAGTGGCAGCGGATGCCATGTCTCTAGCCTGGAAGGATCTGGGGTTCCTATATCTGTTTCCCCCATTCTCCATGATCAGCAAGGTGGTGCGCAAGCTAGCACTGCAGGAGGCGCCAGCAATTCTGGTGGCGCCAAGGTGGCCAAGATGTCTGTGGTACGCAGACGTCGTAAGGCTGGCAGTGGATCGGTTCCATCTGCCTCTTCTTCCAGATCTCATCACTCAGGGTCAACTTTGTTACCCCAATTTACAAACGCTGGCTTTGGGGCATGGCTGCTGAAGTCTCCATCTTGAAAGAAGAAGGTCCTTCTGATGTGGTTATTCAGACTCTTATTAGAGCTAGGAAGAAGTCTTCCTCTGTCATTTATTACAGGACTTGGAGGTCCTATATTGATTGGTGTGAATCCAGGGCTTTGCCCTGTAGAGTGTTTTCTATTCCTAGAAATTCTGGAATATCTGCAACGAGGTCTGGATATGGGATTCCAGATTAGTACTTTGAAAGGGCAAGTCTCTGCCTTGGCAATTTTCTTTCAAAGATCATTTGCTCTTCATCCTTTGGTTAAGACCTTTTTCCAAGGAGTCGCGCATGTGCGGCCTCCCAGAAAGCCTTTACTTCCTGTTTGGGATCTTAATTTGGTGCTTTCGGCTATGCAAGCTGCTCCCTTTGAGCCATTGCAGGATATTCCTTTTCCTATTCTTACTCAGAAGGTTGCCTTTTTGATTGCTATTACTTCTGTCCGCCGAGTTTCTGAACTGGCGGCTTTGTCTATTCAAGCCCCTTATTTTGAGAGGCATCAAGATAAGGTTGTTTTCCGTTTTAAACCGGATTTCCTTCCTAGGTGGTGTCTGCTTTCCACCTAAATCAGGATATAGTTCTTCCTTCCTTGTGTCCTAAACCTAGTAACGACAAGGAGAGGGTCTTACATTCTTTGGATGTAGTTCGATGTGTTAAGTATTATTTAGTTACTACCTCGGCCTTCCGCAAGACGGATGCCTTTTTTGTTGTGCCTTCTGGGCCCAAGAAGGGTTTTGCTCCTGCCAGAGCTTCCCTTAGTAAGTGGATACGTCAGGTTATCATTGGGGCCTATATGGCTAAGGGGAAGGTTCCCCCTTTTCGTGTCACCGCTCATTCTACTCGTGCTATTGGAGCCTCTTGGGCTTTTCAGCACCAAGCTTCTGTTGAACAAGTCTGCAAGGCTGCGACTTGGTCTTCTGTGCATACTTTTTCTAAGTTTTACAAGGTTGATGTGCGGACCTCAGCGGATGCTGTTTTTGGCCGCAAAGTTCTGCAACCTGCAGTAATTTAAGTTATGCATTATTCCTTTGGGATCCTCACCCATTATAGACACTGCTATTGGATGTCCCAAGTGTTACGGATATCGGGAAGTGGGGGGTGTGACATACTAGGAATAATACCATTTTGTGAGATACTCACCGGTAAAATGGTTATTACGAGTATGTCACACACCCCACTTCCCCCGCCCTTTTTTGTTCGAGGGATCCTTTATATGGTGATTATTATTATTATTTCCATATAATTTTACAATTATTGAATATAATTGGCTCTTCCTGGTTCTTCACTGCTGTTTAAAAAGACTGAGGAATAGTGGGAGGAACCCAGTACTTATGGACCAGGAGGGGCTCCTTTTTTCCATGTCATCTCTGCAAGATCGCCCTCTACAGGCCGGGTTCCCAAGTGTTATGGATTTCGGGAAGTGGGGTGTGTGACATACTCGTAATAACCATTTTACAGGTGAGTATCTCACAAAATGGTATTTTAGCAGAGGTATTTTAGTCAAAAGTGGATTAAACATGCCTTGGATAAGCATACATCTATCCTACGATAAAAAGAACATAAAGTAACAGAAGGGCAGACTAGATGGACAGAATGGTCTCCTTTCTGCCATCAATATGTTTCTATGTTAACAGATTTGCAGGGCGACTACTGATGTTCACTGTTGGGGATGACTGTGCAGCCTCTTCAAGATGGCTGTGCCTAAAGCTGGATAGCGGGTGCGGGTGCTGTAAGGGGTTAAATTGTTGGAGCCCCTGTCCTGCCTCAGAGTCAGGGGAGGGAAGCAGGGCGTAAAAACATATTGGAATTTCACTTTAAAGTGAACAGAAACCCCCCAGTTCACAGTAAAACCTACCTGACCCCTGATCCAATGGTGCAGGGGTGCTCTACACTATGCCAGACGCAGAGCCAGCATTTAGAGGCATGCTTGGCTCCATTTAACTGCATTTGTCTCCATTCGGCCATTAGCCGAGAGAGCCAAATGGAGTTGAATAAGCTGATTGGCTGCACGTCCACGCATGCGCTGTGGAACTGGGGAGAGGCGAGGACCAAAACCCGGTATAGTCAAAATCACAGGCCTTGGTCAATTTTAACCCTTTAAGTGCCGGCCTACCTGGAGTTTTTGTCATGCTCTGTTGCCAGACCATGTTTCACTATTTTGCGCTACACGTGTTCAACTGTGATTTTGGAAGGGATTTCCCAGGAAAATTATATATTGTTTTTTTTTTCAGCATAGTCTGGGCTTTAACATGAAATATCTTGTTTGGCCTTTTTTGTATATTCTCAATACTTTTGGGTGAAATATGTGCAAAAAAAATGTAAAAAATCAACTTTTTACAAATTGTAGTGTTTTTTTGTGTGTAAAAAATGCAGGTTTGTCAATAAAATCTTATTGCATGTAAAAGCCCCAATTCTCCCGGTTACAACGGCACTATCCCCTCGATTCAAAGAGCAAAAGTTAATTGATTTCGGATCGAGAATCGTAAGTTTGGGTGGGTGTTAGTCATTTTTTCCTGTTTTTTTGGCCATTTACGACTCGCACGAGCCTACGTTCGAATGCGTATATGCTCTTACGATCATCGCAAGTTCGTTCCTAAATTTTAGGATGAAAACGTAAAACTTAGGATCAAATCCTAAAACTTAGGATGAAAACGTAAAACTTAGGATAATTGGATGTGTTTAGGTGTGATTCAGAGAAACCTCTAAACGCGTTTTAAAAGAAAGCCACAGCCGACACCTTTTAGCAGCCGGATTGCTGTTCGTGAACAGGTTTTTTGGCTATGTGGAGGAGTCTGCGCGTCTTGTGCTCCAATGAACTGCATGTATCAGCATGGCTGAGGCCATTAATTGTATGGCAATGCATGCCTGATTTAATACATTCATGTATGCCTTATAAAAGCATTTTAATGTGGACCTTAATTAGTCCTTTGCATGTAAACCTTTATTTTGCAATATATTTGCGTTAATTAAAGAAACTTATGTCCTTTGTTATTTATTTTTAAATTGATGTACTAGAATAATATTTTTAGATAGCATTTATTGGTGTAGTTGTTTACCTTTGCTTTGTTTAATTATTTAAGCACATCTTTGGTCAGATGCATCACACTTACTGAGGAGAGGAGAGCGGGATAAAGTGCAGGATGTGGGTTACTGCTGTATTTTGCCCCCAGAGCTGGGGGCACGGACAGTCACAAGGCCCTTTCTGTTTGCAGGCTGCCCGAGAATACCTGAGTCGCCATCTTGGCTGTTTCTAGACTCATAACATGCAGAAGTTGCTGGGTGTTTTTTAATATTTGAGAGCAATCTGTATGTAGAGGTTGTGGGTAACCACACACAAAAAATTTAAGTTGTACCATTTGAAGCCAAAATATTAAAATTAAATCAACAAGTAAAAAATGCAAGTTAACTAAAAATTAAACAAAGTAAGATTTACTTATGCAAATGCATTCATTAATGGTTGGTTACTACAAAATGAATGAAATAAAGAAAAATAAAAGACCAAATATTTAGAATGCACTTTAATGAGGTAAGTTTGTAGTGCGCAGCCGCAAGATCAGAAGGATTTACGTCCAGACAAAAAAGGAAAAAGGGCAAAACCAATGTTGCAACCTGAGAAATGAAACGGAAAATTCAGGATGGAAACTGACATAGGTCTGATTCCCGACCTGCCATACGAACGGACGTATATTTTAGGATAGAAACGTATTTGCTTATAGAATCACTCGCAAGTTCATACGAACGCACGAGCGGACGTGAAAAATAGGATGATCGTGACCCAAATCCAAGCTGTTACATGTTTCTTTGAATCAACCCATATATATGTATTGGTAGACACTCTTTCCTGCCCAGGAGACTCCCCCAAACTGAAACAGCGCTTTAGAAGATTTTCAGATAAAATACAACTATGCTATGCGCTAAGCGCACCTTGCTGATTCTCAAGAAAAATAACCCTTTATATTTGAAATACCCCCCCCCCCCACAACCGATATATTCTCTAGAAGTACACATCTCAAGCATTCTAGGGGTGCCAGACTTGGGCACAGTTTTCTAGAAGTAGTCCCTCAAAGAATTCTTTGGTTGCACAGAGTTTCCCCCCCCAAAAAATAATAAAGAAGAATCAAAGCCACATTTTCATAAAGAAAACTATATGCAAACAAGTTAAATCTGAAAAAGCAAGGTCCCCCGAACAGAACAATACCCAACATGTATAGGTACTGTCAAGGGACGAGTTGGCAAACACCCACAGAGTAAAGCATATGTGTATGGGTAATTTTATTTGAAAATTTCAGCTTTTCAGCACACCTTGCTTTTTCAACCAAAGCAACCCTTTACATTTGGAATACCCCCATAAATTATATATTCTATGAAAGAACATGTTCAGCTTTCTAAGCATACCCAGCTTGTTGTAGTGGGCTCATCTTTCTGGAAGTAATCTCTCAAAAAATGTATAAAAAAGCAGAAGAAAACATGTTTTTCTAAAATATCAATATGCAAATAAGAAAAAAACAAGCTAAATCCCCAGTACCCAACATGCATAGGTACTTTTAACCCTTTTAATTGCCCACCTACTTGAAGTTTTGTCACCCTTGACAGGTCATTTTCACCATTTTGCGCCATGTTTACCTGTGATTTTTGCAGGAATTTCAAAGAAAATTATATATTAGTTTTTGCGGCAGAGTTTAGGTTTTAACATGAAAAGTTCTTGTTTGTAACGGGGGGCATTTGGGTATTTTTTTTATTTTAAGGGTTAAAAACCCTTAAAAGTCTCCTCATAAAATGACATGTTCCCCTTACCCGGCATCACCAGCCCGGGACCAGCTATGGGGGCTTATTGAGCAGGACGCAGGGACCAGCTTGGTGGCCCCCTTGCCCTGCCGGCTACAAGGCCGCACAGCCTCCTTGGGCCCGGGCCCTTTTGCCCCCCCCGTCCTTTGGGGAGGCAGATAATTGGGGAGCCGGGGGGTTAATATCAAGTCACACGCTAGCTGCAGATGACTTGCCAGCCCCCAGCCTTGTGAACTGGTATAGGTATCTCATGTATCCCTTACCAGTTCACAAGGGGTTAACAGTAAAAATGCCATTTATTTCTTTTTTTTTCTTTACTCACCTCTGATCCTCCGCTGTCCCCAAACGATTATGTCTGATGACAGCTGCCAGGTGATCAGTGAAGGGAGGGCTGCAGGGGCAAGAGCCCTCTCGTCCATCCAACCTTCCTCCTCCAATCACCCGGCGTTACTGATCGTCTCGGGGCCAATGAGAAATGCCGGCTGTTGGGTGACGTCATAGATGACATCATCCACCCTGCCCCCAAAGGGCGGGGCTAGCAGCCGGCGACCCAGGAAGTGGGTAATATAATTTACACAGCCAAACAAACCATTTTTATTTTGCATGTTAACACAAAAGAAAGAAAAAAACATTCTCTCCCATCCTGCCAGGCCTTGGAAGTTTATACAAAGTTAAGAATTATCATTTTTTGAAGAGTTAAGAATTGGGAATAACCATCTTTTAGAATCATAGAATCAAGTGTAACTCTACATCCATTTTCTCTACTCATTATTCTAAATGAAAAGCTCCTGCACACACCTACTTTGAGCATGTATAGGAAAAGTCTACATTTGGAATAGGACTCTTGGAACTTACTGTATGAAAACTGTATAAAAACATATGGATTCAGCCAACTTAGCCAGGATGGTCAGGCAAATCTCAAACATCCTCTTAATTTTGCCTTCCTGCTCTATATCATTGTGTATAGCTCATGTGTTATATAAGTAATGGAAAAAGGCAGCCTTTGGGAAGCATTCAAGTAATTTCTAAATGGCCAGGATTTCCATTCAGCTGCTCTAGCCATGGCATGGGCTAGAGCAGAGGTGAGTTAAATTGGCGTTTTGGGTGATTTCACACAGGGGGCAAACCTGTTGGTTCTGTAATGTATCAAAAGACTCCTTCTTATTCGTTATGACAAAGATTCATAATTGGGCTCATTATTACTCCCTCTTTCTAAGTTATATCTTATTCTGCTATTCCTTACACTATTGAGCTGTTCAGCAAGACCTATGCCATGTGTTGTCATGGTTAGAACTACATTTGTTCAAACTACACAAAAATGCATCTTTGTTGCAGCAAATCAGCCTTAAGATGCCACCTGGATGTAGGGTGAGCTTATGATGTACTTATATGCAGAACTACAAATCTATAAATTATCTTATCAGAAAGTTAGCCTTCTCGTCTTTCCAATCCAGGGCACCACCAGTAGCAATGCGTGGGTTAATCTCAGCCATAGGCAGGGACTGCCAGATTGAAAAAATACTAGCTCCTCATGGCCTATATAGGGCAGGCTGTGGCAGAATCCCTTCCTTTCTTGCGGTCACAAGGGACTGTGAAGATGTCTGGATTTTTTTTTTAGTTACAGTGCTGACCAGGAGCTTTGACTCCGCCTGTCTCTCAGCCCCTCACCAGCTGCAGAGCTCCTTGGGACCCCCGTTATATGCCTGAAGTTGGTTCCCAAGCCGATAGTGTGGGATCGCGCAGAGTGAGGGTAGTGCACATGGGTTCATGTAAGCTCGTCCCGACTGGGTCTGAGCCCCGAGGATTGGATCCCCGCTGCAGCAGGGTACCTGATCTCTGGACCTTGCATGGTGGCCCTGCTGTGTGTCTCTGACTGAGCCCTGGTCCCTCTACCCCCTGGGTCACCTAGCCCCATGACTCCATGACACTCTTTGGGAGACACAGTCTGTCTTCCCCATGGTTGCTGGATTGGGCCTAAGCTAGGTGACCAGGCTCCATGGTGTCAGTGTGTTTGTGATTACTTCCACTACTTTGGAGGTGGAGGCGGCCTCATTGTGAGGAGGGGTGGCCACCGGCCATGCAGCCTGCATATTGGTGTGATGCCAGTGGGGGGGCGTGGTTCTGGCCTTACAGTGGAGGACAGGAGGAGGGGACGGGACAGCCACATTTGCGATGTTTGCGGCTCCTCTCACAGCACGAGGCAGCGTGTGCGGTACCTGGAGGTCCCAGCTGAATCCCCATGTCATCCTGCACTGCCTCCCTGTGTCCTGGGCTGAGTATTGGATCCAGCACGGCTGACGCCCCATGGTTTTCACTGGTCAGGTAGGGTTCCCTCTTGGGGCAAATCCTTTTGACTTGTACTGATTCCTTTAGGAATCTGACATTTTTCTGATTGTTGCATGGGGGCCCGGAAGCTGCTGGGAGGTTGCTTTTCTGTTTCAATAGTCACGCCTGGGATCTCAATCTGGTCCTATCAGCACTTCAAAGGCACCCCTTTGAACCCATGGTGGAGGCTTTCCTGACAACGCTGATTTTGAAGGTGGCTTTTCTTGTGGTGATCACCTCCATCCAGTGGGTTTCGGAGCTGGCAGCACTTTCGATCAGATCACCCTTTTTTGTGCTGCATGAAGACAAAGCAGTGTTTAGTGTGATGCAGGATTTTTAGCCCAAGGTTGTCTCTACCTTGCATCCTAATCAGGAGATGGTGAACCCCTATCCGGTGGTCTAAGCTTGAAGTGTCAGTGCCATTGCTCGTGATTAGGATGACACAGTTGGCTGTTGGCTGTTCTTGCACAGTCCCACCCTTTGTTTTTGATTTTCAAAGGGATTTCCAGGGTTTTCGTGGGAAAATTATATATTGTTTTTTTTCAGCAGAGTATGGGCTTTAGCATGAAATGCCTTGTTTGTCATTTGTTAAGTGTATTTTCAATATTTTGGGGTGAAATATGTGCGATAAAACCAGTTTTTTTTACAATTTGTAGTGCTTTTTTGTAATAAAAAATGAAAGTTTTTCAATGAAATCTTATTGCATGTAAAAGCCCCATTTCTCCGGTTACAACGGCACCACATATGTATTGGTAGCCACCCTTTTCTGCCCAGTAGACTCCCCCAAACTGAAATAGCGCTTTTGGAGATTTTTAGATAAAATTACTGTTTTTTTTTTTTAAAACAACCCTTTACATTTGAAATACCTCCACAAGCCGTACCAGGCTTGTTGATGTGGGCGCAGTTTTCTGGAAGTAATCCCTCAATTAATTCTTTGATTGCAACAGGTTTCTCTAAAAAAGAATAAAAAAGCAGAATGAAAGCCACATTTCCTTAATAAACAATATGCAAGCAATAAAAAAGAAGATAAATGTGAAAAAGCAAGGTCTACCTGAACAGAATGATACCCAACATTCATAGGTACTGTCAAGGGAAGAGTTGCCAAACAACAAGTAAAACATGCGCATAACAGTTTTGCAAAGTGTACACTTTGTGCTCTTTCAACCAATACAACCCTTTACATCTGGAATACCCCCCACAAATCATATATTTATATAAGTACACGCTAACAGTTTTCTTAGCCTTCATCTTTAAAAATTCTTTGGTTGCACAGGGTTTACCGAAAAAAATGAATAAAAATGTGGAATAAAAAACATATTTTCCTAAAATATCAATATGCAAACAAGAAAAAACAAGCTAAATCTTAAAGCTCCCCTGAGCAGAACAATACCAAACTTGATAGGTACTTTAAACCCTTTTAATTGCCAGCCTACTTGAAATTTTGTCACCCTCTGTTGAGAGGTCATTTTTCACCATTTTGCGGTTTAACTGTGATTTTTGATGGAATCTCCATGAAAGTTACATATTTTCTTTTTGCGGAAGAGTTTAGGCTTTAACATAAAATGTCTTGTTTGTAATTTTTAAACTGATTTTAAATATTTTGGAGTAAAAAAACAAAAAAAGAAAATAAAAAATAAAAAAAAATGTATTTAAAAAAAACTATTAATTATTAAAGAAAACCATATTGCACATGAAAGCCTCATTTCTCCTGATTACAAAGGTATCACATATGTATCAGTAGCCCTTCGTTCCTGTCCAGGAGTTCCCCAAAATGAAAAAAATTAGAACAGGGCGCAGGGGCAGCCTCGGTGGCACCCCGCCCTGCAGGCTATAAGCCCGCCCAAGCTAAATGGCCCCTGGGCCTTTCCGCTCCCACACGCTTTGGGAAGGCAAGTAAGGGGGGGGCTGGGGGTAATGGCAAGTCACCGACCCCTAAGCCTTGTGAACTGGTATAGGGGTCTCATAGATCCCTTATCAGTTCACAACAGGTTAAATGTAAAAAAAAAAACACACACTGACACAGAGAAAAAATATTTTATTTTTTTTTAATACCCTCCCATCCATCCCAGAGCACTGTGTCCTGATCACTTTGGTTTCTGCTCTCCTGCTGCTGCTGGAAGACTTCTATGCCTGCCGGGTGACAGATAACAGAGTTTTTGGAATTTTAAGGGTTAAAAACTATTTAAAAATCCCCCAAAATTTCTCCCATACCCAGCATAACCAGCCCGGGGACCAGCCATGGGGACTTGTAGAACAGGATGCAGGGGCCAGCTTTGCTAGCTACAAGCCCCAAAACCTCAGAGCTCTTTTCATGGATCCCTTACCAGTTCACAAAGGGTTAACAGTAAAAAAAAACATACGCACATATAGAGAAAAGTACTACAGCTGCACAGCCTAATGGCCCTGAGCTTTTCTGCCCCCCCCCCCATCCCCCCCGGGCTTTGGGGAGGCAGATAATAGGGGCTTGGTTTTAAGGGCAGGTTAACCGCTAGCCGCAGGTGACTTGCCAGTACCAGAGCCTTGTGAACTGGTAAAGGGATCTCATAGATCCCTTACCTGTTCACAAAGGGTTAAATGTAAAAAACACACCACACATTTTTTTTCTTTACTCACCTCTGATCGTCCACTTCTGTGTCCCTCGCAGATCACAATGACAGATGCGTTGATCGCTGTGGGGGGTGAGGCAGGGGATGAGAGGACCCCATACTCCTCTCCCCTTCTTACCAGCGATTGCCGCATCTGCCAACTGTCAGGCCGGGAACTATTTACTTGGCTTGGCTTAACGGTTGGGGAGGCAGCCACGTAAATTTTATGTGGCTGGCAGTTAAAGGTTTAAATACACATACAAAATCATTCTCCAAAACTGGAAACGATGACATAACATTTACTTGCTCAGATGTTTCTCTACTTGATTATTTTATACATTTTTTTCTTGGATGAAATATCAAGCCTGCTTAATGAATTTCGCCTTTTAGGCTTTCTCAAAACCTGGCAAATTCTAAATATATAGATGGTTCATCAAAAGCTTTGCTACAAAGTAATGAATAGCAGATTGTAGTTGTATATACCGTATATACTCGAGTATAAGCCGAGTTTTTCAGCCCACTTTTTGGGCTGAAAAAAGCCGCCTCGGCTTATACTCGAGTCAGCTAAATTTTTGCAGTGTGCAGCTGTCAGCTAAGGCGCTCACAAGACGGAACAAAAAACTCCTCTCTTGTTTCCCCCACTGCGGAGGCCAGCCCAGAGCACAGGAGAAGCCAGCACTTCCCCTTCCAGGCATGCTGGCCGGCCAGCGCGGGGAGAGGATGACGTGAGTAATTAAACGGAGAGAAAGTGTGATTGATGGCTGGAGCAGAGGTCGGTGACGGGGAAAAGTGGGGAGGGGAGAGAGCGTCTGTGTGTGTGTGTGTGTGTGTGTGTGTGTGTGTGTGAGGGCTGCAGCCATACAGGAGAGAAAGGGGGGAGGGAGAGAGAGATGTGTGTGTGTCTCACCCACGAGGACAAGTTAGCAGCCTGCAGACACCATGTTGATTGAAGGAGAGAAGAACTCAACAACAGAAAAGATTCTCCAACTTGGCAGTGAAGTGGCTCCAGGTGAGTCCATGCTGTTGCTGTACTGTGTTCCAATACACCTCAAACTAAATGCTAATACTAATTAATGGTGCAATGTTTTTCTCTTAACCCACCCTGCCCTGCCCATCTACCCACCTGCTCACTCACCCACCTACTAATCCAACTGCCTAATCCACCCACCTATCTATATACCTGCCACTCACCTACCTACCTACCCAGACCCTGGACCAGCAGCAGACTGGAGTGGTGTGCAGGCGGAATCAGCGGATTCTGAAGTGGAGGTGGCAGCCACCCACCCACCTACCTGCCTGACCACCTGCCCACTCGCACATCTAAATACCCACCAACCAACCCTCCTGTCAACCCGCCCCCTTATACCCTAATAGAGTGTAAGCTCTTCTCCTCCTGTATCCTCCCTTATACCCTAATAGATTGTAAGCTTTTCTCCCTCTGTATCCTCCCTTATACCCTAATAGCTTGTAAGCTTTTCTCCCTCTGTATCCTCCCTTATACCCTAATAGATTGTAAGCTCTTCTCCTCCTGTATCCTCCCTTATACCCTAATAGATTGTAAGCTTTTCTCCCTCTGTATCCTCCCTTATACCCTAATAGAGTGTAAGCTCTTCTCCTCCTGTATCCTCCCTTATACCCTAATAGATTGTAAGCTCTTCTCCTCCTGTATCCTCCCTTATACCCTTTTATTTAAGGAGGAATTTAATCCCAGTTACCAGGAATGCAGCAGGAGCCTCTTAGATCACATAGTATGGCCTATATGTGACCTCTTATACACTCTCAACCCCCCAGAACCTGCATTTCCCACCCTAGGCTTATACTCGAGTCAATAACTTTTCCAGTTTTTTGTGGTAAAATTAGGTGCCTCGGCTTATATTCGGGTCGACCTATACTCGAGTATATACGGTAGTTCATTTACAAGTGTATCACATACTCACTAATAAATGTATATACAAAGTAGTTGATCATAGTTTGCAGTCTGGGACTAGGTCCTAGAAGAGATATGGATGTCCTCCTAATGGTATTGTAGCTCTTTACTGAAATAAATAAGTATAAACATTCCTTTCCTAATTTGACCGAGAAATGATAGGCTCCCAAATTACCTGGTATGATAGGAGTGTTGGGAAAATAGTTGGTGCAGGAAGAACGTTTGTCCCTCCAAGTAGAGAGCAGCTGCATCCGCAGCCAGACATGCCAGCTGTCCGACAATATAACCGACTCTGCACCATGAGACAAAGTGAGCTACTTTTTAGAAGAGAAAACTGGCATTCGCTTGAAAGTATAGGTGGGGGCTGAGGTTAGCTAGGCATATGCCAGGGGGAATGTTGGATAAGTTGAGGGTGACTCCTGGATGACTAGAGAACGAGCACAGATGGATATTGATAAATGTAACATACAATAGCATTTTTAAAGACGTATCTAAAAATGAATTAATTGGTTTAAAACAAATAACAATACACATAAACATAAGTGAACCTCCAGTCAAAATTCAAAGTTTAGTAAATTTCTCCCCTAAACCCCTTCTTTTGCAATCAGTGATGTAAGCTATTTGAGGAGTCTTAAAGGACTCTAGGGCCACCTGATTCCCTCTGGCAGGAGCATCCAGATTCGGGTTGTCCTAAGTCCCCTGTAAAACATTTGTGAATGGCCAGTGTGGACACGCACCTTGTTAGAGGGTAGCGGTGAAGGTGAGTTTACTTGGTGACCTGTGGGGTTCACACAGCGGGGCATCCCTAACTGGGGTGCCGTGGGCAAGGACCAAACCAAGGATAGTCAAAATCCCTGTTTTTTGTTCCACTTTAACTCCATGCAGATATGGATATGGAATAGCAGGCAGATTCTTTGCAAATGAACTGCATGGGGACGGCCATCTTGCCACAATTTTGACAGCCCTGCCTCTGAAAAAAACAGTCCTATGGTCAAAATTGCCCTAAATCTTTTTGAAATAATGCTGTATTTCTAGCCAGAAGTAAAAAGCCATCAGCTGTAATGACTCAGCACTGCACAGAAAGCTTGTAAAAAGCTATATCAATGTAAACAGCTTTGAGACAGTGGAGGCAATTGACTTACATTGATACATAGTTACATTTATCCCCCTCCAGCAGTGTGTGAGTGTGTGTAACATGACATACATACCAAAATATTTCTCAGTTTGGTGTTGGCTGCTTATAGCTAAATCCTAAACTCCAGACAGCCTGTCCTGAGAAACAATATCAAGGAGGTGAAAGGAAAGACAAGTTTGGTTAGACACATGTTTTGTTTTACTGAAATATAACATAATAAATAATAAAATCTCAAAGCATTAAATAACTTTTCTCGGGCACGGAATGGATTTGACTGCAGTGCTGAATAGCATATGCATACGACTTAAAAATACATATTCATATGGTTCTGTATTGCTGCACCTTGTTGGTCTGATGGTACAGACACAGATTTGGCGAGGAAGTCCTTGAGCTGCTTGTTCACATCTTCCTTTAGGTTCAGTGGACCACTATAACTATAGGTGCCAGCCTTACAGGGTGGGATCGTGTGATGGGTCATTGAATGGTTCAGGGCAAGTTGCCATAAATGTGATGTAACTGAGGGCAATTTTTTGTGTCTAATGCACTGGATTCAGGGCCTGGGGGGTCTTCCTTTGAGGTTGTTCCGCCAGAAATTGCTTATCTGAGCCACCAGATTGAAACCTGAAGCAGACACATGGGGAGCTAAATCGTGATTTACAGCATAATGCCAAATTCTTAGCAGTTCACATTACTGAAAAAGAACGATGTGCAAAGTGGATTTCGTGAGTGGGAAGACAGTAGACCAGGCAAAGTGAGTTCTCCACAAGGAGCTGTTTCACAGCCTGTGTTTTCAAAAGGGAGTTCCAGATGTGGGACTGCTTGCTTCCCGGAACAATTGTGGTCAGGTTTGACAAGGCAGTAGCAGCAGCAGAGGCAAATACCTGACTGAAGTACACTTGAACCTGGCACAGTTAGAAAAGTAAGGCAGCGGCCATTTTGGAGCTTCCTCTCCCAACTGACATAACTGACAATGCACAGTAACAGGAAGCCTAGCAGCACTTCCTGTTTGCAGGTGGCCTGCAAGTCCATGAGCCGCCATCTTGTTTTTAAAATGTACCACAACAGGCGTTATGAATTGTTATATGCAGCAAGGGTGGGATGCATATGAGCACTGTTTGTTGTGTTGGTCAGGTTTAAGTCATTTTTGACTGTTGGTCCGCTTTAAAGAATAGCCAAGTTTAGTCCAGTATATGCCTTACTGCTGCTGCTCAGTCCTCATCTACCATTCTGGTCACTCCAAATTGGCCACAACAAATATGGTTTGTGAACATTGTAAGGATTGTAAGGAGGGCCACCTGTTCTCCCCGGCTGTGGAGCGAGAGCTGCACTGCCACCCCTCCATCCTTTCTCTCTCCGGCCAGTGCCGGGAGAGATAGTTCCTTGAAGCCAACCGGCCCCCTGCCTCTTCCCCCAGAGATCAGAGCCCCGTCAGTATGCAGGGTGCAGGGAGGCTGCAAGCACCTCCACTGCCTGCTACCCCCACTACTGAAAGTTCTCCGTCCTGGGAGGAGATGCTGACAGCTGTCCAGTCCCCCCCTAACTAGCCACCCACCTACTTGCCCATCCACCTACCTACCTACTACCCGCCCACATACCATACCATCCTACCTACCTTCCCACCTACCTTCCCACCCAAGCACCCACCCACCTACCTACTTGGCCACCTGCCCACCCACCTACCTATTTGACCATCTACCTGCCCAATGAGACCAAGCCACCTTGGGAGTGTGCGCATGCACAATTGGTAGTGCTCCTATATGTGATTGGGGTTGAGTGCACATGCTTTTGGGATTGCGCATGCATGTTTTGAAGTGTGTGCATGCCTATTTGGTACACTGGCATGTGCACTTGAGAGTGCAGGCTGAGGGAGTGTGCACATGGACATCTGGGGTTTACACACGTGAATATGGGAGTGAGGAGCATGTGCACTTGGAAGTGTGCACATGCTCTTCTGGGGAGTACATGTGCGTGCGTTTGGGAATGAGCAGATTCATGTTTGGGAGTGCACGCTTGCGTGTTTGGAAGTGTGTGCATGTGCATCTGGGATTGCACGCATGCATATTTTGGAGTGCATGCATGCATATTTGGGAGTCAGGGAGTGCGCACATGTACTTTTGTGTAGTATGCACATGCACTTTTGGGATTGCACACATGCATGTTCAGGATTCCGCGCGTGCTGGTTTGGGAGTGGGCTTATGTATGTTTGGGAGTGCTGCATGTGTGTCTGGTGATGCTGGTGTAAGCCAATGTCGACTAGCAACAGGGAGAGAGGGAAGGAACACAGCCAGGGTGTCTGAAGCAAGCTCTCGGGCTCTTACAGACCCCGCCCATTATGCTGATTATTATGCAGCATCACAGCTCCAATGGCAACGCCCACTTCAGAAGAGAAATCTGTAAACCCTGATATCTCTGCCATTTCTTCTTCAATTTAAAAGCAGTTTAGGACAGTGCCAAACATAGCCAGACAAAATGGTCTAACAATTGCCTTTGCCTGACATATGACTGTAATCGAACTCAGCAACGGGGGTGGAAGGGTCTATTGTTAGTTTGGGCTTCCACTTTAAGGTACATAGTAATAGCTGGGTGTAAGAAAGGTAGAATCAGACCTGTCCTGATTACTTAACTTCCATAATCAAATTAGTAATATTTGATTCTGGCATGTAAAACAAAAAGTACATTTATATATTGTATATATATGAACCGATTTAAGTTGCCCCACTATGTGAATCCTCTGCAAGGCGATCCCACAGGGCATGCAGGGGCTGCGTTACTCTTAGCTCAGATTTGTGCTACATTAATCTTTCCTAGCTGATCTGCCGCCACATCGGCTTATAAGGGTATGAATAGAGCATAGGGGCACTGATTGACCCACACATTGCCCAGGGTTCACTGGAAGATGTTCTTTTCCAGGTGATCCATTGGTTTCACACATCAAGACATCCCAAATTGATATATTGTTCCACTTCAAGTGTGTTTTTTTTCTTCTGTATTTTGATTCTGTATTTATTTTTACCTTCAGGGCAAACCACCAACAAAGAAAGCAACCGTATTGCATAAAGCTTCTTTGTCTGCCAAAATTGGTGCATTTCTTCATGCACAAAGCACAAAGCAGATGTCAGATGGTATATCAGCTACACTGGATGGTAAGAGATCCATGACTGCATTAGATTTACATTCTGTCATATGTTATTGATATCTTTTAAAATGCAGTTTTATTGTCCCTTCCATTCCTGGGGAACCACTATTTAGCAACGCATGGGTTAACCTGCAAGAACTACAAGATGAAATAACTAAACTCCTCCCGGCCTATATAGAGTGGAAGGACAAGCGGTTGGGACTGTGAAGATGTTCAGGACTTCTTTATGTTTGCTTCCATTTTCTTTTTGTTTGTCAGTGTGGATCGGGAGCAGAGGCTTTAACTCCGTCTGCTCCTCACCGTCTGTATTTTCTAGGAGACCTCCGATGAGATTCCTGAAGTCGGTCTTTAAACCGATAGCACGGGACAGTGCAGTGTGAGGGGAGTGCTCATGGGTGCAGGTAAGCACGCCCGGGACTTGGCCTGTTTTGGTTCTGAACACTGAGGGTCAGGACTCCGCTGCCAGCAGGGCTGAACTCAGGGCTTGGCATAGTGGCCCTGCTGTGTGTCCCCTTCCCTTAGGTTTCCCTGTCTCCTGGGCTTTCCCCGATGGCTGATCGGCCTGTCCTGACTGCAGTCTGCCTCTTCCCCAGTCTCTGCTATGGGGACCCATCGGTTTCAGGGTGGCTACCGCCCCATGCTTTTCTTCCCCTGGCCAGGTCGGGCTCCCTTTGGGGGCTAAAATTTTTTGGGATCTGATCCACTTCTGCTCCATCTGATGGTTGTATCTGTCTGTTCCAGGTGCTGCATTCGTTGGTGCTGTGGGTTGATCTCAGCTGTCGCACAGTTTTATTTTTTTTGTGTAGTGCCAGACAGCTCAGCCAGTAGTTGACAGGCAGGCAGGACACCAGCTGTATTGACTATAAGTCAGAGCAGCCATCTTTAGCATGTCAGAGGCATCAGGGTTTCATACATTGACGGGGGGTGGTGCCTCATGTGCCATGGGCACGATTGGCCTTAAATGAAGGGCCCCTGTGTGCCATTTGCACCGCCGTCCTGTGGCGACTTATGCAATTGGCAAGTTCTGTGCCTCTGCCAGACCAGCCTATGTAGCCCATGGCTTCAGGCTCAGACTCCTCTGAACGGAATAGTCCCTTCGGGGGTCCTGCCTGGTCAATATTTACCCCAGGGTCTGCCGTCTAACAGGGTAACTTCTACCCTGTTGCGAACAGGGTGGCACGTTTGGAGAGCATGGTCAGTAGCCCTTGTCACCAGGGGCACACCTGGTCGGTCTCCATCTCACCAAGCTGGAGGGCTTCTGCCAAGTGTAAGCATGTTCAGGCGGAATCCTCAGAGGATTCTAGCTTCTAGTGCGAGGACATTTTTGTTTTAAACATTTATTGAGGTATGACAGATCGTACACAGAAAAAAAAAAGACGATTAGTAATTATCTCTACAGTAGTTCAACCCTGACATCATTAGTTTAAACTGACTTCACCATGACAGTATATATTATGAACGACAACCTAATGAGAACAGGAGAGATTGTATATTTCGACCAACACTTCATCTCAACTGTGAAACCACACCGAGTTGTAGGTGAAATAGAGAATTGGTCTCCCACCCCCCAATTTTTAGAAAGGTTTAGAATATTAATAAAGCTCTCCCAGGAGTCGAAAAATCTTTATACCTGTGATTATTTTTGGGACGCCGTTTCTATCCAGTAGAATTTGAAGAATATTTGCAATTATTCCAGTAAGATCTTAAATTGGGATGGGTCAGGGTATATCCATGCTTGTAAGATTGTTTTCCTAGCTATTAATTAAATAATTAACAGCATCTTCTAGTGCCCATATATACTCAGCCCATCAACCATATGTTCCCCAAAGATTGCCCACTCTGGCATGAGTGGTGCATAGGTCACAAGGTTTTGACTGGTATACTGAATTACTAATAGTTTTATTTTGGGGCATTCCCATAAACCATGGTAGAGATCAACTGATTCTGCTGTGCATTTCAGGCAACCAGGAGAAGAGTAAACCCATCTGGAAAGATTTAAGGGGGGCATAGTTATAGTGATACTGCCTTATTAGCATTTCTCTAAAGGAGGACACTGGTAAGGTATAGTTGAATGTTTTTAAAATTGATTGAATGATACGTTTGGAAAGTGATCTAGCCATTTAGGCATACCAGTTTTCTGGTTTTCCAAATCCATTCGTTCTCACAAGAAGTTATAATTGTGTGGCCGCTTCATGGGAGAGAGAGATTTTTTATGGTTCTTATTAATCAAGGCTGATGCTAGTCATTTGCCATGTACTGTATATGGCAGTGGTGTTGCCTATGCTAAGGTCAAGATTACCTCCCAGCAAGAGAAGCAGGGAGGAGTGTGAGTTCAAGTTTCTCTTCCTTTGTAAGGCATGCCACAATCTCCAAGCTGTAAATAGTAGGGGATTCTGGGTTACATGGGCTGCCGGAAGTTCTCTATAAAGGGGAATCATATACATCAATAGTCCTTGAGCCAATTCTGTATTTGTGTGTGTTTTATGGTTGTTCATCCAGTCCCTTAGAAAACAGAGTAAGGCTGCTTTATTATATTTTTCTATATCAGGGAAGTCTGCTCCCGCATTTGTTTTGATTTGTTGCAAGACCTTTCTGCTCATGACAGCTCTCTTTTTGGCTCATTTAAATTCTCTTAATATTTTGTATATATATTTCACATCTGTAATCTTTAAGATGATCAGAAAAGTTTGTGTTGACATGCTGGCTACCCCCTGGTCAGTGTACAGCCTGCTCTATGCGTTTCTGCTACTTTCACTTCTGCGTTGTGTGTTAAAAGTGATCAACAGTGAAAGGATTCTTATCATTCTAATCGTCCCACACTGGCCCAGAAGGGTGTGGTTTGTGGATCTGGGAAGCCTGACAGTGGAACCCCCCTGGTAACTACCCAACCATCCAACGACAGGGTCTTCTGCAGCACACCAATTCTCAAGCGCTAACAAGTCACCTTTTTGGTGCTGCATGAAGACAAAGAGGTGTTTTTAATGTTAAACAGAATTTTCTGTCCAAAGTGGTCTCTTCTTTGCATCTGAATCAGGAGATTGTGCTGCCCTCCTTGTACCCACACCCCTCTCATCTTAAGGAGTGGCTCCTGCATTCCCTGGATGTCGTCAGGACCCTAAAGTATTACTTGGTGGCTACTCGAGAGGTAGGTAAAACGGACGTCTTGTTTATGATCCCGGAAGGACCAAGGAGCTGCCAGGTCTGCTCTCAGCAGGTGGATCAGGCAGGTGGTAGAACAAGCCTATGCCTGCAAAGGTAAGGAGACACCCTCCTGGGTCACCACTTATTCTACCAGGGCGATTGCTGTGTCTTGGGCTTTCCAGCAACAGAAGTCGGTGGGCCAGGTACAAGGTCCTGGTCCTCTCTCCACATCTTCACCAAGTTTTACAGAATTTATGTCGGGCGTCGGCCGATGCCGCTCTTGGTCGTAAGGTGTTGCAGGTGGTGGTGTACCCCTTGCCACGGGTCTAGTCTAGAAGTTTCAGATCCGCTGTACTTGGTTATGGTTAACGAAGTCGGCCGGTTGCTGAGGGCACTGCTTAGGGATGTCCCCTGCATTGCTGAATAGTGGTGCCCTGGAATGTGGAATGGAAGGGACGAGAAAATGGAAATTTGTGTATTCACCAGTAAATTTATTTTCTTGTCAGCTTCCATTCCGGAGCACCACAGTGTTGTGTTGCGACTGCATCGGTTGCTGTTGGTGTCTTCCAAGTCAGTGTTAGGCAATGTTCTGAATAAGTTATGCATGATAAGGTGCAAGTTAGCATTTCTCCTCTCCTAGGGCTGTGACTTTTTTTTTAACTCTTTATTTTGTTTTAATGAATACATAATAAAAATGCAAGAGAGTAGTACAAGAAAATTACAGGAACATGGCAGCATAAAAATATACAACCAATCTGCGGCTGGCTTCTTGTCCGCCCCCTTTCCATCCTCCACTCTCCTCCCTTGACGTGCTTATCTTACCATACCTTGGAAGGCCGAGAGGGAAAAACCCTCCCCATCGTCCCTTTCCCAGTATTCCGGAGGGCTTGGCTCCTACTCATTTATCGGAAGGTCACTGTCATTGATGCAAGTCGTATCTTTTGTATAGCGGCAGGCACGACCTGAGACTCTATCTATTTATCATATGTAGGGTTACAGTCTCCAGCCCCCAAGCATAGCCCAACTGGATATGGTACCTGACCGTGCCGCAGGTAAAGTAAGTAGATAGATCGAGGTGCTAGCTGGTCAGGTTGGGTAAGGAGAGTGAACTCCTCCACATCCCCATCTATTGAAATTTGCGTTAGAGTTAAAGAATAAGATTTAGGTAAAGGTTAGATTAGATCAGCATTCAGAAGGTGTTCCCGGGAAGAGTGCCACTAGGCTTTTAGGCATGTAATACCACCTGGCCAGGCACCTGTAATTCGTCTCTTGTAGTTGGACTGATAGGGAGGATGTGTGGGTCATTGTGAAGATCTTACCCGACTTCTCCTTGCAGAAAGTTTGTTCTATGCCCAAGAATTTATAAATCTAAAGATCACTCTCCTCGGGGGTGCCCTTCCTCATGGCTAGAGCTTCAAATCCTGTCAGGTCTCTTTCCATTGAGCTCTTTGGCCCTACCATGTGCAAGTAATGTTCAAGGAGTAGCATGTGCCAGTGGTTTCGGTTTGGATTGTCCGATCAGGTCCATTATAGAGCACAATTCTCCACTCCCGACCAGATCTCTTCCTCTTACCACTCCCACTGCCCTCCACTCTCCCAGACTGCACTGCTTTTTAATTAACTGAGGGTGTCTTGCCACAACCTGCCCTATATAGGCCAGGAGCAGTTTAGTTATTTTATCTTGCAGTTCCCGCCTACGGCTGAGGTTAATCCACGGTTTACACCTGTGTTGAAAAGTCAGAATTGATAGGCGTATGTGTGATTAACAAGCAGAGATTAACAAGGGGGAGGAGTTGGGGCAGCAGTGGTGAAGCCATACTCGCCAGGGGGGTAGCAGTGGTGGAGCCATACTCGCCGATGACAAGGGGGAAGCAGTAGTGGCGGGGCTGTAATTGATGGTGGGGGGAGGGCAGCAGTGGGGAGGCCATACCCATTGGGGGCAGGGGGAACCGGCACTGCATCGGCAAGTAGTACTTTCCAGGGGAAGGGGAGGAAAGAGGCGGGCTGCAGCAGGGAAACTCACTGTTAGCAGAATGAAGAATTGATCCTCGGATTAAGCTTGGATTCATCCTGAACCCCTCCTTCCGCCATTTTCTTGAGAAACTGCAACAATAATTTAAATTTCAAAGATATGTGTCATAGCTTCCAATTCAATTGCTGCTTTTTTTAAAATTCTGTTGCACCACTACTGTGACCTTTATATCAGGAATTAAGTGTTACCACTGCCATCACACACTGCTTACCAGAACCACTGTGGCGAGCCCTATTATGGGTCTGGCTATCAGTGCTTAAAGATGATCTCCTTCGTGTCAAATAAAATCTCTACCAAAAATACTGCAGTATATCTGTAGTGTCTCAAAAGTCAAGCAGACATGTGTGCAGCACCATAGTTTAATACCGTTTTAATAAAATACAAGTAAATGTAGATAAAAATTTAGTCACAAACATGTAGTAAAAGTAGGCATAACCAGGATTTGTACCCCGGTCCAAGCTTGTCTCTCTGGGTGTCCCCTCCTTCCAACCTGTACACGGAGAAAAATAAGGCTGTGTTCTATCCAGCAGTGCTCCATCTGTGTTCCAGCCGGGGACACCGGCAGAAACCGCCACTTCCTGTCTTTGTAGCCCGATGCGTTTTGTTCTTCCAGGACATAGTCTTAGGTGGAGTGAAGGTTTATTGCTGCCAGCAGACAGGCTTACTATTTCTCTGGTTGATGTTGTTTGATTTTGAAAATTTTATGAATTACACATAGATTAATGGAATAGTTCCTATGGCAGCTAGGTACAACAGCGCCCCCTCCTGGCAGAATTTGGTATTTTATGTCTTTTATGTCTTTTAATCTTGTCTTTTGAATGTAATGTTTGTGTGCAATGGATTAATAAACATATACTTTTGTATTTACATTTTTGGTGTGTGCAATAGTAAGTCTCTGGCATAAGCCCCGGTGGGGGGTCTGGGCATCCCCACATTTCTTTGCATTGTATTATTGGGTTGTAGACAGAGCACTGCACCACACGTGATATTTAAATAGTTGGTGCCATCCACAATTGAGGATTTCTTAGGACTAATTTATGCTGAAATTGCACAGTTCCATGACTGAACCTGTTCTCTGAGACTCTCATTCTGCGACTGCACCAATACATATTCTCTAGCAATCCAACATGCATCATATATTAACAGACATGTGCCCTCTGATTAGGAATGTGCTTGACTAAGATACATTTCCGTACATATGGCTTGATGCAGAGCCTCCCCGTTCAGCTATCCCGTGCGTTTTCCCGTTGGCTTTGGGCTGTGATCGGGTCAGGAAAGGGTGCTACGTTGGTTTTAGTGTGCGTTTATGCGCTCAGGTGTGTGCTCAGCCGCCTTTCCGATTGATGGCTAGCAAGAGGCTGTTTCCCGGGAAAACGGACGGCTCGTTCATTGGTCCGTTTTTTTCAGTGATGCAGAGCCTTGATTTCTGATTGAAATCACCCTAATAAAACGTGGCCGCCGAGCCTTCACTTACGGGCGGTCTGACCAGCTGTATTTGAGCTCTGTGCTTTTTGGAAATGCATTCCTCTGTGGGCCAACATCAAAGGCGCCAGCTACGCGGTCTGGTACTTATGAGCATGGCAGAAACCAGGCTGCACCGAACGCCATTGGACATCGTTTGCATGCATGACGTTGACCTATTCGAGCTCACCCGCCTTAACCGTGTTTCTCTCCATGCCTTGTATAGCGAGCTGCGCCCATGGTTAGCCCCCACCACAAGAAAGGGGCATGCAGTTACAGGTATGACCAAATTGGTTGGCTGCCTGCAGTTTTTGGCGAACGGCTCGTTCCAGAGACTGGGTGCCTTCTCCGTGGGGATGTCCCAGTCTACGCTGAGCCGCAGCCTAACCAAGTTTTTGGATGGCATGGCTACCCTGGCACAGAATTATATTTTTTTCCCTCAAACAGGGGAAGCCTGGAATGCGGTTAAGTTGGGCTTTTATAACATAGCCGACATGCCCAACGTCATTGGTGCAATCGATTGCACACATGTCTCATTGATCCCCCCTTCTGACATGGAATATCTGTTCAGGTATGTGGTTTGGGTCTGCTTTTTTTTTCTTTTTAGCAAACATTTATTATGCCTCACACTAATTCCACTTTTTGTTGGCTTTGTGCAGGAACAGGAAGATGGGCCATTCAATCAATGTTCAGGCAGTGCGGGCCCTGATCTTCAATTTTTCAGTATGTTTGCAGGCTTCCCTGGATCCACGCATGACGCGCATATTTTGAGGAACTCAAGCCTCTATCACTGGTTTCAATCTGGAGATCTTTCTGGTGGATGGCTACTGGGTATGTGTCTTAAAGTTGTAGTTGTGGGCCCCCATGTTTGAATTTGGATTTGCCAGTACACCACTAATCTGTGATCCATTTCCATGAAACTTGGCAACTTAATTTTTTTATTAGTTTTTAATTTAAATTTAATGGGTGAAGGGATTCACCACTATTGTGTTATGTTATGTCCCTCTTATCGAAGTAGCATTCCACAGACATTTTTAATGAGTGTACAGGTTGGATGTGTATGTAGCCTCATCAAAAATGTCATTTCCTCAAACAATACCTAGCTCACCTATTTGTCCCTGTTTAATAATGTGCCAATGCACAGCTAAGCCTTATTTTTAGCATCCGCCTTATGTTTTTCATTTGGATTTTTGCAGGTGACTCAGGCTATCCCTTGTTACCATGGCTGCTCACACCCATCCTGCACCCATCTTCCCAGGCCCAGGAGCGCTATAACACAGCCCATAGGAGGACTCGCTCTGTGGTGGAACGTGCCTTTGGGTTGTTGAAGATGCGTTTCCGATGTCTGGATCAGAGTGGGGGTGCCCTTCAGTATCAGCCTGGCAAGGTCATCCAAATCATTATTGCTTGTGGGGTCCTGCACAACCTTGCCATTAGAAGCAGGATTGCTCGATATACTGACCTGGCTGCAGAACCTTTACCGATTTCTGACGAGCAGACCCCTCCTTACTCTGGTACACAAAGTGGCACAGCACACACAATACCTGCTGAACTTGTGGCCAATGTATTTTCAGAAATCACATTAATTTTTTGCTTTGTGATTAAACAAATTGTTAATTTTCTTTTTTGGGGGGGAAAAACTGAAACTTGAACGTGGGGTCAAATACTATTACACCACAATTTAGTGGTAGGTTGTGGAGGATGTTGCAGTTGATTGATGGTGTGGGGGCATGTGTGCAGCAATGTGTGCCTGGCTTTGGTTAATGTCCTGCCATTGTTGCACCATTTCACCCATATGGCTGTTTAGGGCAGACACATTTCTGTTTAAAACCTCTAATTGGGTATTCAGTGATGTTAGTTGGGTGCACACAGTGGCATTAAATTGTTGTGTGCTTGCTGAAAATGCAATATTTTCCTGGCGCCAGGCTTCCTCCATATTTTGCAGCTGTCTTCTTTGGTTTATATGGTGCCTTGGCTGTGTTCTAGCAGTGGCACGGGTGGGGGGTTCAGATTCAGAATGAGGGTGTGGATGTTGTTGTTGTGCCTGTGGAGTCTGAGTTGCGGCCACTGGCTCAGTAGTGGTTTGTGACATCTGATGTGTGTCCTCCTCCAAATCTCTTAAATGTTCTATTATTGGTGGACTTACTATGTTCTGTAAAGAAATGTAGGTTCATATTAGTTTCCTTATGGCAAACGAATGGATCCAAATTCAATGTTAAAAGTCCACACAAAGGACCATTGACTTACCTCATCCACAATATCAATTTGGGTTCGTTGTTGCGAATCCTGGTGTGGCATGGGCCTCGGGGATAAGCCAGGGGTTGCTTGGCCTTGTGTGGTCTGTTGACTTTGTCCTTGGAAGTGAGAGTGTTAGATTACACAGCATTAAACAGCAAGTACAGTGTGTTGTCTGGCGTAACACAGGCTTTTGTACCTCATTTTAAAATCTCATGGCCAAATCAAACTCACCTTGTGACCTAACATTCCGGTCGGTGTCGTGTGCCTCTTGCAGGCCCTGAACGCTGGCCGGGTGTATGAATGTGTATACATGTTCCTCGGCTGGGGTTAGTATTATTTTGGTTGGTAAACCACCCCCTGTCTGCAGGCCGGGGAAGATTAAAGCACACCTAATAAGTGTTACATCCTGTTACCAATGCGACTATAAATGCTTTTCTAATGGGCTTTACCTCTGCTGGCGGCGCATGTCCATTTTCTTTTTACTGTAATATTTGAGGTCCCCAAATTTCCGCTTAATTTGTTCGATATCTCGACGGACAGAACCCACACTATTAACTTGGCGGGCACTATTAGTCCAGATCTCCTGTTTGGCCTGCTTTGTGGTGGCTTTTGAATTACGGCCAAATAGGGCATCATAATGTTCACAAACGGCATTGGCAACAGCCATGCTTTGTGCATCGCAAAAACGGGCTGTTAGTGACCCACGGTGTAGTTGGCGCCCACATGGGTATGTGGTGTCCCGTGCATCAGTTGAAATAGATGGTTGGCTATCTGGGGAGTCGTGTGTGGTTCTTGGGCTTAGGGGGGAGTGTGATGGTGTGTGTGTGCTGCTCTGGGTTAATGTCTGGGTGCCTGTGTAGCTTTCACCTGTTGAGCTGGATGGGGAATCTGAGTTAGTTGAACTTTGAGACCCAGAGGGTTGAGGTGGGGGGGTGGGTGACCTGGGTGGGGTGGAGGGTTTGGCACTACGCTTACCCTTGCTGGTGTGTTTGGTTTTTTGTGTATGCTTAGTGTGTTGTAGAGTAGGATGCTGCAGGGTCTTAATAGATTTGGCACCCTTGTGTGGTCGTGTTGATTTGGCAGGTTGTGGCGAAGGTGTCAAGGGATCCTGGCTCCTGCGTTTTTTGAGATGTGCCTGTGTCTGTGGCGTAACCACCGTTTTAGTGGGGGCATGTTCAGCATGGGTCTTGTGCCTGCTCTTATGTTGTTTTTTAGATGATGCATGTGTGCGGCTACTCGGCGCCTCTGGGCTTTTGTGGCTCTTCCTGCTCCCTTTTGGTCTGCCCATATTGATATGGTATCCAACACAGAGCTGAGTGCATTGACCTTTAAATATTTTTACCGTGTGGGCGTGTTCAGCAGCCTGTGTGCCTGCATACGCGCACGCACACACGTCACTGCGGGGGAACGTCATAGCCATACCCGGAAGAGCAACCAAGATGTCGCCAGCAATATATATACAGGAGCAGGACGACATCATCATGGATGTGAGTAGGCGAGCGTGCGTTTATGTGCGCGCATACACTACATGTAATTAAAAAAAACTAAGCGCAAGATTAGTGAGGAACAAGTTACTTTGTAACGTTAAATACAAGCCCACCTTAGTTTTTGACATGTACGCAGCGACAAACTAGCCTACATGCAGACAGTAGAACTAGGCCAATGTGAGTAAGAAAGAGGTTCAGAAAGTGACTTTAGGTAGGGCATGAAACTTGGTCATGGATTTTGTGGATTAATGCTGGGTCATTGTGTATTTTACAAACAGATGATGCTGAGGAATCGCTACGACTTCCTGCCGTCAGATTATGAGAAAAGGACGTTGTCGCTGGCGGTGGTGGACGCCATAGCCCTACGAACCCAAACCACCTATACCTTCACCCAGATCGCCCAACACTGGTCCGATTTAAAGAGGAGGCATAGGCCCCGGGTGAGGCGGTACTTCGCCAAACATTTTCCAGGTAAGTGTGTATACTTGACATGCAAGAATCACACTGGCCTTGGCTGGGCGTGTTTTTATGATTGTGTTTCTATTTCAGCGCATGAATGGAAGATGCGGTTCCGCCCCACCCGGACAAGAGCACGCAACCCAGTGTTGGGCGAATCAGGTGAAGGGATAGGTGGTCCACCGCCAGTGACAACGGCCACCCCCTCTTCTGCCAGCGAATATGACGAACCGCTGGACCTCAGCATGCAGGGGAGGGGGGAATCTGACGGCAGGGAGTCGAGCCTAACAGACCCACAACCTGACTCCGGTAAGACTAAGAAAATTACATATGTGCTAATACATGCAAGAAATACATATACTCATGTGCACTATTGTTATTTGTAGATTCTGACGTCGCAGGACCATCCCAAGGGAGAGGCCAGGAAGAGGGCCAAGATGAAGTGGTGGCTGCGGAAGGTGAGTGATTTGATGCCTCGAAGCATAGCCTAATCTGACATTCAGGAGGCACAAAGAGTAACTAATATACTTGTGTTTTGGATCCAAACAGATTCAGAGACGGACGTACTGGTTGACCCAGGGAGGAGGCTGCGCACCAGACGCCCTGTTGGCCAAAAGCAATGTAAGTTTAAGTTTCTTTTTGGACAACTAGTTTAAACTCATGTCCCCACAACTAACAAAAATCACAAAAAAAAAAACTAAAAATGATGATGTTTTTCTTTCACAGATCAAAGAAAACGGCCACGCTAGTAAAGGAGACACCCATTTAGCCGAAAATTTTACAGTTTTTCCATTTTTACAGTTTATTAAAAATTTTACAGTTACACAAAAAAAGGATAAAAGTAAAAAAAAAAAAATACAAAGAAGTGTGGTGTTTTATTTCGTGACAATGTACGTTATCACAACATCATCATACTGTTACATGTCCCAAAAGGTAAGTATATGGGAAAAGGAATAGCAAGAAGAAGGAGAAGAAAACACAGAATCAGAAAAGAGATTAAGGTAAGCATTAGAGACAAGACAGAAGGAGATACAGAGATTAAGGTAAGCATTAAAGGCAAAGATGAAAAACAAAAAGAGATTCAGGTAAGCATTAAAGGCAAAGATGAAAAACAAAAAGAGATTCAGGTAAGCATTAAAGGCAAGGAAGAAACACAAACGAGATTCAGGTAAGCATTAAAGGCAAGGAAGAAACACAAAAAGAGATTCAGGTAAGCATTAAAGGCAAAGATGAAAAACAAAAAGAGATTCAGGTAAGCATTAAAGGCAAAGATGAAAAACAAAAAGAGATTCAGGTAAGCATTAGAGATAAGGCAGAAGGAGATACAGAGAAAACAAAAAGAGATTCAGGTAAGCATTAAAGGCAAGGAAAAAAAAACAAAAATAATTTAAGCTTAAATTTAGGTATGTGTCAAAGTGCCAGTTTGTGGCATATGTACATTTACATGGAGGTTTAGAGATGTGCGCTTGCGTGGACCCAGATTGACAACAGGAAATCCAAGGAGATGTAAGTATACTTGTCAAAAACAACAAAATTGGTGTGAAAAATGAGACGGAAGGCAAGCAGGTACGTTAAAAAACCAAGCAAAAAGGAGGAAAAAACGGAACGCCCGTGTGAACGTGAACGGAAGCCACGAGGAAATTGCATGCTCCCGAGAGGGGCAAAAAATGCTTCCCGATTGAAGACAAATTAACGGATCAGTTAGGGACCCATTCCGACGGAGGCTCTGCATCACATTTGTGCCACGATTCAAACGGGACCCACGGACAATCGGAAGGTTTTAAGGTCAGTTCAGGGGAGGCTCTTCATCAGGCCAATAATCCTTGGCCTCTGACCAAGGGTTTACAGAACTCTGCATTGACTTAGCAATTCCCTCTGTATTTTTTAGCACTAATGATCTTTTCCTACAGACCTTCCATATTTAGAGCTACTTAAAACAATAGAAATGGATTGCACAATGTAAAACATGCTCAAAAATATGCAAATATGCTTCTGTCCTCACCTCCACATTTATTTAAAGCACTCCGCTGCCTTCTGTAAGCCAAAAACAACCCTCTTTAAAGCTTGTGTTTTTTGCACGACCAACCTCTGGTTCTTGACCATATGTTTTTGTTTTTTTAAATTCTTTATTTATGCTTTTTTTTATGTAAATAACACGGATAACATGGCATACAAAGTGAAGGCACATACAAAGTATATGACAGAATGATGTGCGTCAAACAAGCGGTACATACATATTTTCTATGTCAACTACATACATGGCACTCTGCCAATTGTGTCTAAAAAAGAAACGCTAATGGCCCTTAACACTGTTTATGCCATTAACAAAGGGGGAGGTCAAAAAATGGGAAGGGAAGAGGGGGGCGGGGGGAAGGGGATTGGAGAAAGGGACCAAAGGGCCCCTAAGTCTTCCCTAATAGCCGCTTGCATTTGTCAGACTCGGAAACTTCTATCCACTTATACCATGTGGACGTAAAGCTCTCTTCCCTGTTTTCTCCGGCCAGAATCAGGCTCTCAAAGCGCATGATCTCATTGACCTTTAGCACCCACATTACCATTGAGGGGGGTTCCACCTTTTTGCACATTTGCGGAATGCATGCTTTCGCCGCATTCTGCAAATGCCACAATAGTGATTTCCTATACACTTTCGTGGGGCTATTGTCAAGTGGAGAAGACACGCGGCAGGATCCTCCGGGATCACTGTATCAGACGAACTCCCTGCTACTCGCCTAACTGTATCCCAAAATGGCTTAAGCTTCGGGCAGGACCAAAAGATATGCAACAAGTTTCCAAAGGACGATCCACACCTCCAACATTTAGCCGAAGTCCCCGGAAACCATTTGTTCAGTAAAGCAGTCACCCTGTACCATCTAGTAAGGATTTTATCATTTCATTCTTGAAATCTAGTACAGATGGATGTTCTATGGGGCATCGCCAGGACTTTTTTACTCTGTTTGGGAGTGAGGGGCTCCATATTTAGAGCTACTTAAAACAATAGAAATGGATTGCACAATGTAAAATATGCTCAAAAATATGCAAATATGCTTCTGTCCTCACCTCCACAATTATTTAGAGCACTCCGCTGCCTTCTGTAAGCCAAAAACAACCCTCTTTAAAGCTTGTGTTTTTTGCACGACCAACCTCTGGTTCTTGACCATATGTTTTTGTTTTTTTAAATTCTTTATTTATGCTTTTTTTTATGTAAATAACACGGATAACATGGCATACAAAGTGAAGGCACATACAAAGTATATGGCAGAATGATGTGCGTCAAACAAGCGGTACATACATATTTTCTATGTCAACTACATACATGGCACTCTGCCAATTGTGTCTAAAAAAGAAACGCTAATGGCCCTTAACACTGTTTATGCCATTAACAAAGGGGGAGGTCAAAAAATGGGAAGGGAAGAGGGGGGCGGGGGGAAGGGGATTGGAGAAAGGGACCAAAGGGCCCCTAAGTCTTCCCTAATAGCCGCTTGCATTTGTCAGACTCGGAAACTTCTATCCACTTATACCATGTGGACGTAATGCTCTCTTCCCTGTTTTCTCCGGCCAGAATCAGGCTCTCAAAGCGCATGATCTCATTGACCTTTAGCACCCACATTACCATTGAGGGGGGTTCCACCTTTTTGCACATTTGCGGAATGCATGCTTTCGCCGCATTCTGCAAATGCCACAATAGTGATTTCCTATACACTTTCGTGGGGCTATTGTCAAGTGGAGAAGACACGCGGCAGGATCCTCCGGGATCACTGTATCAGACGAACTCCCTGCTACTCGCCTAACTGTATCCCAAAATGGCTTAAGCTTCGGGCAGGACCAAAAGATATGCAACAAGTTTCCAAAGGACGATCCACACCTCCAACATTTAGCCGAAGTCCCCGGAAACCATTTGTTCAGTAAAGCAGTCACCCTGTACCATCTAGTAAGGATTTTATCATTTCATTCTTGAAATCTAGTACAGATGGGTGTTCTATGGGGCATCGCCAGGGCTTTTTTACTCTGTTTGGGAGTGAATGTAAAGTTCAGATCCTTCTTCCACTTCTGTAAAAAGGGAGTTCCGTCAACTTCAGGTGGTGAGATCAATGTTTTGTATATGAAAGATAACGTGTGTTTCTCTGTGTTCTTACTCGATGAAGGAGGTAAGTTTACTCTGCCCCTCTGTGAAATCCCAGAGTGAGGAGAGGAAGTGCACAAGGTGGACATGTTGCCACCCCGTCCAGCCTTGGAGAACTCTAGCCATGGCTAAGCCATCCAGATCCGCCCAGCCTTCCCCCGACCAGAAAAGTCTCACCCTATAGGTCCCTTCAATGGAGAAAGTGGGCATCCCTACCTAGTCCCGGGGGTCTCAAGGGCATCCGAGAGCACGCCATTCACCTTCACCGACGCTGATGGCGAGCAATAAAGGCTCTCAATCCAGCCCAACAAATTGGGACCCAAACCAATGTGTCTGAGCGTGGACTGCATAAATTGCCAATTTACCCTATCAAAAGCCTTCCCGGCGTCAGTGGCAAGGAGCAGAGAGGGGATGATTTTCTGCTGGGCCAGGTGGATTAATTTCCAAACCATTATTGTATTATCTCTGGCTTCTCTGTGCGGCATAACCCCACTTGGTCCAGACCTATGACATGGTGCAGATGAGGGGCAATCCTGGAGGACAAAATTTTCGCGAATAGCTTGATATCGTGTTTAGCAGAGAGATCGGTCTATAGCTAGCACATGCGTTTAGGTCTTTACTCTCCTTTGGGAGCACCAAGATGTGAGCCCTCAGGGAGTCTGGTGGGAAGGCCCCCCTTCCCGACAGAGTTGAACTAAAACTATCATTTTGGGAGCCAGGAGAGGGAACAATTTCTAGTAATACTGTAAACTCAGCCCATCCGGGCTAGGGGCCTTCCCTCCCACGAGCCAGCCACTGCGCTCTGCAGCTCAATCATTGAGATGGGTTCCTCTAACTCCTCCAGTACCCCCCTAGGCAGTCTGGGCATACCCAAGTCCTTCAAATATTGGGTTATACGTTGCTCCCTTCTTTCTTTTTTTTTTAAATTGTAATTTTTATTAGAGAAGTACATGTTACAGACCATGTTCAAGGCATATAAACATACAAGCAGCATTCAAAATATTGTAAGACAACAGGCTTGCGGAAGAACGAACAGCTTGAGGAGACACAAACCATGGGGAGGACCCCGGCGGTCTTGACCCTGAGGAAAGTCCAGAGGGAGCTTGAAGCAGAAGTAATAAAACAATAACCTAAACCTTCTGTTTTTCACATATCTAGCTCCCCAAAAAGGCAAATGAACGGTACTGCGCCCTGTTGATCCAGACTTGAGTGCAGAGTGTTGGAAAAGTACAATAAAGCTGAATTTGAAGCTTGCAGACCACACCTCCTCTATTCTTTTTAATTAAGACAAGGCTAATGCTAGCCTATAACAAACAGAACAGAATACTGAAGAAAGAACACGGACGGGGGGACAGACAGGAGTCACACACACAACAAAGGGTGTGGGTACGACAGACAGGGGGGAGGGAAGGTAGTGGAGGGGAGGAGGAAAATGCAGAGGGGGCCCACAGGGAGGGGCAGACTTCCCTCTGCCTAATGCATCCTTTATACCTTCAGGTATTCCAGGTATTCCGCCGAGAAGGTAAAACGATCCCACTCAAGCCATGTCTCTCTGTGTTTCTCTAAATTACCCTTTAGCAAGGCCGTGAGCTCCTCCATCCTGCCAATATCTCTGACTCTGGCAAGCCATAGCGCAGTAGTTGGGGGTTCTGGAGATTTCCAGCAAGCCGGAATGTAAGTCCTCACGGCATTCAGGAGTGGAGCGAGCAAAGACTTGCCTCGTCTCCGGATAGAGGTAGGGGCAAGATTGAGGAGGTAGCTTGCCGGATCTTCAGGTCAATGTCCGTATGCACAATTTTCCTCACGTTGCCCCAAAACCCGGAGAGCCCCTCACACTCCCAAAAAATGTGCAGCATTGTGCCCTAGCTCCTGAAAATCTCCAGCAGAGGGGGGAAGATAAGGGGAATATTCTTGATAATCTGGCCGGTACTAAATACCATTGGGTAAGGATCTTGTAAGACACTTCTTGGTACCTGCAAGACATGGAGGTCTTATGGGCCAGCTGAAGCATTGCCTGCTTTTGATCTTCTGTGAAGTTCCTGTTTAGCTCCCTCTCCCAGCTCTCTCCGAAGGAGGGTGAAAAGGATTCCGTGGGGCAGATCACCAGTGAATATGTAAATGCCAGAGCCCCTCTGAAGTGGCCATTCTCTGTACAGACCTGTTCAAAGGGGGTCAGGGGTCTGGAGGCCTCAGTCGCCCGACTAATAGAATTTTGAAAATGTGTTAGCTGGAGGGTTTGCCAGAAGTTGAGCATAGGCAAGGATTCCCTAGCCGTCAGCCCATCCAACCCCATCCAGCCTGACCCATCCCGTAGGTGCATGATCCTGAACCGGTTCCGCCTCGTCCACACCCGGAATGTGCTGTCAGAATTGCCTAACGAGAAGTCTGGGTGGCCTTGCAGAAAGGGTTCCAGTGTAAGAAAAAAAAATTAGGGGGGATAGCGGACACCCCTGGTGTGTGCTATTTGCAAGGGAGAACGGTTCAGAAGCCAGCCCATGTACCACGACGGACGCCAAGGGGTACGAGTAGGAGGCCATGATCCATCGGGTCAGGTTTTCTCCAAGGCCGACATGTTTAAGGGTGGCGGAGATAAATTCCTAACTTACCCTATCAAAGGCCGACCTGGTCCCAATGTATGATGAACGGAATGAGCAGGGCAAGCCTGTCAGCTATTATTTTGTTGAAGAGCTTTATATTGCTATTCAACAAGGAGATGGGTCTATAACTTCCACATTGTGCTGGATCTTTACCCGCCTTTGGAATTACCGTTTTATTCGCTCGTAGGGTGTCCCTGGGCGGGGGGGGGGGAACGCCGTCTCTTATGGAGCCGAAGGATGTAAGAATTGGGGGCCCAGATTTTCTGAAAATTCTTTGTAATAATCTAAGCTAAAACCATCAGGACCCGGGGCCCTCCCTGGTTTGGTGTTTTTAATGGTCCTTAAAAACTCATCCATCTCGATTTCCCCCTCCAGGGCATCTACAACCTCCTGTTTAAGACGAGGAAGCCCCAACTTGCGGATATAAGTGTCTATGTCGTTCTGATAGGTGGCAGGTTTGTCTCGTGGCAGATTATAGAGTTTCTCGTAGAACCTCCTGAACGTTTTAGCAATGTCTGTCGCCAGATGTAACCTATTGCCCTCCGGATCGTGAATGAGAGGGATATAATTTCTGCTAGGTTGTATTTTTCAAGGCCCTAGCCAGCACCTTGCCACATTTATTGCTGTATTCATAAAAAAAAAAACCCTGCACCTGACCGCTAGGCTTTTATCCTCCACAAAGAAAATGTCTCTGAGGGATTCCCGCAAGCTCGCCAGGCCGTCAAGGGTCTGTTTATGCCGAGTTTCAATTTTAAATATCTCTTGGGTAAGGTGGTTGATCTGTTTATTCCTTTCTTTTTTGAGGCGGACTCTATGTTTGATCAGAAGCCCCCTTATCACACACTTGTGAGCTTCCCACAGAGACATTGGCGAGATCCCCTCAGTGTTCTTTGTCACAAAAAACTCAGCAATGGCCTTTTTAATATCCGCCTTCACCCCCGGATCTTGCAGGAGAGAGCTGTTTAGCCTCCACTGTCCTCTAAGGGGGTCAGTATCAGGGATGGCTATGGTCAGGGAGATTGGGGCGTGGTCCGAAACGGTAAATGAACCGATCTCAATGCTGGTTCTGAGGTGCAGGAATCTATGGGGGACCAGAAACCAGTCGATGCGGGAATATGAGTTATGTGCCGCAGAGAAAAAAGTGTAGTCCCTCCCCTTGGGGTTAAGTCTCTTCCAGACATCCATAAGTTGGTTGTTGAATAGGAGGGCTTTGAGTTTTTCATAGCCATGAGGGAGGAGTGGGACATCCCATGGGATGTATCTGCCTTGGGATCAAGGACCGTGTTAAAGTCCCCGCCCAGCAGGAGAACCCCCTCCGTAAAAGCTGCCAGCTTCCCAAGAGTAGAGTGCAGAAATTTGTATTGGTTGACGTTAGGGCAGTAGCACATAGCCAACGTCACCTTTAAAGAAAAGAGAGTGCCCTTAAAGCGGTCTTTCACTCTGAATAAGAGTCTATCTTATATGTTTCCCACACCCTGTACATACAGATTGCTCACATTAAAAATCATCCTACCTGCATCTACTGCATGTTATGAGCCTTTAAACATCCAAGATGGTGGCTCATGGAACATCAGGCAGCCTCCAAACAGCAAGTGCCTTCTGACTGTGCTGCTCTGCATTCTGGGATTGCTGACCTTTTCCTAACCCCAGCTCTGCTCTGTCTGAGCAAAACACAACTATAACCTGCCACCCTGTACTTTAGCCCACTCTCCTCTCTCAGTAAGTGTGACTGTAGCACAGTGCAGTCTATTGAAGATGTTCACAAGCTTCAGGCTGACTTGGACACATTGAGTGTCTGGGCATCCACTTGGCAAATGAAGTTCAATGTGGAAAAATGTAAAGTCATGCACTTGGGGTCTAATAACCCGAAGGCAACATATGTCCTCGGGGGAGTAAAACTGGGAGAGTCACTTGTTGAGAAGGATCTGGGGGTACTAGTAGATCACAGACTAAATAACAGCATGCAATGCCAAGCAGCTGCTTCCAAGGCCACCAAGATACTATCGTGCATTAAAAGAGGCATGAAATCACGGGATAGAGATGTAATTTTGCCTCTTTACAAGGCACTGGTGCGCCCTCACCTGGAATATGCCGTCCACTTCTGGGCACCCGTTCATAGAAAGGACGCCCGGACTCTGGAAAGGGTGCAAAGGAGAGCCACCAAACTAATAAAGGGAATGAAAGATCTTAGTTATGAGGAAAGATTACGAGAATTAAATCTGTTTAGTCTTGAGAGGAGGCGATTGCGGGGGGACATGATTAACTTGTATAAATATATAAATGGACCATACAAAAAATATGGGGGAACACTATTTCACGTAAAATCCTCTCTAAGGACAAGGGGGCACTGCCTTCGATTGGAAAAAATGAAATTTAGTCTCCGGAGGCGACAATCATTTTTTACCATAAGAACTATAAATCTATGGAATAGCCTCCCACAGAAGCTTGTTACAGCATCAACCGCTGACAGCTTCAAAAAAGGATTAGATGCTTATTTTGATGAAAATAACATTAACAGTTACTACTAGTGGTTATCAATAAAAAAAAATAAAGACAAAAAATAAAATAAATAGCTTCCCCTATGAAATAAAAAATAACTTCCCCCTACCCCAACACCCTTGGTTGAACTTGATGGACATATGTCTTTTTTCAACCGTATTAACTATGTAACTATGTAACTATGTTTCTGAGTCAAGATGGCGGCACCCGTATTCTAAAGTCCTGAACAGAGTTGCAGCCCGGTGGGGGAAAGAATAATAAGTAAGTGACTAAAAACGTAAAATATATTAACTTTAGATGCTGGGGAATCATTTTTAAAGGTTTGGGCTTTTCAATAAATCATGGTGAAGGTTCGGTTTAATAACTAGGAACCTTCCCTTCGGGTCCTGGAGAGACTCAGAGTGGGTCCACGGCAGGGACCCGGCTAGGAGGATGGCAACTCCCCTGGATTTCAAATCTGGGGAAGGGCAGAGATATTGAGTTATGAAGGAACGGTTAGTGAAGTTGTGGGACCTCCCTTCCTTTAGGTGGGCCTCCTGCAGGAAGGTGACCTGTGTGTATAGGCGCCCCAGCTCCCTCAGGACAACGGATCTCTTGAAGGGGGAATTAAAGCGGACCTTCACTCTGAATAAGAGTCTATCTTATATGTTTCCCACACCCTGTACATACAGATTGCCCACATTAAAAATCATCCTACCTGCATCTACTGCATGTTATGAGCCTTTAAACATCCAAGATGGCGGCTTATGGAAGCCGCCATCTTATCAGGCAGCCTGCAAACAGGAAGTGCCTCCTGACTGTGCTGTTCTGCATTCTGGGACTGCTGACCTTTCCCTGACCCCAGCTCTGACCTGTCTGAGCAAAGCACAGCTATAACCCGCCCCACTGTACATTATCCCACTCTCCTCTCCTCAGTAAGTGTGATGCTTCTGAGTAAAGATGGCGGCGCCCGTATCCTAAATTCCTGAACAGAGTTGCAGCCCAGTGGGGGAAAGAATAATAAGTTAGTTACTAAAAACGTAAAATATATTAATTTTAGATGCTGGGGAACCGGTTTTTAAGAGTTTGGGCTTTTCATTAAATCACGCTGAAGGTCCTGTTTAAGCCCCTTAACGTTCAGGGATGTGCACCTGACCCTTGGCATTGCAGAGCCTCCAAATCTCCGTGGCACAAGGGTCTGCTGAGGGACTAGTGTGTCTGGGAGGCGGGATTCAAGGGCGAAGAGGGGTGGAGTAAACAAGGGTGGAGAAGGAGGGGTGGAGACACAAGGAGAAAAGGGGGGAGGAGCAGGGAACGTGAGAAGGTAGACAGAAAATGAGGAGAGGGATCAAAACAAGACAATACGGGGTCAAACACAAAGCGATAGAACCAAAATTGCACCACTTAAGGGTGCTACCAGATAACACAAAAACCTAAACAGGAAATACGTTTTGTTTCCCACTTGCGAAGCCCACCACCACCCACAAGGTTGGCAGAAGGGGCTTAGTCCTAGCGTGGGAGGGAGGCGGACCAGAAGGATAAGAGATCCCCCTCAGCCGACCCAGAGGATAAGCAACGCATATCACACAGAATGTTTGGGCTCCCCCATTACCGCCCAGACGCCTCCCACCCGCCCGCTTGGGACAGGTGGGGGGCCGCCCAGGCTGCAACCGGAGGAGTCACCACATGAGGAAATATATCAGGCCATTGCCAGGCAGTAAAACACATATAAGGCCTAACGTTGAGAACAGCAAGCTAACGGAGAGAAAAAGAAGAGGACAACAATTGATTTGTTAATACATCAGCTTGGAAAAGGATATCTAGACAGCCACACGGCTTGGACTGGATCAAGTCTCGTTTTCCCAGGGGCGCGGAACCCCAGGCGATCTTCTGGCGTTTCTCCTGCGTGTAGCGTTGCCACCTCTGGCCTGTCGGGCTTTCTGCGGCAGTCTGCCTTTCCCTCGGCTTGGAGCAGGGAACGGTGAGGGGTCAAACCAATCCGGTACCGCAAAAGGCACCATCTCCAGGAGAGTGAAGAGCTCAGGAAGATCAGCCGGAGACCTCAACGTGAGTCGATTTTTGCGGATAAGCAGGTGAACTGGGTAACCCCATTGGTAAGTAGCGCCGCAGTCCAGAATTTTCGCCAGGAGGGGTTTCAGGGGCCGCCGCATATCGATGGATCTTCTGGAAATGTCCGGGAAAATCTGGATGGTCGCTCCGTGAAAGCAAATTCTTTCTCTCATGCTTTCCTCAAGATCTCTTCCTTTATGGAGTAGTAATGCAGGCGGCAAATGACATCCCGAGGGCGGTCTGGGTCAGCCAGTTGTGGGCCGAGGGACCTGTGAAGGCGGCCAATAACCATTTCCGTGTCAGAGGACCAGTTGAGTATCTCTTTGAAGATGCCCGTGGAGGTGTGCAGAAGTTGGTCAGTGCCCGTCGCTTCTGGGAGGCCTCTTAATTTGATATTGTTCCGCCTGCTTCTATTCTCAAGGTCGTCCAGGTGCAGGACCGCGGCCTGGGAGATGGATCGCTAATCCTTTTTTCAGGGCCTCTATTCTCTGTGTTGTCGAGAGGTGCGATTGCCCCAGACCTGAAACTTTGGAATCGAGGCCAGCCACTGAGGTCTGAAATGTCCTCCCCCGGGGGGAGCCCCAGCAGCTAGCTGCAGCCATCTTTGGGCCCCCCTCTCCTCCACCCTTAAGGCGCTCCGGGGCCATATAGGTGCTAATCTTCCTCGTTTGAGGGGGCGAGGAAGTCTTCACCCCCTTCCTCTTCTTAGCCATCTCCTCCAAGCAAAGATTGGTGTGAGCTATCACCCCAAAAAGGCCACAAACACGTCCTCACTCCTCCATGTCTGGCCACACCCCCCTGCTCCCTTCTTTCCCCCCGGGGTTTTATGAAAGTTGTACAGTGCCTCGTAGAACCTACGAAAGGCTTCAGCTATTTCATTGGTAAGGTAGACCATTGAAGATGCCCGTGGAGGTGTGCAGAAGGTGGTCAGGGCCCGTCGCTTCTGGAAGGCCTCTTAATCTGATATTGTTCCACCTGCTTCTATTCTCAAGGTCGTCCAGGTGCAGGACCGTGGCCTGGGAGATGGATTGCTGGACCGCTAATCCGTCTTTCAGGGCCTCTATTCTCTGTGTTGTCGAGAGGTGCGATTGCTCCAGACCTGAAACTTTGGAATCAAGGCCAGACCCTGAGGTCTGCAGGTCTGAAATGTCCTTCTTAAAGGAGCTTTCTACCCTCGATATAAAGGATGCCACATTGGCCTTGGTGGGCAGGGCTCTAAGCTCGACCCTGATATCTGCAAGCATCCCGTCGCATGCGTCAGGGGTAGGGTTATGGCTCTGCGCCCAGCAGCCGGCCGGTACTACTAGCGGATCGGGGGAGTTGGCATCTTGTTCTGATGGAGTCCATGGCAGACGCGGCCCCTGGCCATCCCCCGGGGGGTGGCTCGCTGAAGCTTGAGTGGGGCCTCCGGGCGGGGAGGTCCGCCGCGATCCAACACAGTGAACCCTTGCCAGGTTCTGGGGTCTGGGGCGCGGAAGGGTTCGCCCCAGCCGGCTTGTAGCTGCTGTTTCCTGTTTCTGCGGTGACCCCTGTGCTACCCGCCAAATGCCAGGAGGGGGAAGGGGCATCCCGAGCAGGGACATTGGGAGAGAACCAATCCCCGCAGGGGCTCCGCGAAGGCTCTGAAAATGCAGGGGATCCCGAGCTGTGAAGACATGGAGTACTGGACACCATGTAAGGGGATGTCCCCGGCCACCCCATGACATCCACCCACTAGAGAGCTGTCCGTTGCCCCCATTTCTTCAGATGTTTTGTGAGGGGAACCTGCAGAGCGTCCGTATTCTCCCCCTTATGTGGTCCCCCCCCTGTGCAGGGTCGCGGTCTGCCCGCCGGTGAGCCCGTCTGTCAGCGGGGACTGTCGCCTGTTACCCCCCGCGTCAGCCCCGTTGCTCACCTCACCTCCACCCGGGCTGTCATTCAGGTGAGTCATCGAGCTCGGGGAGAGAGGGCATCGCAGCGTCGAGACGTCAGCCGCCGGCTGCTCCTCTCGACTTCTCCCGCACTTCCAGCGGCCCACTCCTCCTCCCTCCCTGGGCACACAGCTGATCTTCTGCCGCGGCGACCGTAACGTGTGATCCACAGCCATCTTCTCGCGTGGCAGCGTCCCGGCCGCCCAACCGCTGCCCGCTCCTCTCACCTCCATCTTGATCGGGCATGCCAGGGCTCCTCCGATCCTCATGGCAGTCATCTAACGGGCGCCCAGGGTGAGTGACCACCTCCTCCTCTTTCCGCCGCTCCCTCACGATCGCCTCCACATGCATGTGGGAGTCCGGGCAGCTAGCTGCAGCCATCTTTGGGCCCTCCTCTCCTCCACCCTTAAGGCGCTCCGGGGCCATATAGGTGCTAATCTTCCTCGTATGAGGGGGCGAGGAAGTCTTCACCCCCTTCCTCTTCTGAGTCATCTCCTCCAAGCAAAGATAGGTGTGAGCTATCACCCCGAAAAGGCCACAAACACGTCCCCACTCCTCCATGTCTGGCCACACCCCCCCACTCCCTTCTTTCTTCCAGGGTTTTAGGAAGGTTGTACAGCGCCTCGTAGAACCTACAAAAGGCTTCAGCTATTTCATTGGTAAGGTAGACCATCCACCCCTCAGCGTTGTTAATCTTGGGAATATATGTTTTAACCCTCTGGGACCGCAGGGGTCTCGCTAACAGCCTACCGCATTTGTCCACCGATTCATAAAATGCCTCCGACAAGACCCCAGGGCCAATCTCCTCAGAGGTTTTCAACTAGAAGTAGTCCCTCAGGTCCCTTGAGCCTTCGACAAGACCCCAGGGCCAATCTCCTCAGAGGTGTTCAACTCGAAGTAGTCCCTCAGGTCCCTCTGCACTTCAGCTAGCACATTTTGGTCTTCTAAAAGCGAGGCATTCAGCCTCCAGGACCAGCACTTTGGGATAGGGTGGGGGCATGTGGTAGTAAGCATGATAGGGGCGTGGTCTGATACCGTGATATTGTCAATAGCCGTGTCTGTCATCTGCGACAAGGAGGCATGAGGGATCAAGAATAGGTCTATTCTCGAATACGACCCATGCGGTGCGGAGAAGGTATAATCCTGAATGCTCGGGTGTTGTATTCTCCATGGATCCACTAACTGATGGATAGCAAGTACTTTTTTAAGGCACTTCAGCCTGGCAAAGGATTCACGAGGACCCCCCCTCGACGTGTCAATGAGTGGATCCAGCGCAATGTTAATATCCCCCCCCTATGATCAGCTCACCCTCCCTAAAGGAGGCAAGCTCCTCTAGCACTCACTCAAGGAAGGCAATCTGACCAGTGTTGGGTGCATATATGTTTACAAACGTGTATAGACACATCTGTTTTGATATCTACTAATTCCCAAGGAAGAGCTGCGTCCAGCAATATAGTGACCCCTCTAGACCTGGAGTCTGAGGAGTGGCTGTGGTAGGCCCTCAGGTAAGATTTATTGCCAAAGGAGGGGGGGTCTTCATCCTGAAATGTGTTTCCTGCAAGAGGGCAACCCTGGCCTTCAACCCCTTGAAATTTCTAAGAACTAGGGACCTTTTCTCCGGGCTGTTTAAGCCTTTGACATTAAGAGACACCACTTTAACCTCGGCCATAGCGTTAGATACACTCTCTGTACGCTTCTGGGCTGCCTACCCCCAACGCAGGGACCACAAGGTCTGTCCCAGTGTCAGGAAACCGGGTGCGAACCCTGATTGCGGAGACTGCAACTCTGCTCACCTCTCGACCGGGAAGCCTGGAGTCTAAGGGCCAACCTGGTATTCACTAGAGCCTCTGATGGTGAGCATAGGCTGGGCTGCAGGAAGGCCCCAGGTCAGGCAACCTAGGAGTGGGTTTTGCTGAATTCCGGGTAGGAGACAGACCAGAGCTGATCTGGGAATGTGAAGCAGGCTGAAGTCGTGGGCTGGCAGATCTGAATCAAAGTCGAGAAACAAGCTGAGGTCGTGGGCAGGCAGAACAGGATCGTGCTCACAAAACAAAGTCGAAGTCGTCAGGAAAGCAGGATCGTAGTCAGAAGCAAGCCGGGTCGGTACACAAGAAGGAATCACAGAAACTCAGGAGCATGCAGGAAAAACAACAACTGGTAATTGAGGACAGGCCTTATCTGTTTTTATAGGCCCCTGCACATGCTCAGTAGAGAGGACTCACGGGTGGCCTCTGCTGGTCAACAGGAGGAACAGTCCTGGTTCTCTGACATTAGCGAACAGGCGCCCTCTGCTGGACTACAGGGGGAATAGTCCTGGTTCTCCGACATAAGGGAACAGGCGCCCTCTGCTGGACTACAGGGGGAACAGTCCTGGTTCTCTGACACCCAGAGACCGCTTAAAATACTGGGAAGGACTTCTACTCCCCTAAGGATGGGCAAGGGTATAGAAAGGAAGGGAAACACACTAAGGAATATGTGTCAGAACACTTAACAACTAAAGTATCCTTCACGGATAAAGAAACCAGGTCCGACAGGCAACCAGTCCGCCCTGGTCTGCCTATTGTGGGTGCCGTGTCTTTTCACTGGGGGGCTAATCCGCAGACAGGACCCACCGCCCCGTGACCCCATCTAGAAGAGATCCCCCTGAACATTTGAAGCAAAATTCAACATGACTAGGCCACAAATAACCGACCCCGGGGGCCCAACATGTAATAACCAGAGCAAATAGAAAAACAGATCCCAGGAAATTACTACTGTTAATTACAATAACTATATGTCAGAATTAGTTCATCCCTCTGGGTGAGCCAATCTGACCCATTGGTGACCCTTCCTTCAGCAAATAGAGGGGGTCTGGTGATAGCTGGTCCACTGAAGGCTAAACAGAAAAACTTCCAGGACTAGGTCCGGTCCTGGCTCAAGTAAGATGGACCCAGCACACCCACCACACCTCTGAGCAATTTAAGTTAAAAGAATACCATTCTTTATTTTGAATGTATTAAAATCTCTGAATACAAAAATACATAAATCAAATTCATACAGTTTTCCATTCATTAAGTATACAATGCCTAGTTAACGACTATTACCATTACATACTTGCTTCCCAAGATAATATTTTTTGTATAACATTGGTGGCATTAATGAGTACTTAATCCAAGGTGACTATTTTGTCTTACTAATCTGAAGGTCAAACAGACAGGGCAGACATGTTTCGCCACGTGGGCTTCTTCAGTGCCCTAATATACATAACAGAGAGAAGGAAGTATGGTTTAACATACATGTGGATGAATATATACATCATTTGATACAATGTCATATAGTCTTATATCAAGGCACACTAGGACCAAGTATACAACATATGTGAAAAAGTTGTTCCTTAATAACACCCTGTGTCATAGACTATTTTTCAAATAGGGACCATACTTATTTACCTGATTTTTATTTTGTTGTCAGAATGAGTGTCAGATCTTGGAGGAGATGAGGAGTCACCACTTATCCCTCTTTATGTAATTGCCTGGTTTCTTAATATTTTATTTTATTTGTCTATGTCCCAACTTGGGGGTCACATGAATGGAGATTTTTTAGTGCAGTAGTATAATAGCACTTAATAGTCTATAAAAGAATATATATTTTCTTTTATAGACTATTAAGTGCTATTATACTACTGCACTAAAAGAAAGCACGTCTACAGTACTGTAAGCACGCAGAAACTGAGGTAATATTAATGTAGAAATCCATACTAACTTGAGTAGGAACCACCAGTTTCAAAGGGGTTCCCCTTCCCCCTCTTTCCCCTCCCCCCCTTCTTCTCCCTCTTACAATGGGCCATTATTAACAGCAATATTATTATCGTTTTCGGTCTCTTCCAATTTGTTAGGACTTTTAGACATCTCCATTCATGTGACCCCAAGTTGGGACATAGACAAATAAAATAAAATATTAAGAAACCAGACGATTACATAAAGAGGGATAAGTGGTGACTCCTCATCTCCTCCAAGATCTGACACTCATTCTGACAACAAAATAAAAATCAGGTAAGTATGGTCCCTATTTGAAAAATAGTCTATGACACAGGGTGTTATTAAGGAACAACTTTTTCACATATGTTGTATACTTGGTTCTAGTTTGCCTTGATATAAGACTATATGACATTGTATCAAATGATGTATATATTCATCCACATGTATGTTAAACCTTCTCTCTGTTATGTATGTTAGGGCACTGAAGAAGCCCACGTGGCGAAACATGTCTGCCCTGTCTGTTTGACCTTCAGATTAGTAAGACAAAATAGTCACCTTGGATTAAGTACTCATTAATGCCACCAATGTTATACAAAAAATATTATCTTGGGAAGCAAGTATGTAATGGTAATAGTCGTTAACTAGGCATTGTATAATTAATGAAAGGAAAACTGTATGAATTTGATTTATGTATTTTTGTATTCAGAGATTTTAATACATTCAAAATAAAGAATGGTATTCTTTTAACTTAAATTGCTCAGAGGTGTGGTGGGTGTGCTGGGTCCGTCTTACTTGAGCCAGGACCGGACCTAGTCCTGGAAGTTTTACTGTTAATTACAACAACAAACGGTAGACATCCATGAAACTCTGAGGTCACTGGAGCACCTCCGGTTCCCCACCACTCGGCTGTTTCCCTGGCCTCCTCCCCAGATGGATGGGCTAGGGGAAGGCCAAGGAGAGCCAGCCAAGTACTCGCATAAATCTCTGGAGCATCTGGGGTGTCCTCTCACCAAGCCATCGAGTCCCTTAAACCGGACCTTCAGAGTGATTTAATGAAAAGCCCAAACTCTTAAAAAACGGTTCCCCAGCATCTAAAATTAATATATTTTACGTTTTTAGTCACTAACTTATTATTCTTTCCCCCACTGGGCTGCAACTCTGTTCAGGAATTTAGGATACGGGCGCCGCCATCTTGACTCCGAAGCATTACACTTACTGAGGAGAGGAGAGTGGGATAAGGTACAGGGGGGCGGGTTATAGCTGTGCTTTGCTCAGGTCAGCAGTCCCAGAATGCAGAGCAGCACAGTCAGGAGGCACTTCCTGTTTGCAGGCTGCCTGATAAGATGGCGGCTTCCATAAGCCCCCATCTTGGATGTTTAAAGGCTCATAGCATGCAGTAGATGCAGGTAGGATGATTTTTAATGTGGACAATCTGTATGTACAGGGTGTGGGAAACATATAAGATAGACTCTTATTCAGAGTGAAGGTCCGCTTTAATGCTCTGCGGCATGTTGATGCGAAGGTCTCCTAAGGCACTTCAGATCCCGGTAGCTCCTCGGGCCCCTACGCTGGGGTCCTTCTTCGCGCTGGGCCACTGGTGACCCACTGAGTGCCATCCAGTCTGGTACCTGGAATTGAAGGAAGGTGAAGAGGTTCTCAAGATCACTGCCTTTCCTGATCACCAGATGAAAAGGGAAACCCCAACTATACATCGCTCCTGCTTTAACTACCACCTCCAGCAAGAGCCTCAGGAATCTCCTCATCTGTATGTTTCGCCGGGATAGGTCTGGCAGAATCTTGACAACATTCCCATTAAGCTCGATCGGGCCCGTTTCCCAGCTTTTCCTGGCAATTTCTTCTTTCAGGGTATAAAAGTGGACCCTACAGATTACATCCCTGGGATTTGACCGATCTTTCCTTCTCGGGCCCTGTGGACCCTGTCCAGCTCAATTGGGGTGAGCGGGTCCCTCCCGAGCACCTTGTTGAAAATGGAGGTAACGATCTGCTTCAGGTCTTCCCCGGAGAGGTCTCGGGGATGCCCCTGAGCCTTAAGTTGTTTCTTCGATTCCTGTTCTCAATATCGTCCATTTGTAGCTGGCACGTTTGTAGCAGAGCTTCCTGTCTGTCACATCTGGCTTCCAGGGACCGAATACGCTTGGCCGTTTCTGCCCCTCCTGTTTCCAACGAGGAGACTCTGTTGTCAATTTCTGTAACTCGCTGCTTGACCACCGCCATCTCCCTCTTATGGGCCTCTTCATATCTTGCAATCAAGCACTCAATGTCTGCTTTAGTAGGCAGCCCTGTCAGGAGAGAGTTTCCTGGTGGATGTTGTTTTCCTCCGCCACTGTAATCGGCGGGGCTGCAGGCAGATGTAGACTCTGGCACACATTAACGGCAGTGCTTGGGGCCAGATCCCAAGCCTCCGACCACACCAGTGGAGATGATGACGTCTGGCGAGGTGCAGGAGGGGACATGGGAGTAGGACTGTTAAACTGCAGGCCCTCTGACCTCTCTAGGGAAGGCGTTAACTGTGTCAGCGGGGAGCGGGGTGCCGTGGACACCTTTCAAGTCAGGGCAGGAACTCCCTGTCTCTGCCTCCGCTCCTTCGGCTGCCGCTGCAGCAGGATACCCATTTCACATGGTGGGCTTTGGGCTACGGCTGCACCGGGGGTGGGATCGCCACCAACTGATTTTGGGATAAAGGTAAATTTTTCCAGCCCACTCCTTCTGGCAGGCTTTCTGCTGCTTGACAATTCTGCCCATCGGGCATCCCAAAGTGGCTTGCTTGCTTGGCCTGGTCTCGCCCCCTGGAATGCCTCATCTCTTGGCTCAGTGTATGAGGGGACAGCCACCCCTCTTTCACTTTCATTTGCGCTTCCATCCTCTCTTCCCATCTCTTCTCCCCCCCCCCCCCCCCCCCACTGCCATTCATTCTCATGTGGCTGTTCTTTGCAGGGATGTCAGCAGGGCCAGTGTCTGCTGCAATACCTGTAATGTCGACCGGGGGGGGGGGCGGATCTTCTGTGCTGCTCTTGAAGCTCCAGCAGGCCGCCATATTACTGCACCCACCTGCCTCCTCCCGCGGCGGACTCCTCTCTCCACTCTCCGCCTGGTGCTCAGGGCCACTGCATTCCCTTCGGGAGCTCTCCCCCATCCTCCGCTCATCCTCGCTGGATCCCTCAGAGGTGGAGGTAAGATGTTCACTGTGGCGCCAGCTGTGGCCATTGGCGGCCGCCATCTTGTCTGCCAACCCATCTCCCGGCTCCAGGCTCCAGTCAGGGAAAGTAGCTTTCGAGGATCTCCGTTTTTGCTCTCCCCCAGCTGTCCTTTTGGTCCTCCTCCCCATTAGCTCTGGGGTCACTGCTGTGCTATCGGCTAACGCCCTCAGGGTCTAAGGGACGGGAGCTCTGCTGTCCACGTCCATTCACCACCATAGTCAGGACACGCCCCCCTCTTGACCATATGTTAAATTAACCTTTGCAATGCATACACGCCAACCTGTTGTTCATTTAATTTAAACACACAGGTTTCCATGGGACTCCCCCCTCTGTAACCCTCACCTCCAGTGATGTGTAAGTCACATGGGGAAAATTCCAGAGAGGCTCCACCTCTCTAGTATAAAAGTTTCCCTCAACCAGCTGGAAGCCAAGGCAGAGGAGGGGGAGACCTGTGTTCCCCCTTAATCCAGATGCTGGCAGGTGTCTAATAGTCACATCACAAAAAAAGGTAAGTATAAGTTAATTAATAAAATTAAATATTTTTTCTGTGGTCTAAAGGACCCCTATACCAGTTCGAAGTGCAGGGGGACAGCAATCCATCTGCCTGACATCCCGGCAGGAGACTTGCTGACCCACTTGCCACATGGGGACAGCAATCCATCTATCTGACATCCTGGCAGGATTCTTGCTGACCCACTTACCACATTACCCACACCCCAGGGAGGTGCGGAAGGTGTTCAGCAACTGTCCTGTGCAATAGGGCACAAGGTCTGAAAATAACTAGGACCAAGGGCTGCTAATAAATATAACTGGAAGAGATGGATGCTCTCTAGTGAAGCTCCGAGAGCACAGAAATCCCCGCACAGCTGAGCGAAATCGGCACGCTATCTGGGACAGCCTACCAGCCCAGGAGATAGTAGCCAGCATGGGCAAGTTGGAAGCAAGAGCATGCCGGCTAAGGGCAAGTGGTGCACCAGCATCTCCCCAGCACTCCATTTGTAGGGGGCCAAGATGGCGGACCACGCAGTGAGAGGGACTCTGGTCTCTCACCGCAACACAACGACTTTTCGTAGCACCGGAGACTTAACTATGGGAACACCGGACATCTTCCTCCAAGGTCTAGTCCAGTAAGTACATACCCAGACCAGCCTCGTGAGTGGTCGGGTGAGCCACCCTCCTCATCATTATCCTCAGTTTCCCCCCCCCAAATGTGGGCCCCACAGTTCACACTGTGATGGCTCAGCTTGCCCTGCAGGCTCAGAGACAGCCCCGCGCTAGAGCCCGATCCCAACCACCCAGAGACAACTCGTTGTGGACAGTTGATAGCTGGGAGTGTCACAGCAGTCCAGACAAACTTCCCTATGTGTCTTTGTACCAACAGGGGACAGAGACAATTAAGGGAGTACCCCTGCCAGCTCCCCCCCCCCCATAATCTGGGTTCTCTCATGACAGTGAGCTCTCCCAGTTTCTGCTGGAAGACCTCAGCTTCTGTGAGGCTGCCAGCATACAAGGCTCCCCTAACTCAGATAAATTCTAAGTATACATCATGTTTGAAACAAAAGCACAGAGCTGAGAATAGTAGTCCTTCAAGAGTCTTTTAAACAAGGAGAAGGGAGGCAGATCTTCAAAAACTTCAATATCACCCTGTGATCAATTCATCCAGTGCCAATCCACCACCTATTAAATTGGAGGCTTACCAGAACATCCAGAATATTGAGCTTTCAATCATCAAAGGATCTCGAATTAATAAGATAACTCGTCAATCATTCAGCATGGGGTTTTCTTCCCATGTGTTCAATACTCCAACTCTCCACATTCAGGGTAACAAAAGTTATAAACCCAACATACATGTAGGGAGAGATAGAGAGGACAGAATCTAGTGCAACAACGCTAATTATAAAATCCACTATAATCTAAAATCTTTTGCACTCACATTTCCATTCATAAATAAAAGGCACATATGAATATTGCAGAGCTTTTGCGACTCTCACCGCAAGTGCTCCCAATCCAGCGATGTGTTCAACAGAAACAATAACTTTTTGATAAAATGAAAGAGGTGCTGCTCACCAACGCGTTTCACCCCAGGAGGGGCTTTAACCAGGTTTGCAGCAACAGATCAAGTAGTTGTTTAAATAGTTCCGGGATTCCAAACATCAGGAAGTGTATCCAAATCACTTCCGGGTTGTAAACGCAGCCGAAGCGATTGTAATCCTCACCTCTCAGCTTGCATCACCTGCGCCTGCGCGCACTGCCCAAGCTACTGAGGGATAAAGAAAGATGGCCACGGCGGTGCACCGTTCCTCAATGCGCACGCGCCGTTTGAAGGGCGGTAATAGATAAAGCAAAATGGCCGCAACAGTCAATAGAAAGCCACTGCGCATGTGCCAGCCTACTGTCAGCAGGACGCTAGCTGTCAGAGCTTAAAAATCGGTGGATCCTACCATAATCCCTACTACTCCCATACCACAAATAAAAACCCCATTGCGCACGCGCACACAGTGGACAAATAAAATACTGCTGCACGTGTGCCCACTATAAAACTTGCAGTGAAATATCCACGGCTCTGGCGTTCACACCCGCTATTTTAAAGCGCGCGTCCATGATCTTAAAGGGAGCATATGGTGTACAGTTAGCTGCATATGCGCCAACAGTAATGAAGGGCAATTATAATTCCTCAACTGTTCATATAACAAGAAGTGGAGTGGAAAGTAGGGGAACAATAATATCCTAACAAATGATAAATCAGACGTTGGTGGTCAGATCCCTATATATGCACCAGTTCAAATCACATATAAAGGTGAAGATCACCAGCCCAAAAATATGGGCAAGCCCTAATTCTCTTATTACATGTAGCCAATAAAAAAAGGAGAGGATAGGGAGTCCTCTAGGCGAGAGTCATCAAAGACAGCATTCAACAATAAAATATAAAAATAACAATATAAAATAACATGTCTTTTTAAAAATCACCGTATGGAGGCATCCCCGGATACTGGGCTTGTGCCCCCCTCGGGGCAATCCAGGCTGTGTTTGGGGTGTGGGGTATCCCTTTTGGTGGATGATGTATTTCTTTGTGTACCCTGTGCGCAGCGGTCTATTACGCGGCAGACCGGATCTCAGGCGTCCGGTTCTGCTCTGCCAGTCTCCTCTCCGTCTCCCCCTCGCTTGACACGTACCCCACGTGATGTGGTCATTGGCGGGGAGTCGCAATCTGAGGTGTGTGCCAGATTGGCCAATCTTGAAAAATAGTTTTCCAGTGCCGTTGCTAAAAAGGCCACGGCAAAGAGAAAACATTTGTATACGGCTGCGCAGACCATTGATAGGGAGGATTTTGACTCCCTGGATTGGTCTGATTGTTCCCTGCGTGAGGAAGGGGAGTTGTATGAGGAGTCTGATGACTCCGATGATCAGCAGTTTGTGGGCGCTGATACCGAGCAGGGCCAGGGGGATTCTTTGGATACCGCTAGGGTCCTGGCTCATATGTTTGAGGTCCTGGCTATTTCTCCCCCCGAGGCGGCTCCTCCGCTGAAGGGGGAGCTCTTTGAAGTAACTAAGCCGCGCTTGGAATTTCCTTATCAAAAGCATTTGATGGTATCATTCTCAAGGAATGGGAGAGGCCGACTCGGCTTCCGGGTGTTCCAGCGGGTTGGGACAGGAAATATCCCTTTCCGGCGGACGCGGTGAAGCACTGGTCGTCCCCCCCCCCGAGGTGGATGCTCCTGTTTTGGGGTTGTCCAGCTCCTCAGTCCTCCATTCTCCGGAGTGCACTACTCTCAAGGATGCTAGAGTACAAAATTTAGACAAGCTAGATGGGCAGCACCAGCCTATCTGCCCTCACAATATTTTGTAAAAATCCCAATATATAGCCAAAATATGGTGTGCACACCACCCCCAGCACTACAACTATAGGAACCAAAAGAAAAAGAAAGGAAGATCCACACTTCCCAACAAGTGCTAAGGGTTAAATATAATAAGTGGCACCACCTTCAAAGATTATACAAAAATATCCCAATTTATTACATAAGAATATACAAGTTAAAATACATTTAAACTGTTACACTACATAAACACACAAAAAACACACACAAGGGGGTGCCAGGGGTCTGTTGCAATACATAATATTGGTGAATCAATTCATTCCAAAAAGGTATAAACACATTTTCAATAAATTCTCAATATATTATTCAAATTCTGTGCAAAAATATGCTGATAATGTGCAAATTACAATATAATACATCCAGTGCAACTCAATATCAATCCAAAAAATCCTAAACCAAACATAAGTAATCAAAAATCTATAAGGAACTATCATAGAGCAGGAAAACGAACCAGGGTGAGTCAGTAAGAGTAAACAAGCAAGGTGTGCATACTTATTATATTTAACCCTTAGCACTTGTTGGGAAGTGTGGATCTTCCTTTCTTTTTCTTTTGGTTCCTACTCTCAAGGATGGTGAGGATAAACGCATTGACCAGATGGCTTGTCATGGTTTTGCCAGTGTTGGATCGGCCTTGCGGCCGGTTTTTGCTTCTGAGCTTGTACTGGTTGCTGCCAGGTCGGTTGTTAGGGGATTGTTGACCTCTTCCGGGCTTGACCCGGCTAGTGAGGAGTTTGCCGACCTTAAGCGCTGTGAGTTATTTTTATCCTTTGTGCTGTCTGCCCTGGACGACACTTTGGTGATGTCTAGCAGAGCTGCGGCTCTGCTTGTGGCTATCCGCCGGTCGGTTTGGTTACGCCAGTGGGCGGCTGATTTTGTGTCCAAAAAGTCGCTCACGGCCCTTCCCTTTGTGGGGTTGCGGCTCTTTGGAGAAAAATTGGATTCGGTGGCAAAGGGAGGTAAGTTACCTCAGCGTAAGAAGCAGCGTCGCCCCCTTTCTCTCAGTCCTTTCGTGGGGCTAGAGTTGGCAGGGGTTCGACCTTCCCTTCGTCCAGAGGTGATTCCTGGCCTAGGGGCAGGGGTCGGGCCCGTCCAGGACACATTTGGGGCTTCAGGCCTAGAGCCCCTGCCAAGCCGGCTCAGCAATGAGGGGGCGCCCTCACCCTTGCAGGTGGGGGGACGGTTGCAACTCTTCTCCCATGTCTGGGTCCAAGAGGTCTCGGACAGGTGGATTCAGGAAGTGGTGTCTTCCGGTTACAAGCTGGAGTTCGAGTTCCGTCCCCCTCCCAAATTCTTCAGATCTCGGGTGCCGTCAGATCCTCTGGCCGCCCAGGGGCTTCGGGCGGTGGTTGCAAGTCTCGTGGACATGGCTGTCATCTGTCCGGTGCCCCTCTCAGACCGGGGCCTGGGCTTCTATTCCAATTTGTTCACGGTGCCCAAGAAGGACGGATCCGTTCGTCCCATTCTGGATCTGAAGTTGCTCAACAGGTTCGTCCGTCCCTGGAAGTTCCATATGGAAACTCTGCGCTCAGCCATCCATTCACTTCGTCAAGGGGACTTCATGACGTCCATAGACATCAAGGATGCTTACCTGCATATTCCAATATTTCTGGCACACCAGAGGTTCCTCAGGTTTGTCGTGGACAATCGGCATTTTCAGTTTGTGGCTCTTCCGTTTGGCCTTACCTCGGCTCCAAGGGTTTTTACCAAGGTGTTGGCAGGAATGATGGCCATCCTCAGAGCCAGGGGTATCCGCATCGTGCCCTATCTGGACGATCTTCTCATCATGGCGTCTTCCCTCAGTCAGGCATAACTGGATACCAGGAATGTGGTGTCCACTCTGGAGAGTTTCGGTTGGGTGATCCACTATCCCAAGTCCTGCCTCACTCCCTCCAGGGTGGTGGAGTTCCTGGGAATGTCTCTGGATACTTCTCAGGCCAGGGTGTTTCTCCCCCGAGCCAAGGTTCTTCTGATTCAGGAATTGACTCAGCGTCTTCTATCCATTCCCTGCCCGTCCATCCGGCTAGGGATGCGACTTGTGGGATTGATGGTGGCGTCATTCGAGGCAGTTCCCTTTGCCCAGTTTCACACAAGGACGCCCCAGCTCCATCTCTTGGCGGTCATTGGATCAGTCCTTTCTGATGTCCCCCCGGGTGCGGCGTTCCCTTCGGTGGTGGCTAAAACCAAGCAATCTGACAAGGGGCAGATCCTTTCTGACCCCTCGTTGGGAGACGGTCACCACGGATGCCAGCCTGTCAGATTGGGGGGGATTTTGGAAGGATCTTCAGTTTCAGGGACTGTGGGGGCCTTTGGAGGCTCACGATCCCATCATTGTTCTGGAGTTGAGAGCCATCAGGCTGGTTCTGGCTCACTTGACTCATCAGTTGCAGGGGCCTTCCGGTTCAAGTTCGGTCGGACAATCGGACAGCGGTCGCCTACATCAATCACCAGGGAGGGACTCGCAGCAGGCGTGCCCTCAGGGAAGTGTCCTTGATCCTTGCTTGGGCAGAGAGCAATGTCCCATGCATCTCGGCAGTGTACATTCCGGGAGTGGGGAACACGGAGGCGGACTCCCTGAGCAGGTGCTCATCTCGCCGGGGGGAATGGTCGCTCAGCCCCAAGGTGTTTCGGTCGCTTTTCCACTGGTGGGGGACTCCGGAGGTGGACCTCTTTGCCTCTCGTCACAATCACAAGCTTCCGGCATTTGTGTCTCTCTCGCGGGACCCTCTGGCTCTGGCAGCGGATGCCATGTCTCTGAACTGGGGGGATCTGGGGTTTCTGTACCTGTTCCCTCAGTTTCCCATGGTGGGCAGAGTGGTGCGCAAGCTGGCCCTAGAGGGCGCGTCAGCAATCCTGGTGGCTCCAAGGTGGCCAAGACAGGTTTGGTTCGCAGACGTGGTTAGGTTGGCGGAGGATCAGTTAGACCTGCCCCTTCTGCCGGATCTGCTCACTCAGGGGTCACTGCTCTACCCCAATTTACCAACGCTGGCTTTGATGGCGTGGTTGCTGAAACCTCCATCTTGAGGGAGGAAGGTCTTTCTGATGCTGTCATTCAGACTCTGGTTAGGGCTAGGAAGCAGTCTTCCTCTGCCATCTGTTATAGGACTTGGAGGTCTTATATTGATTTGTGTGAGGTCAGGGCCTTGCCTTGCAGGGCGTTTTCTATCCCTAAGGTTTTGGAATTTCTGCAACATGGTCTGGACCATGGTTTGCAGCTTAGGACGCTGAAGTTTCTGCCCTGGCGGTTTTCTTTCAAAAGCCTCCTAGGAAGCCTTTGCTCCCAGTTTGGGATTTGAACTTAGTTTTGTCTGCCTTGCAGGGTCCTCCTTTTGAACCTTTGCAGGATATTGCACTTTCTACACTTACTCAGAAGGTTGTTTTTCTGGTTGCTATCACTTCTGTTCGGCGGGTTTCGGAGTTGGCAGCCTTGTCCATTAAGGCCCCTTACTTTGAGAGGCATCAGGACAAGGTTGTTTTCCGCTTCAAGCCAGATTTCCTTCCTAAGGTGGTCTCTGCTTTTCATCTTAATCAGGACATTGTTTTACCCTCCTTGTGTCCTAAGCCTAGCAATGACAAGGAGAGGGTTTTGCATTCTTTGGATGTGGTTCGCTGTGTGAAGTACTATTTGGTGGCTACTTCTCCTTTTCGTAGGACTGACGCCCTTTTTGTGGTGCCCTCTGGGCCTAAGAAGGGTTTGGCTCCTGCCAAGTCTTCCATTAGTAAATGGATTCACCAGGCCATTGTTGGGGCCTATTCTGCTAAGGGGAAGATTCCCCCTTTTCGTGTTACTGCTCATTCTACTCATGCTGTTGGGGCGTCCTGAGCCTTCCAGCACCAGGCTTCTGTTGAGCAGGTTTGTAAGCCTGCTACTTGGTCTTCGGTTCACACTTTTTACAAGGTTGATGTTCGGGCCTCAGCGGATGCTGTTTTTGGCCGCAAAGTTCTGCAAGCTGCAGTGGTTTAAGTTTTTGCCTTGTTTTTTAGGATCCCCGCTCTTTATGGACACTGCTATTGGATGTCCCAAGTGTAATGAATGTCTTGAAGCGGGGTGTGTGACATACTTAGAATAATACCATTTTGTGAATACTCACCTGTAAAATGGGTATTATAAGTATGTCACACACCCCGCTTCACCCTGCCCTTTTGTATTCTGGATCCTTTGTTAGTTTTAATTGGCTTTCCTGGTCCCTTGATCTTACTGCTATCTTTATACTGGGGAATGAGTGGGAGGTCCCAGGTATTTATGGGCCGGGAGGGTCTTACCTTTTTTTTTTGTTACCATCTCTGCAAGATCGCCCTCTACAGGTCAGTATACCCAAGTGAATGAATGTCTTGAAGCGGGGTGTGTGACATACTTATAATACCCATTTTACAGGTGAGTATTCACAAAATGGTATTTTTTTGACCTTGCCGGTTATACCCCCCTAGAGGAGGGGGAATTGTTTTCTGATTCAGAATCATCTGAGGAACAGCCTAGGAGTTATGATACCGGTTCTGGGTCTGACCCGTGTTCCTCAGGTGACACTGACAGGCTCTTGGCTCATATATTTGAAGTGCTCTGTATTTCCCCTCCTGCTGTGGCTCCTAAGCAGCAGGGGGAGCTGTTTCAGTCCATGCTTGGAGTTTCCTGAACAAGCTCACTTTAATAATCTGGTGCTCAAAGAGTGGGAATGGCCTAGCAGGCTTCCCGGGGTACCTAAGGGTTGGGATAAGAGGTATCCCTTCCCCGCTGAGGTGGTTAAACATTGGTCATGTCCTCCCGAAGTGGATGCTCCAGTTTTGGGGTTGTCCAACACATCCGTCATGCATTCCCCTGACTCTACTACCCTGAGGGATGGGGAGGACCGGCGCATGGACCAGCTGGCTTGCCATGCCTTTGCCGTTGTTGGGACCGCACTGCGTCCGGTCTGTTCCTCTGCCATTACAGCTGTTGCTATCAAAAGCCTGCTCAAGAGCGTCTTAGATGGAGCCCCTGAGGGTGTGATTGGTGAAGAGTATTCTGCTCTTATGCGTTGTGAGGAATTTGTTGCATATGTTTTTTCCGCCCTGGATGTTACCATTAGAATGTGTGGCAGGGCTTCTGCCTTGATGGTGGCTATACGCCACTCGGTCTGGCTGCGCCAGTGGGCAGCTGACAACGCTGCTAAGAAGGCTCTCGTTGGTTTTCCCTTTAAGGGGCTGCGCCTTTTTGGAGAACGTCTGGACTTGTTTGCCAAGGGAGGCAAGTTGCCTCAGCGTAAAAGGCAGCCCCGGCCCTTTCGTGGTTCAGGTGCCTTTTCTCCTTCCTTCCGTGGATCCAGAATTGCACGGGGAGCTTCCTTTGCTGGGGCCCGTAGAGATTTTTGGGGCAAGGGCAGAGGACATGGCCGCCCTAGTCCCTCCTGGGGTTCCAAGCCTAAGTCCTCCCCCAAGCCCCCTCAGGCATGAAGGGGCGCCCTCACCCATCCGGGTGGGGGGACAGCTTTGGCTCTTTGCTCACGCCTGGAGGCGTCATGTCTTAGACCGGTGGATTCAGGAGGTAGTGTCCTCCGGTTACAAGATAGAGTTTACAGCTTGGCTGCCCCCAAGGTTCATCAGATCCCGGATAGCTCAAAACCCCCTGTCAACTCGGGGTCTGTCCCTGGCTGTTCAGAAACGTCTGGAATTGGGAGTAGTCTGTTGAGTGCCCTTCAGGGAAAGGGGCAAGGGCTATTATTCCAATCTTTTCACTGTTCCCAAAAAAGACAGGTCCATCAGACCCATCCTGGATTTAAAGCGCCTCAACAGATTTGTCAGATTCAGACGCTTTCGCATGGAGACTCTGCATTCAGCTGTCAATTCTCTGCTTCCGGGGGACTTCATTACCTCTGTAATCATCAAGGATGCTTACCTTCACGTACCTATCTTTCCAGGTCATCAGAGATTCCTCAGGTTCGCCTTGGAGGATCAGCGCTACCAATTTGTGGCCTTGCCTTTCAGTCTCACCTCGACTCCCAGGGTATTCACCAAGGTGCTGGCAGGGGTGATGGCTCTGCTGAGATCTCAGGGCATTCGCATTCTTCCCTACTTGTACGACATTCTCATCACTTCTCAGTCCTTCCAACAGGCAGAGCGGGATACCCAGTGGGTGGTGTCCACACTGGAGTCCTTCGGCTGGGTGATCAACCACCCCAAATCTTCCCTGTCTCCTTCCATGGTGAAGTCCTTTCTGGGCATGACTCTGGATACATCTCAGGTCAAGATCTTTCTTCCTCAGCAGAAGGTGGAGAGTCTTCAAGCGCAAGCTCAACTCCTTCTGTCTTGTACCCATCCGTCCATCAGGCAGGGAATGCAGCTGGTGGGCCTGATGGTGGGCTGCTTCGAGGCGGTTCCATATGCTCAGTTTCACATGAGGCCTCTTCAGCTTCATCTCTTGTCAGTTTGGGATCGGGACCCGGTGTCCCTGGATCAGGTGTTCTGTCCCCCCTGGCCAGGCGGTCTCTATCGTGGTGGCTGGACTCAAGGAACCTGCTGGGGGGCAGATCCTTTCTGGCCCCTTGCTGGGAGACTGTCACCACGGATGCCAGTCTGACTGGTTGGGGGGCCCCTAGAGGAGGGGGAATTGTTTTCTGATTCAGAATCATCTGAGGAACAGCCTAGGAGTTATGATACCGGTTCTGGGTCTGACCCGTGGTCCTCAGGTGACACTGACAGGCTCTTGGCTCGTATATTTGAAGGGCTCTGTATTTCCCCTCCTGCTGTGGCTCCTCAGCAGCAGGGGGAGCTGTTTCAGTCCGTTAAACCATGCTTGGAGTATCCTGAACAAGCTCACTTTAATAATCTGGTGCTCAAAGAGTGGGAATGGCCTAGCAGGCTTCCCGGGGTACCTAAGGGTTGGGATAAGAGGTATCCCTTACCCGCTGAGGTGGTTAAACGTTGGTCATGTCCTCCTGAAGTGGATTCTCCAGCTTTGGGGTTGTCCAACACATCCGTCATGCATTCCCCTGACTCTACTACCCTGAGGAATGGGGAGGACAGGCACATGGACCAGCTGGCTTGCCATGCCTTTGCCATTGTTGGGACCGCGCTGCGTCCGGTCTGTGCCTCTGCCATTACAGCTGTTGCTATCAAAAGCCTGCTCAAGGGCGTCTTAGATGGAGCCCCTGAGGGTGCGATTGGTGAAGAGTATTCTGCTCTTATGCGTTGTGAGGAATTTGTTGCATATGTTTTTTCTGCCCTGGATGATACCATTAGAATGTGTGGCAGGGCTTCTGCCTTGATGGTGGCTATACGCCGCTCGGTCTGCGCCTCTTTGGCCTCTTCAGCTTCATCTCTTGTCAGTTTGGGATCGGGACCTGGTGTCCCTGGATCAGGTGTTTGTTCTGTCCCCTCTGGCCAGGCGGTCTCTATCATGGTGGCTGGACTCAAGGAACCTGCTGGGGGGCAGATCCTTTCTGGCCCCTTGCTGGGAGACTGTCACCACGGATGCCAGTCTGACTGGTTGGGGGGGCTTCTGGAAGTCCCTGCAATTCCAGGGTCAGTGGAGACCTCAGGAGGCCCACACCCCTATCAACATTCTGGAGTTGAGGGCTATCAGGTTGGTTCTCGCCCACTTAACCCCACACCTTCGGGGTCGGGCTGTTCAGGTCCGCTCGGACAACCAGACGGCGGTTGCCTACATCAACCATCAGGGAGGGACCCGGAGCAGAAGGGCCCTCAGGGAAGTGTCTCTGATTCTGTCCTGGGCGGAGGACAATGTTCCCTGCATCTCGGCAGTGTACATTCCGGGGGTGGAGAATCTGGAGGCAGACTCTCTGAGCAGGGGGACCTCTCTTCTGGGAGAGTGGTCCCTCAGCTCCTTGTGTCTCCGTTGGGGTCAGCCAGATGTGGATCTGTTTGCGTCCCGTCACAATCACAAACTTCCAGTCTTTGTCTCTCTGTCCCAGGACCCTCTGGTCTTAGCCATGGATGCCTTAGCAATGTCTTGGAAGAGCTTTCAGCTCCTGTATGTGTTTCCCCCTTTTCCTCTGCTGGGCAGGGTGCTGCGCAAGATAGCTCAGGAAGGGGTGCCAGCCATACTGATTGCCCCCTGTTGGCTAAGAAGAGTGTGGTTCGCAAACATCATGCAGCTGGCGGTAGATCAGTACTCCCTGTCCCGGGTTCCAGACTTGCTCACTCAGGGGCAGCTACGCCTGGCTGCTGAAACCTCCATCTTGATGGAGAAAGGGCTGCCTGCCTCGGTTGTTAATACCATGATCAGGGCAAGGAAAAAGTCCTCTTCTTCCATCTACTATAGGGTTTGGCGTACTTACATTGACTGGTGCGAGTCTAAGTCGCTTCCCTGTCGTGTGTTTTCTATTCCTTGGATTCTGGAATTTCTGCAACATGGTTTGGATCTGGGTCTTCAACTCAGTACTCTGAAAGGTCATGTTTCTGCTTTGGCCATTTTCTTCCAAAGATCCTTTGCTCAGCATCCCCTGGTCAAGACCTTCTTCCAGGGGGTTTCTCACATGCGTCCCCCGCGTAAGCCTATGTTACCAGTCTGGGACTTGGTCTTATCTGCCTTGCAGGGGTCTCCCTTTGAGCCTTTGCAGGGGGCCCCTTTGTCCATTCTTACACTTAAGGTAGTCTTTTTGGTGGCTATTACTTCTGTTAGGCGTGTTTCTGACTTGGCGGCGCTTTCCATCAAGCCCCCTAACTTTGAGAGACACCAGGAAAAGGTGGTGTTTCGTTTTAAGCCAGATTTTCTGCCTAAGGTTGTTTTTGCTTTTCATCTCAATCAGGACATTAGGCTTGATTCAGAGAGACAAAAAAAGACGTTTTAGTGCCGATCTGTTTTTTTTTTTTTAATTTTCCTGCTCTCGTATGAGTGTGCAAGCGATTTTATGCATGCATTACTAACCTTCAGTAAAGTTTCCGTCCGTTCGTATGCCAGAGGACGAGTATGAGGATGTCATTTTCCAGGGTGACTTTTCTGTTTCATTTTCTCATGTTACAACGTCGGCTTTCGATTTTGCCCTTTTTCCATCGTCTCCTTCCACGAATCCTTTACGTTTCCCGATAAATTCTGTTTTCCTTTTACCAGAAATAATCGTCCGGACGTAAACCCTTACGATCTTGTGCCTGCGCACTACAAACTTAACTCATTAAAGTGTTCGCCTAAGGGGGGCGGAGCTTGCCATGAAGCCGTGAGGACGTGGATGCTGCCAGCTCCCGGCCTCATTAGCAATTATTAGCACTTTTTGCCTGAACATTTCATCCCCTGACCCTGCTAGTGTTCTGGGAAGCTGGTGTGAGCCCCCTGCATAGTCGGGACCTACCTGGAGGGAGAGGTGAAGTGGAGCGTCGGCGGATTCAGGAACTGCGGGCACAGTGGAGTGGAGGTGCGGCCGCCATCTTGCTGCTTTCCCCTGTCCGGATTTGCGGCGAGTGGCGGAGGAGACGAGGAGCCCTTAAACCTGGACCCCTTCTTCTTCTGAGACCCTCTCTGCTGGCGTCCGCCCTCCCCCCCCCCGCTCCGGGAGCTAGAGGCTGCGAGAGGAGTGTGCGGTGCTGTGACCGGAGGAGCGGCCGCCATCTTGCTACACCCGCTTTGTGGGTCTGACTGCCGCCGAGGCCTGAGGTTAGCTGCGGGGGAGGCACGGGGTTCGGTGAATCGGGCACCAGTTCGGGAGACCCCCCCATCGCTGGTCTTCCTCCCCTGGGAGCACTGGGTGCTGGATCAAGGGAGCGGCCGCCATCTTGCTACACCCACATTGCAGGTTTCACTGCTGCAGAGGCCTGTGGTGGTCTGTGAGAGCTGCGAAGAGACCCCCCTGTCACTGGTCTTCCTGCCCCATTGTTACAGCGGAAGCTGGGAGCGCAGGGCGCTGGATCAGAGGAGCGGCCGCCATCTTGCTACACCCGGGTGTGGATTTGACTGCTGCTGAGGTCTGCAGTGTTGCACGAGGCCCTGTGCTCTGTGCACCTGGTCGGGAGATCCCTCCCATCGACTGTCCTTTTCCCCCCCGGTCCTACAGACTGTAAGTGGCAGGATCAGAGCTGGAGGTACGGGGGCTGGAGGAGTGGCCACCATTGTACTCACCCCCCACGCGATCTGAGGTCTGGCTTATCTGCCGGAGCCTGGCTTATTGCCTCCCTGCATTTGGAGCTGCGCCCCGTGGTTTTGGAGACTCGAGAGGACTCCCATCCACCCCCTACCCTTGTCCTGTCAATACCATCAAAGTGGCAAGCCAATGTATTTGCAGGTGGCACCAATTATTATTATGCTCTAGTCACTGTAAATATACGGGGTGCACTGCCCTACTGCAATTGCACAGAAGGAGTATTGGGAAGCCCTCCAAACACTTCCCATAAGGGTCCCAGGGGACTAACACTTGCACTCCACACAATTGTCAATTTGGTATACAAAATCTTTATTGCCAAATACTCACATTAAAAACATATTAAAAATAGCAGCAAATCATGGTGCCATACCGTAATCAACTACATGGGGGAGCCAGCAGGCCAGATATACATCTATAATATACTAAACTAAATAGTGAAATTCTATATACTAACTTATCTAATAAAGTGCTGAATGCTGTGATCCAAATACATCAATGTTAAATAGCAGGACCCCTAACATGGAGCGGGCCCAGCAAGACTGCAAATGCAAGGTGCCAAACAATGAAATACACAAAAAATCACAAATAAATGAATCTTACTGTGTGACAGGCTAAGCTGGATCCCCACGGCAAGCCCACGCGTTCCGAGCCTCAAGGGCTCTTTCTCAAGGCTGAATATTGTCAAGGTGGCAAGCACGAACACCCTCTGCAGTGGCGTACTAGCCTGACTGTGGAACATGTCGCTGAAAACCCCGTTGCCTTGACCCACATCATCATCAGCTATCTTCACGTTGCTGACCTGCTGAATCACTGCGGAGTGGCCCTGCCTCTGGAACCTCCTCTCTGCTTATTTAGTGTGGTTGTATCCTCTTTCCTTTAAAGAATATCGGTTCTTCCTGTGCACTATTGTCCTAAACTGGGCACAGATTCGTCATAACTCGGTCCTGACCGCTGCTGCGCGTATACCATATTTGTTCCACTAGGAAGGTGGACCGTAGCATCTTGGGTTGCCCCAGAAGTTATAGAAGCTGAGCAGAGAAACAGACCCCGAGCGCAATGGGAGGGGGCAACAAAAACAAAGATTCCAAGACCCAGACCAGGGGATCGCTGGCGGCTAATCAGAGCGACCTCAACCGTTACATCTCAAAGCCGGCAGAGAGAGTCCGGGGTCCCGCCTCATCCGGGAATTCGCCCCGAAGAGACACAGGGGAGGACCCTGATCGGGGGAGTGCGTACGCATCGGGGTCATCACCAATGGACCACACGCTATCAGAAATATGGTCCCATCTGCGATCCATGCCTACTAAAGAGGACCTGACGACGATCACACGTTCGATTAGCGAAAAACTATCCTTGGCCTTCTGAGGGGAGATCTGCGAAACTGGATTCCAGGTTGGATAAGGTGGAGCGAAATCAAGAGGAGGATAGGTCAGCTATACAGCAGCTGACGCTTCGCTTGCAGGTGCAGGAAGTGGCAAACACCAACCTAACCCTACATCTTGAAGATTTAGAAAACCGTAACAGGCGGAACAACATCCGCATCAGAGGTCTCCCCGAAGCCACGCGAGCGGAAGATCTAATGCCCACGTTACAGGGCATTTTGTCTGCGCTACTTGGTGACCAAGCGGACGGTGAATCTAAAATCGAGATAGATCGGGCGCATAGGGCCATTGCTCCTCCTCCACGGCAGGGGGACCCTCCAAGGGATGTCATTTGCAGAATTAATTTTTTTCAGGAAAAGGAGGCGATTATTGCCGCAGCCAGAAGGAAGGGTTCCCTGGACTTTGATGGGGCGGACCTGCACTTTTATTCTGACCTCTCGAGATCCACCCTAGCGAGAAGAAGAATCCTGCGCCCACTGTTGGACACGCTTAAACAGAATAATGTGGCCTACCGTTGGGGCTACCCCTTTTCACTGATTGCCTCAAAAGGAGGCAAAACCTTCGCACTTTGCAAGCATGAGGACTTACCAGTCTTCTTTAAGCAGTTTGGCCTTAAGCCTGTTCAGATCCCGGATTGGCTGGGCATCACCCCGGATCCTTACCCCTCACGGGCCAGAGAAAGAAGAGCTCCCCAGCCTCCTGATGCGTGATCTTGGCTGGCGCGACCGGGGCATCTGTTTCCGCTGTGATTTAAGTGACATTGATCCAATTGACGGACTTCCTCAATCTCCTTTTTCCATGGGGCGCTTGGTCTGCTCCCTACAGGTCGTATGCACATTTATGCAAGTTATCAGACTATGTTTTTTTTTTTAAGAAGAAGCTTAATGATAGAACAAGGGGGCACAACCTGAAGCTAGTCGGGGGGAAGATCAGGAGCAATGTTAGAAAATATTATTTTACAGAAAGAGTAGTAGATGCTTGGAACAAACTTCCAGCAGAGGTAGTTGAAAAATCAACAGTCACTGAATTTAAACATGCCTGGGATAAGCACACATATATCCTAAGATAAAGAGTACATACAGTATACACATAAGGGCAGACTAGATGGACCGTATGGTCTCCTTCTGCCATCAACCTTCTATGTTTCTATGTTTATAGCTCTTCTGCTCTGTTTTGCTTTATTACGTTGATTGTAGAGGGTGTTAAAGTTCGCAGCGGATTTGGCGCTGTGGTTGCTTGGGTGGGGTTGCTCCCTGGTCCGCAGCTCCTGGGGGGGGCGGTCTGGCAATGTTAGGTGCCTGTGCTATGGGCTCCCTCCCCGGATCTGGTGATTGGGGGGCGACTCTGTACATGTATGGGAGGGATGATCGGTTGGATAGGCCCTGACTCCCCTTTGGCCCGTAGGAATGCAGATAGCTAAGGATTCAGGACCCAGGAACTCGATTTTAAGTTTTAAGGGCTTCTTTTTTTTTTTAGGATTTTAGATGCAATGTTACAATCTGATTATCTTATGGTGGCGGCCGGGAGCGGGCAATTGTGAGGTGTGAGTAGACCGTAACTCGTAGTCTGCACCTTTGCTGTGAGCGGCGGCTGGCCTCTCAGTCCCCACCAGGAGGGGCGTGGCGGGCCCAGTACTCCTCCTTCCTTTTTGGGGGGGTCTGGGGTTGTCGCGGGTCCTCTGTTTGTCCGCGGGTGGAGCTACCTTCATCCCTGGACACACCGGGCTTCCGGGTTGCCTCCCCACCCATTCCTTGGGACCCGGGGGTCTTCCTGGAACCTTGTAGTTCGACACTGTTCAAAGTTTAAGGTTTTGTTTTTTTGAGATCTGAGCTTTGTCTCTAGGTTTGGGACGTTTCACGAACACTTCTTCTCAACTTCTTTCTCTCTTTCTTCCCCTTTCTACCCCTTTCCTGCCCTCCTTTCCTTGCTACCACTGACCTCCCCTTCCCTCTTCCCTGTTACCTCTCCCCGTTTCCGCAAACCAACCTGATAGTAAACCCGGGGTTGATGGCGGTGACCGGGCACTGCCATAACATGAGGGGCTCTTGCTCTAGTGGTGTACATAGCCCTCCTTTTACCAAAAAGCTCAGAGTGATCTCGTTGAACGCTGACTGAACACCCCTATTAAGAGATTCAAACTAGAACAGGAACTGTCCAGACATAAAGCAAATTTCGCCTTCATACAGGAGACGAATTTTAGGGGGGATGGAGCCCCTAGACTGTCCTCCAGGTCCTTCTCCCAGTCCTACACAAGTAACGCACCAGATGTTAAGGCGTGGGGGGTGGCGATCTTGATCGCTAAGAACACTCCTTTTCGGGTCGCAGACAAAATTACGGATGGGCAACGTAGATACTTGATCCTCAAGGGCTCCCTGTTTAACAAAAAGTATATGCTGGCAGTAGCCTATGCCCCTAACTATGGTCAGGTAGCCTTTCTAGAAGCCTTTGTAGACAAGCTCATGGCGGTGCAGGATGGGCCTATTATATTAGGAGGAGACCTGAACGTAGCATTGGATCCCTTACTGGGATCGGCTCTGGCATACGCGACACTGAGGAAGATAAAGAGAATCCTTCAGAAGGCCCAGCTCTGTGATCCTTGGCGAATTAGCCACCCCACTACTAAAGATTACTCCTTTTACTCTGCAGTCCATGCCTCGTATTCCAGAATCGACTATGTTCTAGTATCTCACTGCCTGTTACCACATACAACGGATGCCAAAATAGAATCCACAATTATATCAGATCATGCTCCTGTGGCTCTGTCTCTCAATCTCACCGGGGGTTCTAGTGGGCTATGGGCGTGGAGGTTGAATGAGTCCCTTCTTCAGCATGAGCCGTTGGTTCTTGAACTTCAGAATACCATTAAAGAATACTTTGAACTCAACAAAAGCAAAGATACTTCCCCATTTAATAATTGGCAGGCTCATAAACCGGTCATCAGGGGCGTTCTCATCAAACATGCCGCTCAGATGAAGGGGGACAGGGAACAGGAGCTGCGGAGGCGATTGGAGAGGGTTCAGGAGCTGGAGAGATCGCATAAAGCCTCACTAGCCAAAAGCAATCTCCTGGAGCTCTCTGAGGCCAGGTCGGCCCTGAACTCTCTCCTGTCCTCTAGAGCCACTTATATTATAAAAAGATGTAGGAGAATGTACTTCGAGTGGGGGAACAAAAGCAGTGCACTTTTGGCGAGAGCCCTCAGAAAGCTCATCACTGAATTATATTGAGGCTATTATTGACGAGCATCAGACCAAACTTCATAACAATCCAGATATTGCAAGGACCTTCCAGTCCTTTTACCAAAATCTATACAATATCTGCCCGCTGGGGCAGACCCGAGTCAGGGGTGTCTGGAGCAAATTAAAAAATACATAGAAGAATCCGGAATGCCGGTCCTGCGTAGGGAGGAGAGGGAGGCACTTGAAAACCCAATTTCTATGGCGGAGCTAAAAGTGGCTGTTGAAAGCACCCCGAACGGAAAATCGCCAGGACCTGACGGGTTCCCTGGTAGTTATTATAAGCAATTTCTCCCTCTTCTCAGCCCGCATTTTCTTTCTGCCTTTAATTTGCTCCTAGCGTCCCCTACCCAAGCAACCATCCTGAGTGAAGCGTTAACTGCCTATGTCACCATACAGAAGCCTGGGAAAGATCCACTAGCCTGCGGCAGTTATAGGCCCATTTCATTATTGAATGTGGACCTTAAACTTTTTGCAAAAGTTCTGGTGAATAGGCTGTCGGGGCTACTCCCGGAGTTGGTGGACGGTGATCAGTCCGGCTTCATCCCCGGGCGGGAAGCCAGCGATAATACGACCAGGCTACTGAATCTTCTTCATACGGTCAAACAAACCAGAGAGCCGGTTGTCTTGCTGTCCACTGACACCGAGAAGGCCTTTGACCGTGTGAATTGGCAATTTATTAGGGCGGTTCTAGAACATATTGGGTTGGGGCCCAAGTCAATGCAGTTGATTATGGCCCTCTATTCGGACCCCTCGGCAAGAATCAAGGTCAATGGCGCCCTATCGGGCCGAGTTGACATTAGGAATGGTACCAGACAGGGGTGCCCCCTCTCCCCTTTGATTTTTGCTTTAATTATGGAGCCATTCTTATGCAGAATCAGGGGACAGGGGGATATCCGAGGGATCACAGTCGGTTCAGTCACGCATAAGATTTCAGCCTATGCTGACGATCTGCTCTTCTTTCTCACGAACCCGACAGTGGGTTTCCCGGTGTTGCTGAAGGAGTTCGAGAGGTTTGGTAGACTTTCCTTCTTGAAAATAAATTATGACAAGTCGGAGGCCCTGGGGGTGAATCTCCTCGGAGAGACGGAGGCTCTCCTCAGAACCTCATTCCCATTTCGATGGCCTCCCTCGGCCATCACATATCTTGGTACCAAAATTACAAAAACAGTTGATGGGATATACACTGCGAACTTTGCCCCTCTCCTTTCCAGAATCAAGACGGATTTAGCGAACTGGGACCTCCCCACCTTCTCGTGGCTGGGCAGAATAAGCATTATTAAAATGACGATCTTGACTAAAATCCTTTATTTGCTTCAGACCCTCCCTATACAAATCCCCAGGGCATACTAATCCCTGAGCTCGGTCTTCATTAAATTTATCTGGCAGGGATGGAAACCAAGAGTTAAACTGCGACTTCTCTTTAAACCTAGACAAGCGGGAGGATTAGCTTGCCCTGACCTGTTTCAATACTGGCGCGCGATCCACCTCCAGCGCATACTAGACTGGCATCAGGGAACGAGGAAGAAGTGGGTGGGCCTGGAGGCGACCTGGCTGCAAACCCCGTTGAGGGATGCGGCTTGGGTGGCCGAAAAAGGGAAGACCCTCGGTAAAGATCATCCGCTCATAGCAACTTCCCTTGGAGTTCTGGATGGAGTTAGAGGTAGGGCGGAGATATCACCTTGGCCGACCCCCCTGGTCCCGCTGGTGCGCAACCCGTCCCTCCCAATAGGCATTCTGCCGCGTCTCAGAGAGACCTTTGAGAGGGGTATCCCGAGAGGATAGGACCTCATATCGCCTTCCGGATGGACGCGGTTGGAGGATCTCAGGGGGAGATGGGAATCGCATTTGTTTGATCAGTGGCTTTTGTTTACCTTTCGGAGTTTTCTCCGGAGTTTGGGACCCGAACAGGCGTTGGCCAGGACCCTTACCCCCTTTGAACAGTTGGCTACTGCGCAAGACTCTCCTCTAAAACTGATATCTCAATTATATGCCCTGTTGGGGAGCTCAGAGGACAAAGAGACGCCCCGCTTTTGTGCGGACTGGGAGAGGGACCTGAACAGGCAGCTAACGGAGGACCAGTGGAGATATTTCTAGCAACTCATGAAACCTCTATATCCTCCAAGACACAGGAAACAAATTATAAATGTCTTACAAGAAGGTATTTTACTCCGCAGAGATTGCATAGGATAACCCCAACGGTCCCTGCTGAGTGCTGGAGGTGTCAGAGAGCGACCGGGAGCTTTTTCCATGTATTCTGGGATTGCTCTAAGATAGTACCTTTCTGGCAATCTGTAGCCGGAATCGCTGAGGAGATTGTGGGCCGTCCGGTGCCCTGAGACCCCTCCCTGCTCCTCCTGCACTTGGCGGATGTCCCTCTGAAGACTTACAGGAGATCACTTCTGAGGCATCTTATTTACGCTTCCCGAGACTATGGAGATCGGAAGTGATCCCATCGGTGTCGGACTGGGTGGGGGAAATTAACTGTGTAAAGGAAATGGAAGAGCTCACCGCCTCTATCCATGAGGATACGCAATAATTCTTGCAGACCTGGACGCCATGGTTCTTTTTAAAGATAAAGACAGATACAAACAGCTCACAGCAGTCGGTTCCCTGGCAGGCTCTTAGTCTCTTTGGCTATATTACTTACCTCAAGCCACCTCTGGCCTCTATACGACGTGTGGTGCGGGGCTAGGGGGCTCTGGATGGCACTTTGTAATGCATCCTACTGGGTTTATACTCTTAATACTCCCTCCCCCCCCTTCCTTCCCGCCACCCTCCCCCCCCTCTCTTCTTTCCTCTGCTCCTTTCATTATTCTCTCTTCTTCTTTTTCGTTCTCTCTCCTATAAGGTTCATGTTATGCTGAGCCAGCTTGCTTCAGAGCCGTACAATTAGCTCTGATTTGTTGTGACTTCCCCCTGCGTTGGCAGGGCCCGCCGCGGGTTCTATTTATTTGGTCCCTGGGGGGGGGGGGGGGCTGCTGCCGGCCCGGGCGGATGGTCTGTTACAGACAGGTTATGTTGCACTTTATCTTTATTACACAAGAGTGTGTCTTAGCGAATCTTAGCCTTATGTACATGCTGGTTATTCGACTGTATATACGCTGACTGGCTCTGTTAGGCTGCAATTTTGTACTTTTGTACCTACTCCTTCGCTTTTGTAATGTCTTGTGATAATTTTGAAAATAAAGAATTTAAAAAAAAAAAAGTGTTCGCCTACATATTTGGCTTACTCACTTCTGCTACAATGCTTAGCTAAATCACTTTGCGCTTTCCTACATCTTCCATGTATGACCCCTAAACCTCACCCAAACCACTTTGCGCAATCCTACATCTTCCATGTATGACCCCTAAACCTCACCCAAACCACTTTGCGCAATCCTATATTTTCCATGTATGACCCCTAAACCTCATCCAAACCACTTTGCGCAATCCTACATTTTCCATGTATGACCCCTAAACCTCACCCAAACCACTTCCCGGTTAGGTTCTTCTTCCATTTTAGGCCCCTAACACTTACCCAGACCACTTCCCGGTTAGGTTTTACTTCCATTTTAGGCCCCTAAAACTTACCCAAACCACTTCCCGGTTAGGTTCTTCTTCCATTTTAGGCCGCTAAAACTTACCCAAACCACTTCTCGGTTAGGTTATTCTTCTTCCATTTTAGGCCCCTAACACTTACCCAAATCACTTCCCGGTTAGGTTCTTCTTCCATTTTAGGCCCCTAAAACTTACCCAAACCACTTCCCGGTTAGGTTCTTCTTCCATTTTAGGCCTTTAACACTTACCCAAACCACTTCCCGGTTAGGTTCTTCTTCCATTTTAGGCCCCTAAAACTTACCCAAACCACTTCCCGGTTAGGTTCTTCTTCCATTTCTTACCCAAACCACTTCCCGGTCATCTGAATCTTCATCTCTAAATATGTATTTTAGCCTTCATTTGTTGTTAATATATTTGTGCAAAAAAAGGGCCATAATCAACTGCATTGCCTTTTTTTTATATTAGAAGCCCATTTTTTTGGCTCGTTAAAAAAAATTAATACATTTAACATCAGTAAAAATTTAAAACTATTTACAAAGAAAAAATTCAGTGACAGGACCCAGGACACTAGTCTTCTTCTGTTGTCCCCAACGAGTCAACCAGCTGCTGCATATCGGCCACCAACTCAAGGACCCTTCGATTCATTGCTTCGACTCTTGCCCGTGTGGTCCCTTTATAAAATTGGGGAAAAAACATTAGTTTGAGACAAATACATGTTTCTCACTTGTGGATGGAATGTTTGTTAGTTGGCAACTTAAATCATGATGACATATGTCATTCTGCTAAGTCATTAATCTAAGGAAGTGGGCAGAGGTCATTCTACTAAGTCATTAATCTAAGGAAGTGGGCAGAGGTCATTCTGCTAATGCCATTGACTATGGCTTGATGTATCTGGGTGATCATGTCAATTACCACATACTGCAAAGAATGACATTACAACTTACTTGGTTGGTGGCTGACGGATGCCTCGTTGGGGACAACCCTACGTCCTGGGCCCTGCCACTGCTGTGAAGTAGAGGCTGTTGAGACATGGCAAATAGGGTCACTTATAATGTCTTAGTCAACAGCAATCAAATGTCTATTTCAATGTGTGTGTCACATCACTCACCTTCTCCCTGTGCCTCCTGGGCGAGATCTGCTGCATCCTCCACATCTTCACCTGTTACAGAAGCATCTAGAAAAACAGATTAAGGGAATCAGCTTTGGTGGAAATAGCATGTATATGTGTTTGCGGTTACATGAAGAGTCACATACCAGAGGCTCCCGCATACGTCGCTGGGTATGACTGCCTGCCTACGCCGTGCCGCCCCTCCTCTGTGGAAAGGTCCAGGGGCTGGTCGGAGGACCAAACAGAAGAGGGGTAGGACGGTCGCCCTGGAGATCCACCACCTTCACTTCCAGCTGCAGATTCATGCAGCACTGGTCGGCCTGTGCACCTCCGGGTGCGGCAGATTCAGTAATCCATTTCCAACACTAGAAAAGAAAAGCAATTATAAATAAATGCCTACCTTCTGGATTAGTTACATCTTGCATGCAATCGCTATGTACTTACTAGGGAAATGGAGTCCGAAAAAACGCCGCACCCGGGGCATGTGCAGCCGTTTTAGGTCTGACCAATGCTGCATGATCTGAGTGTGGGTGAAGGTGGTGTCCGTCTGATGTTGGATTTTCCCAATGATCTCCAGGGCGACGATGCGCTTCTCAAAAGAGTTGGGCAGGTAGTCGTACCTGCGCTCCAGCATGGTCTACAAAACACAAAAAAAACATAGGAATATCTGTCACCAATCGATCATTTGACTAAATGATATTAACAGACACATTTCTAGCCTAATCCAATCCTTGAAGCTGGCCTCAGTGTTGGTTCGCACGTGTGGGCCCTCACTTCGGTTTTGCACGGAGTTTTAGACACTTTTTAAACAAACCGTTTCTTCCTGCTCTTCCTTAAGGGATAGGCATGCATTTAGATGGCAAATCAAAGGCATTAAAACACACTTACAAGCATGATGATCTCTTCTTGTTGGCGGGTGAAGATTGTGGGCGCCATCTTGCCTCTTGTCTGCAGCAGATAAGTCATGCCCCTGCGGTTTCTGGGTTCCGCACAGCCGGACGAACGGCCGTACGCACGCATACACGAGCGCGTAAGCGTCAGACCCCGCCAATCTTATTTAAAGGGTCCCGGACACACAGCTCATTCTTTTTGAGAGTCCGTGAGTGATGGCACCAAAAAAATCCAAAGCTAAAGCAGCAAAGGAGGTCAGCAGCAAACAGGCATCCAAGTGGCAGGAGCCTGCTGCAGGCCCAACAACTCGTTCACAGATGCCAAAAACGAAGCTGCGAGCAGCCCGCATTGTTCGTCCAAAGACACCCACCACAACCACCAAAAAAAAGGAGCCAGCGGGAAAGAGGAAGCCACAGGCCAGCAAGCCAACTCCAACGGAGGGGAAAAGGGGTACAAATAGAGTGCGAAGCCCCAGCCCCCCCCCCCCCCGGGTCCCCATCACCCCCCACGTGGCTCAAAATCAAAGGCGAAGAGCAGAACCCACCGGGAAAGAAGCCACAGCAGGCCAAGAAGCCACAGCAGGCAAAGAAGGCACAGCAGGCAAAGCAGGCCAAGAAGCCACAGTAGCCAAAGAAGCCACAGCAGACAAAGAAGGCACAGCAGCCAAAGAAGCCACAGCAGGCAAAAAAGGCACAGCAGGCAAAGAAGGCACAGCAGCCAAAGAAGCCACAGCAGGCAAAAAAGGCACAGCAGCCAAAGAAGCCACAGCAGGCAAAGAAGGCACAGCAGCCAAAGAAGCCACAGCAGGCAAAGAAGGCCAAGAAGCCACAGCAGGGCAAGAAGCCAAGGTCGCCATCCCGCATGGGTCTACAAAACCTCTGGCAAGAGTGCAAGGCACCGGGCAAGAAGCCAAAGCTCTGCAACACCCTAGGACCGGCCTACAACATCCAAGGGGCATGCCACTTCTAAGGGCCCACAGAGGCACAGGGCCCCAAGCCGTAATTCATCCAGCACACCCTCTCCTCCTCGGCAACATTCTCCACCGGCACAGGTGGCAAGGCAATCACCATATGCCACATCTACACCTGCTACTTCAGTGGCCACCCAGCCACGAACACCCAGTCCCTTTCCAAGTCCTTTCAAGTTCAATCTCCAGCCAGCCAGCAGTCCGTAATTTCACCCCAACACAGCCAGGCCAGAATGTCCCCAGATTTTCCGCCAAACACTGAGGAGCCAGAACCGCAACCAACAGGGCTCACATTGCGCAGAGGCCTGTTCAGTGGCAGGTTTGGGGAGGCCCAAACTCTGGCATTGGCTAGTGGGCTCACCTTGTATTATGATGATCTATATGGGCGCAGATCCAAAGCTACAAGCAAACAGCGCAAAGCCGAAATTTTGGAGGAGCTCACCAGACAGGTCAATGCAGCGGGGGAAGAGCTAAAAGATGTTGAGCAGATTCAAAGGAAAATATCGGATCTCAAGTATGCAGCCACGGAAGAAAGAAAATAAACGGCGTCATTACAGGTACATATATACTTTGTGGATTTGTCTTCTACTTGTATTGGCACCATTTTGCTAAATGTGTAAAACTATCTTTTTCAGCTTACAAACTGGCGGAGGATTCCCCACTAAACTTCAAATGAAACTTTGGCCTGGAGTGCCTTACTTTGAAACTCCTGCCTGTGGCCAATTGCTATGTGGCATGATTTGCCAAAAATGAGATTTGTTGTTTGACCATGTATTTACATGAACTATGGGAGTGACAATCAACTCCATGGTTTGCTTTTCAAATAAACCCCCAAAATTTTTACTCAACCTGTTGTTGACTAAGTTGGTGCCTTTGGGTTTTTGGCGAATAAAGATTACTTAAAGTTTGCACTAACAAATTGGGCACAAAAAAAGACATGAGTTTCTAATCAGGTGTGAAGTTTTTAGAAATTAATACCTTACTCTTTTGTACATAAAAAAAATAAACAAACAAACACAAAGGGCAAAAAGCTAAATTACCAATCAATAAAGTGACAAAACAAACAAAGGGACAACAAATTTGGAAAAATGTGTGACTATCAAATTTGACCGCACGGCTTGGCCAGACGCACTAGGTGGGCCACGGTAGTCCTCCTCTAGGTCATCAGTAGGTGAAGAGGGGGGCAAATCCACATACCGGGGGACACGCTGCAATATGGCAAAATTATGCAACACTGCACACGCCATGATAATATCTATGACCTTTTTTTGGTCATACTGAAGGGCTCCCCCGGTATGGTCCAAGCATCTGAAGCGGGTTTTTAATAGGCCAAACGCCCTCTCCCCCACGGCCCTGGTCTTCCTGTGTGCCCGATTGTAGGCATCCTGGGCGGCATTCTGTGGCCGAAGGACGGGCGTCAGCAGCCAGGGAAGCAGTGGATAGCCTGAATCACCTGAAAAAATGTAAAAAGAATAGCATCAATTACACATTACTCCCTAAATTGAATCCAAAAAACGGTCCTTCCCCATGACTAAGAGCCTATGTTACATTTGAGCAACACCCTGAGCATACGGATTGCGTAGGCCAAAATAAACCCTAACCCCATCTAAGGGATGTTGGGACAATTTAAACATCAAAGATGGCGGATGATGGCCAATCAGGCAGACTGCTAGCAGGTATTGGTTTAGGAATGTGCTGCTCAGCATTCTTGGATGTCTTAACTTTTCAGGACCTCGTATCAGCTTTGTGTGAGGCAAAAACAGCTCTAACCCGGCCCCTGCACTTTATCCCACTCTCCTCTACTCAGTAAGTGTAATGCATCTAAGCAAAGATGGCGCAGACCCTATCATAAAGTCAAGAACATAATTACAGCCGAGTGTGGGGAAGCCTAATAATTAATTTACTATAAAGTAGAATTTGTCAATTTGGAAATGCCGGACAAACATTTGTCAAGGCTTTGTTGTTTGATAAATGTAATGATTAAGGTCGTGTTTCACATGTAAACAAGGAGTCCAAATAGGCATAGTTTCATACATGGGTCAAAAATTAAATTTATAGGCATACATTGAAAAGTCAATGACATTCTTGGCGTCAACTTCTCCAGACTCAAACCGACCGTACAATCCAGATGTTCGAAGAATGTAGGCATCATGGGATGAGCCTGGGAACCCGGCGAGGACACTAAGGAACCGCATTTTCGGGGCCACCACTGCTTGGACATTCAGTGAGTGGCCCATTTTGCGGTTCCTGGAATAAAAGAAAATCAAAATATCAGCAAGGCAAGGAAAACTAGTGAAACACTAACTAATAACACCCTTCCATAAACCTGTGGGCCAATACAAATAACACTGACCAAGTACATAAGTATTTTGTAACCAAAAAAAGGATATGTATGTTGGATCAAGTAAAGCTTAAATTGTAATTGGCTCTTTAAGGTCCACATTAAAATGTTTCCCTTTGGGCCACATGATAAAAATGTGAGAGCCAAAATACGGCCCATTGTTTCAAAGGGACTACTTACAAGGAGGGATTAACAGATATACCATGTGAACAATTTCACAGGGACTATTTACAAGGAGGGATTTTACAAGGAGGGATTGTGAAAAATGACATAAAAAATTTAGGGAAACTATATTTAAAAATGTCAGATTGTACTTGCCTGTAGATATACTCGTCGGCTGCCGGAGGCACCAGGGCAATGTGGGTGCAGTCAATGGCACCCATGGCGTTGGGCATGTCGGTGATGTTATAAAATGCCAGCTTAATCGTGTTCCTGGCTACCATGTCCTCAGGAAAACAAATATATTTCCGAGTAATAGTAGCCATGCCTTCCAAAAACTTGGATAGCGCGGCTCAGCGTAGGCTGGTAGATCCCCACGGAGAGGGCACCCAGCCTCTGGAACGAGCCATTCGCCAAAAATTGCATGCAGCCAAGCATCTTGGTCATACCTGAAATTGCTTGCCCCTTCCTTGTGGTGCGGGCTAATCATGGCCGCATCTCACTATACAACTTATGGAGGGAAGCGCGATTAAGTCTGGTGAGCTCGAACAGCTCAACCTCATGCATGCCATTGATGTGCATGCGTCGCCGGTGCAATCTTGTCCCATGAGCTGCAGATCCTCATGCTCCTCAAATACACTAGAGTCATCCATAGCTGCTAGTCTCGAGATCAAAATGGTCCCGTAAGGGGATCGCAAAGGAAACGGGTTTATAGGGTGGTGGTCCATCGGCAATCAGCTCTCTGAATGAGACGCAAGCCCATACCGATAACGTAAGTTATCTGAACGAACGAAAAATATCAGATTTGGCTGGGAAAATCATCCGAACTAACGCAAGTGATCCGATTTGCTTTCGTTCATCGAAAGCGCATATACGCATTTGCCCGAACGTTCGTACGAATGAAAAACGAACGAAAAAAAACAAAAAAATTACAAACACACACAAAAACTTTCACAGGCAGCTACGGAAGTCCAGACGGATGTGCCTCTGAATCGAGCCTATTGTTTTGCCTTCTCTGTGTCCTAATCCTAGTAACACTAAAGAGAGGGTTTTACACTCTTTGGACGTGGTCAGGACTCTGAAGTTCTATTTGGTGGCTACTGAGTCCTTCAGGAAGACTGATGCTCTTTTTGTGCTCCCGTCTGGACCTAAGAAGGGGTCTGGCTCCGGCTAAGTCCACTATCAGCAAGTGGAATAGTCAGGCTGTGATTCAGGCCTATTCTGCTAAGGGGAAGGGTTACTGCTCATTCTACTCGTGTTATTGGTGCATATTGGGCTTTTCAGCACCAGGCTTCTGTTGAACAAGTTTGCAAGGCCGCTACTTGGTCTTCTGTTTATACCTTTTCTAAGTTTTACAAGGTTGATGTTAGGGCCTCAGCTGATGCTGCTTTTGGCCGCAAAGTTCTGCAGGCAGCAGTGGTTTAAACTGCCCGCTGTTACTTTTTGGGGATCCCACCCTACCTTACGGACACTGCTATTGGATGTCCCAGGAGTAAGGATTAAAGTGGAACAGGACGTGCTGTATACTTAGAATAATACAATTCTGTGATTATTCACCTGTAGAATTGGTATTAACTTTTTCGAGTGATTCAGAAAAGGGGTTGAATTAAATACATGCACTCGAAAATGCAATCGTAAAATTTTCGAATCACTCGTAAAATTTTCAAAATGCTCGTAAAAAGGCTGTCGCAAGCGAAAATTAATGGAAAATGTACTCAAATTTTTTTTCTATGGTTTAGTATTGTTTTCTGACTGCTGCATGGTGTTGTAAGGTTTTTTAATGGGTAAATGCATAATTTTTTTCAACTTTTTAAGTTGCCTGTGTAGCTGTATGTACATGGCTAACATTGTGGATACATGTAATAAAGAGGCAAGGTATGCTGTAGTGGAAGTACTAATTAAACAGTAATATTTGTAAGAGGCATGTATGTTGTTTTTTGGGGAGGGGGTTTGGTTGGATTGCTAGGGACCTGTATTAAAAATGTTTCCTTTAATGCAGAAATGTGGCCATTGTTTTCTATACAAAGCTTGCTCACATAGCACCACGTGACCTTGGGTGCAGGGTGCAGCTCTTTGCTAGCTTTAACCTCATGGTATGCCATTCTTATGCATACACTATAACGTGGACCAAAACCCAGGATTTTGACTATTCTGGGTTTTGGTGCCCCACAGTGTAAAAACCCAAAGGTCGACCACTCCCATGTACCTTCCCCTGTTCTTATGGAACTTTTTACTACTAGTAAAAAGGGGTAAAAAGTTCAATATTTTTTTCAGGAGTAAAAAAGTGCCATTGACTTTCATTGTCTTCCTAACTAGTGATTCACAAACATTGAAATTCTCAGGCTTTTTTCTTATGAATTGAATTTTTTACTACCATTAGAGTTTACTACCATTGCAAAGAAAGTAGAAGGGCTCCATTGTGAGAAAGAGCAAAATGAGTTTCCTCCTGCTGAAAGCTGCATCAAAAAACTAGTGTGAAACACTCTAATTTATATCATGTGTGTGGCTCATCAAGTCCACCTGAATCAGTAGTAAAATTTTCGAATTGCAAAATGCAGTAGTAAATTTTTCGATCCACTAATTTATTTTGCACTTTTACAATCGCAATCGAATTTAATTCGAGTGACTCGTGTTTTACAATGGTTCCAGGTTGCTGAATCACTCGTAAAAATAGCTATCACAAAATCACTTTTTAAACACAAAACACACGAAAAATAAATTTTCTACCTTTGTTGAATCGAGCCCTATGTTCCTGACACAGGTAGTGTAGCTCCTTCATTTACACACACACATTAGCATCACCACTCAGTTAACATCAACTTTCCTATGGGAACTTGAATGGGAATGGTAACTCCTTCCTGGTAGCTTCCTTGTGGCACCTGAGTGGCACCCCACTTCACCACGAAAAAGAGCCAGCTTCTATTGTCATCTTGTCTAAGCGTCAGCTGGAGGTATCTTTCAGGTACCGTTCAGGTAAGGCGAAATGCAGAGATTATTCATGGGAGACCACACTGTGTTAAGACGTCTCAAAGCACAGGTTAATAATTCTTATCTTTCACTGCACTCCAGATCTGGTCTCTGGTCTGCGGACAACCAATCTAGATGGTGACAATAATTGCGGAATCCATGCTCTTTTTTTTCTTCCATTTTTTCTCTCTCCTTTCCCCCTGTTTCCCATCACTTTTTCTTTCTCCATATCCATGCTGGAGTGCTTTTAACGGACGAAGTGTTAGTACATACTATAGTGGAATCCCTCTTGTTTGTTACTAAAAGGTGAATCTCCATCCTTGACAGGTTTTCTACTATAGTTGCCATGCATTTTTTTCTACATTATTTTCCCTACTATCTCTAGCCCCTCCCACCCTTTCTCTCCCCCTCCCTCCCCTCCTGCACCCTGCCCGGTACTCCACCACTATCAAGCCTGTAAGGCGGACGTCTTATTTCTCCAAGAAACTAGTTTCGCAGTGCTCTCAAAACCAGACTCTTAGCAACTACTTCCCGCAAACATATTCGGTAAGCTTTAGAGAAAGAAAAAAGAGGTGTTTTGATAGCTTTCCCCAAAAACCTCCTTTTTGTCTGTGCCAAAGATATCCCTGACCCAACAGGTTGATATCCTATATTGCAAAAAAACTTTGATATAGAGTTTACTCTAGTATCGTTCTGTATGCCTTATACCTTCCAAACTCGCGTCTTGAAACTTTAGCTGACCGGTATGCAAAACAATACACAGGGGGGTTTCTTATTCTTGCTGCGGACTCCAATTTGACAATCAGTGCTGACAGACAGAGATCTGGTTTGCCATCTAGTACACAAGTTGCTACTGACCCTCATTCAACGGCATTTGGCACACTCCTTAATAGTCATAACATCTGTGATATGTGGAGGGAGAAAAACCCTGAGGTTTGGGACTTTACGTTCTACTTTAATCCACATAGCTCTTTTTGTAGAATAGATCACATCTTCATCCCCCAGTCTGTACTACCAACTGTTCTGAACTCCAAAATATATAATAGGGTTGATTCAGAGACTCTTTCACATGCACTTTCGCAAGTGTCTGTGTAATTTTTGTGAGTTTTTGCATGCTTTTGCAGATTTTACGCTACGGTTTTCATGCGTATATGCATTTACGCTAACGCGAATATGCGTTTTCAATGATCGTATGTTTATCGGCAATTTTCGGGCAACTTACATTATTGATATGGGCTGGTGCATGATTCAGAGCCTTGACTGCCAATGACAACCCGCCCATTTTGTAGGCGAAAGCTAGCTGTTGAGATGTTTGCTGAGCACATGGAGGAGTACGAGCGCTTGCAGCTAAACGGCATGATCTGCATCACCATGGCCGAAGCCAGATTGCACTACGCACGCATGGACATCGATCGCATGAATGACGTTGAGCAGTTCGAGCTGACCCGACTTAACCGCGTTTCCCTCCATAACTTGTATAGTGAGCTGCGGCCATGGTTAGCCCGCACCACAAGGAAGGGGCATGCAATTGCCGGTATGACCAAGATGCTTGGCTGCCTGCAATTTTTGACAAACGGCTCGTTTTAGAGGCTGGGTGCCCTCTCCGTGGGGATGTCCCCGCCTACACTGAGCCGCACACTAAACAAGTTTTTGGATGGCATGGCTACCCTGTGTCCAAAATACATCTATTTCCCAGACAACATGGTAGCCTGGAATGCGGTTAAGTTGGGTTTTTTTTTTTATATAGCCGACATGCCCAACGTCATGGGTGCGATCGATTGTACCCATGTTGCGTTTGTGCCTCCAGCAGCTGAAGAATATCTATTTAGGTATGTGGTTTAGGTCAACATTATGACTTGTATAAACTCATATATTCACAGTATGTTTTAATGTATATATAAATCAATCATTTTCATGCAGACCTTAACTAATCATTTTAATGTAGCCCCAAACTAATTATTTGAATGTAGCCCTTAACTAATCATTTGCATGTAGCCCTTAACTAATCATTGTAATGTAGCCCTTAACTAATCATTTTCATGCAGACCTTAACTAATCATTTTAATGTAGCCCTTAACTAATCATTTTAATGTAGCCCTTAACTATTTTCATGCAGACCTTAATTAGTCCTTATCATGTAGACCTTAACTACTCATTTGCATGTAGCCCTTAACTAATCATTTTAATGTAGCCCTTAACTTATTATTTTAATGTAGCCCTTAAACCGGACCTTCACCCTGATTTAATGAAAAGCCCAAACTCTTAAAAAACAATTCCTCAGCATCTAAAATTAATATATTTTACATGTTTAGTCACTAATTTATTATACTTTCCCCCACTGGGCTGCAACTCTGTTCGGGAATTTAGGATACGGGCGCCGCCATCTTGACTCAGAAGCATCACACTTACTGAGGAGAGGAGAGTGGGATAAGGTACAGGGGGGCGGGTTATAGCTGTGCTTTGCTCAGACAGAGCAGAGCTGGGGTCAGGGAAAGGTCAGCAGTCCCAGAATGCAGAGCAGCACAGTCACTTCCTGTTTGCAGGCACTTCCTGTTTGCAGGCTGCCTGCAAAAATGGCAGCTTCCATAAGCCGCCATCTTGGATGTTTAAAGGCTTATAAAATGCAGTAGATGCGGGTAGGATGATTTTTAATGTGAGCAATCTGTATGTACAGGGTGTGGGAAACATATAAGATAGACTCTTATTTAGAGTGAAGGTCCGCTTTAACTAATTATTTTCATGCAGACCTTAATTATTCCTTATCATGTAGACCTTATTTGAATCCAACTGACCAACTGTTACTTATTGGTGTTAGTATTATTTTTTTGAAAATTAAAAAACACACTTTAACAATAAGGATCCCTTATTTTGTTGTGTTTAATTTGGTTATTTTCTTGAGTTTTTGTGTACTGAATACCGTATTTCTGCTCTTACAGGAACTGGAAGATGGGCCACTCCATAAACATGCAAGCTGTGGTTGGCCCGGACCTTCGGTTCCTAAGTGTGATGGCTGGCTTTCCCGGATCCACCCACGACGCCTATATCCTGAGAGATTCGAGCCTGTATGGTCGATTTGAATCAGGAAATTTGGTGGGTGGCTACTGAGTAAGTTTTGAGAAATAATTTCACTGTATGACTATTAATCTTTTTGGATAACCCTGTCTCAACATATGGATGTTCTTTCCCTCTGATGACATGATATACAATGTAGCTAAAAAGTAGACAGTAACTTTGTGTTTTATTATTTTCAGGGGATTCGGGTTACCCACTACTGCCATGGTTGATGACACCAGCCCTGCGCCCTCAGACTCAGGCCCAGGAGGGCTATAACCGGGCCCATCGAAAGACCTGGGGGGGGCCCTGCAGTATGACCCCAACAAGGTTATAAAGATCATAATAGCCTGCTGTGTCCTACATAATTTTGCGATAATGCAGCAGGTCCCCCGGTATGTTGACCTGTACCCCTCTCCAGCCACCACGGACATTCCGGACGATTTATATGAGGGCACCCAGAGTGCTTCTAGGCAATCCGTCCAGGACCATCTGTTCTCAATTTTTTTTTCAGCATTTTTGGACTTAATTTTTTCCAACTTTTTTTGTTTTTGGGACATTTTTTTTTGTAATGTTTATTTTTTTTTATTTTTTTTTTCATAATTAATTTTTTTTTGTTCGTTTGCATTAATTTTTGTTGTCCTTAGATATATAATTTATTTGTGATGTAACAAATTTAAATGATTTATACTTTCATTAGCTTATCTATACATACTAATTAATACAAAAAACTTTGGAACAGATTTGAGCGTAATCCATTTTTATTGTCAAATATTTCCTTTAACAACACTCATCTTTTCAAAAACAAATCTACCCACCCAGGTTGAGGCAGCCAGGATTTTCTTAGGCCTAAACCTGCTGCGTGGGAGCTTGAGGGGCCAGTTTACTGAGCCCCAAACTATGGCCTTGCCAAGTGGGTTTTCTGACCACTATCATGAGCTGTATGTGAGAAATTGTAAAACCAAAAGAGGGGTGGCAGCCGCTCAGACCATTTTATAACTAACCAGGGAGGTGCACATTAGCAGGGCAATTAGAATACAAAAGTCTTAAAGGGACCACAGCACTCAAACCAGTTAGCTTGCTGACCAACCTACAATCTGTCTCTAAACTAAAAACAGGGGGCTCGGTCACACACATCTGCAGAAGTATGCTTAAGCTGCACCACCAGCGCCAAGGTGCCCCTGTGAGGTGCAGTCCTAACTCTAGTACTAATTCTAGTCTCTAAGAGCCCCATTTGGGACATACAATGCAATAGATAAATTGGGAGCAGGCTTACCTGAGGTTGCCCTAAACCTCAAGTGCAAGCCATGGGGTGGAAGGGTCAAAGACCTTGCAATACAGCCTAGACCCCACACTCCATGTGCTTGCACAAATTCAAAAGAAACAAAAGAGGGGTGGCAGCCGCTCAGACCATTTTATAACTAACCAGGGAGGTGCACATTAGCAGGGCAATTAGAATACAAAAGTCTTAAAGGGGCCACAGCACTCAAACCAGTTAGCTTGCTGACCAACCTACAATCTGTCTCTAAACTAGGTTAAAAACAGGGGGCTCGGTCACACACATCTGCAGAAGTATGCTTAAGCTGCACCACCAGCGCCAAGGTGCCCCTGTGAGGTGCAGTCCTAACTCTAGTACTAATTCTAGTCTCTAAGAGCCCCATTTGGGACTTACAATGCAATAGATAAATTGGGAGCAGGCTTACCTGAGGTTGCCCTAAACCTCAAGTGCAAGCCATGGGGTGGAAGGGTCAAAGACCTTGCAATACAGCCTAGACCCCACACTCCATGTGCTTGCACAAATTCAAAAGAAACAAAAGAGGGGTGGCAGCCGCTGTGCCAAGCAAAAGTTAGTGCGCACATGTGCGCAACACCAAAATGGCATCTAGAAGGATAGCTGAAGGCTAGAAATGTTATGGGGAATGTAAGTTAGGAAACTGCTATAATTGAGATTGTGATTTGTATGATGTTTGCATTAAGCAAATCTGTTTTTCTTTTATCTTTTAGATGATGATGGAGAACAGGTATGACTACCTGGCAAGCGACTATCAAAAGAGGACGTTGGCACTGCAGATAGTGGCCTAAATTGCAGCCAACAGTGACTTCACCTTCACCCAGATCATGCAACACTAGTCGGACCTAAAGCGAAGGAAGAGGCCCCGGGTGAGGCGATTCTTCGCTCAGCATTTCCCAAGTAAGTACATGACTATTACATGTTAGACCTACAAAAGCCCTTAGGCAGCCTCTGTTTATGAATGCCATTCTCTTCTAGTGAGCGAATGGGATTATAGAATAAGACCCACCCGGAGGCGAGCAGTCCGGCCAGTGCGGGATGGATTTGGGCCAAGTGAAGGTGGTGCGTCTCCAGTGCCAAGGTCCTCCCCCTCCTCTGTAGGTGGATCCGAGCAGCCACTAGACCTGTCTACAGAGGAGGGGCATCAGCGGCTCGCCAGGGAGTCTGCCCAGATGGTGGAGCAACAACACTTCGGTATGTTTCTCTGACTGAAGCACACACAGGTACATGCACATACTCATTTCCTTCTTCTATTCTTTTAGATGAGGATGTAGCAGGTCGGGAGCGGGGATTGGATAGGCCACAGGACCCAGCCCCTGCGATGCATGGAGAAGGTGGGTGATGTCACATACACATTATGAGAAAAATGTGTTTTTGGCAAAATCTGACGAAGTAAACATATTTTTCCTTTCTCAACAGACTCAGATCCAGAGCAGTGGCAGACCCCAGAGAGGAGGCTGGCCCCCCAAGCTCAGGTCGCCCACCAGCCTAGTAAGTTTGTAGTCTACTTATTTGATTATCTATAACATAGCTTCATCACCAGGTATGAAAATCTGTATCCTATTACATTAGCATAGTGACATATGGCCTCATCCCTAGCCTAATAAATTAGCATAATGACATATGGCCTCATCCCTAGTCTAATAAATTAGCATAATGACATATGGCTTTATCCCTAGCCTAATAAATTAGCATAATGACATATGGCCGCTTCCCTTTGCTTTAACATTAATAATATTTCATTCCACAGCTATTAAAAATGTATATACCAAATATCAATTATTGCTTCCTTTTCACAGCAACCCCACAGGAGAGACTACAGCATTTGACGGCGACAGTCTATAGGCTGGTGGGCGACATCCAGGAGCTGGCTGCTTCATTGGGGACCAGTGAAGCATAGATTCCTGGGGCCTGCCACATGTATTTTCAAAGTTTTAATTCAAATTTCAAAAGTTTTACATTTTTTGATTACAAAAAAAAACATGTTGGTTGAAAAAAAATGTTTTTTGATATTTTAATGTAAACAATTAAAAAAAAAATATATATATATATCTGATTCAGCAAAGCCTTTTTTTCTGTAAAAACTTTAGTGTGAAATGTTTTGCATGATTTTTCGTTTGGTAGCAAGACCTCCATAGAAATGATGAGAAAGGGGCTCTGAATCAACCCTATTGTCCCTTGGTCAGACCACAATACAGTCATGGCCTCTATTGACCTCTTAATTTCTACCAGGCACTCCTACTGGAGAAACTGGAGATTAAATGACTCCCTCTTAACCTCTCACAATATGTGTTGTCAAATCCAGTTAGCCTTGCAGGATTATTTTGCTTTTTTTATATAATCACATTTTTATTAGTTTTCAGAAAAAAAGGGGGAGGGAGGGGGTACAGTAAGCAAAATTAGGGGAGGGAGTGGGGTACAACAGGTATATTCCACAAGTAGGTACATAAACCGATTCAACATCTCATTAACCTCACTCAATAACAGTCACATTTGCCCTGGCTGTTCACAGCTTGTCAGGTGGTACTCTTGTTTCACTTGACGTTACTGCCTAGGTGAGTGGAAGTGGTTGGACAATGGGAAAGAGGGGGTCAGCAGGGTTGAGAAACGAGTTTGAATGGGGGGAAGTTCACTCTGGAGCCCTCTGGCATCAATTCTGAAGGAAGCCAAGATAATCTGCAGAAAGGATAAACTGATCCCATGAGCACCACATCTCCCTGTACTTGTCAAGGGTTCCCCTTAATAAGGCTGTTAGTTCCTCCATCTTACTTACGTCTCTAACCCTGGACAGCCACATAGCTGTTGTTGGAGGGTCGGGCGATTTCCAACAAGTAGGTATACATGTCTTTGCGGCGTTCAGGAGCGGGGCTAATAAGGACTTTCCCCTCCTGCGGAGGGAGGTGGGGGCCAAATTGAGGAGGTAGCCTGCCGGGTCCTCCCCCAGGTCAATCCCAATCAAGTGTAGCACTATTTTCCGGACATTGCCCCAAAACTTAGTGAGGCCAGTGCATTCCCAGAAAATATGGACCATATGGACCAAATATGTGCCCCTTCCATGCGAGCACCTCCAACATAGAGGACTGAAAGAGGGAAACATATTTGCCAGCCTAGATGGCACATAATACCAGCGGGTCAGAATTTTATATGAGGCTTCTTGGTATGTGCTAGAGATGGAAGATTTGTGGGCCAGCTGAAGTATAGCTTGCCTCTGCTCCGCTGAAAAGTTCCTGTTTAATTCCCTCTCCCAACCCCCACGTACGGAGACACAAACGAGTCCGGGGACCAATAAGCAAAGAGTAAGTGTACGACAATGCCCCTCTGAAATGACCCACCCCAGCGCAGAGTCACTCAAAAGTGGTCAATGGTCTTTCGGCCTCATTTGGTTGGTCGATAGAATTTCGATAATGTGACAACTGGAATGCCCACCAAAAATTGAGTGGTTGCAACGAAAACTTTGCAGCCAGGTCCTCCACCCTACACCACCTGCCTCCCCTGTGCATGTGCAGGATCCTATAGTAGTTCCGCTTTGCCCGCAAATGGAAGACGCCATCAGACTGGCTCACCAGAAAGTCCGGATGCCCTATCACTGGGGTTAATGGAGACAGGGAGGGGGAGATGTCCGGCTTCGGAAAGATGCTCGCCACCACCCTCCTCGTGGGGCCTATTGTGGGATGTTTATTGAGTATTTGGAGCTTGCCAAGCAGGATCCAAGGGAGTCCCGGAAGGAAGGTAGTAGAGACCTACTGTTCCATGTGTGTCCACTGTTTCTGAATGGAATGTCTGCAACATTCAACCGCTCTGACCAGGTGTGCCGCAGCGTGATATAGGCTCCAATCCCGGCGGCCCAAGCCCCTGAGGGCCTCGGGGAGGGTCAGGAGGGGGGCCGCCAGATGTTGCGACTTCCCAGCCCATCCACTTCCGAAGGTCTTCCTCCACCTTCCTCAACAACGGGGGAAAATTGAGACTATAAATCTTCTGAGGCTGGGCTGGTATTTGTGTCCCCAGATAGGTCACTGCCTCCGTTCCCATTTGAACCGGAAATTTTTCGAGATTTGCTCTATTCTTTTGGGTGGAATATTAATGTTGAGGGCTGAAGACTTCTGGTCATTTATTTTATAGTTCGACACTGCCTGGAAGTCCCGAAGCTCAGCTAGCAAAACAGGGAGTCGTTTCGGGCTTTGTGATAAAAAAAAAATAAAGTCGTCGGCATAAGCCGCCACCTTGTGCTCCACGCGACTGACAAGCACCCCGGCAACATCTGGGTTCTTCCTGACAGTGCGCAAGAATGGCTCTAACGTTGGCTCTAAAGAATAAATATCAACGGTGAAAGCGGGCACCCCTGACGCGTTCCGTTTGATTGATTGAATGGCCTAGAGGGGAGCCCGTTTATCATGACGGACGCAGAGGGGCATGAATAGGAGGCCATAATGCAGTGGGCCATATTTTCCCCTAAGTCAATATGACTGAGGGTCGCAAACAAAAAGTCCCAGCTGCGTCCGTCGAGAGGAGCAAAGTACCCGACCCCCCCATGCGTGCCTGATGTGGTGTTGTCCCTGCCCTCCCTCAAAGGAACAAAGCCAACTTGATCCCAGTGAAAGACTGAGGGGATGAGAGGTGCCAATCTGTCCGCAATAATCTTGTTGAATAGCCTTAGGTCTCAGTTCAATAGGGCAATGGGCCTATAACTGCCGCACTGAGTCGGGTCCTTGCCTGCCTTCGGCATGATCGTGATGTGCGCTCGAAGTGTGTCTCTGGGCAGGGGACGTCCGTCTTTCAGGAAACCGGAAGAAGCGTTAAACTGAATCTCAGCAAACTCCTTGTAATATCCCAGGTAAAAACTGTCTGGGCCCGGTGCCCTTCCCGGCTTCGTGCTTTTAATGGCCCTCAGATAGTCGTCAATCTTGATCTTCTTGTCAAGGGCATTAATAACCTCTTTTTTGAGCCTAGGGAGCCCCAACTCCCCGATATAGGAAGCAATGCGACTCAGGTGGGTGGCAGAATGCTCCTGAGGTAGATTGTAAAGGCTCTCATAAAACTCCCTGAAGGCCTTCGCTATGTCGGCCCGTCAGGTGGTGTCTGCCCCCCCCCCTCCAGAACCCTGAATAACTGTGCTAAAATTCCCTCGCCAGGGCTTTACCAGACTTATTACCATACTCAAAGAAAAATCTCCGACTCCTGGCCGCACAGTTTTTAGATGTCTCTGAGGGACTCCCGAAAGCTCACCAATCTAGCCCCCAAGGCCCTGTCTAGGCTCCGCTTGTGCCTGGATTCAATATCCAATATCTCCTGGGTCAGCCGAGCAATTTGGTTGTTCCTTTCTTTTTTTAAGGTGCGACCCCCATGTTTAATTAGCAGACCCCTGACCACGCACTTGTGGGCTTCCCACACAGACATCCGTGAAACCTCCTCCGTGACGTTTACGGAAAAGAATTCAACAATGGCTTTTTGAATATAGGCCCTAACCTCAGGGTCTTGTAGGAGTGAGTCCCTTGAGTGAGGCCTTTGAGGGGTGGGGTGTCTGGGATGGAGAGGGTCAAAGAGATTGGTGCGTGGTCTGAGATCTGGCCAATGTCCATGCTAACTATCAAGTGTAAGAACTTGTGTGGGACCATTAACAAGTCAGTGCGTGAGTAAGAGTTATGCGGTGCAGAAAAGAATGTGTAATCTCACTCCCTGGGATTGAGTGTCTGCCAGGCATCCATCAGCTGGTTCTTGTTGAGTAGGGTCTTCATTTTCTTAAGTATAGAGAAGGGGGTGTGTGAGAACCCTTGTATTGATTGGAGTTGGGACAGTAACATGTTGCCAAGGTAATTCTTAGTGAGTAAAGTGTTCCCTTTACAAAGAGAAACCTTCCCTCAGAGTCCAGTAGAGTCTTGAGGTGAGTCCAGGGTAGTGCACCTGCCAAAAGAATGGCGACCCCCCTAGATTTTGAATCAGGGGAGGGGCAGAGGTACTGGGTTTTAAAATGACGATCAGTGAGATTATGGGACCTCCCTGTTCTGAGGTGAATTTCTTGTAAAAAAGCAGGCGCAGGCATATTCAGGTGCTTCAATTCCCTGAGGATGGAAGATCTCTTAAAGGGGGAATTTAGACCCTTGACATTCACGGACGTGCACTTTACCCTGGACATACTGGTATACTGAGGGAGACCCCCAAATCAATTTGGAGATCAAAATGCGCTCTGCATACCGGAGACAGGGAGTGGGGAAGAGGGAAGAAAGGGGAAGGTTGAGAAGGGAGGTATGAGATACGAAAAGAAGAGAGCAGTAAAAATATAAAGAGATATAGAGCAGAGCACAAACATGCAAAAGAAAAACAGAAAACACATAGTTAAACACTGCACACACTCACTACACCAAAACAAATTCTACAGGGAAAAAAGCCTGTAACTAAGCGGGGACTACACTTTTCTTGTCCCCAAACATGAACCCCTCCTCACCTGGCCGAAGCTGAGCGAGGGGGGGGACAAGACCTACTGTGGGTGCGAAGCGGACCAGAGGGATACGCGAGATCCCCCCAGCCGACTCCACCAGTAGTTGTCTAGCCCCACCATGGCAGTAACGCACAAGGTGGGGCGATGTATCAAAGGGGCATTACCCACCAAACTTGCAACAATCTGACGTGTTCCCAGACACCTCCGGAACCAGCCAGCCGAACCATGGCAGTGCGCGGAATACCAGCGCGACCCGGGTCACGGAGGAGCGACCGGGAAGACACCTCCATTATAACCGGCAATGTAAAACACATTAGTCAAAGGATATCAGGATGAAGTCCATTTCTGAACTATGTCTCATTGTCCAAGTGGGGGGCGATGATGGTCTTCTAACATTTCTTCTGCGGGCTACATTCAAGCCCCTTACCCGGCGCGCCCCATGTGATTGCCCTTCTCACGCCAGCTGAGGTGGTGGGAGCGAAGAAGGGTTCAGCCAGTCCAGGCCCTCGATTGTCGCCGAGTCCAGGAAGGCAAACAACCCCGAGAGATCGCCAGGGGATCTCAAGGCAAAAACCTGCTGATTTTTCCGCACAAGCAGGTGAAATGGATATCCCCAGCGGTAAGATGCGCCGCACTCCTGGATTCTCCAAAGCAAGGGTTTCAAGAGTTGCCTCATATGAAGGGACCGCCTGGACACGTCCGGGAAGACCTGCAATGATGCCTTGTCAAAACTTTCCCAAGCCTTCCTAAGGATTTAATCTTTAACTGAAAAATAATGTAGGCGACAAATCACATCACGTGGATGGTTGGGGTCTGCAGGTCTGGGACCAAGGGCTCTATGGGCTGAACTCTTTCAAGAAGGACATTTCAGATTTCCAATGTTCAGTGGAGAACCTGGATTCCAAGATGTCAGGTCTGGAAAAATCTCAACTTTCAACTTTACAAAGAATCAAAGCCCTAGAGAGAATCATGCCTCTCCAGCAATCCATATATCAAGCAGTCCTGCAGCTTGATGACCTTGAAAATAGGAGCCGTCGGAATAACATAAAGCTGAGGGTCTGCCGAAGGCGACGGGGCCAGATCAGCTACTGCATACAGTGACGGGCATCTTTAATGAGATTCTAAGCCGTCCGCCCAACACGGAAATCATAGTGGATCGTCTGCATAGCCAGGCAGGGCATGCAGCTATTGGGCCTGATGATGTCTTGCTTCGAGGCGGTGCCTTATGCCCAGTTTCACATGAGACCTCTTCAACTCCATCTCCTGTCAGTATGGGACAAGGACACTGTGTCCCTGGATCAGGAGTTTGCTCTGTCCCCCCTGGTCAGGCGATCCCTCTCGTGGTGGCTGGACTCAAGGAACCTGTTGGCGAGCAGATCCTTTCTGGCCCCTTGCTGGGAGACAGTCACCACGGATGCCAGTCTGACGGGTTGGGGGGGCTTCTGGAACTCTCTGATATTCCAGGGGCTGTGGGGCCCTCAGGAGGCCCACACCCCGATCAACATTCTGGAACTGAGGGCGATCGGGTTGGTTCTAGCCCACTTGACCCCAAAGCTTCGGGGTTGGGCTGTTCAGGTCCGCTCGGACAACCGGACGGCGGTGGCCTACATCAATCATCAGGGAGGGACCCGGAGCAAGGGGGCCCCCAAGGAAGTGTCTCTGATCCTGTCCTGGGCGGAGGACAATGTTCCCTGCATCTCGGCCATGTACATTCCGGGGGCGGAGTGTTTCGCTCCCTCTGTCACCGTTGGGGTCAGCCAGATGTGGACCTGTTTGCATCCCATCACAATCACAAGCTTCCGGTCTTTGTGTCTCTGTCCCAGGATCCTCTGGCCTTGGCCATGGATGCTCTAACGCTGCCCTAGAAGGGGTTTCAGCTTCTGTATGTCTTTCCCCCGTTCCCCTGTTGGGCAGGGTTCTGCGCAAAATAGCTCAGGAAGGGGTGCCAGCAATTATGGTGGCTCCCTGTTGGCCAAGACAAGTGTAGTTCAGTAGATCAGTACACCCTGCCCAAGGATCCAGATCTGCTCACCCAGGGGCGGCTACGCCACCCCAATTTACAAACGCTGGCTTTGATGGCCTGGCTGTTGAAACCTCCATCTTGATGGAAAAGGGGCTGCCTGCCTCTGTTGTTAACACCATGATCAGGGCTAGGAAGAAGTCTTCTTCTTCTATCTACTATAGGGTGTGGCGTACCTACATTGACTGGTGTGAGTCTAAATCTCTTCCCTGTCGGGTGTTCTCTATTCCTAGGATTCTGAAATTTCTTCAACATGGTTTGGATCTGGGGCTTCAACTCTGCACTCTGAAGGGTCATGTTTCTGCCTTGGCTGTTTTCTTCCAGAGATCTTTTGCTCAGCATCATCTGGTCAAGACCTTCTTTCAGGGGGTGACTCATGTGCGTCCCCCTCGTAAGCCTATGTTGCCAGTCTGGGACTTGAACTTGGTCCTATCTGCCCTGCAGGGGTCTCCTTTTGAACCTGTGCAAGATGCTGCTTTGTCCATTCTTACTCTTAAGGTAGTGTTTTTGGTGGCTATCACTTCTGTTAGGCGTGTTTCTGAGTTGGCGGCGCTTTCCATCAAGCCCCCTTACTTTGAGAGACACCAGGACAAGGTGGTGTTTCGCTTTAAACCAGATTTTCTGCCTAAAGTTGTGTCTGCGTTTCATCTCAATCAGGACATTGTTCTGTCTTCTTTGTGCCCTAATCCTAGTAACCCTAAGGAGAGGGCTTTACATTCCTTGGATGTGGTCAGGAACCTGAAGTTCTATTTGGTGGCTACTGAACCCTTCAGGAAGACTTATGCTCTTTTTGTGGTCCCTTCTGGTCCTAAGAAGGGTCTGGCTCCAGCTAAGTCTACTATCAGTAAGTCTACTATCAGCCGTCAGGCTGTGGTTCAGGCCTATTCTGCTATGGGGAGGAATCCTCCCTTCCGCCTTACTGCTCATTCTACTCGTGCAATTGGTGCCTCTTGGGCTTTTCAACACCAGGCTTCTGTTGAACAAGTTTGTAGTTCTTTTGTTCATACCTTTTCTATCTTTTACAAGGTTGATGTTAGGGCCTCGGCTGATACTGCCTTTGGCCGCAAAGTTCTGCAGGCGGCAGTGGTTTAATCTGCCCGTTGTTGCTTTTGGGGATACCACCTTACCTTACGGACACTGCTATTGGATGTCCCAAACGTAAGGAATTATCTTTGGAGCAGGACGTGCTGTATACTTAGAATAATACAATTCTGTAATTACTCAACTGTAGAATTGGTATTATCCGTATACAGCACGTCCTGCTCCACCCCACCCTTGTTATCATTGTTCTTTGTACCTCTGTATGGTGATTGTTATCATGTTTCATGGTTAAAATTGTTGATTTGGGATTTAATTCTCCCGGCTTCTTGCTAACTGCTTTTCAATACTGGGGGATTTGTGGGAGGACCCTGGTATATAAGGGGCCGGGAGGAGCCACTTTTTTGCTGTCTCTGCAGTCCAGCGCCATCTTGTGGATGTATAACCCAAACGTAAGGAATTATCTTTGGAGCAGGACGTGCTGTATACTTATAATACCAATTCTAAAGGTGAGTAATCACAGAATTGTATTATTCCAAGTATGTCACAAACCCCGCTTCCAATATTAAAGTGGACCAACACCCACGGGTGATCGGCCCGGGAATCTATAAGATTCCCGGGCCGATCACCCCCCACCCCGCGGGACATCCGAGATCGGGATGTCCCGCGGGGTGAAACCCCCCCAAACACCCCAAACTCCTTACCTTATCTTCCCGCTCCTGTAGGCGTGCGCGTGCCCGCGCCGGCCGTCTGCGAATGGCCGGCGGGGGCGCGCGCGCGCCGAAAGTGACGCGAGGGAGGCGTCGGCGGCGGCGGCTGCCGCTTAGACGTTCCTGATCCTCGCTTGTACGTCGGCGTTGGGAGCGGGGAGAGGTGAGTTTTTCGGGGGGTTAGGGGGGGTTTCACACAGCGGGGCACCCCGATCGGGGGTGCCCCACCGAAGTGGACCAAGACCCAGGATAGTCAAAATCCTGGGTGTTGGTCCACTTTAATGACATATGGGTTATAACCAGTAGAGGGCGAACTTCTGCAGAGATGACAGGAAAAAAAAAGAGCCCCTCCCAGTCCATAAATACCTGGGACCTCCCACACATTACCCAGTAATCGTCTCTGCGGACGGCGAGCAAGTCAGAAGATGGCTGTCTCCTTCCTTACAGGTAAGCCGGGTTTGCACCCGGCCATTTTGGCCCTATTTCTGCCCAGACCTGAATTACATTTTAAAACAACTATGCCTCCCAGCCTTGGCTGTGGTTCCAGGCGAGGGTAGGCTACACCTTAGCAGGTGTCATAATAGGAGCCATGCTCCTCCGTGAGACCCCATTTTAGGGGGTAGGCGGTTACCAGGTTTGGTGATCCTGGTTTGGGTTGCCCTGTCCCTGTTATCCCTTCACTACCTTGTAGCCTGGGATCCCCCCTTTCCGTGTCTCCCTGTTCCCCGCAACTGGGGGGGCTGCCCCTTATCCCTTTGGTTGTTTGTTTGTTTCACTGTTACGTGTGCAGGTTGTGTGTGTGCTTGTGCTGTGGCCTGCTTGCTGCAGCCATGCTTTGCTGGCCGCCCATTAGTCTCCGTTTTCAGCGGGGAGAGCTTCTCCCCCTGGGAGGGAGCGGGGCCAGGCGTGGCGCACGATCCGCGCTGGCGCCCTTCTTCTTCCTCTTACCCTCTCGCTGCTGTGGCCGACGCCATTACCTTGGGCTGTGAGTGCCCTGCGGGGCTGCCTTTTTTCTTTATTACTTGTGTTTGAACAATGTGATTTCTCTCCTCATTCTATGTGCGGTGAGGCTATGGTATTGTTATGTGGTACACATTGTGTATATATATATATATATATATATATTTGCCCTGGTGTTTGCATGTATGGCCTTATGATTGATATGTGCCTTTCTTGGGATAAATTGGGGTCTTACAAATCCTCCCACTCGGGACTTAAAGGGGAATCCTGGGTAGCTTAATCAGCGTATTTCCCTCTGGTCCTTGCGACTACCATTAAAATCACCATATGGAGGCTTCCCAGGATACCGGGCAGTGGGTTGTGGGGTATCCCTTGCGGGGGATAATGTTCTGGTTTGCTTACCATGTGCTCAGCAGGCCATAAACATAGAAACATAAACATAGAAGGTTGACGGCAGAAGGAGACCATACGGTCCATCTAGTCTGCCCTTATGTGTATACTGTATGTACTCTTTATCTTAGGATAGATGTGTGCTTATCCCAGGCATGTTTAAATTCAGTGACTGTTGATTTTTTAACTACCTCTGCTGGAAGTAAGTTTGTTCCAAGCATCTACTACTCTTTCTGTAAAATAATATTTTCTAACATTGCTCCTGATCTTCCCCCTGACTAGCTTCAGGTTGTGCCCCCTTGTTCTATCATTAAGCTTCTTCTTAAAAACACTTCCCTCCTGAACCTTATTCAATCCTTTCACATATTTAAAGGTCTCAATCATGTCCCCCCTCTTCCTTCTTTCCTCCAGACTGTACAAATTAAGTTCTTTAAGTCTCTCCTGATAAGTTTTAAGTTTAAGTCCTTCCACCATTTTCGTTGTCCGCCCTTGGACGCGTTCTATTTGAATAATGTCTTTTTGCAGGTAAGGTCTCCAGAATTGCACACAGTATTCTAGCTGTGGCCTTACCAGGGCTCTATACAGCGGCATCACAACCTCCCTCTTCCTGCTGGTGATGCCTCAAGCTATGTAGCCGAACATCCTGCTTGATTTTCCCACTGCCTGGCTACACTGTCCACTCATCTTGCAGCTATCAGTAATCAGTACCCCTAAATCTCTCTCCTCCGAGGTCCTGGCTAACACAGTGCTGCCCATACGGTACTCAGAGCAGGGATTCCTTCTACCCAAGTGCATGATTTTACATTTAGAGACATTAAAATCTAGTTTCCACAGTTTTGACCATCTATCCAGTAAAGCTAAATCATTTTCCATGTTGCAGACACCTCCAGGAATATCCAGCATATAACGCGGCAGTCGGGGTCCCAGGTGTCTGGGTCTGTGCCGCCGGTCTCATCACCTACTCCACCCCGCCTGATCCGTACCCCAAGTGACACTGTCATTAACGGTGAGTCGCAATCTGATGTGTGTGCTAGATTGGCCAACATCGAGAAATTGATGTCTAGCTCTGCGGCCAGAAAGGCCCCGGCTAAGAGAAAACATTTGTCACCGGCCGCACTGGTTCTGGGTGTTGAGGATTATGATTCTCTTGACTGGTCTGATTGTTCCCCACTTGAGGAGGGGGAATGGTTTCTGAATCTGATGGCTCTGAGGATCAGCAATTTTTGGATGCTGGGCAGGAGCATGGGGATGCCGTGGATACCCCCAGGATTCTGGCCCACTTATTTGAGGTGCTGGCTATTTCTCCTCCGGCGGAGTCCCCTCCGCAGAAGGGGGAATTTTTTGGGACCTCTAAGCCCAGATTGGAGTTCCCAAATCAGAAGCATTTCGATAATCTGATTCTTAAAGAATGGGAATGGCCTAGCCAGCTTCCCGGTGCTCCTCAGGGATGGAATAGGTGGACGCGGTGAAGCGATGCGCCCATTCTGGTATTGTCCAACACATCTGTTGTGCACTCTCCGGTCGGCACCACGCTAAGGGATGGTGAGGACCGACGTATTGATCAAATGGCATGTTATGCCTTTGCCAGCGTGGGTTCGGCCTTGCGGCCTGTGTGTGTGCTTCAGCGCTCACGGCTGTGGCTACCAGCTCTGTGATTAGGGGCCTTTTGAGTGATTCCCAGCTTAGCCCGGCCAGTGATGATTTTGCTGCGCTTACGCGGTGTGAATTGTTCATGACCTTTGTCTTATCTGCCTTGGATGACACAATATGTATGTGTAGCAGAACCTCGGCGTTGCTGGTGGCTATTCGCCGATCGGTCTGGTTGCGCCAGTGGGCGGCCGACATTGCGGCTAAGAAGTCACTTACAGGGCTACCCTTCTTGGGTATGCGGCTGTTTGGAGATAAGTTGGATTCGGTAGCGAAAGGAGGAAAGCTACCACAACGCAAGAGGCAGCGTCGCTCCTTTCGGGGGGCAGGCTCCTTTAATCCTTCCTTTCGTGGTGCCAGAGCAGGCAGAGGAGCTGCCTACTCTACCTTCAGAGGTGACTCCTGGGGCAGAGGCAGAGGACGTGCCCGTCCTGGTCCTGCCTGGGGTTCCAAGCCCAATGCCGCTGCCAAGCCAGTTCAGCAATGAGGGGGCACCCTCACCCTTGCGGGTGGGGGGGGCGCTGCGGCACTTCATCCAGGTATGGGCCCGGGGGGGTCACAGACAAATGGATCTTGGAAGTGGTCTCTTCCAGGTACAAACTGGAGTTCGAGTACCGGCCTCCTCCCAGATTCCTCAGGTCTCGGGTTCCCTCGGACCCCCGGGCTGCGCAGGGGCTCCTGTGGGCAGTGCAGAATCTTATGGATATGGAAGTCATATGCCCGGTGCCTTTCTCAGAGAGAGGCCTGGGCTATTACTCCAGCCTTTTCACGGTTCCCAAAAAGGATGGCTCCATGAGACCCAGCTTCTCAACAGGTTCATCAGAACCAAGAAGTTCCGCTTGGAGACCTTGCGCTCATCCATCAACTCCGTTCGTCAGGGGGATTTCATGACGTCCATAGACATCAAGGATGCTTACCTTCATGTACCGATTTTCCCAGGACACCAAAGATTTCTCAGGTTTACGGTGGGAGATCAGCATTTTCAGTTTGTGGCTCTTCCATTCGGGCTGACCTCGGCACCAAGGGTGTTCACCAAGGTGCTGGCGGGTTTAATGGCCCTTCTCAGAGCCCAGGGAGTTCGCATTGTGCCGTATCTGGACGTCCTTCTCATTACGGCATCCTCTCTCTCTCTCTGACAGGCGGAGCTAGACACCAGGATGGTGGTGACTACGCTGGAGAGGTTCGGCTGGGTGATCAACCACCCCAGGTCTTCTCTTTCCCCGTCAAGAGAGATTTCATTTCTGGGCATGAATCTGGATACCATTCGGACCAGGGTGTTCTTGCCTCTGTTGACGGTACAGATGATTCAGGACCTGATCCGTCTTCTTCTTTCCAACCTGCGCCCATCTATCCGGCTAAGGATGAGGCTGGTGGGGTTGATGGTGGCTTCCTTAGAGGCAGTTACCTTTGCTCAGTTTTCACATGAGGTCGCTCCAGCCCCATCTACTGTTGGCTTGGGACAGATGTACGCTGTCATTGGATCAGTCATTCCAGGATGTCTCCCCTGGTTCGGCAGTCTCTTCAGTGGTGGCTGGAACCAAGGAATCTTCTGAGGGGCAGGTCTTTTCTGACCCCTTGTTGGGAGACGGTCACCACGGATGCCAGCCAGAAACATCAGTTCCAGGGACTGTGAGGCCCACACCCCCATCAATGTCTTGGAGCTGAGAGCTTTTCGGTTGGTACTGTCACGCTTGACGCATCACCTGCAGGGTTTACCGGTTCAGGTTCGATCGGACAATCGGACTGCGGTCTCTTACATCAATTCACCAAGGAGGGACTCGCAGCTGGAGTGCCTTCAGGGAAGTTTCTCTGATTCTTGCATGGGCAGAGAGCAATGTCCCATGCATCTCAGCAGTGTACATTCCGGGAGTGGAAAACATGGAGGTGGACTCCCTGAGCAGAGGATCCTCTCGCCGAGGGGAATGGTCTCTCGACCACAAGGTATTCCGGTCTCTTTGTCACAAGTGGGGGATTCCGGAGGTGGATCTCTTTGCCTCACGTCACAATCACAAGCTTCCTGCATTTGTATCTCTGTCTCAGGATCCTCTGGCCCTGGCAGCGGACGCCATGTCTCTTGCCTGCAGGGATCTGGGGTTTCCTGTACCTGTGTCCCCCCTTCTCCATGGTAGGCAGGGTGGTGTGCAATCTGCCCCAAGAGGGTGCGCCAGCAATTCCGGTGGCCAAGACAGTTTTGGTTTGCAGACGTCGTACGGCTGGCAGTAGATCAGTACAGATTGCCTCTGTTTCTGGATCTGATCACTCAAGGTCAACTTCGTTACTCCAATTTACAAACGCTGGCTTTGACGGCTTGGCTGCTGAAACCTCCATTTTAAAGGAAGAAGGTTTGTCTGATGCTGTGATTGAGACACTTGTCAAGGCTAGGAAGAGATCTTCCTCTAACATCTACTACAAGGTCCTATATTGATTGGTGTGAGGCTAGGGTGTTTTCGATTCCTAGAATTTTGGATTTTCTTGAACACGGTCCAGACTTGGGGTTCCAGCTTAGTACCTTGAAAGGGCAGGTCTCGGCCCTGGCGGTCTTCTTTCATAGGTCCTTTGCTCTTCATCCTTTGGTTAAGACCTTTTTCCAGGGGGTCACTCATGTGCGGCCCCCTCGAAAGCCTTGTTGCCTGTTTGGGATTTGAATTTGGTTCTGTTGGCCTTCCAGGGGCCTCCCAGGGGCCTCCCTTTGAGCCGGTGCACTTTCTATGCTCACTCAAAAGGTTGCCTTTCTGGTGGCTATTACCTCTGTTAGACGTGTCTCTGAGTTGGCGGCTCAGGCTCCTTACTTTGAAAGACACCAGGACAAGGTGGTCTTTCGCTTTAAGCCAGATTTCCTTCCTAAGGTGGTTTCTACCTTCCATCTCAATCAGGATGTTGTTCTCCCTTCCTTGTGTCCTAAGCCTAGCAATGACAAGGAGGGGGTTCTGCACTCTTTGGCTTTGGTTCTTTGTTTGAAGTACTATTTGGTGGCTACTTTTCCCTTTTGTAAGACGGACACCTTGTTCATGGTGCCCTCCGGGCCCAGGAAGGGTTTGGCGCCCGCCAAGTCTACCATTAGTAAATGGATACGTCAGGCCATTGTTGGGGCCTATGCTGCCAAGGGGAAGATTCCTCCTTTTCGGATCACTGCTCATTCTACTCGTGCTGTTGGGGCTTCCTGGGCTTTTCAGCACCAGTCCTCTGTTGAACAAGTTTGTAAGGCTGCTACCTGGTCTTCTGTTCATACTTTTTCCAAGTTTTATAAGGTTGATGTGCGGGCCTCAGCGGACGCTGTTTTTGCCGCAAAGTTCTGCAAGCTGCAGTGGTTTAAAATTGTGCATTATTGCCTTGTTGGGATCCCCACCCTTGTTGGACACTGCTATTGGATGTCCCATATGTCATGAATATTGGAAGCGGGGTGTGTGACATACTTGGAATAATACCATTTTGTGATTACTCACCTGTAAAATGGGTATTATAAGTATGTCACACACCCCGCTTCATACCGCCCTTTTTCTGTATTCTGGATCCTTTATATGGTGAACCTTTTATTGTTGATTTTTTTGTATTGGCTCTTCCTGGTCCCCTTACTGCTTTCCTATACTGGGTAATGTGTGGGAGGTCCCAGGTATTTATGGACTGGGAGGGGCTCTCTTTTTTTTTTGTCATCTCTGCAGAAGTTCGCCCTTTACTGGTTATAACCCATATGTCATGAATATTGGAAGCGGGGTGTGTGACATACTTATAATACCCATTTTACAGGTGAGTGATCACAAAATGGTATTTTTCCGCTTCACAAGAGAGTAGGCAAGCGGACGTCTTGTTGTGGAGACATACCATATAAGAGTAAACAGTTTGTTGGTGTTGTCCCTTGCCTCCCTCCCTTGGACAAACCCCACCTGGTCCAAGTGAATCACCCCTGGAAGCAACGGTTGCAACCTCAGAGCGATAATTTTGGCATAAAGTTTAGCGTTACTGGCCTGAAGTTGCTACACAAAGTAGCATCTTTGCCCGGCTTGGGGATGACAGAAATGGTTGCCTCCAGGGCCTGTCTGGGGAAGGGGCAATGTTCACTAATGGCGTTGAAAGTTCTTGTTAGTAGAGGGGTCAGTCTAGACCCGAAGCGCTTATAAAACTTAGGGGAGTACCCATCTGGCCCCGGGCATTTGCACATTGGTGTCTCCTTGATTGCTCGAGCCACTTCCTGCTCTGAAAAGGGTAGTTCTAGGGACTCAGCTTCCTCCGGGGGGATTACAGGAAGTGGAGTACTGGCTATGTAGGCATCAATTACTTCAGAAGTCGCTCGGTTCCCTGAGTCAGAAAGGGTGGGGTTGTGTATATTGTAGAGCGTGTTATAAAAATCCCTAAAAGCGGACGCTATCGTAGAGAGAGTCTGTGCCACAGTGTCGTCTTTTCCCTTAATGGCAGGAATGTGCGTCGCTGTCGACCTAGGAAGCAGGGCTCTGGCTAGCATCCATCCAAAACTGGGCTCTACCCTTATCCCTGTAGCTCAGGTATGTCTGGTTATAAAGATTTTTGAGCTTTTCCCTGCCCTCTTGAAGCTCTAGTAGTTTGACATTGATGGGCATGTTCTTGTGCTCCCTTTCTAAGGCGTAGATCCTGTTCAGGGATTTAGTTATAAGCGATGCCCGTTCTTTTTTGAGCCTAGTCCCCTGCTTAATGAATTCCCCTCTAAGGACACACTTCAGGGCCTCCCACTGATAGGGCAGAGGGGTAGGGTCCTCCTTGTGGTCCTTGAGAAAGTGATCGATGGTACTCTCAATCACAGAGGCACACACTGCGTCATCGAGCAGGCCGTCGTTAAGTCTCCACGACCAACAGGGCGGGGCAAGGTCCGAGAGGTAAACGGAAATGAAAATTGGGGCATGATCTGACCACAATATGGGCTCGATCCATGCCTTGGGGTCCCAGTCCAGCGCATGAGGACTGATCATCAAGTAGTCAATTCTACTATAAGAATTGGCTGCGTGGGGAAAAAATGAGTAGTCTTTTCTGGAGCCAATGAGCACCTTCCATGTGTCCACCAACTTATTTTGCTTTTAATGCCAACTCAGTCTTCTCCAGTTATCCTATTATAAGTATAGCCTCATATCACTCATAAATTCAAACAGGACAAAGTACAATGGAAGAGTTAACCGAACTCCAGGAATAGGAAATTCGTCAAGAAATTCAGACTGGAGCTTAATATGGTATTAGATGACCAGGCTGAAAAGAGAATGGAGCAATCAACAATTGTACACTAGAGGGAACAAGTTTGATACCATGTTAGCCCACCGGCTAAGATTGAACCAGGGGGCAATTAGTGTGCTGACCCGAATAAAATTGTAACCAAGTCCTGAGATTTCTTGTCGGCCTTGTACTTAACCCCCCAAAGTCTAGAAACTGCTGGATTAGAAGGAAGTTTTGAGAATATTGATCTACCCAGAGCCACCAAGAATCATACAGATCACTTAGACAATAAAGTCCCTGAAATCTTTCAAACCCCCCGACCCAAATGGCTTCCGTGGGCTTTACTATAAGAAGTTTGCGTATCACTACACCTTAAAAATAATTTTAACACGCTCTGTCAGGAGACTTCCCTAGGCCCTAGTTCACTACTAGCAGACATAATTGATGTGGGTTTTGCAGAGGTGAGGAATTGGCGCAAGGTTTCTAGATTGGATCAAGGCTAGCTATGCTACCCCAGAGGCCCGGGTATGCTATATAGGCTTTTCTTTTGATCCATTCCTAAACTTTCGAGATACTCAACAAGGCTGCCCCTTGTTTCTTTATACTAGCACTGGAGCTGCTGGGCAAAGCAATGAGGAACTTCCCACATATTAAGGGAATAGAGGTGGCGGAAATAGAACACAAAGCTCTATTTTTTGCTGATTATGCATTATTAGTGGTATCCCAGCTGCTTACTTTTCTCCCATTTAAATTTCTGGACTTTGCTTACGTCTCTTACAATTAATGGTGAGAAGTCCAGTGCAATGAATATATATATAAGCAAACTTCCCATTTAACTGGAAAGTGGATTCCCTGCCCTACCTGGGGTGCACATTTCCCATTTGGAGCCAATTACCCAGCCTTATTCCGATTTGTACACCTTCTGCTGGACACTTGGAGGTCACATCCTATTTCATGGTTGGGCGCATTAATGCCATAAAGATGACAATACTCCCTAAACTCCCATACTTTTTTTAGGACTTTACCGATTAAAGCCCCACTCCATATGCTCTGTATTATGCAAAATAAATTGCTGGCCTTTTTCTGGTCGACGGCTGCCCTAGAGTACCTAAGCATACCATGTTCACCCATAAACTGGAGGGAGGTCTGGGAGTGCAGAATATCATAAAATATTATAAAGCTTTCCAAATTGCTTAACTAGCCCCACTGCAATCGAACTCAAAACCCCCAATGTGGATATTCTTGGAGCTAGTGAACTGCTCCCCATTTCCGATTGACAACCTGCTTTGGATAGACCTGGCCCATCAACCCAAGACACTTAGCCCTGTCGGTTTTGGACTTGGTGAAGTACTCTTCATCATTAGTATCCTCTCATGCGCCACTGATTAATCTATGGGGTAACCAAATTTTGCATAATAAATCAGCATTTAAATGATGGACAGATCGGGGCATAAAAAGGATATTCCATCTGTTACCTGACAGGGGCCTTCAATCATTTGAGGACCTGAAAGAGAAATTAGATATTCCTTATAGAGAGTACTTTAGATATTTTCATCTTAGACACTGGATCCTACCCCTGACAAAATTGAACCCCTCTTCTGTAGGTGGACGTTCTTTGAGAAACTATGTATCATAGACCCATACTACAGGGGTGCGATCTCTATGCCATCCGTATATAGTGAGATGGGAAAAGGGCTTGCCAATCTCAGGGGGGGTGGAGGGGAATATGAACAGTGGCCGCGAAGTGTTCCAGAAATGTACTGACAATTGAAATGGCTATTTGGTAAGATGTATATGAGAGGTGCAAATTCATGCTTTAGAGGTTTTAACATTGCGGGCAGTTTCCTCCACACCAGCAAGATCTTTCACAAGAATATTAAGAAAGACCCATGGACAGCATTATTACTTCTTAAGGCCCCTGAATTTATGAGTAAACAGAGCAAACTATTAGTATACCTGCTCTTGGCATCCAAGCAAACAATTGCCAGTGCTTGTAAAAAGCATTTCACTCCCCTGTCTGAAGTGGTCAATTAAACTAAAGATTATCCATTATGCTTAACTATTCCCCTTATAAATTTCTGTCGATCTGGGAGCCATGGAGGCAATATGCATGGTCCGACATTGCACAGGTCCTGGGCAGGGTGCAAAATCCCTTTTCAGTAAATATCTTTATACCTTTCCTCAACCCTACTCCTTCCTTGGTCCTAGACCCCCCCCCTTTTTCTTCTTTCCTACTATCTGTTATTCTTACTTTTGTGCTCAATTGTTGGCCCTCGACGGTGCTTCCTTAGACCACAGTAAATTAATGTGCTTTGCTAGAACTTGGTGTGAAACACCTTAAGTTTTGATGCAATATCGTATCTGTGAAAGAGCGATACAGAATGACCAGATAGATAGGATCATAAATCTTTTCTGCTTATTTCCTATTTTGTTTTTATTAGTGTCTTTTTTGACAATATGTACATTTAGTTGCTGTTTAACATTATGTAATATTCCTCTCCTGTGATGGATAGCCCCCTTTCTCTTGACACATATCAAACTTGTACTGTTGTCATAAGTGTTAAAACAACAATAAAAATATTGAAACAGAAAAGTAGAGTAAAAATAAAAGAGACCTCAACATTTTTTTACCAGTCTTAATAATATATATTTACCTATTCTAAGTATGTCTCACACCCTGCTTCGGAAGTAGTCATTACACTTGGGTTATGTCCAGTAGAGGGCGAACTTCTGCAGAGATGACTAGAAAAAATGAAGCTCCTCCCGGCCCATAAATACCTGGGACCTCCCAAGCACCTCCCAGATAAGTCTCTGCAGACGGCGAGCAAGTCAGAAGATGATGTCTCCTCCTTGCACAGGGGGATTTCAGGTAGCCGGGATGACTCCCGGCCCTTTATTTTCTCTATTACCACCCGGATCTCTGTTTTGTATTACCCTGCCTCCCAGCCTAGGCTGCTGGTCCGGGCGAGGGTAGATGGCACCCTAGGTGCTTAGGAGCTAATGCTCCACCGTGAGACCCTATACTAGAGGGTAGGCGGCTTCAGGTTGGTGATCCTGACATGGGATGCCCCGTCCGTTACTAGCCCTCTTTACTTGGCAAGCACATGTAACCATGGGCTTATTCCTCCCTGCTTCCCTATTCCCGATTAGCTGGGGTGGCCTGTATATGTATATATATATTTAATTGTGTATGTGTGCTGTTTTACTGTTTGTGTGTAGTGTGTTGTTACTACTGGCGATGGCCAGCGCTTCTTTCTTTTCCACACGCTGAGTTCCTCAGCCCGCGCGCGCTTCTTCCATGGCGGCGGCGGGCAGCTGGCTCCCGCATTGGCGGGGAGCTCGGCTGGGTTGTGATTCCCTGCTTGGGGAGGGGGCGTGGCCTAGCGCTCGGCGCGCTACCCAGGCGGCCCGCCTCCTTCGCTCCCTCTAGCTCCGGTCACCGGCGGAGGAGCGGTGCTGCTTCGGTCGGCTCCCGCGTTGGCTGGGGAGCTCGGCGGTTTGTGGTCCTTGTGTTGGGAGGGGGCATGGCCTAGCGCTCGGCGCGCTACCCAGGCGGCCCGCCCCTTCGCTCCCTCTAGCTCCGGTCTCCGGCGGAGGGCCGGTGATGTCTCGGTCGGCGTCCGGCTGTTTGTGGTCCCGGTGTTGGGAGGGGGCGTGACCTAGCGTTTGGCGCGCTACACAGGCGGCCCGCCCCCTTCGCTCTCTCTTCCACCTCTAGGCGCCATCTTGGTTCACGTGCAGTCGGTGAGTGCCCCCCCCCCCCCCCCGTGTGGGCTGAGGACTGTTTTTTTCTACAGATATGTATATTTATTTTTATTGTTTTTCATGTAAATGACGCTCTTCAAGTATTGATCATCTTGGGCATCTACTGGGGACCTTGGGGGTTGCATCTTTATATGGATGTAGTGTATATATATGTATATGTTTGGTGTGGTCCGGTATGCGGGTGATTGCTTATGGTTACCCTATTATGTCTTCCGGGGGACGTCCTAATTTAGTTTTCCCCACGGTCCTGTGGCCCTATCCTTCAAAACTAAGGGGGTATATTGCCATCAACATGTATTATCCTATATTAAATCCTCCCACTAACGGACATTTAAGGGGCATCCCGGGTAGCTCAACAGCGTAATTCCCATTGGTCATTGCGACTACCAAAATCACCTTATGGAGGCCTCCCAGGATACTGTGCTCGGGGTCACCTCCGGGCAAGCCCGGCTGTGTGTGGTATGTGGGGCATCCCTTGTGGGTAATAATGTGCAGAGTTGTGTACCAAGTGCGCAGTGTGTGCTTGCGCGGTAATCTGGGCCTGTGCGGCTGGATCAGCTCGGCTGGTCTTGTTCCCCACACCCCCGCACCTGGATATGACCCATAGTGACACTGACACTAGTGTAAGAGTCGCAATTTATGTTTGCGCTAGACGAGCAACATTGTGATATTGATTGCTAGCCTTGCGGCCCGGAAGGCTCCGGCTACAAATCGGCCCCCCTAGTCATTGTGTCCTGGGGCCCCTTGGGTTGCAAATCCTCCCTCTGACGGACTTGAGGGGCATCCCGGGTTGCTTCTAGCATAATTCCTGCGGGTTAGTGCGACTACCATACGTATCACAGTTTGGAGGCTCCCCTGGATCTGGGCTCTGGCCCCTTCGGGGCAGTCCCGGCAGTGTGTGGGTTGGGGGTATCCCCTGTTGGGGATACTGTGCTGGGGCATACTATGTGTTCAGCAGGCCATAACGCGGCAGTCGGGGGCCCAGACGTCTGGGTCAGTGTCGCCGGCCTCATCGCCTACTCCACCTTAAATTATCTGTACCCCAGGTGACATGGTCACTAGTGGGGAGTCGCAATCTGATGTTTGTGCTGGATGCAACTCCGGAAAATTGTTTTCTAGCTCTGTGACCAGGGTGGCCTCGGCTAAGAGAAGACATCTGTCAATGGCAGTGCCGTTTCTTGATGTTTATGATTCTCTTTAATGGTCTGTTTATTTTCCGCTTGCGGAAGGACCTGTTTGCGGAATCTGATGGCTCTGAGGATCAGCAGTTTGGGATGCTGATGCCGGGCAGGGGCTTGGGGATGCTGTTGATACCCCCAAGTTTCTGGGCCATTTCTTTGAGGTGTCTGCTATTCCTCAATTGGCGGAGTCCCCTCCGCAGTTAAAAAAAAAAAAAAATATATATTTTTTACTTGAGACCTCTGAGCCTCGTAAGGAGTGCCCGACTCAGTTTCTTTTCTAATATGTGATTATTGCAGTTCAGGAGGGATCTAGCCGGCTTCCCGGTTTTCTTCAGGAACGGGATAGGAGGTATCCTTGTCCGGTGGACGCAGTGATGCCCTGGTCATCTCCTCCCGAGGTCGATGCGTCCGGTACTGGGATTGTCCAGCGCCTCTGTGGTGCACTCTCTAGACGCCTCCACGATTAAGGATCGTGAGGACCGTTTTTTTTTTTTTTTGATCAGATGGCTTGACATGCCCTTGCCGGCATGGGTTCTACCTTGCCGCCTGTTTGTTTTTTTGTACTCATGGTTGTGGTTATCAGGTCTGTGGTTTGGGGCCTGTTGTGGGGTCCCAGCTGGACCCGGCCAGTGCTGGTTTGGCAGCGTTTCTGCGGTGTGTAAAGTTTCTGACCATGGTCTTGTGTGCCTGGATGACACTATATGTCTGTATGGCGGGACCTCAGCTTTGCTTGTGGTTATACGACGCTCTGTCTGGTTGCGCGGGTGGCGGCTAACATTGGCTACCCTTCGGGGTATGCAGATTTTTGAGGTCATATTGGAGTCAGTGGCATAAGGAGGTAGGATTCTACCACACTAGAAGCGACGTTGCTCCTTTCGGGGGGCAGGCTCCTCTATTCTTCCTTTCACGGTGCCAGAGCCTGCAGAGGTGCTGTCTTCTCTATCTTCAGTGGTGATTCCTCTGTTTTCGGGTTTCCTCGGACCCTTGGGCTGTGCAGGGGCCGGGGCTATTGTTCCAACCCTTGTGGTCCCTTAACGGGATGGATCTATCAGAACCATTCGGGTTTTTGAGGCCTTTCTGCAGGTTCATCAGATCCCAGAAGTTCCGCAGGGAGTCTCTGCGTTCTGTCATCTATTCCCTTCATCAGGGGGATTTCTGACATTTATAGACATCGCGGTTGTTTACCTTTATGTGCCATCCTACCCCGCTTGCCTGAGATTTCTCGGTTTTGGGGTGGAAGATCGACATTTTCAGTTGTGGCCCTCCCTTTCTGGTTGTCTTCGGTGCCAAGGGTGTTCCCCAAGGGGCTGGCGGGCATAATTGCCCTTCTCGGAGCCCGAGGCGTTTACATTGTGCCGTATCTGGATGACCTTCTCATTACAGCATCTTTTCTATGCCGGGTGGAGATGGACTTCAGGGTGGTGACGACGCTGGAAAGTTTCGGTTGGGTGATCACCCACCCCATGTTCTCTGGCATGAATCGGTCAGGCCAGAGGGTTCTTTCCTCGCCCTAAGGTGCAGAGGGTTCAGGACCTGATATTTGTTCTCCTGGACAATCCTCGCCTCTCTTTCCGGCTAGGGCTGAAACTGGTGGGATTGATGGTGGTTTTCCTTCTAGGCAGTCCCCTTTGTTCTGGTCTTCTTGAGGTCGCTCTAACTCCGTCTATTGCGGACTTGGGACGGCTGTTCCTGGTGCTTGGCTCGGTCCTTTCTGCTGTTTCCCAAGGTCCGGCATTCCTTCAGTGGTGGCTGGAGCTTAGCGGTCTGATGAGGGGCAGATCCTTTTTGGCCCTGGTTGGGTGACGGTTACCACGAATGCCAGCCTGTTGGGCTGGGGAGTTTTTCTGGACGGACTTTCGGTTCCAGGGGCTGGGGAGTCTTCAGGAGGCTCCCGCTCCCATCTCTGTTTTTGGAGTTCAGAGCTATTTGTTTTATTCTGTCATGCTGGATGCATCATTTACAGGTTTTGCCGGTTCAGGTTCAGTTGGACGATTGAACTGCGGTCGCTTACGTCGATGACCAAGGAGGGACTCGCAGCTAGAGTGCCCTCAGGGACGTTTCGCTGTTCTTGCATGGGCGGAGAGCTGTTCCATGCATCTCAGCGGCATTCATTCCGGGAGTGGATAACACTGAGTTTTTCTTTCTACCGCAAGGTATTACGGTCCTTCTGTTGCAAGTGGGGGATTCCGGAGGTGGTTCTCCTTGCCTCAAGTTGCAGTCACTAGCTCCCAACGTTTGGTTTTTGGTCTTAGGTTCCTCGGCCTCCGGCAGTGGTCGCCATGTCTTTTGCCTGGAGGGGTCTGGGGTTCCTGTACCTGTTTCCTTCCTTCGCCGTGGTGGGCAAGGTGGGGCGCTAGCTGGCTCCTGATGGTGTGTCAGCAATGCTGGTGGCTCCAGGGTGGCCAAGCTAGGTTTGGTTCGTTCTGCAGTTTGCAAACGCTGGCTTTGGCGGCGTGGCTGCTGCAACCTCCTCCATCTTCGTAGAGGAAGTTTGTCTGATGTTGTGCTTCGGACCCTTGTTTGGGCTGGGAAGTGGTCTTTCTTTAACTTCGTCTACAGGACTTGGTGGTCCTATATTGATGGGTGTGAGGCTAGGGCCTTGCCTTGCAAGGTGTTTTTTGGTTCACTAGGTTTTGGACTTTCATCAGTACGGTCTGGGGCTCCAGCTTAAGTGCTTTGCTGGGGCAGGCCTCTGTCCTGGTGGTCTTCTTCTAGGGCCTTTTGTCCTCAGAAAAAGCCTTGCGTCTGTTTGGGTTCTGCATTTTCTATGCTTACACAACAGATTGCCTTTTGGTGGCTATTGCTTCTGTTCGCTGTGTTTCCATCTTTTTAAGGATGTGGTTCCTCTTCCCTTTGTCCTTCGTCTAGCTTTGACGAGGAGAGGGCCCTGCTGAGGGCCCTGTTGACGTTTTATTTCTTGGCTACTTCGTTTTTCTGTAGGAAGGAAGCCTTGTTTGGGGTGCCCTCTGGCCCCTGACGGGTTTGGCGCCGTCATAGTTGCCATTTTTAATAGATATGTCTGGTCCTTGTGTGGGCCTATATTGCCAAGGGGAGGGTTCCCCTTTTCAGTTTAGTGGAATAAGTTGTGCGGCTGCTACTTGGTCTTCTGTTCATACCTTTTTACAAGTTTTTGTAAGATTGATGTGCGGGCCTTAGCGGATTCCTTTTTTGGCCGCAAAGTTCTACAAGCGGCAGGGGTTTTCATTTGTGCATTTTTGCCTATTGGGATCCCCACCCTTTTTGGACACTGCTATTGGATGTCCCAAGTGTAATGACTACTTCCGAAGCAGGGTGTGACACATACTTAGAATAATACCATTTTGTGAATACTCACCTTGTAAAATGGGTATTATAAGTATGTCTCACACCCTGCTTCGCCCCGCCCTGATTTTATCTTGGATCCTTTTGGTGTTACTGTGTTTCTTGTAAAATTTTTTAGTTGCTCTTCCTGGTCCCTTTACTGCTTTCTTATACTGGGAGGTGCTTGGGAGGTCCCAGGTATTTATGGGCCGGGAGGAGCTTCTTTTTTTCTAGTCATCTCTGCAGAAGTTCGCCCTCTACTGGACATAACCCAAGTGTAATGACTACTTCCGAAGCAGGGTGTGAGACATACTTATAATACCCATTTTACAAGGTGAGTATTCACAAAATGGTATTTTTCCTGTGCTGTTTCCCAAGCCAGCTCTATTAAAATGATGCCAGCGTGGCATAGTTAGTCACCTAAAGTAATGGCAAAGTACCTAAAGTATTCTCTACCTAGAGATTTTGTCCATCCCAGCTCATTATTGGATTTTACTGACCTGAATTGCCTTATCATTGGTAAGAACCTTCTGATGTTTTTAAACTTTTTATAATAATTGCCAAGTTTTTTGGAAGATTGACCCCTCTCCCTCTTTGGACTTTTGATGTGGATTTGGGACTGCAATGTCTCCTTAGCCTAGCTGGTCCCACGTCATGTTGGCTAACACTCAGAGAAAGTTTTTTGCTATATTATTTTGAGATAACTGCATCGATAATGTTATTTACTTATTACTCTTAGATGATAACCTTTGCTTGCTCTTTTCTGTCACTGTAGGTGAGAGCTTGTGCTTTGACTGGGGAAAATATGTAACTGAGGGTGAATTCAAAGCAGCCCCCATTAGCTGCTTCAAACATGTAAGTCTCCTCTTTTTACATCAGAGCTTGATTTTACATGCTTTTTATATATTGTACAATAAAGTTAGAGGCTAATTAAAGCGGATCAAAACCCAGCTGGTCACTGTCCTTCCCCTGGGGCATCCCACAGGATACCCTGTTGTGTGAACCCTCCTAAGTCGACGCAAAACTCACTGTATTCTAAGTGTGCCATACACTCCACTTCGGTCTTCATGACATCTGGGTAATCTCCAGTAGAGGGCGAACTTCTGCAGAGATGATTATGCAAAAAAGAAAGCCCCTCCCGGTCCATATATACCTGGGACCTCCCACCATTTTCCCAAGTTCCTTCTCTGCAGGGAAGGAGACAAGACAGAAGATGAAGACTTCTTTACTTACAGGTAAGCCGGGCTCGCGCCCGGCCTTCTATTATCCCTATTACTGCCAGGACCCTTCTAAATTGCCCTATATTGAGCCTCCCACCTTAGGCTGCGGGTCCTGGTGAAGGCACGAGGCTGCGTGGGGGCCATCTTTTCTGGCAGGCCGCATAGCAATCGGTGTGGTAAGGGCCCGATGGCCATCTCCTTAGCTTGTGTGTGTGTGGGGGCCCCTATTTAGCGGGGGCCCTCACTGGTCTCAAACGTGTGTGTGTGTGTGTGTGTGTGTGTGTGTGTGTGTGCCTTAATTGCACTGTCTGGCTGGGATGTGGTATATATATATATATATATATATATATATACCTGTATATTTACATGTTGTGTGGCTGCAAGATCAAATGCTGTGGTTTTTTACATGTAAGGTTATGGCCATTTTTACACAGCACTGCACTTATGTTGCTTGTTTTGTGTGTTACATGTTGCCCTGTATATGTGCATATTAAGGGGTCCCTCCTGGTCCTGGGGTCCCTAGTGAAAAATTGTCCACCTAAAATCCTCCCACCGGGACTTTTAAGGGGCATGCCGGGTTGCTTATGCGTAATTCCCTGCGGTCTTGCGACTGACCACAAAAATTCACCATATGGAGGCTCCGCAGGATACTGGGCTCGGGATCCCTTTGGGACAATCCGGGCCATGTGTGGGGTGCGGGGTATCCCTTACGGGGGAGAATGTGCTGATCTGTATACCATGCGCACAAAAGGCCATAACGCGGCAGTCTGGTACCCAGCCTTCAGGGTCGGCTCCTCCCGCTTCATCGCCTTCCCCTCCACACCTTATCCGTACCCCAAGTGACATTGGTACCGGTGGGGAGTCGCTTTCTCATGTTTGGGCTAGGATGGCCAGCATCGAGAAAATTATTGCTAGCACGGTGGGCAAGAAGGCCCAGGCTAAAAAGAGACATTTGTCGTCGGCCCAGCCATTGTGGGATATTGACGACGAGTCCGCTGATTTGTCCAATTATTCCCCGTTAGAGGAGGGGGAATTGTATCAGGATTCAGAGGCTGACTATGTTCAGTCTGGGAATTCCAATGTCGGGCAGGCGCTGGGGGATGCCGTAGATACGGCCACTGTTTTGTCACATTTATTGGAGGTGTTGGATATTGAACCGCCTGCGGCGCCCCCTCTTAAGAAGGGGGAATTTTTTGGGGCCTGCAAGCCCCGTCTGGAATTCCCTACCCAGGGTCATTTTGATGCGCTGATCCTTAGAGAATGGGAGAGGCCCAGTCGGCTTCCTGGTGTGCCTCAGGGATGGGATAAGAAATATCCTTTTCCGGTGGAGGCGGTTAAGCGCTGGTCTTCTCCTCCCGAGGTCGACGCACCTGTTTTAGGTTTGACCAACTCTTCTGTGCTGAACACCCCTGACCCCTTAAGGATGGCGAGGATAAGCGCCTTGATCAGATGGCGTGCCACGCATTTGCCAGCGTGGGCTCGGCCCTGCGGCCTGTTAGTGCATCTGCCCTGGTGTCGCTTGCTACCAGGTCTCTTATCAGGGACTGGCTGAATAGCGCTCAGTTTGATCCAGCTGGCGCTGAGTTCGCTATCCTTAAGAAGTGCGAATTGTTCATGGATTTTGGCATGGCTGCGATGGAAGACTCTTGTCGTGTGTAGTAGGACGTCAGCCTTACTGGTGGCTATGCGCAGATTGGTCTGGCTTCGCCAGTGGACAGCGGACGTTGGAGCCAAGAAGTCGCTCGCAGCTCTTCCCTTCTTGGGTTCGTGGCTGTTTGGAGATAAATTGGATGCTGTTGCCAAAGGAGGTAAGTTACCTCAGTGGAGGAAACAGCGCCGCCCCTTTCGGGGGGCGGGCTCGTTCACTCCTTCCTTTCGAGGGGCCAGAGCAACTAGGGGTTTGGTCTTCTCAGGTGTCAGGGGCTCGTCCTGGAACAGAGGCAGAGGTCGGGCACGTCCCGCGGCTGCCTGGGGTTCCAAGCCCAAGCCTGTCGTTAAACCGGCTCAGCAATGAAGGGGCACCCTCACCCGCAAGGGTGGGGGGAAGGCTGCGGCTCTTCTTCCGGGTCTGGCCCGGGAGGTCACAGACAATTGGATCTTGGAAGTGGTCTCCTCCGGGTACAAACTGGAGTTCGAGTTCTGGCCGCCCCCAAGATTCTTAAGGTCTTGAGTGCCCTCGGACCCTCAGGCTGCACAGGGGCTCCTGTTAGCAGTAAAAAAACCTTCTGGACATGGGGGTTATATGCCCGGTGCCTCTGTCGGAGAGAGGCAGGGGTTTCTACTCCAACCTTTTCACGGTTCCCAAAAAGGAGGGTTCCGTGAGACACATTCTAGATCTCAAGGTTCTCAACATATTTCTCAGAGCCAAAAAGTTCTGCATGGAGACTCTGCGCTCGGCTATCAATTCCCTTCGCCAAGGGGATTTTATGACATCCATAGACATCAAGGATGCCTATCTGCATTTTCCAATTTTTCAGGCACATCAGAGATTCCTCCGATTTGCGGTGGAGGATCAACATTATCAGTTTGTAGCTCTTCCCTTCGGTCTGACCTCGGCACCGAGGGTCTTCACCAAGGTTTTTGCAGGCATAATGGCTCTGCTCAGATCTCAGGGCATTCGCATTGTGCCTTATCTGGACAATCTGTTGATATCAGATTCTTCCCTACATCAGGCGGAACTAGACACCCACCAGGTGTTGTCGACCCTGGAGAGGTTCGGGTGGGTGATCAACCGCACCAAGTCTTCTCTCTCCCCGTCTCGTGTGATTTCATTTCTGGGCATGAATCTGGATACCAGTCGGGCCAGAGTGTTTCTGCCCCAGACCAAGGTGCAGGGGATTCAGGGCCTGATCAGTCTTCTTCTGGCCAGTCCTTGTCCCTCTATCTGGTGGGTTTGATGGTATCCTCCTTCGAGGCGGTGCCGTTTGCACAGTTTCACATGAGATCTCTTCAACTTCACCTATTGACGTATTGGGACAGGTGCCCACAGTCATTGGATCAACCTTTCAGGATGTCCTTTCGGTGGTGGCTGGACTCGAGGAATCTGGTGAAGGGCAGATCCTTTCTGGTCCCTTATTGGGAGACGGTTACCACGGATGCCAGCCTGTCGGGTTGGGGAGGTTATTGGAAGAGTCATCAGTTCAGTGGGGTGTGGGGTCCCCAGGAGGCTCACACCCCCATCAATGTCTTGGAGCTCAGAGCCGTTCGACTGGTCCTGGCTCGGCTGACCCCACATTTGCGGGGTCTTCCGGTTCAGGTTCGTTCGGACAACCGAACGGCAGTAGCTTACATAAATCTCCAAGGAGGGACTCGCAGCAGGAGTGCCCTCAGGGAAGCCTCTCTGATCCTGCACTGGGCGGAGAGCAATGTTCCTTGCCTTTCAGCAGTCTACATTCCGGGAGTGGAAAACACGGAGGCGGATTCCCTGAGCAGGGGATCCTCTCGCCACGGAGAGTGGTCTCTCAATCCCGAGGTTTTTCTGGATCTTTGCCGCAAGTGGGGGACTCAGGAGGTGGATCTCTTTGCCTCGAGGCACAATCACAAACTTCCGGACTTTGTGTCTCTTTCTCAGGATCCTCTGTCTCTGGCAGTGGATGCCTTGTCACTGGCTTGGAAGGACCTGGGTTTTCTGTACCTGTTTCCACCTGTCTCCATGCTGGGCAAGGTAGTTCGCAAACTGGTTCTAGAAGGGGCACCAGCGATTCTGGTGGCTCCAAGGTGGCCAAGAAGGGTTTGGTACGCAGACGTCATAAGGATTGCCATAGACCAGTACCGGCTTCCCTTGCTACCGGACCTGCTATCTCAGAGTCATCTACTTTACCCCAATTTACAAACGCTGGCTTTGACGGCTTGGCTGCTGAAACCTTCATCTTGAAAGAGGAAGGTTTGTCTGAGGCTGTTGTTCAGACCCTGATTAGGGCTAGAAAGCGGTCCTCTTCTGGCATTTACTATAGGACTTGGAGGTCCTATATTGATTGGTGTGAGGCTAGGGCCTTGCCTTGCAGGGTTTTTTCTATACCCAGGATTTTGAAGTATCTTCAGCATGATCTGGAGCTTGGGTTCCAGCTTAGTACTTTGAAAGGACAGGTTTCTGCTCTGTCGGTTTTCTTCCAGAGGTCTTTTGCTTTACACCCGCTGGTTAAGACTTTTTTCCAAGGGGTCGCGCATGTGCGGCCCCCTCGGAAGGCTGTAGTTCCTGTTTGGGATTTGAATTTGGTTCTTTCGGCTCTGCAGGGTCCTCCTTTTGAGCCGTTACTAGATATTGCTTTTTCGGTTCTCACTCAGAAGGTTGCTTTCTTGGTGGCTATTACCTCTATTCGGCGTGTCTCTGAGTTGGCGGCCCTGACGATTCAGGCCCCTTACTTTGAGAGACACCAGGATAAGGTGGTTTTTCGTTTTAAGCCGGATTTCCTTCCTAAGGTGGTGTCTGCTTTCCACCCCAGGACATTGTTCTCCCTTCCTTGTGTCCTAAGCCTAACAATGACAAGGAGAGGGTTCTGCACAATGTGGATGTTGTTCGCTGTGTGAAGTACTATTTGGTGTCTACTTCTTCCTTCCGCAAGACGGATGCTTTTTTCGTGGTGCCCTGTGGGCCCAGGAAAGGTTTGGCGCCTGCCAAGTCTACCATTAGCAAATGGATTCGTCAGGCCATTGTTGGGGCCTATTCTGCTAAGAGGAGACCTCCCCCTTTTAGGGTCACTGCGCATTCTACTCGTGCTGTTGGAGCGTCCTGGGCTTTTCAGCACCAGGCTTCTGTTGAACAAGTTTGTAAGGCTGCTACTTGGTCTTCCGTTCATACTTTTTCCAAGTTTTACAAGGTTGATGTGCGGGCTTCAGCGGATGCTGTTTTTGGCCGCAAGGTTCTGCAAGCTGCAGTGGTTTGAGTTGGTACATTCTTTACTGTTTCTGGTTCCCACCCATGACGGACACTGCTATTGGATGTCATGAAGACTGAAGTGGAGTGTATGGCACACTTAGAATAATACCGTTTTGTGAGTACTCACCTTTACAACGGGTATTATGAGTGTGCCATACACTCCACTTCGCCCCACCCCTTTTTTCAGGTATTCTGAGGCTTTTATATGGTGAACCATTGGTTTTGATTGTTAAGGTTATAATTGGTTCTTCCTGGTCCCTTTACTGCTTTTATACACTGGGGAATTGGTGGGGGGGTCCCAGGTATATATGGACCGGGAGGGGCTTTCTTTTTTGCATATTCATCTCTGCAGAAGTTCACCCTCTACTGGAGATTACCCAGATGTCATGAAGACCGAAGTGGAGTGTATGGCACACTCATAATACCTGTTTTAAAGGTGAGTACTCACAAAACGGTATTTTCTGCTGGCTCCCTTGGTGATGTAAACAATCAGGAGCGAGAGCGGCTGCATCATCAGCATCTCTGAGGGCCAGAGTGTGCCTGGGGGGTTTCACACAGTGGGGCAAGGAACAAAACCCTGGAAGTCAAAATCCTGGGTTTTGTTCCATTTGAATCCTCCTTTGTAGTAGCCTTGTTGCTCCATCTCTCATGACATGACAAGTTATTATTATTATTTATTTATTTATAAAGTGCCATTATCTTATGTGGTGCTGTACAACGCAGTAATTACAGACAAGGAAGAACATACAGTACATATACTATTACAAATGTGGAAAATTCTGAATTCTGCCTTTGTGAGTTTACAGTCTAGAGGAAAAGGGCGGAGACAAAGGGGTAGGGCCACAAACAGTAGTATCAGGCTTTATGGCATGTGCCCTAGATAATTTCTTAAATCAGGTTGTATGCTTGTCTGAATAAGTGGGTTTTGAGAGCGCATTTGAAAGCTTGGAGGGTTGGGGAGTAAAGGATTGAGTGGTGGAGGGCATTCCAGAGGATTGTAGCATGTGAGAACTCCTGGAGGCGAGTGTGAGAGGAGGTGATCAGGGTAGAAAACAGGAGAAGATCAGAGGCAGAGCAGAGGCTGCTTCCTGGTTAATAGCATTGGATTGAAATGTGGGGAGGAGCCTGAATAGAGAGAGGTTTGTAGGTAAGAGTTAAAACAGTATTCACTGTTGGACTGGCAGCCAGTAAAGGGACTGACAGAGGGGAGAAAATCTGGATGAGCGAGAGAAGAGATGGCTGGCAGCAGATTTCTAGATAGATTGAAGGGGTTTAAGTCTGTTAGTTCTTAAAGTGGACCAAAACCCACATTTATAACTAGCATCCCCTGAATTGCTCCTTCCATAAAGAGCACTTTTTCCAATTTTTAGTGCTCCTGCTTCACTCTAATCCCAGGCCCTTGTTTTAGCTGTAAAGCCCACCTCCTCCATTCATAGTCACTGTTGTGTGTGGCAATTATGTAATAGCAATAGCAAGAAAGAACCAGTGCTCCAATCGGATTCACACGATCACAACTGTATTCAATCCATAAATTTCGACTTTTAATTATGGATTGAATAGTTCAGAGTCCAGAATGACTCCCAGATTGGTGCCAGGGAGGTATATTTGAGTGTCACCTGCATAAAAGTGGTATTGAAAGCCAAGTGAAGTTAGGCAGTGTCAGGTGTAGACTGAGAAAAGTAGGGGACTAGGACAGTCTCTTGCGGCACACCAGCAGAAAGAAAATGGGAGGAAGAAACTGTGTTAGAGTGGAATGACCTGAAAGATCTGTTAGAGTGGTAGGTGGGCCAAGAGAGTGCAAGACCTTGAACACCAAGAGAGGAGAGAATATCGAGAAGCAGGGAATGCTGCACAGTGTCAAAAGCCGAGGATAGGTCAAGAAGGATGAGGATGGAATAGTGATCTTTGGTTTTAGCAGTGAGCAGATCATTAGTGACATTGTTGAGGTCAGTTGCAGTGGAATGGTTAGGATGGAATACATATTGTAGGGGATTGAGTAAGTTGTTGGTAGTGTGGTAAGGTGCAAGGTGACAGTCTCTTGCGGCACACCAGCAGAAAGAAAATGGGAGGAAGAAACTGTGTTAGAGTGGAATGACCTGAAAGATCTGTTAGAGTGGTAGGTGGGCCAAGAGAGTGCAAGACCTTGAACACCAAGAGAGGAGAGAATATCGAGAAGCAGGGAATGCTGCACAGTGTCAAAAGCCGAGGATAGGTCAAGAAGGATGAGGATGGAATAGTGATCTTTGGTTTTAGCAGTGAGCAGATCATTAGTGACATTGTTGAGGTCAGTTGCAGTGGAATGGTTAGGATGGAATACATATTGTAGGGGATTGAGTAAGTTGTTGGTAGTGTGGTAAGGTGCAAGGTGCCCTCATTGACGGTAGGTATGTGGCACCAAGGTACCTGGCCTTGGGGCAGTAAAGCTGTATAGTTTCTCCAGCATCAGCTGCTAATGGCAGTCTGCTGCTGAAAGGTTAGTATAGCCGAAAGGCTAACCCGGGACGGCTTTACTGGGATGGAGTAGAGCAGGGTGGGACTCCATCTCCTACCCAGGTCCGGGTTTTGCGGGCCGCATAAATAGCCTGGGGAGTCAGCTGTGCACTGGCTGTGTCTAGAGCTCACTTGTGGAGTGAGGCTCTGTGTGCCTGGCTGGAAGCTCTTATACAGGCTATTTCATGTGGACCCGAGGTGGATTCGGCTACAAGTGTGCAAGCTTGGACAAAAACTAAGAAAGACCGTTGCCTGTCTGATGCAGTACTATGGCATTTTTCCTGAAAAGGTGATGTAACCCAAAAAGGATATTTTATGTTATGGACTTTATGTGTGAATAAACACTGACTTTACTTTGAACTTTTCGCCTCTGAGCCTCTATACTGCTGACATCCTGCTGTCTACCAGAGCTGATCCTCACATTTGGTGTCGGATGCGGGCAAAGCAGTGAGGCCTTTGCTAGGAGCAACCGACGGAAATTTTTTTTGTGCATGTCCTACATTAAGCCTGCCAGGCTGCTACCTGAGACCGCAGACAAAATGGAGGCGAATCTGCAGCAGCGCAAGGACAACAAGCAGCAGCAGGAGACCAACCAGCTGATATTGCAACATGTGATGGCTCTGCAAGCTGCAGGAGCGCTCAAAAGTGTCCCTGATGAAGTGTCCGCTTGGATGACCCCTTCGGATGACGTCGAGACCTACCTGGCGGTGTTTGAAAAGGTGACTGCAAGGGAGAAGTTGCCTCGTGACCAGTGGGCTGACGTCATCGCTCCATTTCTGGCATCTGGACCCCAGCAGGTGTTGTTTGTTCTTCCAGACGACCAAGCCGCTGACTACCCGACTCTGAAGGGTGAGATACTGGCCAGACTGGGGGTGAATGTGTGGGTTCGGGCTCAGCGAGTGCATCAGTGGAGCTATCAGTCGGCAGAGCCCGCCAGACCCCAGTATTATAAACTGCACCTACTGCAAAATGGCTGCAGCCAGATTTATTAAGCCTCTCTGCCATGTTGGACCGCTTGCTGGCGGACATGTTCTGGAGGGCTTTAACGCACCCTCTCCAGCACTGGGTTGGCCAGGTATCCCCCGGCAATGCCCTAGAGATGGTGGACCTAGTGGAGCGATATCAGGCCACCAGGAACTTGCAAGGGAGCTGTACAGGGAAGAATTCGGGGGAAACCCCGGAGGTCCCCGCCCCAGCCCAGGCGAGTGGTGTCCCCTAAACCCCCTCGGGACCTACCCCCCAAAGTCCCTGCCCCGGTGTTGTGTTGGGGGTGTAAGGAGCCGGGATATATCAGAGCCAACTGTCCCCACCAGGGGGAGCCCATGGATGTGAACTTTGGTTACCGCCCTTCCTTGTATGCCAGGAGGCTGTGTGCTGCCGGTGTCCCTGAGCTTGTGGGTCAAAGTCACCTCTGTCAGGTGAAAGTGGGGGATACCCTGGCTGTGGCCCTCTTGGACTCGGGGAGTATGGTTACCCTGGTGAGACCCGCCATGGTACTGCCCGATGAGTACACGGGGCGGAAAACCGGGTCTTGTGCATACACGGGTACTTGAGAGACTATGCCACAGCACAAGTGACTCTAACCACAGTCTCCGGTAGCTGGAACCATGAACTCGCCGTCGCCGCTAAACTCCCGTACGAACTTATTGGGAGAGACTTTCCAGGGTTCATGTCACTATGGACCAAGCTGGGAGTTCCGGAAACTCGCGAGGCGGGTGTGTCTCCAATAGACTGGCCCTACTCAGGGGTGACCCCAGAACCTTGGGAGCCGGAGTCAGAAGGCACCACGGTAGGGGTGACCGCCACTACGGTGGAAGAGGGGGAGTCAACCCCACTGAGTGTTATGGTTGGAGATCTGTCAACAGGTCCAGAGTTGGCCAATCTCCATGTCTCCACGGGTAGTTTTGGTACAGCCCAACACCAGGACCCGACTCTATCTCGGGCCTGGGAGAATGTACTTGAGGTGGAAGGTGAGCCACAACAGCCAGGGGCGGAGTTACAGTTTCCTCGCTTTGTGGTTCACCAGGATATGCTGTACCAAGTAAACAAAGTACGTGAAGAGGTTGTGGAACAATTGATGGTACCCAATCCTTATCGCAAGCTGGTGTTGGATTTGGCCCACCAACATGTTCTGGGGGGACACCTAGGCCAGCAGAAAACTCTGGACCGAATTTTACAACGATTCTACTGGCCCAGTGTGTACAAGGAGGTGGAGAGATACTGTGAGTCCTGCCCAACATGTCAGATGACCAGCCCCCAGCCTCATTACCGTGGTCCCCTAGTTCCTCTCCCAGTTAATGAGGTGCCCTTTGAGCGGATTGCCATGGATCTGGTGGGTCCAGTGCCAAAATCCGCTAGAGGGCATCAACATATTCTGGTAATCTTGGACTATGCCACGCGGTACCCCGAGGCCATACCCCTGCGACACACCTCAGCCAAGCTCATTGCTAAGGAGCTTATGGAAATGTTTTCCCGGGTAGGCCTGCCTAAAAAGGTCCTGACCGATCAAGGTACCCCGTTTATGTCTAAGGTGATGAAAGAGCTCTGTAAGTTGTTGCAGGTGAAACAATTGCGGACATCCGTTTACCACCCGCAAACAGACGGCCTGGTAGATAGGTTTAACCAAACTTTTAAAACCATGTTAAAACGGGTAGTCGCCAAGGATGGGAAGAATTGGGACTTGCTTCTGCCCTATCTGATGTTTGCAGTGCGAGAGGTGGGGCAACCCACCCCCTCTACGGGGTTCTCGCCCTTCGAGCTCTTATACGGTCGGCATCCACGGGGCCTGTTGGATATAGCCAAGGAGGCTTGGGAACAGCAACCCACCCCCCACAAAAGTGTGGTAGAGTATGTTACTCAATTACAGGAACGGATAGAGACCGTGTTGCCGCTGGTGAGGGAACATATGGAGGCAGCACAGCGGGCCCAAAGTAGGGTTTATAACCGGCAAGCCAGGGTACGAAACTTTAACCCAGGTGACAGGGTTGTGTTTCTGGTACCCACAGTGGATAGTAAATTTCTGGCTAGGTGGCAGGGTCCCTATGAGGTGATTGGGAAAGTTGGGGAAGTGACTTACAAGGTACATCAGCCCGGGCGGAGAAAGCCAGAGCAGGTGTACCATGTAAACCTGCTGAAGCTGTGGAAAGACAGGGAGACCCCTGTGGGTGACAGTCCCCGACCAGGTATGTTAGGGGTGGAGCTTCCCATCCCTCAGTCTGTTGTTAGAGAAGCGGTAGTTGAGGTGAAAACTGGCGTCAACCTCTCCTCTAAACAGACCCAGGAAGCCAGGGACTTTATTAGCAGAAACACGGATGTGTTTTCAGAACTCCCTGGACGCACTTCTGTCATCCAACATGACGTTGTCACGGAACCTCAAGCTAAGATCCGGTTGAAGCCCTACCGAGTACCTGAGTCCCGACGACAAGCTATCGTGGAAGAAGTACAACAAATGCTCAGATTAGATGTAATTAAAGAGTCAAAGAGTGAGTGGGCCAGCCCAATAGTCTTGATTCCCAAGCCCGATGGTACGTTGCGGTTCTGTAATGATTTCCGCAAACTTTACGAAGTATCTTAGTTTGATGCCTACCCTATGCCCCGAGTAGACGAGCTTATTGAAAAGCTAGGCCAAGCCCGGTATTTTTCTGTTTTGGACCTCACAAAAGGGTACTGGCAGGTACCCTTTTCTGAGGCTGCCAAAGAGAAAACAGCCTTTATTACACCTGAGGGACTGTTCCAGTATAAGGTATTACCCTTTGGTTTACATGGCGCTCCCGCTACGTTCCAACGGTTAATGGACATTGTCCTCAGGCCACATCGTTGGTATGCTTCGGCCTATTTGGACGATATCATCATCCATAGTACGGATTGGGAAAGTCACCTGCCCAAAGTCCAAGCCGTAGTGGATTCCCTCAGGAAGGCTGGTTTGACGGCAAACCCAAAAAAGTGTGCCTTGGATTTAGAAGAAACTAGATACCTGGGCTATGTGATTGGGCGAGGAATGGTCAAACCCTAGGTTAACAAAATAGAAGCCATCCGTAGCTGGCCACTTCCTACCTCTACCCGCCAGGTGAAGTCATTTCTAGGGTTGGTGGGGTACTACATGAGGTTCATTCCTAATTTTGCCACCGTAGCGGCACCATTGAAAGACCTGTTAAAAGGACGCAAGTCTGTCATGGTGAAATGGAGTGAACAGGCCGAAAAAGCGTTCTCTGCTTTGAAGTCTGCCCTGTGTGGGTCTCCAGTGTTGGTGACGCCCAACTTCAAAAAGGAGTTCATAGTGCAGACCGATGCCTCCGAAGTAGGTCTCGGTGCTGTACTATCTCAGGAAGTCAACGGGGAGGAGCACCCTGTTGTCTACGTGAGTCGCAAGCTGACACCCGCGGAGACCCGGTATAGTGTAGTGGAGAGAGAGTGTTTGGCCATTAAGTGGGCCCTTGAGTCTCTTCGCTACTACTTGCTGGGGAGAAGGTTCCGTTTGATTATGGACCATTCTCCCCTCAAGTGGATGTGCCAGGCTAAGGACAGGAATGCCAGGGTCACCCGGTGGTTCCTGTCCTTACAAAATTTCAAGTTCACAGTAGAGCACAGAGCGGGACGGATGTTGGGTAATGCGGATGCCCTGTCCCGGGCACATTGTTTGGCATGTGTCCACCCCCTCAGGGTTGAACAAAGGGGGGGGGGGTATGTGATAAGGTGCAAGGTGCCGTCATTGACTGTAGGTATGTGGCACCAAGGTACCTGGCCTTGGTGCAGTAAAGCTGTATAGTTTCTCCAGCATCAGCTGATAATGGCAGTCTGCTGCTGAAAGGTTAGTATAGTCGAAAGGCTAACCCGGGACGGCTTTACTGGGATGTAGTAGAGCAGGGTGGGACTCCATCCCCTACCCAGGTCCGGTTTGCGGGCCGCATAAATAGCCTGGGGAGTCAGCTGTGCACTGGCTGTGTCTAGAGGTCACTTGTGGAGTGAGGCTTTGTGTGCCTGGCTGGAAGCTCTATTACAGGCTATTTCATGTGGACCCGAGGTGGATTCGGCTACAAGTGTGCAAGCTTGGACAAAAACTAAGCAAGGCCGTTGCCTGTCTGATGCAATACTATGGCATTTTTCCTGAAAAGGTAATGTAACCCAAAAAGGATATTTTATGTTATGGACTTTGTGTGAATAAACACAGAGTTTACTTTGAACTTTTCGCCTCTGAGCCTCTATACTGCTGACATCCTGCTGTCTACCAGAGCTGATCCTCACAGTAGAAAAATAGTGTTCCAATTCTGAGTGGACGTGTTGTTCTAGAAGTTTGGAGGAGAAAGGAAGTAGTGAGATAGGGCGGTAGCTGGAGACACAAGTGAGGGTTTCTTGATGAGCGGAGTAATAACAGCATGTTTGTAAGAGGAAGGGAAGGTGCCAGTAGAGAGGGAAACATTGAATATAGGCTGGAGTGAGGGATGGAGACAGTTGAGGAATACGGTGGGGTGGAATGGAAGTCCTAACTCTAATCTCTGAGAGTCCCATTTGGGACATACAATGCAGTAGATAAATTGGGAGCAGGCTTACCCGAGGTTGCCCTATAACCTTGAGTGGGGTGGAAGGGTCGAAGACCTCGCATTACAGCCTAGACCCCACACCTCATGTGCCTGCACAAATTCAGAAGAAACAAAGGAGGGGTGGCAGCCGCTCAGACCATTTTATAACTAACCTGGGAGGTGCACGTGATCAGGGCAATTAGGATACACAAGTCTTAAAGGAGCCACAGCACTCAACCCTGTTAGCTTGCAAACCAACCTAAAATCTGTCTCTAAATCTGGTTAAAAACAGAGGACTCGGTCCACACACATCTGCAGAGAGCTGCACCACCCCATGGGGTGGAAGGGTCACAAGCAGAGGTGCAAGTCAGCAGGATGGCTGAGATCATACACATAGGAGTCCGTGGGTTAATGCGGTAGCAAGATCATAAAAAGAGCAGAGTTAATCTAGAGGCGAGGTCTAACTGTTAGGCCAGGTCATACATAAAAGGTAGTCCTGGGGTTAATCCAGAGGAGAGGTTTAACAGGTTAGCGGGGTCATACACAAACGTAATCCAAAGGTCTGATCTCCAAGATACAAAGGCTGGCAGAGCAAGAGCAATTCAGGAATCTATTGGTGCCGTATGGTGGCCAGAGTCTCCTTTCAATAGGGCCATACAGGAGCTGGTTGGTGTCCTGGGAGGTCAGCTGATTTTAACAGCTAACCAGAAGCACCTATCAACAGTGATGACTAGACCTGGGGAGGGATTGCGCAAGAACAAGCCATTGCGCAATCTAGGTACATACAGAACAGTTTTTCCCCCGTGCGTGCTCACACAGGCACACGTAGTTATATAGTTAATACGGTTGAAAAAACACATGTCCTGGGGGCGCATGCGCGCAGCGCGACTGTATGGACGCAGTCTGACCGCTTTCTGCACACACGGGAGCCGCATATCCTACTAGCAGGGACTTACCAGTGTGCAGAACTACAGCAATAACTGTAACAATAACAAGTGCCCGGACTTGCCAAGAAGATGGGCAACCCAAAGAAAAAGCCACGGAAGGACCAAGGTGGGCCGCAATCCAAAATAGTGGTGACCTCAGAGCCGGAAGCAGCCATGCGAGTCGAGGGCCGGAAGACTCCTGAGACTCATCAGACAACTGGGCACAGTTTCCTTCGGGGCTTGTAAGCTCCTGGCCACCTGCCTCATTAGATCAACCAACCCTCCAGCAAATCCGCACGATAGTGAGGGAACTGAAAGACCCGGGTGGCCGCACCTCACAATTAGAATCACACGTGAGCAATGCAGCGATTGTACTAGAAGGGCATGAGAATGAGATTTAGCAGCTTCACGATCTAGTGAAAACCCTACAACACCAGCAAGAAGGCCTAGAGAACCGCTGCCGTCGGAACAATCTCTGAATTAGAGGCCTTCCGGAATCAATAGAAGACGTCAGGGGCTCCATTACGAACCTTCTCCAGGAGCTAATCCCAGTCACCCCACTGGAAAGACTGGAGTTAGAGCAGGCTCATAGGGCCTTAATCAGGCGAAGGACGGAGGGCCCCCCACGTGATATTATCGTTAAGTTCCTGTATTTTTAGGAAGCTGTCCTGAGAGCCTCAAGAGAGAAATCACCGCTGACTTTCCAAGGTAACAGCTACCAGGTCTATGTGGACCTGTCCCAAGCTACAGTCTGAAAGAGACGGGCCTTCAGACCCTTCATACAGTCACTGCAAAGCCTGGGTATAAAATACAGCTGGGGATTCCCCTTTAAGATGACCCTTTCCCACAATGGCCGGCAGGTTCAAGCTTCAACAGTTTCGGAGCTTAAGGAAAGCTTCAGGCAGCTGGACTTTGGTCTTCCGGAACAAACTTCGGCTACCACTGGACCCGCATCGACGCCTGATGATGCAAACAAGGAGAGCCACGTGGAACAGTCTCCACCAGACAGATCCCGGAGATCTCAGGCGAAGCATTGGATGCAATCCATGAAAAGACTCTCGTCACATCCAGCCATCCAGCCTCTCGTCACATCTCGTCCACATCCATCCAGCGCTCAGGCGATGGGTAATGGGCCTTAAAAACCCTCTTTTTTTCATGTAATTGCCTTCACTGGAAGGCTGTCTTTGGTTCCTTTTGGACTGCACATTGGTTTATACTTACCAGATTTAGCAAGGAACCCTCTTGCCACTAAATGTTATACGTTTAATATTAACGCCGCCCTATCTCGCTCCTCGAAGGTGTGCTAACCCCCATATTTGGTCACCTCGGAGGAGGAAGCCTGGCCCAGGATTGTGTATTAAATGGGTTGGTGAGTGGGCCCCTTGGAGGACTGGTCCCCGGCAACTTAGCTTTCTGCAATGTCTGTGCCACCTTTTGAGTAGGAATGCGAGAGCAATAGTGCTTTTGGGTGGTGACTCCAACCTGAGGATAGACTCTTCAGCCTTTGCATCCATTATCTCCAATGCTGGTCTCATAGATGTCTGGTGAGATATGCACCCCTTTCAGAGGGATTACACACACTACTCTGTCCCACATGTCCTGCACACTAGAATTGACTACATCTTTGCCTCTAAAAGTTGCCTACCCAACATTTCCCAGGCCCGCATACTACAGGTTCCATGGTCAGATCACGATCTTAATGTCACTGTAAGTCCCTGGTTGTCAAACACAGCCCATCAGCCTGGATTCTGAATGGCACTTTATTAGCCTCCAAGGAAAACATGCAGGAGGCCATAAAAGAGGCGGAAGAGTACTTCAAGAACAACCAGTCATCGGTTGAATCCTCCTCCACCTTGTGGCTATTTCCTCTCCAGAGCAGAAAGGCAAAAAAAAGAGAGAACTGCTCTCCTTGCGGGGCTGGAGGCGGAATACTCCACGGCGTCCCAGACTTTTAAAGCCAACCCCACTAAACCAAATGGACAGAGATTAGAAAAGGCTAGGGTAGAGCTAAACGCGCTGCAAATTTGGGGCACAGCTTGGCCAAGTGTAGCTAGGAAGACACTATATTGTGGCAAGGGAGGGGGTGGACTGGGAGTCCCACACTTGTACAAATACTATAGATAGTATAGATATATAGAACAGGGCTACACCACAGTATATGCTGCGATCACTCGGTGGCAAGGTGGCAGATCGTTCTCCTTTAGGGCTCACGCAGATGTGCCACCAAGAGAAAGATACCGAGGTCTGCAACTGAGTCATTTCCTTAATTCTCTGACTAAAGGCTGCGTCTCTTTTCACCGCCTAACTGATATCGAGAGGCAATGTTTGCAGGACCTTCTGGATAAAGGCGCCATCTCCAACTTATATGCCTCCTTAACAAACCCTACTCAAGACTCACGAAACTCCTACATGGCAAAATGGGAAGATGACCTAGGAAAGATAGAGGATGAGCACACTTGGGGAAGGATATGGAGATTGGTCAGGAGGATCTTGTGCTCGTGTAATACACTTATACAGCGCTCCAGCTATTGCAGGGTAAAATAATGGGGTTTATTTGGGGCGCAGCTCGGTTGCATGTAGCTAAGAAGACACTATACTGCGGCAAGGGAGGGGGTGGACTGGGAGTACCACACTTGTACAAATACTATGTGGCAACTCGGGTGGCCTCTTTAATCCCCCTGCATACTACTGACAACATTCCTGGATGGGTGCAGCTGCTGGCTGAGGCTGAGGACCCTCCCCCAGTCTATTGCCCCTTCTCTGGAGCTATGGGATAGATACGCTCGGGCTGAAGCTCGCTGCACACACCGGCAGCACCACTGTTCGGGAACTCCCTATTCCAGCCAGGCATTGGCCTGACGCAAAGCTTTGGATGGTGAAAAAAACATGGCCACAGCACAGTATATCACTCGAAAGATACCGCGGTCTGCAACTGAGTCATTTCCTTAATTCTCTGACTAAAGGCTGCGTCTCTCATCACCGCCTAACAGATTTCGCTAGGCGATGTTTGCAGTACCCCTGGATAAAGGCGCCATCTCCAACTTATATGCATCTTTAACAAACCCCACTCGGGACTCACAACACTCCTACATGGCAAAATGGAAAGATGACCTAGGAAAGATAGGGGGTGAGCACACCTGGGGAAGGATATGGAGATTGGTCGGGAGGATCTTGTGTAATACACTTATACAAGAAAACTCCTAAAAGGTGTTATACATATGGTATCTCACACCTTCTAGGCTGCACAAATTTAACGCTAACTGCTCACCCACATGCTTTCGGGGTTGCCAGGAACCTGGGGCGATGCACCAAATATGGGGGTTACCGGACCCCAAACTGCTTCTGGGGGGGGTCACCTCGGAGGAGGAAGCCTGGCCCAGGATTGTGTATTAAATGGGTTGGTGAGTGGGCCCCTTGGAGGACTGGTCCCCGGCAACTTAGCTTTCTGCAATGTCTGTGCGACCTTTTGAGTAGGAATGCGAGAGCAATAGTGCTTTTGGGTGGTGACTCCAACCTGAGGATAGACTCTTCAGCCTTTGCATCCATTATCTCCAATGCCGGTCTCATAGATGTCTGGTGAGATATGCACCCCTTTCAGAGGGATTACACACACTACTCTGTCCCACATGTCCTGCACACTAGAATTGACTACATCTTTGCCTCTAAAAGTTGCCTACCCAACATTTCCCAGGCCCGCATACTACAGGTTCCATGGTCAGATCACGATCTTAATGTCACTGTAAGTCCCTGGTTGTCAAACACAGCCCATCAGCCTGGATTCTGAACGGCACTTTATTAGCCTCCAAGGAAAACATGCAGGAGGCCATAAAAGAGGCGGAAGAGTACTTCAAGAACAACCAGTCATCGGTTGAATCCTCCTCCACCTTGTGGCTATTTCCTCTCCAGAGCAGAAAGGCAAAAAAAAGAGAGAACTGCTCTCCTTGCGGGGCTGGAGGCGGAATACTCCACGGCGTCCCAGACTTTTAAAGCCAACCCCACTAAACCAAATGGACAGAGATTAGAAAAGGCTAGGGTAGAGCTAAACGCGCTGCAAATTTGGGGCACACTTGTACAAATACTATGTGGCAACTCGGGTGGCCTCTTTAATCCCCCTGCATACTACTGACAACATTCCTGGATGGGTGCAGCTGCTGGCTGAGGCCGAGGACCCTCCCCCAGTCTATTGCCCCTTCTCTGGAGCTATGGGATAGATACGCTCGGGCTGAAGCTCGCTGCACACACCGGCAGCACCACTGTTCGGGAACTCCCTATTCCAGCCAGGCATTGGCCTGACGCAAAGCTTTGGATGGTGAAAAAAACATGGCCACAGCACAGTATATCACTCGAAAGATACCGCGGTCTGCAACTGAGTCATTTCCTTAATTCTCTGACAAAAGGCTGCGTCTCTCATCACCGCCTAACAGATTTCGCTAGGTGATGTTTGCAGTACCCCTGGATAAAGGCGCCATCTCCAACTTATATGCATCTTTAACAAACCCCACTCGGGACTCACAACACTCCTACATGGCAAAATGGGAAGATGACCTAGGAAAGATAGGGGGTGAGCACACTCCTAAAAGGTGTTATACAGATGGTATCTCACACCTTCTAGGCTGCACAAATTTAACGCTAACTGCTCGCCCACATGCTTTCGGGGTTGCCAGGAACCTGGGGCGATGCACCAAATATGGTGGTCATGCCCGGTAGTCCGGCTGTTATGGTCTAGGGTATACGGGTTACTGTCACCCAATGCATGGGAAGCCCTGCTATCATACAGAATTAACTACTATACCCTGAGGGCATGGGGGCTCACAGTCCACATACTTGCAGCGCCAAGACTAGTAATTGCTAGGCACTGGAAGGATAGATCACTCACCTGATAACCTCCAAAATATTGGCTATCCTGGTGATTGAAAAATTGAAATCGATTACCCTGGATGAGTATGACCGGTTTTGCAAAACATGGTCCTCGTGGCTAGATCACCTCTGCATAAATAATAACACGGTTGCCCTCTAGCCCACTAGGGTGCATGCAGCTGGTGGCCCAGTGGTGAACCCCCCCTTCCCCCACACCATTCCTCCTTTCCCATAGCACCCTCCTCCCGGCCTATCTCTCTCTGAAAATATACTCTCTTCTCACTCCACTATCCTCTTTTTTCTTTCTATCTGGTTTCTTTTCTTAACACGCCGGGCAGCCTGTTTTTCTCCATACTTGTATATCTAATAGTTGGTCATGCATAGCACTGAGCTGAGAGCCCTCCCTCACCAGATGCAGTAGTGATCTGGGATGAAAGGTTACCCAATCCAGTACAACGTTGTATAGGGTCAGGAGATTGTCCATCTCCCGCTAGTCGGCTGAGTCGTTGCATGCCACACCCACGCAGACACCTGGCTTCATAAAGTGGGTGGGTGTGGCCTGCACAATGCGATGCAGGCCACTCCCACTTGATTCATGGAGCCGGGCACTTGTGTGTCCCCGACTGTAAGAAGGAGAGCCGGGAACGCTTCTCCATCTTCTACTGACCTCCCGCAGTGTGGCAGCCGGGCCAGCAACGCAGGAGCTCCAGTAGCATGTGAGTTGAATATTATTTTTCTTATTCTCCTCCCCAAAATCCTAGGTGCGTCTTATAGGACGAAAAATATGGTATTTATACAAGTTAATCATGCCCGACCCTTAGTCATCTCCTCTCAAAACTAAACAGATTTAATTCTCATAATCTTTCCTCATAACTAAGATCCTTAATTCCTCTCATTCATTTGGTGGCTCTCCTCTGCACCCTTTCCATATTTAGAGCGTCCTTTCTATGAACGGGTGCCCAGAACTGGATGGCTCCAGGTGAGGGTGCAGCAGTGCCTTGTAAAGCAGCAAAATTACATCCCTAGCCCATGATTCCATGCCGCTTTTAATGCACGATAATAGGCTCGATTCAGAGACAAAAAAAGACTTTAGTTTTTGTGCCGATCTGTTTTTTTTTTTTAAATGTTCCCGCTCTCGTATGAGTGTGCGAGCGATTCTGTGCATGCATTGCTATCTTTCTGTAAAGTTTCCCTCCGTTCGTACGGCAGAGTACGAGTATGAGGATGTCATTTTCCAGCGCGACTTTTCCGTTTCATTTTCTCATGTTACAACGTAGGCTTTCGTTTTTGCCCTTTTTCCATCGTCTCCTCCCACGAATCCTTTACGTTTCCCGTTAGATTCTGTTTCCCTTTTTCAATAAATATTCGTCCAGACGTAAATCCTTACGATATTGCGCCTGCGCACTACAAACTCATTAAAGTGCTCGCCTACATATTTGCCACCCTCTCTTCTACTACAATGTTTAGCTAAATCACTTAGCACTATCCTCCATCTTCCCTTTTTGACCCTTAAAGCTCACCCCAACCACTTAGCACTATCCTCCATTTTCCCTTTGGGACCCTTAAAGCTCATCCCAACCACTTAGCGCTATCCTCCATCTTCCCTTTTTGACCCTTAAAGCTCACCTCAACCACTTAGCACTATCCTCCATCTTCCCTTTGGGACCCTTAAAGCTCACCCCAACCTCTTAGCACTATCCTCCATCTTCCCTTTTTGACCCTTAAAGCTCACCTCAACCACTTAGCACTATCCTCCATCTTCCCTTTGGGACCCTTAAAGCTCACCCCAACCTCTTAGCACTATCCTCCATCTTCCCTTTGGGACCCTTAAAGCTCACACCAACCACTTAGCGCTATCCTCCATCATCCCTTTGGCACCCTTAAAGCTCACACCAACCACTTAGCGCTATCCTCCATCATCCCTTTGGCACCCTTAAAGCTCACCCCAACCATTTTGCGCTATCCTCCATCTTCCCTTTTTGACCCTTAAAGCTCACCCCAACCACTTAGCACTATCCTCAATCTTCCCTTTGGGACCCTTAAAGCTCACCCCAACCACTTAGCACTATCCCCCATCTTCCCTTTGGGACCCTTAAAGCTCACCCCAACCACTTAGCACTATCCTCCATCTTCCCTTTGGGACCCTTAAAAGTTACCCAAACCACTTAGCGCTATCCTCCATCTTCCCTTTTTGACCCTTAAAGCTCACCCCAACCACTTAGCACTATCCTCCATCTTCCCTTTTTGACCCTTAAAGCTCACCCCAACCACTTAGCGCTATCCTCCATCTTCCCATTTTGACCGTTAAAGCTCACCCCAACCACTTAGCACTATCCTTCATCTTCCCTTTGGGACCCTTAAAGCTCAACCCAACCTCTTAGCACTATCCTCCATCTTCCCTTTGGGACCCTTAAAGCTCACCCCAACCACTTAGCACTATCCTCCATCTTTCCATTTTGATCCTTAAAGCTCACCCCAACCACTTAGCGCTATCCTCCATCTTCCCTTTTTGACCCTTAAAGCTCACCCCAACCACTTAGCACTATCTTCCATCTTCTCTTTTTGACCCTTAAACCGGACCTTCAGCGTGATTTAATGAAAAGCCCAAACTCTTAAAAAACGGTTCCCCAGCATCTAAAATTAATATATTTTACATTTTTAGTCACTAACTTATTATTCTTTCCCCCACTGGGCTGCAACTCTGTTCAGGAATTTAGGATATGGGCGCCGCCATCTTGAATCAGAAGCATTACACTTATTGAGGAGAGGAGAGTGAGATAAGGTACAGGGGGGCGGGTTATAGCTGTGCTTTGCTCAGACAGAGCAGAGCTGGGGTCAGGTAAAGGTCAGAAATCCCAGAATGCAGAGCAGCACAGTCAGGAGGCACTTCCTATTTGCAGGCTGCCTGATAAGATGGCGGCTTCCATAAGCCACCATCTTGGATGTTTAAAGGCTCATAACATGCAGTAGATGCAGGTTGGATGATTTTTAATGTGGACAATCTGTATGTACAGAGTGGGGGAAACATATAAGATAGGCTCTTATTCAGAGTGAAGGTCCGCTTTAAAGCTCACCCCAACCACTTAGCACTATCCTCCATCTTCCCTTTGGGACCCTTAAAGCTCACCCCAACCACTTAGCACTATCCTCCATCTTCCCTTTTTGACCCTTAAAGGTCACCCCAACCACTTAGCACTATCCTCCATCTTCCCTTTTTGACCTTAAAGCTCACCCCAACCACTTAGCACTCTCCTCCATCTTCCCTTTGGGACCCTTAAAGCTCACCCCAACCACTTAGCACTATCCTCCATCTTCCCTTTGGGACCCTTAAAAGTTACCCAAACCACTTAGTGCTATCCTCCATCTTCCCTTTTTGACCCTTAAAGCTCACCCCAACCACTTAGCGCTATCCTCCATCTTCCCTTTTTGACCCTTAAAGCTCACCCCAACCACTTAGCACTATCCTCCATCTTCCCTTTTTGACCCTTAAAGCTCACCCCAACCACTTAGCACTATCCTCCATCTTCCCTTTTTGACCCTTAAAGCTCACCCCAACCACTTAGCGCTATCCTCCATCTTCCCTTTTGGACCCTTAAAGCTCACCCCAACCACTTAGCACTATCCTCCATCGTCCCTTTTTGACCCTTAAAGCTCACCCCAACCACTTAGCACTATCCTCCATCTTCCCTTTTTGACCCTTAAATCTCACCCCAACCACTTAGCACCATCCTCCATCTTCCCTTTGGGACCCTTAAAGCTCACCCCAACCACTTAGCACTATCCTCCATCGTCCCTTTGGGACCCTTAAAGCTCACCCCAACCATTTTGCGCTATCCTCCATCTTCCCTTTATGACCCTTAAAGGTCACCCCAACCACTTTGCACTATCCTCCATCTTCCCTTTTTGACCTTAAAGCTCACCCCAACCACTTAGCACTATCCTCCATCTTCCCTTTGGGACCCTTAAAAGTTACCCAAACCACTTAGTGCTATCCTCCATCTTCCCTTTTTGACCCTTAAAGCTCACCCCAACCACTTAGCGCTATCCTCCATCTTCCCTTTTTGACCCTTAAAGCTCACCCCAACCACTTGGCACTATCCTCCATCTTCCCTTTGGGACCCTTAAAGCTCACCCCAACCACTTGGCACTATTTTCAATCTTCCCTTTGGGACCCTTAAAGCTCATGCCAGCCACTTAGCACTATCCTCCATCTTCCCTTTGGGACCCTTAAAGCTCACCACAACCACTTAGCACTATCCTCCATCTTCCCTTTTTGACCCTTAAAGCTTACCCCAACCACTTAGCACTATACTCCATCTTCCTTTTGGGACCCTTAAAGCTCACCCCAACCACTTAGCACTCTCCTCCATCTTCCCTTGTTGACCCTTAAAGCTCACCCAAACCACTTAGCACTATACTCCATCTTCCCTTTTTGACCCTTAAAGCTCACCCCAACCACTTAGCACTATCCTCCACCTTCCCTTTTGACCCTTAAAGCTCACCCCAACCACTTTGCACTATCCTCCATCTTCCCTTTGGGACCCTTAAAGCTCACCCCAACCACTTAGCACTATCCTCTATCTTCCCTTTGGGACCCTTAAAGCTCAACCCAACCACTTAGCGCTATCCTCCATCTTCCCTTTTTGACCCTTAAAGCTCACCCCAACCACTTAGCACTATCCTCCACCTTCCCTTTTGACCCTTAAAGCTCACCCCAACCACTTTGCACTATCCTCCATCTTCCCTTTGGGACCCTTAAAGCTCACCCCAACCACTTCTCACTATCCTCCATCTTCCCTTTTTGACCCTTAAAGCTCACCCCAACCACTTAGCACTATCCTCCACCTTCCCTTTTGACCCTTAAAGCTCACCCCAACCACTTTGCACTATCCTCCATCTTCCTTTTGGGACCCTTAAAGAGGACCAACACCCAGGGGTGATCGGCCCGGAAATCTATAAGATTCCCGGGCCGATCACCTCCCACCCAGCGGGACATCCGAGATCGGGATGTCCCGCGGGGTGTAACCCCCCAGAAACCCCAAAAACCTCTTACCTGATCCGCCGCCGCTTCCGCCGCCGCCGCCTCCCGCGCGCCCCTCCAGACGTGCGCGCGCCCGCGCCGGCCCTCTGTGAATGGCCGGCGGGGGCGCGCGCGCGCCGAGAGTGACGCGCGGGAGGCGGCGGCGGCGGAAGCGACTTGGACGTTCCTGATCCCCGCCTGGACGTTGGCGGGGATTGGCTGCGGCGTTCACGTGGGAGCGTTGAGAGGTGAGTTTTTTGGGGTTTCTGGGGGGTTTCACACAGCGGGGCACCCCCGATCGGGGTGCCCCGCCGAAGTGGACCAAAACCCAGGATAGTCAAAATCCTGGGTGTTGGTCCACTTTAAAGCTCACCCCAACCACTTAGCACTATCCTCCATCTTCCCTTTGGGACCCTTAAAGCTCACCCCAACCACTTACCACTATCCTCCATCTTCCCTTTTTGACCCTTAAAGCTCACCCCAACCACTTACCACTATCCTCCATCTTCCCTTTTTGACCCTTAAAGCTCACCCCAACCACTTACCACTATCCTCCATCTTCCCTTTTTGACCCTTAAAGCTCACCCCAACCACTTAGCGCTATCCTCCATCTTCCCTTTTTGACCCTTAAAGCTCACCCCAACCACTTAGCACTATCCTTCATCTTCCCTTTGGGACCCTTAAAGCTCAACCCAACCTCTTAGCACTATCCTCCATCTTCCCTTTGGGACCCTTAAAGCTCACCCCAACCACTTAGCACTATCCTCCATCTTCCCTTTTTGACCCTTAAAGCTCACCCCAACCACTTAGCACTATCCTCCATCTTCCCTTTTTGACCCTTAAAGCTCACCCCAACCACTTAGCGCTATCCTCCATCTTCCCTTTTTGACCCTTAAAGCTCACCCCAACCACTTAGCACTATCCTCCATCTTCCCTTTTTGACCCTTAAAGCTCACCCCAACCACTTAGCACTATCTTCCATCTTCCCTTTTTGACCCTTAAACCGGACCTTCAGCGTGATTTAATGAAAAGCCCAAACTCTTAAAAAACGGTTCCCCAGCATCTAAAATTAATATATTTTACGTTTTTAGTCACTAACTTATTATTCTTTCCCCCACTGGGCTGCAACTCTGTTCAGGAATTTAGGATATGGGCGCCGCCATCTTGAATCAGAAGCATTACACTTATTGAGGAGAGGAGAGTGAGATAAGGTACAGGGGGGCGGGTTATAGCTGTGCTTTGCTCAGACAGAGCAGAGCTGGGGTCAGGTAAAGGTCAGAAATCCCAGAATGCAGAGCAGCACAGTCAGGAGGCACTTCCTATTTGCAGGCTGCCTGATAAGATGGCGGCTTCCATAAGCCACCATCTTGGATGTTTAAAGGCTCATAACATGCAGTAGATGCAGGTTGGATGATTTTTAATGTGGACAATCTGTATGTACAGAGTGGGGGAAACATATAAGATAGGCTCTTATTCAGAGTGAAGGTCCGCTTTAAAGCTCACCCCAACCACTTAGCACTATCCTCCATCTTCCCTTTGGGACCCTTAAAGCTCACCCCAACCACTTAGCACTATCCTCCAATCGTACCTTTGGGACCCTTAAAGCTCACCCCAACCATTTTGCGCTATCCTCCGTCTTCCCTTTTTGACCCTTAAAGCTCACCCCAACCACTTAGCACTATCCTCCATCTTCCCTTTTTGACCCTTAAAGCTCACCCCAACCACTTAGCACTATCCTCCATCTTCCCTTTTTGACCCTTAAAGCTCACCCCAACCACTTAGCACTATCCTCCATCTTCCCTTTGGGACCTTTAAAACTTACCCAAACCATTCAGCGCTATCCTCCATCTTCCCTTTTTGACCCTTAAAGCTCACCCCAACCACTTAGCACTATCCTCCATCTTCCCTTTTTGACCCTTAAAGCTCACCCCAACCACTTAGCGCTATCCTCCATCTTCCCATTTTGACCGTTAAAGCTCACCCCAACCACTTAGCACTATCCTTCATCTTCCCTTTGGGACCCTTAAAGCTCAACCCAACCTCTTAGCACTATCCTCCATCTTCCCTTTGGGACCCTTAAAGCTCACCCCAACCACTTAGCACTATCCTCCATCTTTCCATTTTGATCCTTAAAGCTCACCCCAACCACTTAGCGCTATCCTCCATCTTCCCTTTTTGACCCTTAAAGCTCACCCCAACCACTTAGCACTATCTTCCATCTTCTCTTTTTGACCCTTAAACCGGACCTTCAGCGTGATTTAATGAAAAGCCCAAACTCTTAAAAAACGGTTCCCCAGCATCTAAAATTAATATATTTTACGTTTTTAGTCACTAACTTATTATTCTTTCCCCCACTGGGCTGCAACTCTGTTCAGGAATTTAGGATATGGGCGCCGCCATCTTGAATCAGAAGCATTACACTTATTGAGGAGAGGAGAGTGAGATAAGGTACAGGGGGGCGGGTTATAGCTGTGCTTTGCTCAGACAGAGCAGAGCTGGGGTCAGGAAAAGGTCAGCAATCCCAGAATGCAGAGCAGCACAGTCAGGAGGCACTTCCTATTTGCAGGCTGCCTGATAAGATGGCGGCTTCCATAAGCCACCATCTTGGATGTTTAAAGGCTCATAACATGCAGTAGATGCAGGTTGGATGATTTTTAATGTGGACAATCTGTATGTACAGAGTGGGGGAAACATATAAGATAGGCTCTTATTCAGAGTGAAGGTCCGCTTTAAAGCTCACCCCAACCACTTAGCACTATCCTCCATCTTCCCTTTGGGACCCTTAAAGCTCACCCCAACCACTTAGCACTATCCTCCATCTTCCCTTTTTGACCCTTAAAGCTCACCCCAACCACTTAGCGCTATCCTCCATCTTCCCTTTTTGACCCTTAAAGCTCACCCCAACCACTTAGCACTATCCTCCATCTTCCCTTTTTGACCCTTAAAGCTCACCCAACCACTTAGCACTATCTTCCATCTTCCCTTTTTGACCCTTAAACCGGACCTTCAGCGTGATTTAATGAAAAGCCCAAACTCTTAAAAAACGGTTCCCCAGCATCTAAAATTAATATATTTTACGTTTTTAGTCACTAACTTATTATTCTTTCCCCCACTGGGCTGCAACTCTGTTCAGGAATTTAGGATATGGGCGCCGCCATCTTGAATCAGAAGCATTACACTTATTGAGGAGAGGAGAGTGAGATAAGGTACAGGGGGGCGGGTTATAGCTGTGCTTTGCTCAGACAGAGCAGAGCTGGGGTCAGGTAAAGGTCAGAAATCCCAGAATGCAGAGCAGCACAGTCAGGAGGCACTTCCTATTTGCAGGCTGCCTGATAAGATGGCGGCTTCCATAAGCCACCATCTTGGATGTTTAAAGGCTCATAACATGCAGTAGATGCAGGTTGGATGATTTTTAATGTGGACAATCTGTATGTACAGAGTGGGGGAAACATATAAGATAGGCTCTTATTCAGAGTGAAGGTCCGCTTTAAAGCTCACCCCAACCACTTAGCACTATCCTCCATCTTCCCTTTGGGACCCTTAAAGCTCACCCCAACCACTTAGCACTATCCTCCAATCGTACCTTTGGGACCCTTAAAGCTCACCCCAACCATTTTGCGCTATCCTCCGTCTTCCCTTTTTCACCCTTAAAGCTCACCCCAACCACTTAGCACTATCCTCCATCTTCCCTTTTTGACCCTTAAAGCTCACCCCAACCACTTAGCACTATCCTCCATCTTCCCTTTTTGACCCTTAAAGCTCACCCCAACCACTTAGCACTATCCTCCATCTTCCCTTTGGGACCTTTAAAACTTACCCAAACCATTCAGCGCTATCCTCCATCTTCCCTTTTTGACCCTTAAAGCTCACCCCAACCACTTAGCGCTATCCTCCATCTTCCCTTTTTGACCCTTAAAGCTCACCCCAACCACTTAGCACTATCCTCCATCGTCCCTTTTTGACCCTTAAAGCTCACCCCAACCACTTAGCACTATCCTCCATCTTCCCTTTTTGACCCTTAAATCTCACCCCAACCACTTAGCACTATCCTCCATCTTCCCTTTGGGACCCTTAAAGCTCACCCCAACCACTTAGCACTATCCTCCATCGTCCCTTTGGGACCCTTAAAGCTCACCCCAACCATTTTGCAATATCCTCCATCTTCCCTTTGGGACCCTTAAAGGTCACCCCAACCACTTAGCACTATCCTCCATCTTCCCTTTTTGACCTTAAAGCTCACCCCAACCAATTAGCACTCTCCTCCATCTTCCCTTTGGGACCCTTAAAGCTCACCCCAACCACTTAGCACTATCCTCCATCTTCCCTTTGGGACCCTTAAAAGTTACCCAAACCACTTAGTGCTATCCTCCATCTTCCCTTTTTGACCCTTAAAGCTCACCCCAACCACTTAGCGCTATCCTCCATCTTCCCTTTTTGACCCTTAAAGCTCACCCCAACCACTTAGCACTATCCTCCATCTTCCCTTTTTGACCCTTAAAGCTCACCCCAACCACTTAGCGCTATCCTCCATCTTCCCTTTTTGACCCTTAAAGCTCACCCCAACCACTTAGCACTATCCTTCATCTTCCCTATGGGACCCTTAAAACTTACCCCAACCACTTCCCGGTTAGGTTCTTCTTCCATTTTAGGCCCCTAAAACTTACCCAAACCACTTCCCGGTTAGGTTCTTCTTCCATTTTAGACCCCTAAAACTTAACCAAACCATTTCCCGGTTAGGTTCTTCTTCCATTTTAGGCCCCTAAAACTTACCCAGACCACTTCCCGGTTAGGTTCTTCTTTCATTTTAGGCCCCTAAAACTTACCCAAATCACTTCCCGGTTAGGTTCTTCTTCCATTTAAGGCCCCTAAAACTTACCCAAATCACTTCCCGGTCATCTGAATCTTCATCTCTAAATATTTATTCCACCCTTTGTTTGGTGTTAATGTATTTGTGTAAAAAAAATAACACTGAAACTTTTATTTTGGTTTTGTTGGTTTTTTTAGTAGAAGCCCATTTTTTTGGCCTCAAATTTTAGAAAAACTTAAAAAAAAAAAAAACTTTAAAATGTTAAAAAATTTAAAATATAAAAAACTATTTACATAAAAAACACAGTGGCAGGACCCAGAACACTATTCTTCTTCTGTTGTCCCCAACGAGTCAACCAGCTGCTGCATATCGTCCACCGACTCAAGGACCCTTCTATTCATTTCTTCAACTCTTGCCCGTGTGGTCCCTGTATAAAATGTAAAAAAATACATTATTTTGCGACAAATACATGTTTCTCACCTGTGGGTGGAATGTTTGTTAGTTGCCAACCTAAATCATGACGACATATGTCAGTCTGCTCAGTCATTAATCGAAGGAAGTGGGCAGAGGTCATTCTGCTCAGTCATTAATCGAAGGAAGTGGGCAGAGGTCATTCTGCTCAGTCATTAATCGAAGGCAGTGGGCAGAGGTCATTCTTCTCAGTCATTAATCGAAGGAAGTGGGCAGAGGTCATTCTGATAATGCCATTGACTATGTCTTGATGTATCTGGGTGATCATGTCAAATACCACATACTGCAAAGAATGACATTACAACTTACTTGGTTGGTGGCCGACGGATGCCTCGTTGGGGACAACCCTATGTCCTGGGCCCTGCCACTGCTGTGAAGTAGAGGCTGTAGAGACATGGCAAATAGGGTCACTTATAATGTCTTAGTCAACAGTAATCAAATGTCTATTTCAATGTGTGTGTCACATCACTCACCTTCTCCCTGTGCCTCCTGGGCGAGATCTGCTGCATCCTCCACATCTTCACCTGCTCCAGAAGCATCTAGAAAAACAGATTAAGGGAATTAGCTTTGTAGTAAATAGCATGTATATGTGTTTGCGGTTACATGAAGAGTCACATAACAGAGGCTCCTGCCTCCGTCGCTGGGTACGACTGCCTGCCCACACCGTGCCGCCCTTCCTCTGTGGAAAGGTCCAGGGGCTGGTCAAGGGAACCCAACAGAGGAGGGGTAGGACCATCGCCCTGGAGAAACACCACCTTCACTTCCAGCTGCAGATTCATGCAGCACTGGTCGGCCTGTGCGCCTCCAGGTGCGGCGGATTCGGTACTCCATTTCCAACACTAAAAAGAAAAGCAATTATAACTAAAGGCCTACCTTCTGTATAAGTTACATCTTGCATGCAATCGCTATGTACTTACTAGGGAAATGGAGTCCGCCGCACCCGGGGCATGTCCAGCCATTTTAGGTCCGACCAATGCTGCATAATCTGAGTGTGGGTGAAGGTGGTGTCCATCTGATGTTGGATTCTGGAAACTATCTCCAGGGCGACGCTCCTCTTCTCAAATGAGTTGGGCAGGTAGTCGTACCTGCGCTCCAGCATCGTCTAAAAAACACAAAATAAACAGAGGATTTAGATCAAACTGCATACAAATATCTCTCACAAATCGATCATTTGACTAAATGACATTAACAGACACATATCTAGCCTAATACAATCCTTGTAGCTGCCATAAGTCTTTGTTCGCACGTATGGGCCCTAACTTCTGTTTGGCACGGAGTTTTAGACTTTTATAAAACAAGCCGTTTATTCCTGCTCTTCCTTAAGGGCTAGGCATGCATTTAGATGGCAAATCAAAGGCATTAAAAGACACTTACAAGCATGATGATCTCTTCTTGTTGGCGGGTGAAGATTGTGGGCGCCATCTTGCCTCTTGTCTGCAGCAAATAAGTAATGCCCCAGCGGTTTCCGGGTTCCGCACGGCCGGACGAATGGCATCATACCCCGGCATTAGTATTTAAAGGGTCCTGGACCCACAGCTCACTCTCTTTCAGAGTCTCAACATTATGGCCCCCCAAAAAGCCGGCGCTATGGCCAAAGCAGCAAAGGAGGGCAGCAGCAAAAAAGCAGAGAAGTGTGAGGAGGCTTCTGCAGGCCCCACCACTCAAAAATGCCAAAGGCTAAGCTGTGGGAAACCCGCAGTGGGCAGGCCAAGGCGACCACAAAGGCACCAACAAGCACCAAAACAAAGGAGCCAGCGCCAAAGAAGAAGGCCCAGGCCAGCAAGCACACAGGTACGGCCCCTAAAAAGCACACCAAGAGGGTGAGAAGCCCCAGCCCCCAAATGCCAAGAGGCCAACCCACCGGGCCGAAGCCCCAGCAGCCAGAGCTCACTATCACCCCACCCACGTGGGAAAAGCTCCCATGCCAAGAGGCCAACCCACTGGGCCCGAAGCCCCAGCAGCCAGAGCTCACCATCACCCCACCCATGTGGGAAAAGCTATCATGGCAAGAGGCCAACCCACCAGGCCAGAAGCCCCAGCAGCCAGAGCTCACCATCACCCCACCCACGTGGGAAAAGCTACCATGGCAAGAGGCCAACCCACCGGGCCCGAACCCCCAGCAGCCAGAGCTCACCATCACCCCAGCCACGTCCAACAACCTCCCAGGGGCATGAAAGTGTGAAGGGGCCACAGAGGCACAGGGCAAGAAGCCCAACATCATCCACCACACCCTCTCCTCCGCGCCCACATTTGGCACCAGCACAGGTGGCAGGGCACTCTCCATATGCCACAGCTACGCCTGCTAGTTCAGTGGCCACCCAGCCAAGAACCCCAAGTCCATATCCAAGTCCAGTTCAATCTGAAGCCAGCCACCTGTCCTACATTTCTCCCCAACACAGCCAGGCCAGAATGTCCCCCGATTTTCCTGCAACCACTGATGAGCCAAACATCAAGCAACAGGGTGCACATTGCACCGAGGCCACTTGAGTGGCAGGTTTGGGGAGGCCCAAACTCTGGCATTAGCTAGTGGGCTCTCCTTACATTATGATGAACTATATGGCCGCAGATCCAAAGCAACCAGCAAAATACGCAAAGCAGAAATTTTAGAGGAGCTCACCAGACAGGTCAATGCAGCGGGGGAAGAGCTAAAAGATGTGGAGCAGATTCAAAGGAAAATATCGGACCTCAAGTATGCAGCACGGAAGAAAGAAAATAAACGGCGTCATTACAGGTACGTATATACTTTGTGGATTGGTCTTCTTCTTGTATTGGCACCATTTTGCTAAATGTGTACAACTATCTTTTTCAGCTTACAAACTGGCGGAGGATTCCCCACTAAACTGCAATTTACCCGAGCTGAGGAGATGATGTTGGGCCTGCTAAATCCTGTGGCCTTAGAGGGACACTCGGCCCGACAGGACACGGACATTCCGACTATTCCTGCAGGTTAGTAATGTTAGTGTGTCTGTGAAATGTGAGCTACGTTTAAAATGATGCTCCAAGCCATATATTAACACATGCCCCTAGGGTGTGCCTTATAGTGGAGGTAACAATTTAAACAGGGTGTGTTATGTCTGTGGACTCATCATTTGCTAATTTGCTTGCCCATACATGAGCTTTGAGAGTCTTTAGGAACACTATTGAGATTAGCAAAGGACTGATGCCAAATGCTATTTACAAGCTGAGTGTGGTCCCCTAATGGGCTATTCTTAGTATACAGTACGTCCTGCTCCAGATAGATTACTTACACTTGGGTTATCCTCCGCCAGATAGCGCTGCACTGCAGAGACATGTAAAACAGGCTACTCCCGGCCCCTCAAATACCCGGGGACCTC